>JAFEKD010000002.1:0-1200000 GCA_016920805.1 Stagonosporopsis cucurbitacearum | reverse complement strand
GAGGAGAGGTCATTCTTCCTCATGTAAGTTGACGACTTGTAATCATGTCATCAAAACTGATTTAACACATTTCCAGCACTACGAATTTTATCACTTCCTGGTCACCAATGTCACTGGATTCAGCGGCACCATGTTCGACTGGTCTGCGCAGCCAACAAATGCAACACCTACTAGCGATTCTGATGATGGGAAAGTCACAATGGACGAGTATGATCCGCTGAATCCTAAGAAGAATGAAAAAAAGGCGCCGCAGCTCCCAGATGAGCAACTGGAGGGATACAGCGATGATCCTACAATAACGAAGGTTGTAGATCGCCGTTGGTATGAAAAGAACAAGCACATCTTTCCTGCAAGTGTTTGGGAGGAGTATAGCCCTGACAAGACTTATACAAAAGCTGGGCGCAAGGACGCTGAAGGCAACAGGTACTTCTTTGCTTGAATGCATGGCTTGCAACTAGTGCCGTGGGACACGATAGACGATTATTGAAGCAACAGCATGACGAATTCATCTGCGCACTTTTTGGTCTGGACCCGCGTTGCCTGTGCGTGCATCAAACGACGAGCTGGGAAGTTGAGACGGTCCAGGAGCCTTCTGCACCCCGTGACTGAACATTTAGCCAACAATAACTAGGTAAGGTCAAGCCACCATCCACTATAATGTCTGCGTGATTCCCAGGGTCTGAAGCGGTGTGACCCACAGTGCCCACCTCAAAGCATCCTGAGGCTTGGAGCAGCAATAGATTCCTCTTTGGTGGTTGGCTTGGAGCTAAATGTGTCGCGTGAACAATACCCTCTGCAGCTCCGTCTGGTTGCTATGTAGGAGCGCTGGAAATTCCGCGGCTGTTGAACATCAAAGCGCTTGTCTACCATCCTATTGCACATGACGCCGTCGCTACACTCTGCACACCCAGATCTTGAAATAGCATGCAAATTTTACCCTGCACAATACCAAGAGCTGACAAGTGCATGGTCTCGTCGACCGCAATATGATTTTCGCCGCTATCGTGCTGCGGCTGTATTGACGCAAATCTCGTGGATCGGCTTGCTATAGCGACGTGCCTGCCGATGCGGTCCGACAAAGTCCGCAAGCCTTCGAAGCTTTGACTCGTGGAGCGGTGAAATGCACGGATAGGCATATATAATAAGAGTGGCCCTGTTTGACTACTGCAAGACAAAGAGTGGCTGTCGTCATCGCTGCCCCGACGTTGCGACTGCGCCGCCGTACTGCTATCAGCCCCGATACAACTTGTCTAGCACAAGCATCACAATCACACATCTCAGCGACTTGTCCCGCTCCTGTGTGCTTCCCCTTGTTTCAAGCTCCTGCTGCTTTCACATTTGACAACCCTTTTAACCATGTTACAGGAACAGTCTGCGCGAACATTGCCCCATCCAATGGGACCAAGCGACTCGTGCACACCCTGAATTACCAACGTCCAACGCGTCAACTTTTAAGCCTTGGTTTGTTCGCGCGATCGTGCAACTGTACCGACCCATTGCGCAGCCGCATACTTCTGGCGGCTCGCCCGCGTGAATATAAACCTGGGGCGGTTGACCTTGGCTCGGGTTTTTCGTGGCTTGCCCCTCTGGTGACAACGACCACCCAGCCAATATGAAGTTTGGACACGATTTGCCGCGCAATCAAGTCCCAGAGTGGGCGTCGTTCTACATCAACTACAAAGGTCTTAAGAAGATGATCAAGACCGCGTCTGAGGCCTTGAAGCATGGGTTAGAGCCCGACCTTGCTGGTATGTATCCACTGGCTTTGCAGCTTCTGAGGCTTCTGGCAGCGACAAAATTCAGGGAAACCCCGTGCGTTCATTCTGACTGGCTAGCTGGCTAGCTTGCTGAATGGCTCATTGCCACTCCTGTCACTCGCAGAAACTGGATTTGCTGACATGGATTTTCAGGATTCCTTTTCTCGCTCGATCGTAATCTCGAAGACGTGGACGCTTTCTACAACCGCAAATATGCAGAATACTCTCGTCGTTTGCGACTTCTGCAAAGTCGTTATGGGCGGGTCGCACAATTGCCTGAAGGCATTGACAAGGATGAGGCACATGATCTCATGGATGCGTTATTGGAACTGCGGAGCCAACTGCGCAAGCTACAGTGGTACGGCGAAGTCAATAGAAAGGGCTTCGTTAAGATCACCAAGAAGCTGGACAAGAAAATACCAACTTCGTGTACGCAGGAGAGGTATTTGGTATCGCGAGTCAACCCAAAACCATTCACACGTAATCTGTCTCTGAATCAGGACATGAGAACAGTCAATGAATGGCTGTCTGGACTGGGCGACATCAAAACCTTTGACGATAGTGGTTCCACTTATTCAACCGCATCATTGGGGCGGGTACCTGGTCGCTTGACCAACTTTCCCTCGGCTCTGCTAGACGCTGTGGAAGATGCAATCCGCGGCGACCGCGCTGAGGATGTTGGCAGCCTTCTCTCTGAAGCAGCCGTCAACAACGAAACAACGAGTCCGGCTTTTCAGCAAGTGCTCTTGAACTTCCTCCAGCGCGCCATTTCTCACCGAGCGAAGTCATGCATCTCAAGACTTTTACGAGACATTGCAACTTTGGACGAGGAAGATGATATAAACAGGCGCAACGCGATTCACCGTCTCGTTATCAGCATCGGTCGCACCAAGACTGGCGAGACGTTGGACGGCGAAGCGCGTCTTCCACAGAGCTTATTGGATGCAAGGAACTTTATCGTTCCAGCCACAGCGCCCAATAGACAACCTCGACCTTGTACGACCACTGAGGAAGAGTCTACAAAGCTCTTGAGCGCAAACGATGACTCTGTGCAACTGCTGGTCTATCTCCTTGACCAACTCCAGCCACACCAGCGTACTGCCCTCAAGTCACGCGATTCCTTTGGGCGTCTGCCTCTTCACTACGCTGCAGGCTATGGCTTTGTTATCATTTGTCAAGTCGTCATAAAGCACATGCAAGACTGGGGCCAATTCGATGTTAGTCAAGGTATTGACGCGCAGTATTGGCAGGACACGGAGGGCGATGCGCCGCTTCACCTCAGTGTGAAAGGAGGTCATCCATTGACTACCAAGGCGCTCCTTGAAGCTGAGAATTGGCGCGGCTCGAGTGAAGCAAAGATTACATCGAGAAAGACCGTCTCTCAATCTGGAGAAGCGCTAGCTTTGGCGACAAAATCGGATTTCGTGGCAATCGTCAAGTTACTCGTGCAGGCCGGCGTAGATGTCAACTACCAGAATAAACAGGGAGAGACGGCCTTGCATGTTGCCGCGCAGTATGGCCACGTCGAGTGCGCGCAGGCTTTACTGGAGGCCTCCAACGTCAACAGGATTGATTTAGACGTCCCAGAAAACACATTCGCGTGGACTCCATTATTCAATGCTTGTGTTGACAACCATTTTCCTATCGTTGAGCTTCTGGCAACTGCTGGAGCAGATCTGCAACGATATGATAATTCTGGATGGACTGCAAAGGAACAAGCCGCTCTTCGAGGCCATATGAAAATTGCGCATTACCTTGCAGACCTTTGTCCTGCAACAATCTCCCCACCAGAAGCGATAGCGGACCACAGGATTGCTCGAGCTGGTTCGCCCCCACAGTCCTCTCTTGATGAAAAGACATCCAAGAACATGGCCCGTGAAACCACGCAGACCGCGCAGAAAGTGCCGGAGCCCGTCAAGAGTTTTGGACATCGTTATCTGTCTAACGAGACGATGATCTTGGTCAGTCTGGGCTCGATGGACATGCGAAAAAATATTCCCGCCGTTGCACTTGACGATATACCTATGGCCGATGCACACACAACTCAGCTTGACACTGCACTATCAGTTTTCGTATCGGCTTCGGGTGCTACAGGCGAAACATACCCCATCGACCTACCGGTCCAGGACATTGCCACAGAACCTATCACTTTCATGACGAAAGACATCACCAAGGTCCGGTTGCTGTTCGACATCTGTCCAACTTATGCAGGATCGAAAGATAGCATTGTTGGGCGTGGTGTTGCTCTGCTGTCCACTATCAAGACCCACATTGGTTCAAAACGCATTCCGCTACAAGGCGACGTCAAGGTCCCGATAATGGCAGCTTCAACCCTCCAGGTCATTGGTACTGTGAATTTCAATTTCTTGGTAATTACGCCTTTCCAACATCCGAATATGTCCATCACCGAAGAGCATACCTACTGGAAAAAAATGGCTTCTACCATGGTTATTGGCCATCGCGGTCTTGGAAAGAATACCGACAAACAAAGAACGCTGCAGCTCGGTGAAAATACGATCCAATCGTTTATTTCCGCTGCGAACTTAGGCGCTGAGTATGTTGAGTTCGACGTGCAACTAACGAAGGATCTTGTGCCTGTCATCTACCATGACTTTCTCGTCAGCGAGACAGGAATCGATGCTCCAGTGCACACTCTTACGTTGGATCAATTTTTGCATATAGGTGAAGGCCAAAAGCCACGATCATCCCGCTCTGGCTCTCCTGATAGCATAATCCCTGTCAACGGGTCACTTGAGGGAGAGGAGTCACGTCCTAACCCAAAAAGATTGCGGTCTTATTCTGTGGACTTTTCAACCCAGCGTAACATCCACACGGAGCGTCAAGACGAGCTCAAGGAACGCATGAAATACACCCGTGATTACATTAAGAAAGGTTACAAGGGCAACAGTCGTGCAATATCCATCGGTTCAGATTTCACAACGCTCGAGCGCATGTTCAAGAGCAAGGACATACCCGCATCTGTGGGGTTCAACATCGAAATGAAGTACCCCATGCTCCATGAGTCTGAAGAGGAAGAGATGGATCAATATGCTGTAGAGCTGAATTCTTTCGTCGACACGGTCTTGCAGGTTGTGTACGATCACTCGAACAAGCGCAGGATAGTCTTCTCTTCCTTTAACCCGGACGTCTGCCTCATGCTATCTTTCAAGCAGCCCTCAATTCCTGTTTTGTTCCTTACCGATGCTGGTACATCAGAGGTGGGAGACAAGCGAGCAGCTAGCTTGCAGGAAGCTATCCGGTTCGCGAGTCGATGGAATTTGCTAGGTATCGTCAGTGCTGCAGATCCTCTTGTGATGTGTCCAAGGTTTATAAGAATGGTCAAAGAAAATGGTCTGGTATGCATGACCTATGGTGTGCTCAACAATGATCCTAAGAATGTCCGGGTACGTGAAAAGGCTTCGCTTTCGAAGAACGCACACACTGATTAAGCGATAGTTGCAAGAAAAAGAGGGCATCGATGCCGTCATCGTCGATAGCGTGCTCAGCATTCGACAAGGTCTCCAAGCACCTGGCGAAACCAAGGTCAATTTCATCGATGGTACCTCGCTTCCGAGTCATCCCTCGCCTGTTTCGGTCATTTACGAGGGCCACGAATACGTACCATCCGTTCGAGTCAATGGGCATCCTTAGATAGGCTATACAACTAACCATAGAGCGCGGGGTAAGGACTTGCATTTGGAAATTTTGCATGGCGATGGCGTTTGATTGTCCCTTAACTGACAATGAGCACTAAAATCACAGTATGTCCCTTTTGTTGCCCAGTGAAAGATTTTCTTCCACACGAATCATCACTGCTAGTAAGACATTCTGCAACGCTGGTGTGCAATCTACTTCGGAAAGGTGAAGCCATTCAAAGAGTCTTGTGTAACATAAGACGACCACAAACCAAGTTTCATTAGACTGGCGAAACGGATAAATGGTTGTGCATAAAGGTCACACATTTAGGCACGTTCGGCCATCATCTCCCGGATCTTGACGGCCCCACTCTCCTCCCATCCATATTCCTCAACAGTACTTACAATCAACTGCTCGTGCTCATCACTTTTGGGTAGCAATCTGACTTCAAAAGGGGTCGGTCTACCGATGACACCTGCTTCAAAGCCATGCCTCAGCTCAACCTCCTTGCCTTCACTGTCGAGGCCGGGCCTGATGTCAAAAACTGCGAGCGACTGTGCCATGATCAGAAAGAGGCTTGCGTCAGCAAACAAGTATCCCGGGCACCTCCTCCTGCCGAACCCAAAAGTCACTTGGGTGGCGGGTGGCTCGGTATACGGCTCTTTGAATCTCTCAGGCTGGAACGTTTCAGGATCGTGGTATACTGCTTCGTCCCGTGTGAACCACCATATTGCGGGTAACAATAGGATTCGATATCCGCCGACACTGTCCTCTTTGTCAGTGCGGTGAGGTAGACCCATAGGAGCTACTGGATGCCAGCGCTGAGCCTCTTCAACGATAAGTGAGATGTAAGGGAGTTGCGCGCGATCAGCAAAGGTCGGTAGACGCGTGGGCTTAGATCCGAGCAGAGCATCAAGTTCGGCGTGTGCTTTGGCTTGGACTGTGGGATGCATGGCCATTGCAAGGAAGAATGCTTGCATAGTGCTCACGGTAGTATCTGCGCCTAGGGGCTGGTTTAGGATTCGAAAAGTCACGAACAAGGTTGGTTTACATACCTCCAGTGTAAAGAGAGGCAGCTGTGAGCTTAATCATATCAGCCTCTGTCGAGTCAAGGCTGACTTTGTCTTCTCTCCGCTGGGATAGTGCTTTGGTTACGAAGGAAGGTTCGTCGCTCTCGTTCTTCTGGAGTCTTGCGTACTCGAAAGGAATGTGTATCACATCGGTCATGGTCCGGTTCCATGATCTTGCTGTCTGCTTCCATCCTGTTCCAGGAAACCAATCTGGTAAGTAACGCAACGCCGGCATGAGATCCACGGCCCACTTGCCAGGAACGCATGCTTGGGAAAATTGCTCCATAACTTCGTCGACTAGATCGACGAGGGGATCGTTTCCGTGCGCTTCAGTCGTGTATCCATAGGTTGTCTTCAGTATCAATTCTGCTGCTTCTCTTGCTAGGTGTCAGCATGTTCAGGCCTGAGGACGATCAGACAATGAATACCTACGTTTGTATGTGCTGAAGTAGATTCCGGCCATTGTCTCTATTGGCGCGCCATAGGAATCGAGCCACAACATGCTCCTGTAGAGGCCAGTACCTCGACACCAAATTCTTGGTTCCCATCTGTTGAAAGACATGTTTTCGTTGCGTGCGAAACGAGGCATTGTTCTGTTGTGCTCCCAGGACATCTTCCCAGCCACAGGCATAGACAAAGGGCATGATTGGTCTTCCAGAGTGGATCGCGGCTCGTTTGTCCATGAGTTCGGAAGCCATGTCCCTGTCATGTATGACGATCATTGTCTGGCCCAGGACGTTTAGGGAGATGATAGGTCCATGTGCCTTTTTCAGCTTAAGCCAGTGCAAGAACTCTACATCGCTAGCAGACGGCAGGTCTTTGACATTACCGATCAAAGGTATGCCTTTGGGTCCTGGAGGCAGAGGAAGTCTTTTCGTTCGGCTTCTCAAAACCAGCTCTTTCAGGACATACAGAGCGAGTGCTGCGAGCGAACCAACGATCAGGAGTTCAACGGCCATTGTGATTCTTAGATTAGCAGAGGTTAACAACAGAAACCCAACTGTCGCTTTGACCTTATACTTGAAATTAAGCGAGACATCTTTCTAAGCCGCCTCGCATTAACGGTAGCTGTCAGCATGCTCCAAGAAAAGCAGTCGAGCTGGTAAGCATGGTTGCACGAGATGTTCAATCCAGTACCTGGGCCACAAAGAAGTGACGGACATACTTCTCTTTCCGCAGCAAGCATGACTGGTCATAACGAACGCAAGGCTTATGTGAGGTCAGGCCATCCATCCTGTTACGGAACAGCTCAATATACATGATTACAGTAGTGACGAATCCCTTCTCAAGACGCATTCTGTATCCAGATGCTCACCCGTTGGTGAGAGTGGGAAGGAAGCCATGTCAGCATCCAAGTGGGGCGCCCCGCCCAGATGTGCGGGGTCTCGGCCGGAGTTGATCCTCCATTCATATCCACTTGCACTGACTGCCAAACTCGGTAACCTCTCATCTTCGATGATACTTGCTTGTGCTATTAGCCATGGGGTTAAGTAAAAAGGAGTGGATGACGATAGCTAATCAGTATGGCTGCCAAATTGAAGGCCATAGAGAAGCTGACAGGCCAAAACAGGGCTCGAGATGCCACAGCCCAAGCTAGGGTAGCGATTATGGACGCACAGGAGACATCACAAATATTGGAGACTAAGTATGGAGTCATGTAGCTGAGAGTGGTCTCTACTAATGGCTGAAGGCTCAAGGTGTTGAAGAAAAAGTTTGAAGACTGCGAGAATGAGTTAAGAGCTGCTCGGACGTGCGTCTCGAGATTGCCCAAGCACGCCCTCACTAATCAGAAATAGTGCGGAAGAAACTGCATATATGAGTTTCATTCAAACCATCTCGAGACAGTTCGCTGCAAAATTCTTGTTCGCTCTCCCCAGAGAACTCCGCGATAACGTGTATTTTTATCTTTGGGACGATGAAGACATCATCCGTCAGACGAAACGTTCTGTTCGCGAGTACGCGTGGAGTTACAGAATGCCTGAATTTTGCGCTCCGCCGTACGTTCAATCGGATCGTGTAGGCCAAATTGTTGCCGAGGAGCTCGCATTGAGCATCTACAAGAGGGCATTCGGTACAAAGCTTCATGTCACCGTCAGCGCTGGACACATTCATAGGTTCCTCGCCGCCAACCCCTTGAAGAGTAGTCTCAAACCTGCCGATTGCATCGAAGCCTTGGACATTGAGTGGTATCTGAACGAGTACTCTGACGAAGATGTGGCGCGTTCCTGTCGAGACCTGGCGAGTTACAACTTCCCTCAGCCGATCCCCGTCAAGCTTATCTTAGGTAAATTCTCGGCCATAGTGGACGACAATTCGACCGATACAAAAGCTTTAGAGGCTCACCTTAGTATCTTTAAGCCCGCACATGACTCGTTGATAAGAAGAGGCTGCCCCATCACTATCGAATCGCTCTCCGGAAAAAGAGCCGAGATGGAGTTTCTAGCTAGACAGTGATGTTGTCTCTTGATGACGCTGGCGGACCTAGATTGATGGTAATGTGTCCTGTAAGGATGTCTCTACGCCATTCGAGCCCAATGCTTACTACAGTACAGTAGAATCATGCCCATTCCTGAAGAAGAAACCTAGGTGGCCATTATGGTACTTGACACCTGCATGCAAATACGAGAGTTACTTCCAGTAGTAGCCACTACGGTTAGTACTGACTTTCAGGATCAAAGATTAGAGGTATCTTACTTATGAGACGAGGGAACAGTTCCACATGCAGGGCATAGTGAGCTGACGTCACATATTCCGCCTACGGTCTACCCAGCCTCCTGCGCTTACATTCTCCATGGTGACACGCTGTTTCCGGTTTCCCGGAATCTCCTCAGGCTAACGATATCAGGGCCAATAAAAGACTGTGAACCAAAAGCCAGCAGTACGACAAGCTCAATCACAGGAGGTGTGCCACAATGGCTTTGGTGGCATTCCATGGCACAGCATGTCTTTCTGACCTGGCAGCATACCTTCCCCTACCGAAAATTTCGCAATATCTTCCATCTTCGTTCACAGGCCTTTGACTATGTTGCTGCCTGAGTGATGGCATAAGCTGCTATGCGGCTTAGGTTCTTCATCGTGCTACTGAGACTTGACAGTCCTGAAGCTTGGCCATGCTCGACTCGCAAAACATGGTTGTGAAAGAGCTTCAAGTCAGCGTGATTCTGCTATGAATTATACGTTACCAACAAAGCAACAGCGATTCTCGTTGTATCCCCAAACTTGTGCAATGGTCGTGCACTAGCGCATTCCATTCCATCTTGTCAGCTCGTTGAATGTCAGCACCCCACAGCATCCGCCTCAGCTGACACACCTGAGACAGATTTTGCGCTGGAAAACCTTAAGCAGGGTGTATGAAGACCGAAAGATTTGTGAACATGGCTGTTTCGGCAGAGATACTGGAGAATATTTGAAAAGCCAACAAAATTCATGTGTTGACATGCTCCTCATCGGACTTAACAGGCTCCCGGCTTACTATCACAACATGCACGTTGTGACAATCAGACCCCGCAGATATAGTGCTAGCGAATCAGACAACAGAAGATTTTCATACGCATCTGGGCATATGCAATCTGCACTGTCTGCCTTACTGCACGAGAATAGACCTACATGGTCCTGTGGATCCCCGATTGAATCTCCGGGTCTCGGCTGAGCCATTTCAGCTGATCATTCATAGCAAATCCGGTCGACATTGGACAAAAGCCTGACATGCCGGTGGTCTCATCTTTCTGACGGTCTGACACTCCCTTCAATATGTTGCTGTCACTCTTGCTACTCATTGTAACGATTGCAACTTCAATCGCGCAGCAAAACGTTGGAGACCCCATCGACGACTTCTGTCGGCGCCACCGACACCAGACATGTATAGTCGATTCGAAGTTGTACATAGATGGCGGCAAAGTGTATTATGGAGGATCAGTAGACAACGATAGCACTGCCGAGCAAAGTGAGTGTTTAAAAAGCTGGGACAGTGTGACCCGGCTGATCAGCTTAGACACTCGACTATTGTGGGAAAACGTCTTGGAAACCCAGAACGATTACAAGTTTCCAATCCAGTATGATAATTTGACCAAGGTATGTACCCTCAAGAAGTCCTCATGGCTTCAATTTCGGAACATTGTTCTGAAAATTTATCTAGGACCCCGAGGTACCTTCTGTGAGTGGCGGCATCCTTTGGCCCGACTCTGCCAATAAGTTATTCTACCTGTATGGTGGGGAGTACGACAGTACAAGCGACGTGCAATCTTTCACTACCTTGTGGCTCTATGATATCCTTTACAACACCTGGAATCGCTCGAGCGCTTCTGATGGCTCCCTGACTGATATAACGTGGCCAGCGCTTGGCGCTGGTACGGTTACTGATACAGGGACAGCATATTACTATGGCGGTTACTTGAGCAATCTGTCTGTGAAGGAGTGGAATGGTGGTCGTTTAATGTTGAACTCACTTACGTCTTTCAACATGAACACTCGTACCTGGCAAAACCGTACTTACGATCAGACACCACGAGCAGAGGGATCACTTCACTTCATCCCGGCCTCAGAGTCAGGTATGCTTGTGTATTTCGGAGGTGTTGAAGTGATTGATGGTACTACTTCCTACGTGAGTGATCGTTCCAACGTCATTGACACACCTGTTCTAATATTCCCAAGGCAAACATGAGTGTAAGAGTTTGATTGCATGGAAGTATCTCGACCTGAGACTGATCCCATTGTAGAACATTCAACTTTTTGATATTGCCAATAATAGGTGGTTCACCCAAACGGCCAGCGGTGACGTTCCCTCGCCAAGGCGTGGATCTTGTGTAGGAGTGATTTGGGCCAAAGACAGATCTTCGTACAATTTGTAAGACTGTCACGAATGACTGTGGAAATTACTAATCCCAAGAAGCTACGTGTATGGTGGAATTACCTCGAATGAAGAAGCAGTGGATGAGCTTTATGTTCTCACCCTGCCCTCATTCCAGTGGATATTAGTGCGTCTCCTCATGACAGAATCTTCCAGGGACTTGTTTGCTAACGAGTGCAGATATACCCAGAATCCGCTCCGAGTTACCTTGGAGGCAAAGCTTGGATGTCATGCGACGTCATCCGTGATTCGCAGATGATCATCATAGGCGGTCAGTACACGAATGCGTCATTGACAGAATGTGACGTACCGAAGATTGGAGGACAACATGGTCTTCTACTTGGACAAGAATCTACTGAGCAAGGGGCTTGGTGGCACGCGGTCCAGGACAACACCACAGGGTACAGAGTACCTGACAAGATCGTTTCTCTGATCGGTGGCGAGTACGTCTTACGCACCCGCGGAATCAATAAATCAGCTAACGTCACAATAGTGCTGACGGACACGCGACAGCAACAGCTCCAGCAAGAGGTTTTGCGACACGCGACCTGGCAGTCTATTTTGGAACCACAGTTTCGGCGTCACCGCGAACGGCGTCGAGATATATCCCGCCCACCACGACGTCAAGCCCAACAAGTCAGTCATCATCCAAAACTAATACAGGTGCTATTACAGGCGGAGTAGTTGGCGGTGTATTTGGCCTGGTAGCCATCGTTGGAGTGGTGGTTTTTTGCCTGCGCCGACGGCGTCGCAAGCCAACTGAATCTGGCCCAGCTGAGCTTGCACAGACACCTGCAATGGGTCCACACAGTCCTGACATGGCGCATAAGATGGGTGCCCCATACTCCATACACGGGAATTCTCCGCTAGCAGAAGCACCTGCGTACACCCCACACGGCTCATCTCCAAATTCTTGGACCGGCGAACAAGGCAACTTTTATCAAGGAATACCACAAACTCAACAAGACGCATACAATCACCATCAACCTTACTACCCTCCACCTCCTGAGCCAATTCACTCGTCAGATAAACCGCAAATTTCACAGAATATGACCCACGAGCTACCGAGTACTGGAACTCCGGCCATTTCCGAATTGCCGCACATCAAGAGCCCAACGCCGAAGAGAGCACTATAGTATTATTTTAAGGGATATTGCATCTTCGGATGATGACTGCATCCAAATTATATAATTCATCGTACTGGCTGTTGCAAAACTACCGTAAAAGCTTTCAGACCGAAGGCATCTGGCTTTTTGTTAACTGCTCCTCCTTATTGAATTTCAGCGAATATACTGCCTCTTCGTGTAGTCCGCAAGCACAGGGTCTTCTGTATGGCCTTGTGTTTATTGAAAAGCTGAAACACAAGAGACATACTAACGCAACCATTCGTTACCGTCTAGCCTTGCCATTTTGTTCTTCTTTGGCGGAACTGGCTTACCATACCAATAGGTAGCCAGCCAGGATCGACAACGTTAAAGCCGCCGAAACGTGCTATCATATCTGGTCCGTACATTTGTGCGACCCACTTCCAGTAAGCGTCCATCTCATACCACTCTGCAAGAATGCCCCGTAAGTTGGTCTGTTGGAGATCTTGCAGTGCCTGTATGACTCGCATGCTTGGGTTGACATGCTGTTCATGGGGTCGCTCGAGCAGTTTGGTGTAGACGTCACAAAGATTGGCTTTCCCTGTACTTGCGACGGCATCTCGGTGTTTCGTGAACTCTGCCATATCAAAGAAGACGTCTGCATCGTCAGGTCGAAAGTCTACATGCTCGCGTGTATGGCCGAGATCGCTTTTGTCGAAACGCCGCTTCGCATCGGCGTAATCATCCTTTTCGACCTCTTCAAATTCGTGCAGTAAGTCACGAGGGTCAGCCTTCACTGAGTCGCGGATTTGCAAAAGATCGATGAAGGGAGACTTGAGCTCCAAGCCGCCCAGCTCGACAGGAAAATAAAGGAAGCCATCGGGAAGGTCCGAGATGTCGAAACGTTCCCTCATCATCTGCTTCAGATGCTGCCCAACGTTTCCACCGCCGAAGACACTTTCCTGAATCTGACGGTGTGTTGCAAGCATTATGTCAATGTGTTCGCGGCCAAAGCAATTTGCAGCAGTACCAAAGTTTGCACTGAAGAATGTAGTTGCATAGGAGTTCCAGGCTGAAGTAAATATTAGCATCCAGTTACGAGGCTGATTATCAGAAAACACCACGCACCTTGTATCCAGTCAATGACGCTCTTGAATCTTCCTTGCAATTGCTGTCGAAGCTCTTTCACATGAGCCTCAGCCATCTTACGATCTATGTCGAAGCGGCCATTGGTAGGGTTCAAGTAAAGAAACCCCCATCGGATGTCCCCTTGTGGCAAGCGACCGTCAATGTCCAGCGCCCCTTGTCGGCCGACACGTATGCTGCCTGACTCAACGACATCTATCTGGTTATTGATTAATACACGAGTTTCAGTATAGTGTAGGAGTGGGCGTACCTGAGTGCCGGTCACCTTCGCAAACTTTTGGAGACTTGCCCAAGCTGTCGCACAAGTTTCATAGTCCCTATTCCAAAACCACACATCATTGTACGAACGATGCAGCAGTGCTCCGTCGGTTTCTTGGTTGACAGAAAAGTCCAGACAGAAGAGAACGACCTCTCCCAACACATTGCTGAGCGTATGCGAGCCTGGGGCTCCTCTGCGTCTTACGCGTGGCTGGGTGGATTCGCTGTCATCCACAAATTTCAATGGTGCTTCCAAGTATGTCCGAAAGAATTTCTTCCACTTGTTCGACACACCAAAAAATTCGAGAACGTTCAATACAGTATCATGAGGCAGCAGTTGGTCCCATGACTTAAACATTGTACGAAAACAGGTCATCTCGCCATGCAGGCGGGTGTTGAGGATGATCTCGGTCGCAAGAATGTGGAAGAGACTTTGCTTCGCTGCCATAGGGTTCTTGGTTTGCTCCTCCTCGTCACCTGACTGGTAATGATCATCCTCAGATTCAGCGACATCAAAAAGACCAAATCCTATGTCGTCATCTTCGCATTCTTTCTCGACATCCGCTGATCGACTCGCCATCATCATGGGCGCAGAAGTGCTTTGTGCGAACAAAGCTGAGGATTCGAAAGGGCGTCCGGCTGGGGGTGGAGGGGCAGACCTAAACAAGTTACCTCTAGATGTTTGCACTGACGCCAATGTCTTCCCTGCTTGCTTCGATCGCTCCTGAGGTCCTTTGCGCACGAATCCGGTGTAGTCGGCCTCTTCTTCGCCTTCATCGTGCTTGATTTGTTGTTCTTCGTGGTCCAGAAGCTGATTGGTAAAATAACGTCTTCTTTGAATTTTGCTGCGTTTGTGATCAAGGCTGCCTCGAAACTTCTGATCTTGACTGCCCAGGAAGTATCTGCGGCGCAATTTGTCGGATTTCACCACTTCTGAACGGTTGCTTCGCCAGGTTTCTGCGCTATCTCTGAGAGCCAGGAATGCTGATTTGAAGAAAACTGACCACTTCACCCCAATGTAGTGTAGAAAAATTGCTTGCAGAATGTCTTCATCCATGTGGATCTGGTACTGGCCGTTGATCTGACGCCGTTGCTCCACGGAAACGTGGTCGCCTCAGGTCCACCGATCGAGAGCTTCCATTCGTATGTTGAGCACATCCGCAATCTCGGCAAGAATGATTTCATTGCTAAGGAAATCACCAAGCACTTCCCGTTCTCATTCGAGACTAAGTCTGATGTCTGGAGAGAGTTCACCACCCATTGCAGAGTGTATTTATCAAACTGTGAGCTGCTCGTCAAGCTTGATTCGAAGTCCCGGACTTTCCTGTGAAGGTCGCCCAGTGCCGAAGCAACTTTTTTACTATTTGTGTCAAAAGTATGTTCCAAGTAGGCTTTCAGAGCAGGTAATTCGACAGGAGCAGGCTCGAAGACAGACTTTTCCCACTCTCTCCGAGCTTCGAGCTTCTTGGCGCCTGGAAGTTCTTCAAAGCTGTCACTCGTCTCAAGACTACCAGCAGCAACAGCAGTCTGTTCCGAGAAGAGCCACTCAGTCACTAGCTTCCCATATAAAGAGGCATATTGGAACTTGGTAGCTTGAATGCTGACATGCCGTATCATCTTTTCTTCCCATCCTTTGAGTACCTCTGGAGATACGGAAGGGTCAAACTGTGCTTGGTCCAAGAAGCGGTCAACATTTATGAGGTCTGTCTTGAGCCGGTTATTGCGTGTCCCGCCACTGATCACACGCCCAGGTCGACTGTCGTCAACATTGGCTGATGCAATTTTCGATCCCAAACACGTTTTGGTGTTGTCGACGATCTTGATGAGCCGTCTCAGAGGATCTCGCTCTTCTTTTGCCGCTGACAAGAGATTCGCATGTTGTTTTTGAAAAATAAAGTGCTGCTTGGAGAGCTCTTCCAATTTGGTGCTGGTAATAGTTTGGAGAATTCCCGAGAACACGCTTACTGGAGCCATATCGATGTTCTTAACGGAAGCTGCTGGGTGTATTCGTGATGCCGATGCCGATTGTGATGGTGCTGGTGATGATGATGATGATAATGATGATGTTGTTGTTGTTGTTGATGATGATGATGCGTTTGCCGAGAGGCAGACGTAAAAGAGGAATTGAGAGATGGAATTGAAACGGCCTTCGTATGCTCACCAGGCAGCAGCCGCTGAGCTTGGCAGGCAGGGTTTGCCTCTACCAATCGTCTTTACGAAGGACCGCACCACAAATGCTCGTATCCAATTTGTTCTTTCCTCAAATGCAAATCCTCGCCATCTTATGCCTAGACGTAGCCAATCAACGTCCAGGTGTATATGCCCAATCAGGCTCCATGACTCTTCAGGTGACAATGGCGTATGAGTCACGATGATTGTACCTGCATTGGTAATCACACTGCGCAGAACAGTTTCATCGATACCTCGGGTATGGAAGCGACGTCTGTTGCTCTATACACACTATGACATCGTTTCAGCGTGCTCGAATAGCCGCTGTGCATCAGTTGCATCGCACGACGACAGAGCCATTAAAATCTTCGACAACCATCATAGTCGTTAAACTTTGGCATAACAAACCGCCGCTACTATTGATTTTCAGTGATAAAGTACAGATGCGTTCGTGACTCAATGTGAAGGTGCGTTATCGATTGCCCTTGTTTGTGCGTCATGCGTGGACGGTGGACCTCCGACCCCAACACCTGATGGGTTGGCAACCTGCTGCGTGCCTGGTGCAAAGCTGTCGATGCGGTGACACGTCTTCTTAATTAATGAGTCGATCGATAATTTTGTGCAAAGTACACTGGTTCAACAAAGCTTACCCTCACCCTTGCACACTGACACTTTCTCTTAGCTTCATGTATCACCGACGTTGAATTGCAGTCACACCGTGACCAGGTACTGTCACAATCAGAAGCATAGATTTATCGTCTCGAGTTGTATTGCACGGACAGCTTTAGGATCAGCGTGGGCAGCGACGCGGATCGTTTGGACCTCCAAATCTCAGCACTGGAACATAAGAGGTGCAGACATATTCAGCATTTGCTGTTCCCATAGTGATAATGACAACAATCAATCTAGAGAGTTTACCTTACCCCAGTATTGGCATGTAGAGAGAATGATCACAAGGACTAGACGGTTTGCTGCGCTCGCTATTCGTGGGAAATCAATCCTCAGCTCTCCCGCGAACCGCAAACCTCAGGATAACACCAGGGGGTGCCACCTTGCAGGAAGTAGCCCATTTCACCAAGGCACCCCAAGCTTCTCGCGCTTCTCTAAGCTACCTTAAGCTTTACCCAAGGATGCTTGGAATTCTTGGGGCTAGCGTGCGGAGACCCCGCGCGCGATCATGGTTTGTGGAGATGAATAGCGGCGGGTAACGAAGGGCCACGCTGCCGGCGGAAGAATTCAAGCATTTTCCTTGTAGGTCATATATTGGTCAAGGGTAATATATGCGCTGATTGAACCTGAAATCCAAGTATATATGGTCTATGAAGTATTGTGGGTTGTAACAGGCGAGTCGCGACCGTAGAACATTTGTGTACTATCAAGCGCCATGAAGCCCTTCTCAATCCTTCTTGTCCTTGCGGCCTCTCTACCTTCAGCAGCCGCATTCATTTTCAATGAGGACCGCATTCCAGCTGGGGCCTCAGTTCACATACCTCGCTCAGACTCTCTCTTGTCCAGGAAGCCTAGGGAGAAAGACAATTGGGGCAACGCTGTTGTACATGATTGAAAGAAGATTACTATCAGAGCCTCGAAGAATGACACAGACGATATCAGTGAAGATCTCCTTTGGGCGCTCAAGAATGCAAACAATGGCGGCCTGGTTCACTTGAAGAAGAACCATAAATACATCATTGGCAAGAAGCTTGACCTAAGCTTTTTGAAAGACATCTATGTCAACATCGATGGCGAGCTGAAGTACACCAATGACATTAAGTACTGGCAGGCCAACAACTTCTACTATCCGTTTCAGAAGAGCATTACCTTCACTGTATGGGGTGGAAAGTGGGTCGTCAAGACTCCCCTAAAGGTCCTTCCAAAGATTGACATCAGCTAGGGATATCAAAATCTACTCCGAATCTGGTACTGGAGTCATAAATGGAAATGGACAGGTCAATATCTTATGAATTACCTGAGAAACAGGATTAACTTGGAAGTAGCTTTGGTACGACGGTTTTAGTGGCGCGGAGATTCTAGACCCGAACAACAAGTTCTACCGCCCCATTCTCTTCCTGACCGACAATGCGACCAATGTGGAGGTCTCGGGCCTTCATCTGAAGGACTCGCCATGCTGGACAACTTTCCTGGTGCGTACAAAGAACGTGATCTTCGATAACGTTTACATCGACGCCGTATCTACTAATGCGTCTTCCCTACCCAAGAATACCGATGGATTCGACAGTCTCAACGTTGATGGTCTAACTGTGACCAATACTCGTGTCAACGTGGGTGACGACTGCTTCTCACCCAAGCCCAACACGACCAACATCTTCGTGAAGAACTTGTGGTGCAACGGCACACACGGTGTGTCTATGGGAAGCATTGGCCAGTATAGTGGAGTGAAGGACTACATAAGCAATGCTTGGATTGAGAATGTGACACTATTGAATGGGCAGAACGGTGCGCGTCTCAAGGCTTGGGCCGGTCCAGACGTTGGGTACGGGTACATTGACAACATCACGTACAAGGACATCATTATCGAAAACACAGATGCGCCCGTCGTGCTGGACCAGTGTTACTTCAACGTCAACGATACAACATGCGCCAAGTATCCGAGTAGGGTCAACATCACAAATGTCAAATTCATCAATATCTCGGGTAGTTCCAGTGGGAAGAACGGGAGGGTCGTCGCAGACTTGACGTGCAGTCCGGGTGCAACATGCAACGGCATCCATCTTGAGAACATCAACATCACAAGTCCCAAAGGCTCGCCAGCGCAGATTGTATGTGAAAACATCAAGGGAGACGTTGGTGTGGACTGCATCCCAGCTAGCGAGGCGGATGATTGAACACTTAGAGTGGTTGAAATGTGTAGATTGGTATCAATACATTACGAAACGCTAGATTATGCAAGATTCATCCTGTTTGGTCCCCTTTTACAATCTTGACTCGACATTCGCGTTGACGCTTCCTGCTTGCTCCTCGGTCTGCTCTGTCTTGGGCTGAAGCGCCTTCTCAAAAATCTGCATGAACTTTTGTACGTCTGCAAAAGTGTTGTACAGAGGCGCTGGCGCTACACGGATGATCCCTGGCTTTCTCTTGTCGCAGATTACGCTATTTTTCTCAAGCGCTGCTGCTACGTCCTCCATCAAGTCCTCTTGTAGCAGAACGCTAAGCTGAGCTCCACGGAAACGCGGGTCTGTGGGCGAAATGATCTTGAATGGAAAGTCGCCATCTTTGATGTTGCGTGTCGCGATTGACGACAGAAGATGTTCTGCATAGGCAGTCATAAGCAAAGACTTGGATCGCAAATCGGCCATCTTTGTCTTGTTGAAAACGCTCAGACTGCCAGATAGACAAGTTAGATCGACGATAGAGGGATTCGAGCATTGGAAGCCCTGAGCACCTGGTGTAGGCTTGAAGTTGTTGTCCATCAGGAAGCGGGATGACTTGTCGTGTCCATACCAGCCCTTGAGACCGACGTTGTGCTCGTTGTTACCGTGCTTCTCATGCACGAAAGCTCCAGCGACCGCGCCGGCTCCAGAATTCATGTACTTGTATGTACACCAGCATGCGAAGTCAACATCCCACTCGTGTAGTTTCAATTCTACATTTCCAGCGGCGTGGGCGAGATCCCAGCCGATAGTAAGGCCGTGCTTGTGTGCGTGCGCTGTGATGGTGGGGATATCCAGAAGCTGGCCGGAGTAGTATTGAATGCCGGGGAGAAGAACTAGGGCAATCTCATCGGCATTATCGGTAATCAGTTTGCAGATGTGCTCTGTTGTCATCAGGTAGCCTTCGTCCGGTTCAACGGTCAACATGGACTTCTTCGGATCAAGGCCGTGCCATTCGATCTGAGATTCGATGGCATACCAATCGCTAGGGAAAGGCCTCCATTCGCACATGATCTTGTGCTTCTTCTCTGTAGGCCTGTAAAACGCAGCCATCATCAGGTGAAGATTGATTGTCAGGGTGTTCATGGCAACAATTTCGGACGGTGCTGCACCGACGATGTCGGCCATCTGCTGCGAGCATTGTGCAGCAAGATCCTGGTATGCGGGTAAAGGCGAATCATCGAAGTTTGTGAAGTGACCGCCAACAGCGATAGATCCCCAAGTCTTCAGGTAGGCACTCAAGTGCTCTCCAACAGCTTTCGGCTGAAGGCCAAGCGAATTGCCGCAAAAGTAAATGCCCTCGTCATCGGCGCTGCTTGCCTTGGCGGTGGTCTTCGTGTCATCCTTCAATTGTTTCCGCGCGAGCTGAGCTTTTGTGGGAACAACGAACTCATCACGGAAAGTTTTCAGAATCTCGTTGCTGTTGTCAAGCGACTGCGCGAACTCGAGCGAGTCGGCATTCGCGGGCCATTCCGGTTTCTGGCCCTGGCGGAGCTGGTTGATAGCAGAGGTAGCGTTCATCGTGATTCAGCACTTGAGATCGATGGTGATTGCGCAGTAATGTCGGATGGTCATGAGGTGGAAATGAGCAGATGGTGGAGTGACACGTTGCCAGTATATATACACTATAACGCAGCAAAAATGTTGGAGTTGCTTCCGTTGACTGCTTCCGATGACCCAACGTCACTTAGGTTTGGAGTTTGGAGCACCTTCCGCTTTCGGAGGTGATCGGGCAGGGTTCCGTCGAACCTCCGATCCGATGTTTGACCAAGGTACAGCCGTTTGGCTTTCACCATGTCGCGATCACAGGATTCAAGGGTTGTAATAGTAAAGTGGACCTTGTTTTGTTTCTGTGCGTAAGAGCGGTGTCAGAGACGTTAAGTAGCGATGTACCCCCATAAGCGCCATCTCAGCAATTACTCCAATACACACTTTTCATCATGAGCCCTCACAAAGTTGAAGTTCTTCCCTCAGCGTCAGCCCTGCCTTCATTTGGCATCTCGAAAAATGGATTTTTGCCTGCCAATGCTCCGTTGACACGACTGCACAACGAATATTACCAGCCATGGGAATCCATCATCGAAGTGTTACCAGCGCTTATTGAAAACAAAACACTGCGTCAACGAGTCGACGAACTCTCCATTCTCGATACACTACAACTCGAGACAGAAGCAGAGTGGCAAAGAGCATACTCCATGCTGGCAGTCATTGCCCAGGGATACATTTGGCAAGGGCCTGAGCCATCCGAGGTATGATGACATTCCGTTTGCTAGGGTTGTCCTTTGCTAACAGACATCCCAGCGCTTACCCCCTGCGGTTTCCATCCCCTTCCTGAAAACATCAGAGCATCTAGAGGTGCACCCTGTGGCAACATATGCAGCCTTGAATTTATGGAATTGGAAGCCACTCGAGAAAGGTGCCAATCTTACACAGCCAGACAACTTGGTAGCACTGCACACTGCCACGGGGACTGACGACGAATCATGGTTCCTTATCATCTCTAATGCCATGGAGGCTAGAGCTGGGCCTCTTCTGCATATTATGTTGGCGGCTATGGAAGCCGTCGAGCACGATGATATTCCTGCGATTGTCTCTGGACTGAGATACTTCACAGAAAGCATGAAAGATATCGGCCGGCTTCTAGAGCGCATGGATGAGCGGTGCAATCCACAGAGATTCTACTACACTATCCGGCCACTACTGGCAGGAAGTATGAACATGGAAGCCGCTGGTCTACCAAATGGTGTTTTCTACGACGAGGGCAATGGCAAGGGACAGTGGAGAAAGTACCGCGGTGGAAGCAATGGCCAAAGCTCACTCCTACAATTCTTTGATGCTGCGCTTTCAGTCAACCACTCACGTTGTGGCAACTTCCATGCTGAGATGCGCGATTATATGCCAGGCCCTCACAAGAGGTTCTTAGACGAGATCGAGTCCATCGCCAACATTCGCAGCTACGTCGACTCGCATCAGGAAGACAGCGAACTTCGGGAGGCTTACAATGCAGCCGTAGCTGCATTGAGCCGATTCAGAGACATCCATATTGCTCTTGTCACCAGATTCATCATCATCCCCGCGCGCCAGGGAAGGCCTGCGCATTTTACAGATCGCAAAGACATCGCGTCTATGAGCACGAAGATGGCTTCTGAAAAGCCCCAGACGCAAGAACTGGTTGGCACAGGTGGCACTAAGCTTATTCCGTTCCTGCGTACATCCCGAGATGAAACGAACGAAGCCACCGTTTCGTGAGACGTTGGGCGCCTTATGAACAACTTCAAGAGGCAAGGATATGATTCCGTTTCATTTTTTGGCATTCTGAGCACTGCATGGCGAAGGCGTTTTTTCTTCCCGATATTACAGGAAGCTCGCACCACTTTGTTGGTCGTACATGGGGAATAGTGGGATATCGGCAATGGACGCACCATCGAAGTTGTGCGTCCCGGGCTGCAGAAAGCCCTGCAGGCCCTGGTCGTTTTCGTTCAGCCATGGCATTGAGAAGAATTCGGCATCGTATATAGTCCAGTCAGACGGCGCGCAAGTGGCAGTATTATCTGGCTCAGGGACAGAAGAGGTGAATGTATGCACATCGGATTGATAGCGTTGATGGCGTACGTCTTGTCGTGGTGTAGTATTAGCTGGGGGAAGTAATCCAAACAGTTGCGATGACGCTTGTTTTTGTTGTGAACGCAAGTGCTGCTCCCGCTGTCTGACATGTGAAGTCGTTGTTTTCAGCAGGGACTGCACGGTGAGGGAGTACTGCCGCGCGTGCGGATCGACCTTACCAAAATAGTCAAGGCATCGAATTGATGCACGACAGTCTTCCAGAAATGTCATTCCTGAGTGACCCAGTATCCCTACTGCTAGTACAAGCGAGGTAGTGAAGAGCCATGATCTGTTTCAGTCAATTGTGTAATTGTAGTGGCGGGGTAAATGAGGAAACCTTACACAATGAGGGGCATCCTACGAGGCATCTCACCAGTCTGTATGACAGTCTGTAGCGTATCCACGAATGACGCTGCAGCATCAAGCGCAGCATCAGCATACTTACGCTTCTCCTCATGTTCCACTTGCGTGCCCCCACCCTTCAAGGAAGCTCCCATGTATTCATATAACTCGTAGATCAGGAATGGTCTTGTAAGCAGCATAATGCCGTAATGGTAAGTGCACAGCGTAGAGCAAGCTCCAATAGCGTCGACCTCTGATGAGCTGCCCAGACCTGCTTGACTAGTGACCTTATGTAAAGGCTCGAGCCATGTCGATGCCCAGGTCTTGAGTTGCCGAGAAACATAGTTCGCTATTCGAAGAGAAATACGTTTTCGGGAGTAGACCTCCACAACAAGGCGTTCGATAATCATGAAGATCTGCACGCTTGCATCGAGTATCTGTGCGCTTATGTTTTCAACGACTTCAGCAATGCTGTACTTGACAGTACAATCTACGTCCGATGTAGAAGGCGGCCGGCCCAATAGGTTGCTAATTAGCTGATCAACCACGCGGAGACTTTTCCATATCCGGTCTCTGACGATCTTGATCGTTTCTCCAAAGGATGCATTTACCTCTGTCCTATGCAGGCCAATTGCATATGCCGTACGAGCAGCCAAGGCTGCGCTGTTTCAGCTAGATTTTCACACCACACGGCTCCATCAGGACTTACAGAAGTAGAGATAGGCTCCGTTTGGCTGGAAGGCACGGAGCATGTAAATGGTTATGAGCGCAAAACCTTGCACAGTAGAGACATTCATGCTGTTGACCAAGTTCTTCAGTAGAATGTCCCGAGCATGTATGAACCAAGCTTCAGCTTTAACTTCCCGACTCTCCTGCGCGCCGATCGCAAGCACAAGGTAGAACACAGCAGTAGCGGACTCGTGAGGTCGAGCAATCGCACCTGTAGCCCATGAGCTTATCTCACTCAATAGCTCATCATGCTCAAACAGGTCGACTAAGCCACTAGTGGCTACAGTATATGGGTGAACAAGCTGTCGTACTTCATGTAAAGAGACCGATATAGACTGCTGTTGATCGGCTGAATCCGGCCGAGCAATTTCGATTATCGAATCGCGAGAGGATTGCGGGGGCAATGCATCTGCATCAACAGCAGATGCAATCAAGTGTCTGACAGTCTGTAAGAACGATAGAGGTGCACAATCACCAATAAAGATGACTTTGCCCTGCGCATCACGCAAAATACGACCTTCTAGAGGTACGGCCGTGTCTTCAGGGTGCTCATCTCTGCTGGCAGAGGGAGAAAGAGACGTTCCTATGGCAGAAACATCATTGTGGCTCTGCTGATGAGGTGTTGAGTTCGTATTTGTTTGTTCATGGCTTTTGCGTGTCAGCTTCGAACTGTTGTGTTTGTTCTTCTTTTGCAGCAGAGCGGATTATCAAGACCTACGCGTTGGATGGGGTGAACCCATTGGGAGTATGCCCAGCAGATCGTACGCCGCGGACCTTCGGCGCTGTGAAATTACAAGTCTCTGCGCGACCCTTCCGTTGGCAGTATGCGCATGGCTGTTCGCCATCGCACTTCACCTTTCGCTTTTTGCAAAGATCACATGCTGCTATGACTCGATCGACTCGGCGACGCTTCTCTGAATGCTCTAGTTGCTCTGGGCCTATCTGAGTAGTTGATGCCATGCCGAAGTACAACTGTTGCAACGCTCTGCGTGCTTTCGATCAAATACACCGCTAGGCTCAAGCTGGATCGTAGATAGAGCTTTTTTTTCGAACTGACTGTGTATCCAGAAATCCTTGAGTGACACGTCAGTTGACACCAATCAATTGCAGTAACAACTGCAGGAATCGCTCGTACCTTCGTGTTGCGTCACGTAAGGGCAACCCCATTTGCGGAAGTACTTGTCGGAAGGAAAAGAGAGCGCTGAGGTTCCGACAAGATGCGGCTTGGCACGGCCCGTCATCGGATGGGCGCTACTGGTATATGACGTGGAGTATGGAAAACTTGCGCTTAGCAAAGGGCTAGCAGCACCGGCGACATCCGAGGACTGGTTATCGAGCCGAGCCACTGAAACACTCGCTCGACTGTATGCCCCAATGTAGCTGTGAGAATGTCCTGATCCATTTTCTGACAGGCATAGCTGCGCTGTTACAGCTAAGGCAATTGTCTGTGTCGTGATTCCGGTCAAGCCTTGAGCAGGCATGACGCGTAAGGAGCAAAGAAAAGCAAAGGGGGGGTTCTTGATGGATAGGCAGCGTGCAAGAGAAGTGCATCGCTTCTAAATCGAAAATTGATAGTCCACGTGAGCCAGTTTGTACGTAGTCCTCATACTTCTTCTGTAATCTATGCTGCATGATCAGGATGATCTGTTTCTGGAGTGTCTTCCTAACATAATATGGTAGCTCGCGAGGTATTAGTTGAGTAAGCATGGCTTGTAATATGTATACACCATTTCTCAGCCTAATAAATGCAGTACGAGATGATCAGCCTCACGTCGTCGCAAGAGAGTCTCACCAGGCGCCACAGCCATAAAGGAGGTGGGTATCTAAGGTTACCCTGCTTGGGCTCTGAGTGGTATCTCAGATGTGCTGCTTGAATGCAAGATGGGCGCATTGCAAGGTGCTTTGTCATTCCTATTTACAACATGAACAGACAAGCAGAAGTGCCAGTGCTCCGAATGTTCGTTAGCTTAACCAGGTAAATCTGCTAGCTCGGTGGTCTTATTCTCATCAAGTCAAATACATAGCAATGATTCTCTCGCCTCGCTGTTGGCTGAACAAATGGGCAGTATTCCCAAACCTGCATCAGCTTCAGACTGCATTCATTGTGCCTGTACCAGTAGTTAATTGCCACCAAGCGAGTGCCAGGGGCGGAACCAAGATTGTCGGCGTCTTCGAGTTAAACATGTTGCTGAATCGGAGATGCAAGTTTATGTGTAAAGGAAGGCATGAATGGCGCTAGTGGACTTGGCGTCGTCAATTCACTGTTCACATCTCCAGAACATTGCTAAAAACAACTACACCACAATCCAACATGACCGAAACGACAGGAGAAAACAGAAATACCGTAAAGGTCACTGAACCAGAAACTCATTCTGAAGATGCGCCATCACAACCGGTATCAACGTCTACTGAGTTGACCTCTTCAGATGCGCCCACCGACCCAAAAGCAGCCCTCGCAGCGCGCATGGCACGCTTTAAGTCTTTGCAAGCGCAGAAAGAAAGCGGTCGCAAAGCGACCGAGCGTGAGGTGCGCGATGCCGAGGACCGATCGGAAAGACTGGCGAAGCTCTCCAAGCTCGCAGACGCACATACCAAAGCATCGTACAAGCTTCTAAAAACCGACGATCCAGACTTCGAGCGCAAGAGAAATTGGGACTATACCGTAGATGAGAGCGAAAAGTGGGACAAACGGCTAGCGAAGAAGGCACGCGCCCGTGACAACAACGCGTTTGCCGACTACAGAGGCGAGGCGAACAAAGTGTACAAGCGCCAGGTGGGACAAATGTCTGAGGTTGACCTTGCAGCATATGCAGAGGAGAAAGCTACAAAGTTGCAACGCCAGGTACAGGCTGGGTTACTGCAACTCGTTGAGACGGATGCAGGCGAAATCTACACCGTGGACCCGAATGGGAGGATCAACACAGCAGTCGAGGAGGAGTATAGCCATAACCACAAGCCCAGCAAGGAAGCCATAGACAGACTCGTGGGCGATATCGAGAAGGGCGAGAAGGCACGATTGGAGGCACGGAGGAAGAGGGGCGTCAGGGACGAGCAGGACCAGGGCGATGTCACGTACATCAACCAGAAGAACAAGCAGTTCAACGACAAACTGGGTAGGTTCTACAACAGATACACCACTGAGATCAGGGAGAATTTTGAAAGAGGGACAGCCATATAAATGGTTGAAAGGAAAAAGACTTTACTATTATTAAGAAGATGGAGATACCCGGGCATTGTACAGTTGGAGAGGGCGTTTTGGGGTCTGGGAATAAACCATTGCATACATGAAGTCGCGATCTGCATCAGGTTCGTTCATGTTATGTCTTTATTTCATTATGCGCACTTGCTCAGAAGATCTTACTGAGCACTCTGTTCACATCCTGCCCGGGTTCGGGTTTCTTCTCCGCCTTGCTTGTTGCCGCGTGCTGCTTGAACTCTAGCTTCCTCTTCTTCTTCGACTTGCCTTCCGTCGCCTCGCTAGCCTCCACAGACGTGTTCTCTGCACCCTCACCTCTCTTCTCTCTTGTCGCCTTGATACCGCTCTCCATCTTCCCTCTTTCCACGTTATCCAAGAACCTCTTGTTCTCCTTCTTGCTTTGCGAAATTTCAAACCGCAATCTCGCCGCACGCTCTGCGTTCTCGTTCTGAATCTGCTCCACGAGATGTGCCCACTTGACCCCCGTCAAGTATTTGATATTCCAGACTTCATCGTGCCAGCGGCCCCTCTTCTTACCGCCCATGGTCTGCGCGTTGAGGTTCTCGGCCACAAACTTGGCATCTCGCTTGTGGATGAACTCGACCCAGCCATCCAAGAACAGTTTTCGTCGCGTGCCGCCACCGCGCAGGCGTTGTTGCCGCGATGTTGTGTCCTCGGGTGTGAGGAATATGCGACCGACCGGGCCGTAAGGTGTGAGGAGGGAGCGCATGACGGTAGGTTTCATGAACGGTGGGACGCGAGAGATGTAGATTACACCTGACTTGTCTTTCTTGGGCGCCTTTAGGTCGATTGGTTTCCCACTCAGTTTGTCGGCTTGAAGCTTCAGATCTTGAGGTAGACCAGCGGCGATCTCCTCGAGACGTGCGAGTTCAGCGTTCTTGCTAGATATGGGGTCGTCGTCGTCGTCATCGTCGCCTGCTTCGGCATCGTCTTGGGAGTTGTCATCGGCGTCTGAAAGTTCGTTTTCGGAAGAATGGACAGTTTTCTGGCGCTTGGCTGAAGGTAGAGTACGCGCTCTGCTTTCTTCTTCGGATTCGTAGCCGCGGTCTTCGTCTTCACTTTCTTCGGCGTCCAGCCATTCATTCCGTTTGCGTGAAGACATTGCGTTCCGTACGGCCCTCTGCTGAGTTGTAGTAGGTTTTAAAACTCCCACAGGTCGATTAATTGTGTGTGTGCAATCTTTGGCTTCAGGTTCGCAGAACCTCAAAGGCCAATGTCCGGTTTCAAGTCGCGTCAAGCTGTAAATTTTAGCGGGGCTCTTTAGTGCGCCAAGCAACCAGAGTGGCGTCTCGTCTGCCTCTTTCATGGAGGTCTCGTTCAGACCTTACTCAACAAACTATCTCTTCACGACACGTCACGGCAGTGCTTATCAACCTCGATACGGTGCCTGTCAAATGACCGCTTGCATCTCCAACCAGAAACAAAGCAATCAGGACACGCCTCGCTACCGTTGCACACTTTTTGATCCCGATAACTACCACACGCCGCAAACATGGGTGGTGATCTCAACTTGAAGAAGTCCTGGCATCCCCATTTACGAAAGAATCAGGAGAGAGTATGGAAAGAAGAGAAGTCGGCGCTCGAGGAGCGGAAACAGATCGAAAAGCTACGCAAAGAGCGGGAGGAAGAGCGCGCACTAGAAGAACTCCAGAAGCTCCAAGAATCCGCCGGCGGCAAGACGGTCACAAAGCGCGTCGATTGGATGTACTCTGGTCCTGGTGGCGATGGCGCAGGCGTCACTGAAGAACGTGAAGGCTACCTTCTCGGCAAGCGCAGAATCGACCAGCTCCTGAAGAATGATACACAGAATCTGCAGAAGGGCGCTGCTGTTGGCATTGACGCTCTCGGAGGAGTGAGTGCCAACACAGCACGCGACACACAGAAGAAAGTCCTTGAAGATCCGCTCCTGATGATTCAGAAGCAGAAGATGGAAATGCAGCTAAAGGCCATGAAGGACGCTCAGAAGCAGGCCAAGTATGAGGAAAAGAGGAACAAAGAGAAGGAGCGCGAGAAGAGGCACAGAGATCGCAAAGACAGGCACAGAGACCGTGGTGATAGGCATAGAGAGTATCGCGAGGACAGGCACAGGGATCGAGAGGGTGGCCACAGAGAGCGGGAAGACAGGTACAGGGATCGAAATAGCGACCGTAGCAGATACTACAGCCGCCGTGATCGATCTCGGTCAAGAGACAGGGAGCAGAACCGTAGCAGTCGCCATGAACGACGAGATCATCGGTCCCGAGACGAGCATCGCCGTCGCTCACATTCGCCATGCCGCGGGCCTAGCCGTGATGAACGTACAAATAATGAGGACGATAAAGCGGAGCGACTGGCAAGGATGCAGGCGGACGCCGCGATCACAGAGGAGCAACGTGCTGAGCGTGTCCGTGAACAAGCCAAAAAGGATGCCGAGGAAGAAGCGCGTATACAGAACAACCTCAACACTTCCAGGCGCCTCAACGCTGGTATGGGATCGTCAGAAATGGGACTCGGTGACGCTATCGCGAGGGGTCGGGCAAGAGCAGAAGTCGATGTTTGAACCAAAAAACCTCCCCTTCATGACATTATTGATAAGATTTGCAACAGCATGATACCCAAGAATGAAATGATTCCAACTTTGGCTGACATCCACGAGATCTCGCTTTACTTCCGCATAACTATACTCAATGTCTCTGGATTCCAACGAATCAGACATCAGTGCTGCTGAACTCTGACGCTCTTGATCCAGATTGATTCCCTTATCTTCTTGTCCACAAGAAGTATACCTTCCCCAGAGACCCACTCGGCACACTGCATTTGATCTGCAAGATAGCTGCCGTGGCTTGATATCGAGCACATTGTAAGTCAGAGCTTACTATCAGGTTTGTTGTACCAGAAATGCGTGTTATAGTCAGATTATCACACCCAGGTCCCAGCATCGTACAGATTGGACTCTGCAGCCGCTCCCTCTACGAATTTTGATGTCTTGTTCTCGATGCTCGCATGATCGGATATTGTACAGCACTTCAGGCAGCAGATCTACCTTGACATCTTCACCCTGTCGACGTCAATCAACACGCAGTGTTGCTGATCTTCAATGACATAAGGCTTATTATGGGCTTGCGTCCCGGACGCCCGTCATACACGTACACTTGACATAGACCACGTTCCCCAACGCAGCATGATCAGTGCGGATGTGACGTACTCAGCAGCCATCATAACTTCTTCCTAGTCGCCATTGACGTTGGTGTCGGCATCGGTCTTATAATATCTGCAAAGTTCAGTTCTGGAGTGCTACAAGAAAGAGACAAAGAGTCTGTTTCTGGCGTCTACCACATCAAGACAGGAGATAAGCATACATGACGATAACTAGAGTCGAAAGAAGCAAAATGACACCGAAGTCAGCTGGGAAAAGCCCTCAGACATAGGACTATCAGAAAACATATTCGGTGTTCTGATGATATTTGTGCGACATGTAGCCATGATGTGTGTCAGAATATGAGGAATTGGAACAAGCTCTGTCAACCTCCCCAGCAGTGTCACTTTGATCATCAAACATATTACAATTGTAATTCACTACAAACAGTTCGATGCACAATCTGAAGGTTTTGATAGCGGCATGGGCTGAGGATGAATTCTTCGGCGTTTTTTCATTACATGTGTACCGAATGCTCGCGGTACCCTCCGAGCGTGTCCTTTCCAAGCCCAGATTCTCTTGTGGCCTTCATAAATAGAGGTTCTCGTGATGTGGGTAGTCCTTGATTCCTCTTCCCTTTTCTAGACGCCCGATATTCAAATTACCTACCCGCTATCTTCGCCGACCGTTCTCTTTCTCTCAACTATAGCAAGCCACTCATATCCTTCGAGTAGCGCGCCAAATGGCCACTCGGTTCTTCGCTTTACCTCTTCCAGTACTTTCAAGGACTCTCCATGGTCAACCCAGAACTTTGTATCTGCGCAACATAGGCTATCGTTTGAAGCGTCTTCCAGCAATGTAACTTCGAGCTTTGCATTACGTACGTATGGAATGGGTGACGATGCCATGATACCCTCGGCGTGATGCTGTATGGACTCCAGATCCACGCCCTCAACACCATCAACAAGAGCGCGGAGAAATGCCAGCAGAGCGGCGGGATGCGAGGATAGGATGCCGAATATTGTAGGCGTGCCTGACTCAGCATCGTCTTTCAGAAGTCTCAACATCTACACAGCGTGGTCAGTCAATTGAATTAGCAATTGGTAACAAGAACATTTTCGCACTACCCTCGTTGCAATTCCCTTCCGGCGAAACTCAGCTCTCACACAGAGCTGCGTGATCCAGCAGACCCGTCTCCCCTCGTGCCTCCAACGTGTCACAAACACTTGACCCACAAGCTCACCTCCATCTGCACCACGGCAGCACACCAGCACACTCTCACTCCCAACCTCATCAATAAGAGACTGCTGCCGCAAGCGCGTGGCATTCAGTCGTATGCGCTGACCTATCCTCAGGTCAGCTCTGCGTTTCAGTTTCACGCACGTTGAAGGCAACCTACCGGGTTTGCAAAGCCCGCCTGTCTTTTCCGCAGCTTGCGGGCCCCATACCCCGTACTCGGATGAGAACAGTTTTGCGGATTCGGCAAGCAGGTCGTTTGAGACCGAAGTGGATGGGTGTACGGAGAATGTGAAGGCTTGAGGCATTGCGTCGGTCATCCTGGGGGGTTTTTTTGGTGCAATACTCGGACTTGAAGGACTTTGCTGAAGGGGAATGAAGAGAGTTGCGGTGATCCTGATAGTGCTCGAGTCTGATTAGAATACCGTGGTTCAGGGGTGAGTCACCCACTCACACACTCTAAGGAACTCTATTTTGCGAATCTCCCTGAGCACTAGGGTGTTGTTGGTTGGGTGCCAATAAAACTGAAGGTTATGAAGGAAAGTTCGGTTTTTGCGGAAGATTTCCCTCCCACAATGCTTGCCGGGTGGAAACTCTCAGCTTCTCAATTAGTTCAAGGCACTTTGTTGTTTTCAGAGTCAGACGGCGAGATCACGCCGTACGGTTTATTAGGATCAACTGAACCATTGCTTGGCAAGCTACCGATCTCTGTTTTCATCTTTCCCAGGCCAAACAATCTGCTTTAGCCACACAGCCCTTACACATTCAACCGAAGCAACACATCAGATTCCCGCTAGCTGCGCAGTCATAACACTTCCCACCCAGAGAATACCCTTACTCCCAAGCTCCCTCCCAATCACAATAGTCGAAAGCGTAAATCCGACATTCGGGAAAATAAACGCCCACCACGTAAGCGCAAACGGCATTTTACCCACCACACTCAGATTCGCAACAAAAGCAACAGCAAAGATCCAAAACGAGAACCCCCACAGGAAAATCCTTGCAATCAGCGCAACAACTTGCAACATGGCTTTTGCCCCCTAATGCACAGCACAATACCCGTAAGACTCGGGTACCGCGTTGGCCTGCCGAATCAGCACAACGATATACGCGTCCGCACCAACGGGGATGAACATGCCCGGCCGCAGATGTGGCGGCGGCAGTCCATTTTCAAAGAGGTTACTGAGCACAAATGCGGTGCATATCAGCGAGATGATCCATCCGAAGCCTTGATACGCACAGCCCGATACAATGATCGCTGTTGCGCGCCCTGGAGGCTGGCGGCCTGCGATCAGCGACGAGATGGTGCCGGTGAGCATTGCGGAGTAGCCGGCGAGAAAGGCGCTGGGGAGGAAAGGAACAGGGCGGATGGCGCTGTGTGCGATGAGAATGTAATATTGGAAGAGAGAATTGAGGAGGGAGACGGCGGCGTAGAGCCAGTAGAGCACGTTGAGAGTGGATATCAGCTAGGGGTAGCCGGGGCCATGGGTCACGCCGTAGACTTGGATGGAACCGATGATGACGCTGATGCTGAGGAAGAAGGAGCGAACGAAGAAGGATTCTACGGGGTGTGTAAAGGAGCTTTTGAAGTGTGTGTAGTGGAGGGTGGCGCGTGCTAGCATGCAGATGCATCCAAATGCGAAGAGACAGAGGTCGAAGAAGAAAACAACCAGGCCGATTGTATATAGCCCTGTGTACAACAGTCAGCAGGTATCGTCTATGTGTACCGACGGAATACACACCACGGAACTTGTGTGGCGTTTCGGCGAGTGCAATTGAAAGACCACCCGTCGACATAGTCATCAAGCACCACGCCCAAGTTACATGCTTGACACGCTCCCTTAGGCCTACCGCAAGTACATTGTTTCTCGGTGTCTCTTGCTTCTCTGTAGCTGATCTCCGAGGGGACATTCTCCCTGAAAACATATCAAGAGCACTGATTTTCCGAGAATCGAATTCGAATTGTCGTTGTGTTGGTCTGGGTCTAGATGGCTACTATCTGCACATTGTAGGTGCCTGTGGAAGAGAATAGAGGAAGATTTTCTTAGATCGTCCCCCCGGCTGACATGCTGTCGAATCTTCATGTCATGGACACATATATACGCTAGTCAAAACATATCAGATAGGACGGTTCGTGCAAGGCTGACAGAAAGATGCGTGACGAGATGCGACGAGTCTAATCCCCGATCGGATGCGGGGAGCTCATGCTATTTCCGGTACCAATGCTCCTGGCTCAATAATGTAAGAGTTTCCAATTCTATTCTACCAATCAAACGCTTGTTATGCCACGCTGTGAATCTTATCTTTAACATGCTCCTTCTTCTCATTCAGCTTCCATTTGATATCGCCCTTCTCCGGCCACCTGTAGTTGACCGGCGACTCTCCACCCACGAACACGAATAGATCGTAGACAAATCCTCCAAAGATCGCACCACTCGTAGCCGCGCCGAACGGCCCGTAAGCCCAGTACGGGTCACTGAATGCATTGTATCCTGCCATCAGGCCAACGAGCCTAGGACCCAAGTCGCGCGCAGGCGAGATGCCAAGTCCGGTATTGTAGCCAAGTGAGACCATCATCAGATAGCCCACGAAACCAAAGATCAGCGCAGTCATACCTTGACCAGGAGGCGAATTCTGATCATCTCCCAGTGCGAATGCGATGCATGTGTACAAGGCCATGAAGACAAAGTCATTGAAAAACGCTGTTGTTGCTGAGAAGGCCGGCCCTTTGGGAAAGAGGGCGCTGCCAGTGAGGTCGAGGGTGTGTTCAGGGTCTATGGAATTGATAGCATCGTAGTATAACCTGGCGAAAGTCAGTGAGGCGCCAAGATGGGAATACCGTACAACCCTTACCCATATGCTAAGCCACCAGCAGCCAGGCCAGCCAGCATCTGCATGCAGATATACACGATAGCCATCCGCCATGGGAAACCGCGGAAGATCGAGAGCGCAATTGTGATACAGGGACTGAGGTGACCACCAGACACGCCGCCACTGAGGTAGATGCCCACCATCACGGCAAAACCCCAGGCCCAAGCCTGCGTCTCGAAATTTCCGGTGGTTTCCGAGGAAGTTGCGACCGCCAAATTTGCTGAAATTCCAAGAAACAGGTACACAAACGTCTAACATGGTCAGTCATATCTAAGTCATGGCATTCGGAGTTCTTACAGCAAGGAACTCGGCCGGTGCCTGTGGGTATTGTGCTCGAAATCTTGCGATGGGGTTGCGGTACTGGTCGTAGTATTCCTGCTGTTCTTCATGCTCACGCTTCTGGATCTCTTTCTTCTCTTTGGCTGTCTGCGTTGTTTCATTGGTGTCGAGTTCCTGGAGTGGATGAAGTCCGTCCTGTAGACCGAAATTGTTTCTACCGTTGTTGCCCTGGTTAGTCTCGGTCAAGCCATGTTCATTGATTGGTGCGCGTTCTGAGCTTGGATCGTCGTTGTGCTGCTTGCCAGCCATGGAGTGGGTGTTGGACGTTGGGCGCCGAACGTTTGGCATGCGACCCTGAGTGTAAGACTGCAGATCTCCGCCATTTGGTGCCTGCGAAGACTGTGAAGGCCGTAGGGGAGTCTGCGAGCCATCGGAGTCATGCTCGTTCTCTTGTGAATTGGTCAGTGGCAGAATCTGAGACGTACAACTACACGCACCTTTCTCTTTAGCCATATCCAGTCCGTCACGTGCATCGATGCCTTTCTGCACGTCTGCTTCCTCCTGTTGGAGTTCTTCCATCTTCTTCTTGAGATCGCTCTTACCCCACCACATACCACGACGCATGGTATGTGGCAAGGGCTGGCCAAGGCCAAACACTGGCTTCTCTTTCTGCTGGTTGTACCAAGGGTTCAGTCGGAAGTATTCATTTTCGACATCAACAAGCTGTTGCTGTTTCTTCTCGAGTCTTTGGGTATCGTTTGTCCCTGCCGTCTGGTTTGTGTTGCTTCGCTCCATGACTGAAGCTATTCTGCTATTGCCGTTGGATGCTTGCTGTAGATTATATGGCGTGCCGATGCTAGATGTGTGTGTATTTGCAATGCTGGTTCCAGTATCAGCTCCTCGCAGTGGTTGAGGAGGAGGTCGCTGTGATTGTCCGGTTGGTTGTTGATCGAAGTACGATTGTGGCTCTGCAGAGTTCTTCGGTTAGTATCAGTGATAAGGCTCCATTGTTTGACGTGGCCGCTAGGAGAGGCTGAAAGAGTGCCGTGCACTGCCAGTTTGATCGATGCAGGGAACATACCGAGCCTGTTGGGATGGGATTCTGCCATGGCGAAATTTCTGCGGACAAATTAACCGACAACGACGGTGAGAGCGTTCTTTTTGTATGGAAGCATGGGAAAGTTGTAGCTACAACATGGGAAATTCGAGAATTGCATGCACGACGTCATAGCAACGACAGGTCAAAATTTTGACGGTCGGTCAAAGTCGCACTACGAATCCTAGTACACTGACAGCGAATGAGTAGGCCTTTTTCACTTTTTTCTTCATCGTCTCTGACTGAAATAGGATGCACAACGCGAGTGCACCAAGCCCAGGGACTCGATGTGAAGGTCGCGCTGTTACTATGCAAGGTTGTTGCTGATCGCAATGCTGATCATGCAGCAGAAGTGGTCCAGTTATCCATTAACAGCAGACTATCTGAACAATTTGCAACGGAAGCGCGGCAACGGATGACAAGAAACTCCTAGGATGAGGCGCTGTGATGTGAGTGTGACTTGGCCGAAGTCGTGCCTACAAGGGCTGGAATGAACTCCCCAAATTTTGTCGTCTCCTCACTGAGGAACAGATGTCCGTGTCTGGCTGCTGTGAGCAACTTGATACTTGGCACCGGCTTGCACAACCGAAAAGAGCCTCAATAAACGGCGCCGGACGTAATGGAAATCCACATCAGAAACATGGTATTCTTGACGAAGTGGCGAATCTCGACAGATCGCCGATCGTTCAGCTTTTTCTTCGATTGAAGTGGATGTGACGCAGTCCGATATTGTGTCAGAGGGATAGCGCTTTTTGCTGCGACTGAATCGTGCATTCTGGCGAGATACAGACCTCATGTATGAGGTTGTTGAGGACACATGCTCACATAGCATATCCACCGTTGCATTATTGCAATAACAAAACAATCAGGGAGGAAGGCTGCTCAGCTTGACGGCAACTGCTGTTGGACTGCTAGAGCAAGCCCCGCGCGAATCCTGTCGACCAGAAGGACGCCAAAGCGTAGCGTGCTGGGCCGAGTCCCGCAATGCACGGACGCTATAGCACGTGGGGGCATCGGCGAGAATTGCCAGATTCGCCGTGTTGCCTTTTTGGTATTGGTATCATTATTAGAGTTGTATCTACCTACATGTCCAAGGGGGTCGTATCTCAGAATGCGGGGAAGCTTTCAGCTGCCTTCTTCTCCAGCTTGCTGAATCAAAGCTCTAGTCTCTAGTCAATGCAGCCTTGATGCCGTCAAGGCAGCTGGACCTGTTCCAGCCCTCTAGCACACCGACAGGAGGCGTGAAGTCTAGATTTTGGCTCAAGGTACCGCCATGAGCTTGTTCTGTTCTTGAGCCAGCGTCAAGCCTTCCGGTGCTTGCCTGAACAAGACAATTTCCGACTGTTTGAAGTATCTCCGAGCATCTTAATATGTGTTAGTTGGGTTTAAGCAATGCTGTTGAAAGATCTATACCTTCGTCAATGAGCACTAAGCTCAGGTAGTACCGAGTCGAGTACTTCTTGTTGACCTCTCGGAAAGTGGGCGTCAGGTCGAATCCGCCAAGGAAAAGCCGGATGGGAATAGTCTCTCCTGCGATCCTGTCAGTGCAAAGCACAATCCACGAGATAGCAGTGCATACCTCTGGACGGTGAGCCGTCCATAATCTCAAACCTCACTAATGTCTCGCTCTCATTGTACTGATTGGGTGCTGCCCCTGTTGTTTCTCTCCTGATAATGGACAACTCCATGTGCTTAATCTTTAACCGTACCAGGAGGAAGTATATCCTCCCTACGATGACGTCCTTCAAATGGTACTTTGACTTTGAGTATTCAAACTCAATGTGCAGGCAATCTTCGATGCCGACATCCATCTTGATGGAGCTATTTGTCTCCGGGGGTATCCGGTACGAGTAGACCCACAGGTCCTTCTCCCTGACCACGTCCGCCATCCGGCGTGATACTGTGACGCGGACAAAGTACCGCAGCTTGACGTTGATGCCATTGTATGACTCGTACTGCTTCTCGACGTTTTTGAAGTTGAACTCGAAAGTCTGAGGATGCTGGAGCTCGCCCGGGGCGGCAAGCTCCTGACCGAGGGAGAGGAACTCGTGATGGTTGCCGCGATCGAAGAACATTTCTACACGACAGCATGTCAGCGTGGAGTCGTTGTCAACAAGCAGTACTCTTGGCGCTCGCACGAAGCCTGGTGCTACCCACCAATTGTGCCAATGAACTGCACCTTGATGCCTGTGTGCTCTAGCCGCTTGCCGTCTTTGGGCCTGACTGTGACCTGGCCTTTGACGGACTCGCCATCGAGGTACAATGGCACCTTCTCTTTGCGGTTCTTGTCGAGTTTGACATCGACGGCGGAGCGGTCGTCCAGGTCCTCGAGGACAATGTCGATATCGACGGGGGTGGAGAAGAAGTAGGACATGGCGACGACGGCGCTACGTGGGTGGTCGCGCAATCCTGGATGGCGATGCAGCAGCTGTCAGTCGGTTGTCGGCGCGCGGTCGCGATGCTGCTGCGTAGCTCCCCATGGCAGGCAGCTGTGCTGATGGCGCTTATCCTGTTCTGTGGTGGCACATCACGTGCCGGGCGCTCCCCGCAGCTGTTGGCCTCTGACGACTTGCATCATCACAAGTCTGGCACTCGTCTCGCCCTTGTTCGGATATTCCTGGCTGCCTGGCTCTGACGTCCACGTCATTGTCCATGCTAGACTCGTTGGTCTTACAGTTGTTGTCACGCGGGCCGTGACTCGGCACGGAGGTGAGCACTCAGGCTGCGTTGTGCAAGTCCCGCCATCAGTCATTACAGCGCATTGCCGGCAGGCTGCAGCACTGGTCGCCAGGTGCAAGCAGCAAGCGTCCAGCGGTCGAGGACGACGCGAGGCAGCCAGCAGCCTCGGGATGTGGGCGCCGGAGAATGGCGGTGATCTAGCGCGTCTGGAAGGTTTCCAGCAGGCTGTCTCCTGGCGTTCTGCCCACACGACCCGTTGCTGTTCAAGGCTCGACCCTCACCGGCCCGTGCAAAGACTTCAGCGCCTCTCGTGACCCCCACGCGCTATTATCCAATGCTATTCTCGGTCAGCGACGAGCGCAGCCCAAGGGGGGACAGGCTGAGCGCACCACTGCAGCGCTGATCTGTGTGCCTCTGCACCGCTGGTGTTCTGCGTAGTGCAGGACAGTCAGGAGTCCTGCACGCCCATGTTGCGCTGGCAGGCTGGCAGCCCACTGCCGAAGTTTGAACATGCACGATGCACCAGTACCTGACGACGACCGGGGTGCATACCAAGGTTTGCGGGGTCTCCAGCCGCCACTGCATCATCCCACGCGCCCGGCACGCCCAAACTTTCAAACGCCGACGCAGAAGAAACTCCCTTTCTTCCTTCGCATCCGGCATGGTCACAGGCGCCAATTTGCGGGCAGTTACATCCGCCAGTCTCTATCCCCAGGCTGGCCCAAGCAGAGCCCTCGCAGCGCCCCCTGATTCGCACGCGATGCTCTTCAGAGTGACATCAAGCCTTGGCTCCGACGACTGTGCTCCCAAACTCTGATCCCACCCTTGCCGTCATGGGCGCGGGCAGAATTTCCACGCCTGCGCCCACGTTTTATAATGCGTCCTGCCCCAGTTCAAACGCAAACTGCCGTTTCTGCTTACCAGCCCTCAACCTATCCTGTGTTGCATCCACTTCCAGCACCACTATATAATCTCGGCCTCGACCCCATCTCTCCATCAACGTCGAATCTTCAGCCCTAGACACTTGCTAGCGTGTGGTTGCCAGCAGAATTTCTCATTCATCTCAACAAATAGACAACCATGTTGCACACCATCGAGCAAACACACTCCACACCAGTACACTATGTATCGCTGCCTACACCTCCCACATCCACAGCCGGCTCACCATCCACTTCTTCTGCAAATTTGAGCAAGCCCACGGAGATGACCATCCCCCATCGCCACCACATTCTCATCGTCACTGGTCCTGCAGGATGCGGGAAGAGTACCATTGCCAAGGTCCTCAGTGATCGCTACGGATTTGAATACATTGAGGGTGATGAGGTATGGCCCCTGCTCAAGTGTGACATGACGTTCGATACTGACCTGTGTAGTACCACCCCAAGGCCAACATCGACAAGATGGCAGCGGGCATTCCGCTCAACGACGAAGACCGCTGGGACTGGCTTATCTTGCTTCGCGATCAGGCCCTCAAGGATCTCAAGAATGGCGCAAAGGGTGTTGTCATCACGTGCAGCGCGCTGAAGAAGAAGTACCGCGACGTCATCCGCACGGCCAGGCTGTACGACGAGGAGCCAGATGCCAACGTGCACTTTGTGTACCTTCGTGCTGATAAGGAGACGCTCCTCGCCCGCGTTCGCGGAAGGCAGGGCCACTACATGAAGGACAGCATGGTCGAGAGCCAATTCGCGGCGCTCGAGGAGCCAGACGAGCTTGAAGTGAAGCAGCTCAAGGACGTTGAGATTGTTGACGTCAAGGGCGATATCGCCGAGGTGTCACAGCTGGCCTCGGATGCTGTCGACAGGGTGCTTCTGTCGCGGTAGCCTATGACGATGCGATTTGTGCGTCTCTTCCCGGCTTTGCTTGCACGTTACAGCACCGCCGCTCCTTTTAGCGTTCAGCATCATTGGCGTTGGGGATTGGATTGGATTGGACTTTGACTTTGACTTTGAACTCGAACTCAAACTCAAACTCAGGCTTGGGCTTGGGGTTTGAGTTTCGCTGGAGCTATTTTTGGGCGCAATCTACGCGATAGATACCCTTGCGCGGGCCATGGAGGTTGTGATGTAGGAATAGATTAATGACACCCTACAGCTGTACAATCAAGGAATTCAACCCATGAAACAAGTACTCTCCACCCCTGTCTATAGCCAACGCGTATGAAGCTGTGGTCGACAAGGGAATTAAAACTGTCTCAGCACATTCGCCTGCCGTTGACGTAAGAGAAGCATGAACATACCTACGTACCCATCACATGGTCTCCCCCAATCGACCACACGATCCGCATCGCTCGCGTACCACAGCCCCGGGGCACCGATCGCTCTTCCCACAGTACATACAACACCCCGCCCATTCTGCATTCGCGTCCCTGTCCGCGCCGACGTTTCGCCGCGGATGGCGCATCGGGGGCGCATCAATGCAGAGTCTCTGCGCAGACGATTTTCGTGTCTCCACTTCGCGTGGGTGAGACGGCGTTGGTGCACGCTAGGTGGAGGTGAGCGTGGGGGTCGCCTTTTTCTTCGAGGTGTCCGGATGTGGAGCCCGGGGTTTCCGGTGGTTGCCTGCCTACATACTATAGTACACAGTACCTACTCAACAAGTGGTGATGCAGGAGTCAGGAATGGATGGATGAAGAGGGGATGGATGTTCAGCGTTGGGACTTGTGTGGCCAGGTACGGTTGATGTTGAGTCGATGCATCGACACACGACGATTCAATTTACACTCGCTGGAGCTATTCACGTCGGTCCTTGCTGCGTGCTGTTCAACACTTCACAGCAGTCAGCACGTGACAGCTCTACATGCACCACCAATCAGCTGCACGTCTGAACGCGCTAAAGCCCGCGGACGTCCGCAGCCGCGGTCGCAGGCGTGCCGAGTTCAGGCGTGAACGTGTGGCAGGGCTTACGCTGGCCTCTTAGCTCGTGTGTTTGTCTCCAGCATGCTGAGGGCGCTCCACACTCGCTTTATATAAAATATGGCTGCCACTAGGGGCCAAGACGATCCCTTTAGAGACCCTTCGCTCGCGCCGCCGCAGACACAGCCGCCGCAGGACATCACTGCCAGCAGTGTCCCAGACACGCTTGCCGTGGGGCGCGATGCCTCGTTGACGCTGGGGACCGACTCGCTGGTCGTCTTGGGTGTGTATGGAGGATGGAGCAGTCGATACACTTGAATACTAAAGGCGCGCAGATCAAGACCTGCAGGCCGGCAAGGACGCGAGCTGCTGCGGCGTCGCCCTCCCTGGCAAGACCAAGTCGACACGCTCCATCCCCTTCTACAACGTGCTCTGGGCCGAGCACTCGGACAACGGCGACATCACGATCCAGTATGCGCACGCCGTGTCGCCCAAGGTCCTGCGTCCGGCTATTGTCAGCTACACGCTCGACAAGCCTGACAGCGGACTGGCCGAGGCCTGGATCGCGAAGCTGCTCGACCGCGCATATGGCGCCTCGCAGCGCCAGAAACGCCTCAAGGTCCTGCTGAACCCGTTTGGCGGCCAGGGCGGCGCCGTCAAGATGTACCACAAGTCGATTGCCCCCATTCTCGCCGCGGCACGCTGCACGCTGGACGTCGAGAAGACGCAGCACCAGGGCCATGGCGTCGAGATTGCGCAGAACCTCGACATTGACGCGTACGATGTCGTTGCGTGCTGCTCCGGCGACGGCATCCCCCACGAGGTCTGGAACGGCCTGGGGAAGCGTCCGGACGCAGCACGCGCGCTGGCCCAGGTGGCAGTCACACAGCTGCCGTGCGGCTCTGGCAACGCCCTGAGCCTCAACTTCAACGGCTCCGACAGCCCCAGCCTCGCCGCCCTCGCCGTCGTCAAGGGCCTGCGCACACCTCTGGATCTCGCCTCCATCACCCAGGGAGACACCCGCACCCTCTCCTTCCTCTCGCAGTCGGTCGGCATCGTCGCCGAGACAGACCTCGCAACCGAACACCTCCGCTGGATGGGCAGCGCGCGCTTCACCTGGGGCTTCCTCATGCGCCTCCTCACGCAGACAATCTATCCCGCCGACATCGCCGTCAAGTCCGTCCACGACAACAAGCCTGCCGTGCGCGCCGCCTACCGCGCCGAAGCAGCCAAACCCGCACCCACCACCGACACCCGCCCAGTCCCCAGCGCAACCGATCCCCTCCCGCCCCTCCAGTACGGCACCATCAACGACCCCCTCCCCACCGGCTGGGACCTCATCCCCCACAACACCCTCGGCAACTTCTACTGCGGCAACCTCTCCTACATGTCGCCTGACGCAAACTTCTTTCCCGCCGCGCTGCCCTCGGACGGCTGTCTCGACCTGGTGCGCATCCGCGGCGACATCCCGCGCATGACAGCCATCAAAATGCTGCTCGCTGTCGAGAACCACACCTTTTTCGACATGGACGGCGTCGACTACCAGAAAGTAGTTGCGTATCGCATCATCCCGAAGCAACAGGAGGATGGGTACATCAGCGTGGACGGCGAGCGCGTCCCGTTTGAAGGGTTCCAGGTCGAGGTGCACAAGGGGTTGGGCACGGTGCTGAGCAAGAGCGGGTGGCTGTGTGAGGCAAAGGGGGTGTAATGTACACTCACACACACACACACACACATATACTCACACTCACACCGTACGTTTCCCCTCCTCTCACCGCCGAAGCGCGCATCGAGCTGCTTGTCGTTTCCATCCTTCTAGACCAGAGATACCACGAGCGTGTACTGCGTTGATACCGATACCAATACCGTCTGCTCTGCATTTCCACTCCTTGCCTGCAATCCAATCCACCTTCTCTCTCCACCTGCACGAAACGTCGCAATGTCTATTCTTCCATGCTGTGTCTTGCTTACCCGACCATTTCCGCTCTGCTGCCTTGCTTTGCTTTGCTTTGCCTTGCTTATGAAGTCGTGATGTACGTTGGCAAGGCACCTACAGCATGCCATGCCATGGCACAGCACAGCATGACTCACGCACCCTTTGCCGCAGTGCCACCCAACAAAACAAGTCGAAGAAGAAGAAAAATTCTTCCACCGCCCAATAGAGCTCGAACTACATCCCACTTCCTATCAGCACAGCATAGCATAGCACAGCACAGTACCTTCAAAGACGAATCAGAGGAAAATTTCACTAGAGTGGCGTGCTATATAAATATTTTAGTACAGTAAGGTTATATCGAAATGCATTGAAAAAAGCTGAGTGGCGCAGCGGAAGCGCGCCGGGCTCATAACCCGGAGGACACTGGATCGAAACCAGTCTCAGCTATGATTCATTTTTCCTTTTTTTTTCTTTTTACCTTCCCTCTCTTGTTTCCGCGTCCTGCTTTTCCATTAGTCCCGTTGTTTGGCCATCTCTTCCCGCTTTTCTTAGTCTGGCTTTGTTCTTTTTTTGTTTTTTTTAGAATGGCGCTAGCTATATCAAGTAAAGAAGAGGATTGGTGGGGACGCTAGACGCGATTTGGTGGTTGCGATGTGGGATGGGGATTTGGACTTTGACGTGCTTACTGCTTGATACTTACCTACCTACCTACCTACCTACCTGGGGGCTCTGCGCGCTTGTTGGGGAGAATGTGGACGCAGCAGTTTGGATGCTGGGTAGTTGGATGGAATGGTTGGTCTGTTTTGAGTCGCAGACTCGCAGAATCGCAGTGCAATGTCATGTTACTTCATTCGACATCCGACTCTGTCTCTACTCATCATTCTGATACTCTGCTTTTTCTTTCACACCCTGCCTTTGCTGTACCTCTACGAACCGCGAACTACAAACGCAATAGGCCTGCCAACTTTATTTAGAATTAGATTAGCGTTGGCTTACTCTACACGCGGTCTTCCCCTTCAAAGTTTTATACACAAACTAATTCACATGATACATCACCTTGGCTTTTTTTTTAGAGTGGACTTGCAGGCGGCAGGCTCGTTAGGTTACTCTGCTGTATAACTCACTCCTTTGTAGTACGTAGCTCTGCTCTGCTTACTGCCCTAAGAACCCACTGGCGACCTGAAGGTTGCTATTAAACCTATGCAGAAGATTACGTGACCAGATGAGGGATTTACCATATTTGAAAACTGACTAGACCTTGGCCTTGGTAAGTTCTGGTATCCTGGAGAACTGTACATTGTTCTATTTGTTCTGCAAATAGTTTTATACGTCACTTAATGGCTCATTGGGGGGAGTACGGGTTCCACTGATATAAGTCAACCAACGTAGATTTAGATCAATCGATCAAGCAATCTACACCAGTATCCCCAGCTCATCGCATCACATCGTCTATATACATTTATGCCCTCACGACCGCGGCGCACGCCCGTTGTAATTTACCCCCGGGCTGGCCGTGTAGTTGGCGAGGCAATCGTAGTCAAAGTCGATTTCTGCGCTGCGCTTCTGCAGCACGGCGACGACGTTGTCGAAGGCGCATAGGCCGTCTTTGTCTGCGGGACAGCCGGGGTGCGAGCCGTTGATGGGGATGACGGCGTCGTTGCTGGTGCGCATTAGTGATACTGTCGACCTAATGGATACGGAAAAAGGAAAAGGGCGAGCCAAACCAGAGTATGTACAGTAGGGAGAGGGGAGAAGAAAAAGGGAATGGACAACTCACACAATAAACCGCATCTGCTTGCTTGGACTCCTATCCTTACACTCCAACACCTGCGTCGTAAAGTGCGTCGCGAACGGCACCAGACGACTCGCGACAAACGTGTTGGCGTGCTGGTTTGCGCCCGCGCTCAGCGGCGGCCCGTCGAACAGCGCGGTGAGATTGAACGCCGTCAGCACGTCCAGCACAACCACCTCGTGCGTCGCGTCCGCGTAGATGCTCTGCTGCAGCGGGAAGAACGTTGAGCTGTTGTCGAATGTCTCGTTCAGCGCTGACATCGGGGCAGGGTATTTGCCAGTGAAGCGCGCCAGGTATTCATCAAGGTAACCCTTTCCTTGTGCGGCCGAGACGGGCGATCCCGGGCCGTTGTTGTAGTAGAAGCTGAGGTCGTAGTAGTACTCGTAGTTGAGGTAGTCTTGCTGCGGTGGTGTTAGTGGGAAGTCGTTTGAGGAGGGCAAGTAGGGGTTTTACTTCGCTGAAGAGATCACAGAAGGCAGAGTAGCCAAGGGCAACTGTCTCGTAGGAGCAGAGCTGGAGCATGGCGATGGCATCGGTGGAGGTGAAGTTTATGCCCGAGGCCTGCGACTGGAGGCGGGCGATAGTGCCGTTGACTATTGAGTCAGGTCGTGTTGAAGTCTGGAAATTCAAACAACTTACAGGCATTTACGGCAAATTTGGCAGCAAGAGCGCTTCCAATGCTGCCTTTGTTGGCAACATTTGAATTCAAACAGACTTCGTAGGGAGCACCAGAGTTGTTCTTTCCTGGCGTCTCAACGAGGATCTCAATGCTGACCTCGTCCATGTAGTTGGGAACTGCTCAAATCAGAGTGGAACCTACTTCGTAAGCAGCCCACTTACCACCAAAAAATCCCGCTGCAAAGTTCTCAGCTGTCTTCACCATGCGATCTTGAGATTGAGTACGGAAGACTGGCAATGCCCCTGCAGCAGTGAAGTTGTTGAGCAAATGACCATACATCTGCCTGGACTGGATACCCAGCATGAAAGGCTGACTGCGACCGAAAGGTGTGAGGAGCTCGGCACCAAGCTTGTATGTCCAATCACTCAAGAAAGATAACTCCCCAGAGAAAGCAAGACTGCCCGATTTCGTTGCATTGCCCACTTTCTGAGCGAACGTCTGCGGCGCGGCGCCGCTGGTTGGGTAGCGAGCTCCGTGTCTGTACAGCAGCAGGACTTGAGTGATGTCACACCCACCGGGTATCAAAGGACTGGCATCAGACAGACCATAGTCTGCAGAACTCACAGAGTACCACGGGGATAGATTGCCCCAGTATCTTGTGATGTCAAACTTGGAATGCGCATCACTCCCCTGAGGCTGTGGAGCGACGAGTGGAAACGAGTACGGGTTGTTATCGTTGTACGGATACGCTGGAGCTGTCTGGATAGCATTGGGTTCAACTCCAGTAGGCGTTGGGCCAGGAAAACCCACGACCGACTCGGGTGGGAAGAGAGACGAGTTCACTTCAGCTGTAGTCGCACGCGAGTCAGTGGCTATTGTCTCATGCATTCGGGACCGAACATACTGCCAGAAGGAGGATAGACGTCAGAAGCAGGAGAGCCAGCGTTCGACGAAGCTTGAATGGTAGTAGGAGCTGCCTCCGTGAATGCGACAAAAGCGAGCACGGTAGCAGCTTGTGCAGCAGATAGGAAATGCATTTTGCAGCACTGGATGATTTGGGCCAAGCTTTGTCAAGCTTTTGCCCAGCACGGCTGCTCAATTTATACGCGGGCGCGGTATATTCAATTGCCATTAGCTTAACACGGTGCCCACCGACTTCATGGATGCTCAGGAAGCTTGCCCTGAAAGTGCATGTCTACGCTGCAAGACACGGCCCAACTCCCGTGAATTGGCCAATCAGATTCCACCACCTCCGCACGTTAACAAGCTTGCGAGGTGAGCAAATGCCGATAGCTTCAAGACTGGGATAACTAAATCCGTATGACCCCGCAAGTGACGCCGTGGCGTCCGTCCGACGTCGCTTGTTGGGATGTCACCCTGAGTAGAAGGCAGTGTGCAGGCATGGCATGCAAATGGTTGTAACCCTGTCAGGCACATGATTAGTCTGCACCCGCGGAGGCCGTCTTGTGCAGTGATGTGATTCCTTCGACTACGTACACGAACACGCGGTGAGCATTAGAGGTTTTTAACTTCTTGTGTTTATACTTTCGCTGGCGCACCAGATTATCATGACAACTCCAGATCAATAACTCTTTCATGCAACGCCAACCTTGTTCAATCCCTTCAACGACCCCAAGCTCAGCGCTAACCCTTGCGAACGACTGCGAATGCGGACAAATCCAGTGATCGGGCCGTTGTCGCCTTCCTTTTCTATACTCAAGTTGGCAAGGGCATCCTCGCCTGTACATCGTTAGCACATGAAAATGACCCAAGAATGATGATTGAGACTGACCAAAAACGCTCCTGGCGTACAAGTTGGCGGACAAGAACTGACAATCGCCCTTCATCGAAGCCTCTGGTGTCAGACAGCTCATGTTGGTGCATGCCATCAACTGCTTCAAAAACTCGCGCAATGACTTGGCCTTTGAATTGATGTTGACCTTGTTCTCCCACTCGAACTCGGTCCACATCGTCCTGAACTGTGTTTCCGTGCACTGTGCAGGCTTGATGTAATCCATAATGTCGACATGAACGTCGTTCAGGATGACCACGTTTGAGTCGACGCCCTTTTCACCTTCGTAGAGCACGTTACCGAAGATGACACCGGTATCGGTCGACGAAACCTTGATGGTCGACTGCAAATTAATGAAGTCGTGCGGGCCAACGTTCTGTGTGGGTGGTCGCTCGACGACCTTCAGGTCTCCGAGTGTTGCAAACTCTACTGTGAGGTTTTGTAGTGTCTCGGTTGTCTGGTTAACGAGGAGAACGTCAAGGACAATATCAAATTGATGAACCTGCGATAATCAGTACAAGTGAGACACAAGGCAAAAATTGAACACACCTTGACATAGGCCTCGGCGTAGACAGGATCAGAGAAACCGGTGAGTTGGACCACACGGCTGAGCTTCGAGGAAAGGTCTTCAGTGGCGCTGTCGCCTCCTGTGGCCCTCTCCAGGTCTTGCTCGATCTCATCGTTACCGTCAGCGTCCTTCTTCTTGAGCTGACGGATGCTGAAAGAGTCATCAACATTGACAGCCGATTTCATCCTTTCTGAAGCTTCCTTGGCTGCACGCTTCTTCTCTTCCGTCTGAACCATTGTTGCAAAAGACTTTCGAGTGTCTTCCAAGAAGACAGTCTCGAGTTCCTTCTTTTGCGAGAATTCTGATAAAGACCGCACACAAGACATGATGCGGTCCACAGAGTCCTCGTCAATCAGCGTCTTAACAAACTGCGACTGTCCAACCCGGATCACCGAGATCATAATAAGCATAGCCTCAGCGCGCAGGGCGTTCGTTCGTGCAGCATTCTGTGAGAGCTCAGAGTATCGCATGACTAGCTTAGTGAGTGTGCTTGAAAGAACTGTTGCGAGGTAGTAGTCGCCATCAAGCACAAGCTGACGTAGAGGAGGCTTCTGGGAGTTCTTGACAGCGTCAAGCTTTGCCTTTGCAGCTGCCGAAGATGTGAGTGCGCTTTCGGTCGCATATGTACCATCAGCTAGGACCTTGCGCGAGCCGGTGGGGGCCACGGCCTTTGTATGACCATTGATTTGGTCGTCGCCGTCTTTGCCTTCTGATGCATCATCCAATAGTTTCTGCTCTGAGGCAAGGATAGGAATCTCGCCCAGCGAAGATCGGATACCCTTCCACGCATCCTGAATGTCCTTGACCTCGAGTGCATACTCACCAATGATCCAGAGAACACCTCGGTAGACCTTTCCAGCACGAACCTCGCCAAGAGTCGACACGAGACGCTCGATGATGGATGGGCGAAGGTCCGGGAAGCGTTCCACGACTTCCTTCACGAAGGAAATGACATCAACGGCCGAAGCGTTGCTGCTGACATCGGAGATGAAGTCCATGAGTGAACCAACGACACTCGCGGCGACTTCTGGGAATTTGATGGCAGCCTGGTGGATGGCTGAAATAAGGACGGATCTGTACTCGGAGTTCTTGTCGTATTGTTCATCAACCGTCTTCATCAGTTCCTTCTTCAGGAGCAGAACAACCTCTTCGACATTCCTGCTGGAGATCATCTCCATGGCAATGTGCAAAGCTTTCTTGCGCACATCGAGATCGGTGCTCGACAGGACGCGGAGGATCTCCATTGTCAAGTCGTCAAGGACGCCCTCATTTTTCTCTCTTAGGTGGTTCACTCTCTCCAGAACGATGAGCTTGACATTGTTATCGGGCTCTTTAACGGCTAGTTCCACGAATTTTCCAGCAGCCGCCTTGACAGCCACAGGGTTACTTGTGAGGGTTGTCAGGGCATGCGCCGCTTCGTAAATGACAGTCGAGACTTGAGATTCGAGAAGATCAAAGATCAGACGCAGGTATTTCGCTTTGTTGCCAGGATTGACGGCGGCGTCGCGGCGAATGAATTCGAGCTCAGCAAGCAGCAAAAGCTCTTCGTGGTTTGGAATCGCATCAAATACTGTGCTGAGATATTCGAGCGCTTTCTCATGGCTGATTGATGTGAGGGCGGCGAAGGCATTGCGCTTGCAGGTAGGGTCACTCTCATCGTCGAGGAAGGTGGTGAGAAGGTCCGGCGCATCAGGCATAAGTTCGGGAAGGTGGGTGAAGATGGAGGCGATCGCGAAAGTGGCGTTCTTGCGCACGTATGCGTGTCGGTGCGTAAGACATTGACGAACGGGTTCTTAGCGAAGAGTTAGCAAGACGATGGAATCATGAGGAGATGTAGCATACGAAGGAGAGGCTCTACAAGCTCTGCATCGCGCAGCTTTGTGCTATAAACTCTGTTAGCAGTGTCTGCAAGACGAGCACGAAGCGGCTTACACGAAGCGCAGTGTGTTTCCTCGCACGTATTCATTGGGCGCTTGCAGATCGAAACGGATCGCGTTACTTCCGCAGTCAGCATAGTATCCTGCAGCAGTTCTCGGCTGCAAACGCACCAGACCAAAATCCACTCTTGCCGCAGCTTGCCTTGAGCATCGTGCTTCGGGCATACTTCGAAGAAGAAGTACATGAGCTTCTTGAGCGGCTTCGATTTGCTGGGCATGACGAATCGTATTATGTGCATGAGCAAGCCAGTCTTAGCATCGCCGTTGAGCATGATGGCCAGGACCTTCTTCTGTTCGCTGGTTAACCATGCTGCTGGATGGGCGCGGGGCATGGGCAAGGCGGTGTTGCCAACGCACCATTGTCTCAATCTTCTGCTCGTCGTTGCCCTTCTCTAGAGCTGTCTTGAGCTCGTTCTCCGAGGGTGCGTCTGCCGCATTGTCCTGGTGCACCTGTGATTGCCCGTCAGCTCCCAGGAGCTCCACCGCTGTCCTGCCAGGTGTTCGCTCCATACCATACTGTACGCATTCTCGAGGAACGTCGCCATGTTTGCAGGCTAGAGGCTCGGTTGCGGTTTACGAATGCGGTGTCGATTGCTAGCAGCAATAGTGGTGGATGGTCGTGGACCGTCAGGTCGCAGTGCCCTTGATGGCCGTGGGAGGTGGGATGCTACGTGTATAGTTGCGGACTCGGCTGTTGGGGGGGATCGTCGGGCCGGTAAAGCTGCAGCTTGCAAGAGTATGATGAGGGGATCGAATTGCCCTGCGCGCACCGGTGGCTTTCTTCGACTGAATGGTTGCGCGGCTCCAAGGACCGCGTACACTGTCCAGGTGTCTGCTCGAGAAAGTGGAACTAGGACGCTTGGCAACCCGCTCGCCAAAACAGCAACTGCAGGGGTCCTTACGCCGCCGAAGATCGTGAACCCAAAGGCCGCGCGCATTGCAAAGCCCACGCATCAACCAACGTGCTCAATATTCGACTTGCACGTCTATTCTTGGGCGAGTCGTTACAATGAGCAGCGAACCGTTTTATCTGCGATACTAGTGGGTCGCGTACTTACTACGTGCACATGTCTGGTGCTAACCCACTCTGCAGCTCCGGCCATCAAGGGCGATTCGGGCACGAGTTTTTGGGTAACCGATATCAATCCGGAAAATGAGGCCACTTTGCTGAGTCGATTGCAGAGTTCGATTTCCGCGTGCTTGGAGATGGCCGCAGCGCATCTGCGCGTTATGCCAACAACTCAAACTACCGCAATGACTCCCTCATCCGGAAAGAAAGTAGGGAGTTCATTTTCTCACCGTGACGACAATGCTGACCTTTCAGTGTGTGTGAGTGATGCCTTGGTTGCTGAGATCAAGCGTATCGTCCAGGAAAGCGAGATCCTCAAGTACGTCCGTCCGTTTTGCTATTTGACGGAAGTAGTCTTCTAATCCAGCTCAGGGAAGACGACACAAAATGGCCACAGAAAAACAAAGACGGCCGTCAAGAACTCGAGATCAGGTTAGGCAGCGAGCACATCTCGTTTGAGGTACCTGGCCAGTCCCTTTTCTACGTCTTGATGGATACTAATGACGGCAGACTGCCAAAATTGGGTCTTTGCAAGATGTCCAGGACTCGTCAGATCCAGAAGGACTCCGCGTCTTCTACTACCTTGTTCAAGACCTCAAGGCTCTTGTCTTCTCGCTAATTTCGCTGCACTTCAAGGTAGGAAACTCTGATAGTGCTTGCAGTACAATGCTCACAGCGCACAGATCAAGCCAATCTAAAGACCACTTGCTGTTGGAGGCGCCAAGATATGTCTATTCAACGACATTTCTCGACGCGGAAGAAGCACGAATGCATTGAGTAGAAATCACTGTAAGCATAGCTGGACGCTTGGGCGGTATGGGGAATTTGGCAACGCCTGAGCTTGCAGCCGGAAACTGTCCACAGAGCCATCCGTGGATGTGAAGGCAGCGCTGAACGTGATCTGCAAACCCTTGGCCTGAAGAACCACTCAACTTTGTGGCAGCAAACCTACAAACTGTGCTGGCAAAAGTAGAGCGAGAAATCTGGAAATTATTAATTGGCGCATTAGCAATCAATAACTCCAACGACAGACGACCGGGTATTGTGATCGTGTGATCTGCAGCCTGCAGAGAGACTAGGTGCTGTCCACTCCAGCAAGTCCAGCCTGTCGGCCCCCACGTGAAGCTAGTTGACCCCAGAAAGCCGCCGCCCGCCCGGCCCACTCATGTCATTCACCTGCGTGAGCGCCCAATTCCATCATCTATCGAAGCACACCTCGGTCCTGCTCATCTTGGTTTTGATCGTTCCACCTTCACCTACACCGCTTCAACTGATGTGTACTCAATAATTCCTTGCCTGTGACCCTGGCTTCCTTTCCACCGGACTATGCCGACGCCCGATGATGTCGTCTTGCCGGCAGAGCACGAGCGCGCAACATGTCCGCCAGAAGATACACAAATCTCGACTACGCATAGCGAACTGAGTCACATACACGACAGCAGCACCGATAGCGATGTAGACTCTGCGCGTCGGCCGATGATACAGCAACAACCGACACCGCCACCACATGGCACCCGCGAGTCGTCGCCAGCTGAGATACACAGCAAGCCATCGAGCACAAGCATAGAAGCGCCTAATAGAGACATTCCAACACCAATGACGGTGACCGATGACAGCGCCGAAGATCAGCGCACGTCTCAAGCCTCGCCACTCTCTGCGACCGCGCCAGCGCCAATTCGATATACTCCTAGCCATCTCGCTGCTCCATTTCCAGCTCACAGAGTATGTACCTCCGACGCACTAGTTGTCGAACGTGCGAATGGATCTTTGCTAACCAGCGAAACAGTTCGTGCCCAATTCGTCTTCGTCCCTCCTACGCCCCGGCAGCCGTTTTAGAGGCAGCCAGACCTCCGATCGCCAGCAGTACGAAGTGGATGTCGAGATAAAGCATGTTGATATGCGCGAGTCATTTATGTGCGGTTACCTGCGTATTCAAGGTGCGCTCAACTCCTTCTTCCGAGTGATTCAGAGGAGGAAAAACTGATGCGAAATTAGGCTTGACCGATGACCACCCCAGTCTGACTACCTATTTTGAAGGCGAGGTCATTGGCAGCAAGTATGGTTTTGTGACACAGCATCCAGAGTGGGGCTCGAACGAGAAGGTCGATCGACAGCATTGGGCACGGTTCCCAGCCTATAAACCATTCTCAAAACACTCGTCGCGGTCAGAAATTTTGTCAAAAGACTGGATGCAGAAAGAGCATCTATTCATGCGCTGGAAAGAGTATTTTCTTGTGCCTGATCACACGGTGAGAACAATAAGTGGGGCCAGTTTCGAGGGCTTCTATTACATCTCCTTCAATCAGGTCTCGGGAAGCATTGAAGGAATATACTTTCATGCTAAGAGTGAGAAGTGAGTGCGCCATGAAGATGCTGCAATGCCTACACTGACAAGCCTCAGATTTCAGAAACTTCAGCTGGAGCATATTGAAGACCACGGGTGCCAGGGCGCCTATGAATTCTGTTGATTACGATTGCACGATTTGGTATGCTGTATGGGATTAGCATTTGGGCGCAGTGGGTTTTTGGCTTGGCTTGACTTTCATGTATCAACTTTCCACCTCACCGTTCATTACGCAGTGCGCGATTGAAGAGGTGGCTCTATCATCAATCAACTTGGATACGACATTTTGTTGTCGAAATTTGTTCTCATCAGTCTCAAATGTTTTAGTCAACGCCACACTCAATCAGCTGAATTGTGGATTTGTGTCTCCGCAGACTGAATGAACCACGGAGGGCTGCGAGGCTAGTACAAAAGCTTGACTCCACTTCTCAGCCTCGCTTTGCGCCAATCAGCCAATCCACTCTCGCCTCCCACCTCAAACTTCTCCCAGCATCAACCTGCAGATCAGCCCGACTCCCATGAGCAAGCGCAAGACAGACACGATGCCCGGCGAACCAGCAAAGCGCCAAAGGCGCGAAGAGTATAAGAAAACTTTGACCGAAAATGACGCGGCGTTGCCAAAGAAGAAGTTTTACCGGCAGCGCGCCCACGCGAATCCGTTCTCGGATCATTCTTTGACATAGTAAATGATGTCTCGCTATCACTTTTGATATCATGCTGAATATTTGTAGTCCCACAAGCCCAGCTGATATGGATTGGGCGAGCTTATATCCCGCTTATGCAGTAGAGGATAAAGATCAGCCAACAGCCAAGTTGTCCAGCAATGACGAAGAAGCAAAGAGCAATGCCGTCAAAACACTCACAAAGAACGTAGAAATTGCGGATATTGGCTGTGGTTTTGGTGGGTTGACATTTGCTCTGGCACCAAAATTCCCAGACACATTGATACTTGGTGCGTCAATCTATACGCTCACGTCATGCACAGTGGAGCTGCATTAACATCAAGCTAGGCCTGGAGATCAGAACTTCCGTCACAGAGTACGTGCAAGAAAAAGTGCGTGCTCTGCGTGTGCAGAATGCCGCAACTGGCGCGTATCAAAACGCGTCTTGCATCCGCGCAAACACGATGAAGTTCCTCCCCAACTTCTTCCAGAAGGGACAACTCTCTAAAATCTTCCTCTGCTTCCCAGACCCACATTTCAAGCAGCGCAAGCATAAAGCTCGCATCGTGTCATACACGCTAAACTCAGAGTATGCATACGTGCTTAAGCCAGGAGCGATTGTGTACACCATCACCGATGTAAAGGACTTGCATGATTGGATGAAGGGCCATCTCGAGAGGCATCCTAGCTTTGAGAGGGTCGAGAAGGTTTTCGAGGAAGGTGAGGGTGAGGATGGAGAGGGCATGGATGAGTGCGTGAGGCTGATGAGGAGTGAGACCGAGGAAGGAAAGAAAGTGACGAGGAATAACGGTATGAAGTATGTTGCCTGTTTCAGGAGACTCGAGGATCCGGCGTGGCCCTGAACGATGTAATTAAGGATTTCTACTTGGAAAAAGAGCGATAATACCACTCACTCGGATTTTTTTCCCTTTGGCCATGAAATGCTTTTTTCTGGTAGAAGGTTAGTTAGTGAAGCCAACGTCGACTCAGTCCAAACAGGAGTTGAGCTCATTCACTTAGTTTTGAAGGGATATCTCAGCAAGATTCAATTCTATGTGCCCTCAATCTTCATGTGCTAAGACCCGATCCAAAGATCCGGCTGCCGGCCGCAATCTCGAGAAGGCCACCCACAGCAGCATTGCAAGCATCGACTGCACTAGGATTGCATAGCGGAAGACTCCAATGCCAAAGCCCTCGACCACAGCACCGATGCCGAATGGCAGCAATGCACCACCTACTTGTCCAAGCGAGGCAACAAAAGAGACAGCAGCAACGTGCAATTCTTTCGGCAACAGCTGCGTCAATACAATCACACCGGATGGGAACATAGGGCCCATCAAAAAGCCCAATACTACCATAAGCACAACCGAAACTGGGGGGTACGGCAGAACGGCAAACAAAACCTCAGTCGATACCGCAGTGGCAAAGTACAGGATAGTCGCTTTGCGGACACCAATCCTGTCAGTCAATGGTCCCAGACTTAGTCGTCCAACAGCCATACCAGCCCAGAAGCCCGATGATGAAAGGCCAGCGAGATACGGAGTGGCTGATCGACTGCGAAGCATAAACGACACAACCCATCCAGAAATTGCTGTCTCGGCACCCACGTACGCGAGGAAGTACGCTGCACACCACCATGTGGCCGAAAACTTGAGAGAAGCTTTAGTGTGTGCTTTGTCGTCGGATTCTTCAGAGCGGTGCGCCTGTCGATATACTGCTGCTGATTCGTTCCAGAAGGCTGCGGAGAGCACCACAGCATCAGCGATGGAAAGAGCAGCCTCAACCGTGGATTAGCTCACAACTCACCACAACGCTCTGGATTACTCACAAGAACATAATACCACGCGAACCAAGCATGTCCACTTGTTGTCAGGAAGGTGACCAGAACCGGCGCTGCCGCTGCCCCAGCAGAATAACTCCCATGCAGGAACCCAGATATGGTACTCGACTTCTCCATACTCCCTGCCCACGCACACCAGCTCCCATCCAGTAACCCCATACCCAAACCCTGTACTGCATACCCCATGAGAACCAGCCCAAAGTGCGGATGCAAAGACAGCAGTATCGCAGCAACAATTTGCAGTACCGGTCCAAGAAGCGCGATCCCAAATTGACCGAAATGATAGTGCACCAATGAGCTCATTTGTGCCGCGATGATGTATCCCACGGGTCCAAAAACGAATATCAGGGACACGTGCAGGTCGGAAAGATGGTAGTGCGTTGAGATGAGCGGGAGGAGGACGCCGATAGAGGAGTTGAAGAGGCCGTGCATCACGAAGGAGTACATAGCTGCTACGATTTTAAACGCAAATCGGGGCGTTGCATTTTGTGTATTGTTGTGGGCGTGAAGGGGGGCGTCGCCGCCTAGCAGAGGCGCGCCTTCGCGGGATGAAGTCGACATTTGTTGCGTAAAGACACACACAACACGCGGAGGAATGGAGCAAGGATGGATTAAAGGCAACGGTTGGGTTACAGTGTCGTTCTCATCTTTATATCAAGGACAATAATGGCCGTGGACGGGGATTGATGATCGTGTTCGCAAGAAGTCGCTAATTGTAGTTACTGCAGCCGAGGCTATCTCGAAGCCACCTAAGGTCGTAGGCTCCCTCAGAGGATCCAATTATCGGCCACCTAAGATTGTGTGTGAGTCTTTTGTTTCATGAGAGATTATAATTTCTTCTAATTATCACGCCTTTTAGCTATCCCATCAACACAAGGTCTGTCTCGCGGACAGCATGAATGACCAGTCGTGATTAGGATTCCTGACATCATCGCCGTCAACTGGCTGCAGTCGGCCCCTTGACTTTCACAATGGGAACAGGATTGGCCTGACGCCAGTCTACTCTTCCTGCTTCAACAACTTTTTGTTCGCCAGCTTCAGCGAGACCTTCATAGACATGCAGGTAACGATGCTGAAGATCGTGAACTGCATCAGCGACACCATAGCTGGAATGTAGCGAGGGGCGTCCTGCGGCCGGAAGAAGTAGGGCGAATACATATCGCCCATCTGGCTCATCATGTTGACGATGGCGACGGCGAAGCCTCTCCTTGCAGCGGTCTGGTTCAGAGACGATGCCGCTCACGTGTAGACAATAGCGTTTGAACCGAAGCAGCCTCCGATGGAGAGGAAGGAGGCGAAGCAGCGGGTTGGCACGTTCAATATTGCGACCGTGATGATGAATACAAAGGCAGCGACACACAGGGGGACGCGTCTGGCTAGAAGGGTGCTTCGACAATACTGCGGGAGGATCGAGCGGCGATGAGGCCAGAGCAATTATGCACGCCCGTAGTTGCTGCTGACACGCATTACCAGATTATAGCGCAAGCTGGGATGTATATTGAAGGTCGGAACTGACTTGGAGTCAGTCATGAAGTATGATTAAGTGTAGCGACTAACCTTTGTCAAAATCATGTTTGAGGGTAGCTGGGAAAGAACGTAGCTGACGTTGAAGATGGATATCCAGGCTTGGTGAGCAAGTACAACCTCAAGTTGCTATAGCCTTTCACAGACATATCTGCAAGTGGTGGAACAGGACTAAGTACTCGCAGAAGAGGCAATGAAATAGAGCTTTGTCGCTTGCTGACATCTACAGTGCAGGCTTCTCGGTCGGAAAGAAGCTGAATTTGCGCCTTTCAATCCACACTTCTTCGACGTCATCGGATTGGATGCCCTGATTGAATAAATCCCATGAATCGCCTTGTTATAATTCTGCTGCATGCATTCTCTTCTTCATCGGATGGTGCCTACGCGGCGGGATGAACGGCACATACAGCTGAAAATATCTGCTGGACACGCACAACAACATTCTCCAGAAGAAGTAGACCAATCCACCTACATGCGATGCTCATGGTTGTGTAATCTACAAGAAAAATACTTTTGTCGTGACCGATGGCTATCGAGACAATGAGACTGGGTAACTCAACCTACAAACGTGGGAATAGAAGAGGATGCTGAATAACTACTGTAGTCTGCCAATAATGGGGCTCAACGACCTGGAAGTCGACAAAGACGGTAACTTCTGGCTCGCCGGCTCCGAGGGTGCATCTTTGACCCTGATATTTTGGCTAACTCACAGGCAGGGTTGAGATCTGATTGACTTTTACTATCCGACAAGTCCCACTGTGTCCTCCCCAAAAGCACGACAGTGCGACCTATGCCACTTCACCTTACCATGGGCAACGCAAATAATATTGCTGTCTTCCTATTTACGTCTGATTCAAATGCTTACACAGTATATCTGCCTGATGCAGGCTTTTCGGTAGTAGGTACTTAAATCCAGGTATTTAGAACTAGTATTGTTTTCCTGTTCTCTACAGTCGACCAGTCCAGAACATGTGTGGGATCTTCAAGATATCAGGCCGGGAGAGACTCTTTGCATCTGCGGCCCGATTGCGTGGCATGTCACGATGCTACCGCTACGATGGCGCTTCTCCAAATCATGAATGCGGGCCTACCAAAAGTGCAGGCCCCGACTACTGTCCACAGTGACTACCTGGTCGTATCCAGAGATAGCGCCGAGGGGGACCTGGAAAGAAGCAGGGTCGAGCATATGAAGCATATGCTTCCCGAGCAGTGCAGCTAAAAAGTACGGTATCAGCTGGTAGAAACCTGGTAGTTAGTGCTGTCGCTACCCAATTCTTCTCGTCAGCTAACGCCACACAGCCGGTATTATCCATATAACCATCTTCGAGAAGTGTGCATTTCCGAGGAGTATGATTGTTGGAACAGATTCTCACACGCCAAATGCTGGAGGTATGAGGATGCTAGGAATCGGGGTTGAAGGCTCCGATGCTGTGGATGCAATGGCTGGTATGCCTTGGGAGTTATGTGAGTAAGAGTTCCAGGGAGTTGAATATTTCAAATGACCACTCGGGTCTCGGAAAGTTGTCGGCGTGCGGTTAACAGGCAAGCTGAATAGCTGAGCTTCCATTAAAGATGTCATCTGCAAGCTGGCGGGTATTTTCACTGTCTCTAGCGGGAAAGAGAAGGTCATAGAGTTCTTCGGCCCAGGCTGCGTCAGTCTCGGTGCGACTGCCATGGCTACAGTCTGCAACATGTTCGGGTCAACCTCCTGCATCTTCCCGTACTCCGATCCCCTGAAACGGTCTTGTTAGCGACCAACCGCGACGATATTGCACAAGAAACGAATAAATACAAGGACGTTCTCCTCACGGCCGGTGAAGGGTCTGAGAACTGCTACATTGATAACATCGATATTGACCTCGACACCCTCGAATCGCATGTCAATGCACCGTTCACCCCCCGACTTCTCACACCCGCTGTCCCAGCTGAAGGAAGTTGTACACAAGATCTATTAGCTTGTCAACACCAGCTACGCAGTGGTGGGAATCTGTACCAACAGCTCCTATGAGGATCTCTACAAGGCTTCATAACGGATCAGCCAGGCCAATGCCGCCGGTCTATCACGAGTCAAGACTTCTTTCATGGTGTCGCCAGGGAGCGAGGACACCCGCGCTACAGCAGAAGCGGAAGGTATACTTCAACTACTGCAAGACGCAGGCGCTGTGATCCTAAGCAGCACCTACGGTCCGTGTGCCGGCCAGTGGGACAGCACCGATGTGGGCGTCAAAGACCGCGAGCTCAATACTGTCGTTTCGAGTTTTAACCGTGACTTCGTCGCACGCCACGACAGTAACCGTGAGACTTGCTCTCTCATCACATCACCGGAGATGGTGACCGCTTTCGCCTACGCGGGCCGCATGGACCTCAATCTTATCAGCGACTCAATTTCAATGGACGGCACAGCGTCTCAGCTACGCTTCACGCCTCCCAAAAGCGTAGAGCTGCCCACCGCACTCACACCCGGCTACAGCCTCTACCAAGTACTCGTCCGAAATCACAGCACTTCTCCGCATAAAGATAAACCCACAAACTGGCCGCCTCTAACGACTCCAATCATTCAAGCCACAGCAAGCCGGTCCGCACAAGACATGCCCATCCTGACCAAAGTCACGGGTAAATACACAACCGACCACATCTCCCCTGAAGAAGAAGAAGGAGGAGAAGAAGAAGAGGGTGGGGGAGGGTGGCGGTCAGGGGAGACGATGGTGGTGCGTATATAAAGTGAATTATTTGGATGGAAGGATGGATGGATAGATAGATGGAAGGGTTGGATAGGTAGATAAATGCATGTGTACTCTTAGCGCGTTGTGTATATATTTACCTATATGTAGTCTCAACAGATAAATTGATACAAAGAACGGACCGAGGCTGAGGAGGTGGAAGAGACGTGTGTTTAAATGCCATTCCTGCCCCCCCCCCCTCCCTCCCTTTTCTATCTACCTTTCCCCCAAATCCCCACAATTACCCTACTACAAATACAACATAGTCAAGACAAACCTCACAACCTGCCACAAGCGGCGTGGATCACCGGTCTGAAAACCCCGCAATGTATGTATTGAAGACAGCACAGACGACGGCACGAAACACGGTTCTGTGGTCCTTTTCCTGTCCCGTCTAAGTCGCCTCGCGTCGCTCAGGGAAGGGCGGTGCGTGTCAAGACCCCAAATCACGAAGCGGGTCTAACCCAGAATTTGGGCGGAGGAGGTGGGGGGGGAGGGATACAGCGCTACCCTTCCACCCAACAAGCACACCAAGCCACGCCTGTACGTGCGTCGCCTTGGAGATTAACATTGGAGCATGGCGTTTCGAAGCCCCACGTCGCGTCGCGGTGAGGTGAGGCGAGGCGAGACGGGGATTTGTGATGCGTGCGTGCGTGCGTGCGTGTGTACGTGTTGTTGTTGATTGATGGATTGAGGCGCAGAACACGCGGGCTTTTGAAGGCAGATGTGTGAGAAGGTTCTAATGTCGTTCTTCGTACGTGTTGATTGATGGGTTGAGGCGCAGCCCAGACTTCTAGACCTCTAGACTTCTAGGCCTTTGGAGTCTGGTGGAGTCCACCACCACCGTACGCGAGGTATGGTATGGCAGATAGCGTGCCGTTTGAATTGCAGACAGACGTGCACAGTCTGACGTGATGGCGCAGCAAGATATGGCTAGATGAATGGATGGATGGATGGTGGGAGGCTTCGTTTGAGACTCAAGAGCGAGGTTTCTCCACGTACTGGTGGACTTGCTGGTGGACTTGCTCCTGAGGTATCGATGTCGATGTCGATGTCGTTGTCATCGTCAGCGTCAGTGTCAGCATCAGCGTCGCCGGAGGTGTCAGTGTCATTACAGGCATCGTACTCAACCCTGCACCTCCCACACCAGCGTCTCCCGGCTCGCAAACTGCATGAGCGACCATGCTCTCCGACCGCCAAACGCCTGCGCGCTCATCGAGAACCAGGGGTCTGGGCGCGACTGTGACTCCGATTCCGACTTCGACTCTGGCTGCAGTTGGAGCTGAGCATCAACGTCAACATCAACATCAACGTCGCCACCCCGCGTACCCCCCATACTAACATCCTCCTCCTCACCCCGTTGATCCCCGCCCTCCCCCCTCCTTCGCTTTGTCTCGCGCTTCCCTTTAAATCCAGCCTTCCACACAGCGAGAAACACAGCCTGTGCGAACTCGGGCGTAATGAAGCCGCGCCACCGCACGCAGACGAGGTTTTGTGCTGCGAGTCCGTGGCCAAAGTCGGGGATTTCGTAGCGAGATAAATGGCTGTCTAGTGGTGTGTTGCCGTTGCCATCGCTATGTATCGCTGCTGTTGCCCCGAGGCCCAGCATGTCCAGCCACTCCAGCAGCGCGAGCGCGTCGTGTTGATCGTACAGCGCAGAGGCGCCGACAGGTCGCGGCACCACAGTACGCCCCAGCACGTGCACGTGCGGCTGCAGCGCAACAACAACAGGGGCATGGGCAGACAAGACCTCGCGGCCGTCACTTAGGGACTCGGCAAATGAGGGACTCGCACTGGCAAGCAGCCACGCGCGACTATCGCCCAGCACCTCCCTAGCCGCCCAACGCAGCCGCTCGAACCCCTTCTTCCCCTTGCGCATGCTCGGCGTCGTGAGGTCGTACTCGACGGCCCACCGGCTGCGCTTGTGCTTTGCGCCGCCGTCTTCAACGGGCGTCCCGACTAGCCCCGCGCGCTCGTACAGCGGCCGCGACATCTCGATCCGCAGCACGCCGCGCACAATCTGCATGTGGGTGTCGCCGCGGGCGCAGCCGGCAGACAGCAGACTGGCGGTTGCGGGGCGGACGTAGGCGTCGAGGAAGGCGTCGTCAAGGATGTCGGCGAGCGTCAGCCACGCGCGGGCGTAAATGCGGGGCTTTCCATCGCCGTGGATGTGGTGGCGCACGAGTGTCCAGATCTCGGCGGGGAGCACGAGCGCGAGCGTGTGCGCGTGGGCCACGGCGTGGATGGCAGCGAGAGGTTTTTTGCGCAGCGGCGGGTTAAGCGCGTCAATGTAGGCGGGGAGCGTGCTGTGCGTAAAAGCCGTTTTGGTGTCGCTGGCGGGCGGGGGCTTGTGGATGTCGAGCATGGCTGGCTGGTGGCCTTGAATGGGGAGTATGAGGGGACCGAGTGAAATTAAAGAGTGAATTGACGTTGGAGCTGGTGGGCTAGCGCGGCGCGTCCCGCTGGGCCCTGGCTGTGGTGGGGCGTCGCGTGGGACGTGACATGCAGGGTCAGCCCTACCGACGTCACCTCGCCAAGCAGTATGTTGATGTGAGAAGAAGTGCATGAACAGAAGTAGTCTATGAAGGGAATAGAAAGGCAAAGGTATAATCAAACGAGTCCCGCATCTCTGGTATAATCCATCATCCATCAGTCCGTGAACCATCAGTCACATGACGCGACATGACCACTCGTACATCCAACCTCCGCAACACCATTCGCAGGCCCAAAATTAAACGCCGTGCAGAAATGCCTCATAACGCCGTCAAGCCATCGTCTACTGTGCAGGAGTGACGGCAGCCTTGCTCTTGACTTGTTCTTTGTCGCTGTGCTCACCCTCCTTGACATTGTGTTTCTCCTTGACGTCATGTTTCTCCTCGACATCGTGTCCCTCCCTGCCGTCATGCCCCTCCAGCTTCTTCAGCACCTCTTCATTACCCTCGCGCAGGGCAGCCTCCAGCTTCAGCTCGGCCTGCGGCTCGACCACAGGCGCGGCATTGCGCAGCTTGACGCTGTACTCATGGTCCTCGTCGTCGAGCAGGACGACGTCGACGGTCTGGTCTGCGGGCAGCATGTCGTGGTTGAGTTCCCAGCCGGCGCGGCGGGCCAGCTCTGCGACGATGACGTCGCAGTCGCCGAGGAGCTGGATGTCAAAGTTGATGTGGTGGATTGGCTGTGGAGTTAGTATTTGAGGTGATTGAAGAGAAGAGAAGAACATACATCACGCGAGATGAAAATCTGCGGCACGTCACGGGGTAAAAAGTTTGGAATCTCAGACACGGGCGCAACCTTCATGCTGGTGCCCATGACAATGACCAGATCGACCTTGTCCTTGTCGACGTCCTTGAGACGGTCGAAAAAGTCGTTGGGCAGGGCTTCGCCGAAAAAGGTAATGTCAGGCTTCATAATCCCGGGCTGGGGAATGTCAAAGGCGCCGTCCGAGTCCGAGTCGTCGTCGCTGGAGCGCTTCTTGCGCGGGTTCTGGCCGTTGGAGGAGCGCTTTCGTTTGAGGCCGGGCTTCTGGGCGGCAATGTGGTCGAGGCAGCGGGGGCACTCTGCGGGCTTCATGGCGCGGACCGAGTCGAAGATGGCGGCGCCGGGGACGTTGTACTTGCACTTTCTGCACGTGGCCGTAGCCCAGGAGCCGTGACACTGGATGAGCTTGTCTGTGCGGATGCCGGCGTTGGCCTCGACGTTGTCAATGTTCTGAGTGTAGTTTGTGAGCAGCTTGTCCTTGTCCTGCAGCAGCTTGATGAACTGGTGGGTCGGGGTCCACTTTTTGAGGTCTGGGACAATGTCGCCGGCGAGCTGGTAGAAGATGCGGGGGTCGTCGTCAAAGTTGTGAATGTCAAAGACCTGCTCGGGCTCGTCGTAGCCCATGGCGCGCAGGCGCGAGTAGAAGCCGGTGTTTTTTGAGCGAAAGTCGGGGATGCCGAGGCTGGTGGAGATGCCAGCGCCGGTGATGACCATGACGTTGCGGCGGTCGCGCAGCAGGGCGGCGGCGTCGTCGATGGAGCGGTAGCGGTCGAGGCGGGGGCGCTTGTTGAGCTCGCGGTTGATGGCGAGGCCGAGCAGCTGGTAGAAGTTTTCGTCGGGGGCGTCGTCGAGGAAGCGGGGGATGCGGACGTTGAAGGCGGTGCACAGCTTGCGGGCCGTCATCTTGTCCGAGGTGATGTTTTCCATGACGAACTGGGAGGCGCCGACGGCGTGGAGGCGCTGGCGGAGGAGGCGGGCCTCTTCTGGGGAGCAAGCGTCGGCATCTTGAGATGATTAGTTAGAGTAGCATAGTGTATGTGTATGTGTATGTGTATGTGTATGTGTATGTGTAAGTGTATGTGTACAAGGGTGAGTAAGTACGCACTGGTCGAGTAGTCAAAGGCGGCCACGTCGTCGAGAATCTCGTCCAGCAGCGAGGCCGTCTCCCAGACGGCGCCGTCGTCGTCGTCGTCGTCGTCGCCCATGTCGTCGCCCCTGTCGCGCTCGGCCGGGTCGCGGTGGGAGCGGTCGGCGAGGCGTGTAGGGGCGTGGGCGGTGGGGGCAGCCATGGTGTCCACTGTCGAGACTCGACGTCTGCGGCTCAGGAGACGCACTGGCTGGTAGCTGATGTGATTGGCGGGGGTGATTTGATTGGCTGGGCTGATTGATTGGCTGGTGGTGGCTGAGTGCTGACTGATCTGACTGCCTGACTGCCTGACTGACTGCCCGACTTGACTGCTGCTGGCTGACTGATCCAACTGCTGACTCATCTGACTGGCCGACTTGACTTGACTTGACTTGACTACCGGCTGACTTGACTTGACTCGACTCGACTCGACTTGACTTGACTGGCTGGCTGATGTGATTGGCTGATGATTGGCTGATGATTGGCTGATGATTGGCTGGTGATTGGCTGACTGGTGACTGGACTCAGTGGACTGCTGGCGGGGCCAGCGCCCATCTCCGCTGCGGCGAGACGACAGGTCATCTCGCGGCGGGTGCTGGCTCGCCAATCTGGGCGTCTGCGCTGCGATCCGATGGCTGCGTCATCTGGCATGCCCGCCCCAACATGGCCTGTCTGCCAATCCGCTGCCTGTCTCTACCTGCCTCTGCCTGCCTCTGCCTGTCTGCTGCACCACGGCGCCCGCTGACTGGCCCGAGCCTGCCCTCGACCCTCGACGTCGGCATCCCGAGCGCTGTGCACTCACTGCACGGTGGGCTGCCCTTGTCCTGCCCTTGTCCTGCCCTTGTCCTGCCCTTGCCCTGCCCTTGCCCTGCCCATCCTGCCCTTGTCCTGTTCTTGTCCTGGCGCCGTCTGCCGTCGTCTAGCGGCGTGCTGCTCTCGTCCTGGCGTCGCCCTGTCGTCGCCCTGTCGTTTCTGCACCGCCAGCAGACTGGGGCCGCAATGCAGCGCACCACACCGCACACTGCAGGCCCGCCTATCTGATAGTACACTCACATACATATCGTGTATACAAAAGGCACGCCTCCCCCGGCCCACTGCTGCCGCTGGCCGCCTGCATCCTCCCTCGCTGCCCCTCTGCTGCCGTGCCTGTCCTCGTGCTGCCACCGCTGCCACCGTGCTGTCGTCGTGCTGCCCCCGTGCTGCCCCCGTGCTGCCCCCGTGCTGGTGCTCCCCCATGGCCGTCGACCGGTCCACTGCGTCTGCACCCAGCCCCTTGGAGGCCCTGCCCGCCGAAATCACAACCCACATCCTCGCCTACCTCGTCCAGCCGCGCTCGCGCCTGCCCGGCCTCACAGAGTCCCAGAGCACCCACGACTTCCCCCGCCACACCAAGCTCGACATCAAGAACCGCGAGGACCTGGCCGCCCCGCCCGACGCCCACCGCTGGGCCGCCAACATCTTCGACTTCAACTCCCTGCGCCACCCCTTCCACGTCCTGGCCCTGACCAGCCGCCGCCTGCACGCCGCCGTCGAGGCCTACTGCGCCCACAGAGTCCGCGCCTGCAACATGTTCAACCTGCCCTTTGCCCTGCTCGACGCAAACGGGCCGGCCTGCGTCTACCCGGACCTGACGACCATTGTCTACCGCCGGCTGTGGCTGCAGCACGCCCCGCGTCTGTGCATCTACTGCCACACCGCCCTCGACTGCTATCCGTTTCCTGTCGTCAAGAGGCTGATTGCCGCTTGTGAGGATTGTTTCTACCGCCAGACTTTGGTGTGTCTCTCCCTACTCAATATAATTGTATACAATATACAGTATACAATTTCATATCTACAATGCTAACAACACAGACGGTCGACGAAGTAGAACGCCAATACCACATCTCCATCCCCACAATCACCGCCTCTCCCTCCATCCGCGGCCCCGGCCCAAACTCCCCCTGGGTCCTGCGCATCGACGTCGAGGCCATGGCCCTGCAGCTCTACGGCACCCGCGCCTTCCACGCCGCCCACGTCGACCAGCTCGGCAAGCCCTGCTCCATCTGCGCAATCACACGCTTCACCCCGGAATTCTCGGCCAGCACAAGGAGTGAGCGCGGTCTCAAGAGAGGGACCACTCGGCCGGTGAGGCGTGTCGCCAGTCAGAAGAGGAAGAATGCGAGGAGGTCGCCTCTGGCTTGATAATGATCATGATGGATCTCTTTTTCTCTATTCTCTATTGTCTTGTTCTCTCTATTATTTTCTTCTTCCTCTTTCTACTATTCTCTCTATTACTCTCTTCTTCTTCTTCTTCTTCCTCTCTCTATTATTCTCTCCATTCTCCTCTTCTCTATTATTGTTCTCTTCTCTCTTCTTCTCTCTTCTTTCTTCTTTCTTCTCTCTTCTTTCTTCTCTCTTCTTTCTTCTCTCTTCTTACTCTCTCTATGCTTCCTCATTGTTCCCTTTATTTTTCTTTTCTTTTCTCTCTTCTCATCACTTGCCAGGCGTTCAGGAGCAGGCACAAAATTCCAGACTTTGGTCACCCCTTATCATCTCTCCTTCTTGCTTCATTCTTCTTTCCTTCTCTCGCATTGCATTCCCTTGTTGCTCGACATGGCATCATGATACCAGGCGTTGGAAGGCGTCGGATGGCATTGCATTGGCTATACAGCTCCACAGGTTGAGGCATATATCTTATCATACCCGTCATGTTTAGAACATTATATCATAGTACATCAAATAAAGAGACTGGCTGCGTTGAGATACCCTTGATGTTGAAACAATACATACTTGTAATTGTCTTGAAATGTGCAATATGTCTGCCTTGCATGTTTAGACCTAGACTACTCTATACACCTCTCTTTATACCTATAGGCTATAATAGAGGCTAGTAGTAAGAGCTGGTAATTTAAGGAGATGGTATGTATAAATTATCAGTCTTTTTAAAATAGTTACTAGAATGTTTTTTTTTTATCTATATAATTGTATTGTATAATAATGTATAAAGACTTTTAAGACACTATCTACTTTATATAATTATAGTGTAACTGTACCTTCTTATACCCTCTTTAATCTTGTAAGTCTAATAGCCCCTGACCTATATACTTTTTATATTCTCTTTAATGTTATTGCTGTGAGTTTAATTAATGTACTTGTGTACTCTCTTGTAAGTCTAACTACACTTTAAGTTCTTATACTCTCTTATAAGTCTGACTACACACTCCTATAAGGCTATACCCTCTTTAGTCTTATAAGTCTTAAAGATATACTTCTTATACTCTTTTAAATATTGTGAGTCTGACCTCACATTCTCATACATATCCTCTCATGAGTCTACTGCACACTCCTTATACTCTCTTTAATCTTGTAAGCCTGACCTCAGTACCTCACACTCATGTCACGCACCGCCAGCTCCGCGCATCCCTCACATCCCCACCCACAAACACATTCCGCCGCGGAAACCTGCAGTGCCGCCGCGTAAACGCCACCCCCCGCGCCACAGAGTCGTCGACAAACTTGGTCCCCTCGATATACCCCGGCGCCACCCCGCGCTCCACCCACTCCACCACCGCACTCAACACGTTGTGCTCCCGCGCAAACGGCACCCCTGTCGCCGCTGCATTCCCGCCTTGCCCCAGCACCCACGCCCCAGGCCCAGAGTTGCAGTGGTTCATGCCCGCCACGCGGAAGAAGCGCAGCCAGCGGTCCATGTCGGCGTAGCTGCGACCCCCCTGCACATGGGCGTACCACCGCGCCGTGTTAAAGGCCGTGATCTGGTTGTCCTGCTGTCCGTGGTACGTCAGCAGCTTGCCCCCGCGCTGCTCAAACCCCCGCAGCGACGCCGCGTACGTCCGCATGTCGCCTGCGTTGAGCGCCTCGGCCGTGCGTGTGTCGCTTAGAGAGAAGCTTGATGCGTTCCACGACGGGTCGCTGTGCACCACGTACTTGAACCAGTCGGCCGAGTACGCAAACGGCGCCCCTGCGTAGAGCCGCTCCACGGCCAGTATCTCGCTGCCGGGCTGCATCGCCGGATAGATGAGCTCGCCGTCTGGGTACCTGTAGTCGCTGAAGATGGTGTGTAGCTGCTGGACCTGCGGCAGGGAGAGGCAGTTGGCGGTCGTGTTTCCCACACAGAGCAGCCTCGATGCATCGAACTTGCACAGCGCTGGGTCCTCGATGATACCGTCCTTGGCTCCATCGATTGTGTCGCACTGCCTCAGCACTTCATCATGGATCCATGTCTTCCACGCCTGGGCTGGTATGAAGTCGGCCGAGCCCACCGCCCCCGTGATGGTGAAGAAGCGTGCTCTCCACGACACCAGGTTGTTAAAGTCGACACCCGGCGCTCCGGCCACGATCCCGTCAAAGTCGCCAGGAAACTTCTCCGCGCTCTGGATTCCCTGTCGCCCGCCCAGCGAGCAGCCTAGATAGTACGATTTCGAATGTGCTCTGCCGTAGAACTTCTTCGTCAGGGCCTTACCGGCATCCGCACTCGTGTGAAGTCTGCATCGGCTTGTTAGTCACGACGCCATCACGGCCTTGCACAGAGCATGACGCACGATCGCCAGCCAAAGTCTATGACTATCTCAGGTTTGTTGTAAAAGGGCAACCCATCGGTGCCTGGTCGCCGTCAGCATCTCCCACGCAACAGGCTGGACGAGCTCATATATACCGTTCTTGCCATTGTTTGAGCCGACGGCTGCAAAGTCGTGGGACGTAGTGTACGCCAAGTCCTCATACTTGATACCTGTTACGGTCAACAATCAACAATCAACATGCACCAACCCCGTGCCAACCACAACAGTAAAAAAAAATACACACAGCCATCAATACCTCCATTGCCTGTTGCCAGAAACCGGCCCGACCAGACCTCGGGCAACCACGCCTCAAACGCAATGCTCGACTGATTCGATGTCTGGATCGATAGTGCTACGCGGCAGAGACTCCTCGTCACGACCTGGCTGTCTCGCTTGCACGCCGCAACGTTGTCGGAAAGCGTCACCGTCGTGTTGGCAGCGACGTATTCCAGAACATTGCGCGTTGCGCCGGGGACAAGCTTTTCAGGTTCAAACGCGAGGCATTTCTGCTTGAAAGACGACGCCGCGCCGACGGAAGAAGCTAGGATAAACGACAGCGACAACAAATAAGAAACCAGCCCTGCGAGCATCATGGCGTGGAGAATAGGTGGGTAGCTGCCTACTACCACGTCCTTCTAGAGCTTCTGCCGCGTGCTTCCCAGGTGCTGGGCCGATGGTTATGTATGTAGAACAGCTGTGCATGTACTGTGAGCGCCACTGAAATAGACTCCGATGGAAGCGATGTGGCCCGCACAGCGTGCCGTGACTACATATTCGTATGTACAGTGCCATGTTGCTTTTCCCTTGTGGTACGACACCCATGTTGCGGGAAGCGGGGCGGCACGACAAGGCTAGCACGCTAGGAAACGCCAACGCCAACGCCAACGCCAGTGGTACCGTAGCTCAAAGCCAAAACGCAACCTCCCGTCTTGAATCCGAGGGTTTGACTACCTACTACACCACCTAACTACACACAAAGCAGACGTTGACGTGTCGTGGGTTGGTCGTGTCCGCCCGAGACTAACAGTACATAGACGGCTGACGGCATCCTTCGCGGCTTGACATGCCGTCTTGCATGAGGATTGCGTATTCTCCGCAGCCAGACGCCTCTCTCTCTCTCTCTCTCTCTCTCTTCTCTCTCTCTACTATCTACCTACTATCGACCTACTGATAGGTAATAGTTCTAATTCGATTCAAACCGAGTGGAGTGTCACCGCAGCTATTGTAAATCTGACTGCACCGCGACGCTGAGAACGCACGCGCGATTGGGATTCGTCATGGCTACAGTACGGTAGTGACGTGGGGTACCGGGAAATAGGCAGGCAGGCAGTCCGCATAGCGAGTAACAACCACTAGCCTTGGCCCTTCATACGCATTGACCTTGTGCAGGACCGAGTATAGCAGCCGTGTCATGTCCAATCCTGCTCTATATGCTGCATTCTTGAAACAACTATTCCGACTAGATATGGAATGTTATGGTATTACATACATACAGTACTTGCCCCCGCACATATATAAGGCATGTCAGCTCCGAGCGCGACGACCCTTGTCGGACATGACATCGACCACGATTATACACTGCGTAGCCAAGACACAATGCGCTTACACAAGCTGCGTGCATGTACTCGACCGGCCCCAGCTTATGGCAGCCGGTACATCAGTAAGCAGCCATCCTGCTGCTCTGGTGTCTGTTGTTCGTCTGCACCACGACATATGACCACGTCCAGGAATCCCTTCCATCCCCCTCCCCCTCCGACCAATGTAGCAGGCACAGCCAAGCCGCCGCCATGAATCCGCATAGCTGGTATGGTATGCCCTTGGGGATTACATGCAGCGTCTTTGCTCATCTCGACAGGCAGCGGTGAGATTCTTCAATGCTGCAAGTCTCATGCGAAGCTGACGCTTTGCGTTGCACAGAGCTGACGGCGGGGCCGTGGGTGAGGGCCACGAGGGGGATCCACTGGTGTACCACCACCACCTACCACCATCCGATACTTCATGGGCAGATAGAAATAGTCTATAAGTTCAACTACATACGCGATGAAACGAGACTATACTCGACATAGACGGCAGAGCGCCGTTTTCACTTTCTTCCCAACCCGCCGCTTTTGTACACTTCCCTGTGTGTGGCGCTGCGTGGTGCGACGTGGTGTGGCGTGGTGTGTTCTATCCATCCTCATCACGACCCTACAAACATCAAAGACCTTGGAACGCGGCTGCTGCTTTGGTTGCGTGCGAGCATGACTTGAGATAAGAGGATCGGTTATTGGTAGAAGGCTGGCACTTGATGATTTAGCATTGCAGACGCCTTCCAAGTTCCACTGAAGCAGAGATATCGATACAAAAAGAAAAACGGACTTGGCCGATTAGCAATCTCTTTCCACGGAATTTTGATGTCCTGTGTTTAGTCTCATCATGGCGCATCTTGAACCTGTGGGGCACCACCTTGTGATTGTCACGCTGATGTTTGGTGTTGTGGCGTTGACTACACTGTTGATTCGCCTGGGGTTCAGGATTAAGAGTAGGAAGTATGATGTTTCGGATACTTGTCTGGTTGCGGCTATGGTATGTTATTTCATTTCTTCAAGCAGTTTGAAATCATGCTAATGAGAACCACAGATCTGTGGCCTCTTCCAGAGCGCAATCCAGATCATCCTCGTCGAAACATTCGACTACGGCAAGGCCAAAGTCGACATCCCTCCACATCTACGAACCTCGGTATGGCCCGCGAAACTGGCATACATCAACCAAATCGTCTTCAAACTCACCACACCCCTCTGCAAGCTGTCCCTTTGCCTGCTCTATCGAGCCATGTGCTCAACCTCCACAGACCGCATCATCCGCATCACCAGAGTCGCCATACGCGGCACCATCTACCTAATCATCGGCGCATACTCGTCAGCATTCCTCGTCAGCATCTTCCAATGCACACCCGTAAGCAAGACATGGGACAAGAAGACAGCCGGCACGTGCATCGACCTAACATCGTTCCGCATGAGCACCGCCGTATTCAACGTCGCCACCAGCGCACTCGTAATCGGCATCCCAATCCCGACGCTCGTCAAGCTCAAGAAACACCGTCCCGAGGTAAAGCAGCTGATAGGCCTGATCCTCCTCGGACTCATCCACACAGGTCTAACCATCGCCCGCTTCGTCATCATGTTCTACCCGGATCCCCTCACCAGTACTGAACCGCAGTACACCCACGTCTTCAACAATGTCCTCGCCATGGTCGAAATGCACACGGGCATCCTCGTCGCGACGCTCGTCGTCATGCGTCCCGCGTTTCAGGCTCTGCGTGGAGTTGTCGTCCCGTCGTACCGTTCTGCTGGCGATACACTGTACTATGGGAAACAGAGCGGGCAGGGGTCCCGCGGCTCGTCGCGTCCGGTGGAAGCGCGTGGGCATGGGGATAGGGCCAGGAGGAAGAATCAGCTTAGTATTCTCGAGACCACTGAGATTTGTATCCTGGAGGATGTGGCAGAGCCTGGGGTGGGCGAGCGGGACTTCCAGACGCGCATTCAGGGGAGTGTGCATAGTAGTTTTGATGAAGGGGTTGCTGCTTGGAGCTCGAAATCGAACGTGTAGCGTGGGATTAGCGAAGGATAGTTGTATTGAGCTTTCTGCGTCATCGATATTTTTTTTACTTCGTTGTATGGCGGTTCCTGGGGAAAGGTAAGAGAGAATCGCTGTGTACCTGTGACGCAGCATTACCTTCACTTGCACTTCTAGCCCAGCCTACCCTTTCGCCTCCGGGGACCATCCTCACTTAGAGACAACACACAAAGGCAGCAAGATGAACTTCGCATTCGCACTGTGGTGGACCTCCATCGTCAGCCTCGCAGCTACTACAGCAGGGCGACATCTTTGGCCGTACCTCGTCCCCAACAACACCCAATTCCAGCTCTCCCCGAGACTCGTACTAGACACTGCGCTTGAGACGGCTCCTCTTCCTGCCACGCCAATCACGCCAACTACGCCTAGCACGCCAACCACGTCCAGCACTCCACCCAGTGACGAAGATGAGACAGACGAAGACGAGAGCGACATCGGACTCGCACCACCCGCCAGCGACGAGCTCTGGTCCAAACACACACGCAAAGGCACCTCACTCGACTGCAGCATGCGCGGAACCGACACGGCCGCCGGCTACCAACTCAACGACCCGCGCACGCCGCCTTCTGCAGCAAGTGTGTGGACTGGCGGCCTCCCCCAGCTGCAGGACTGGTACTGGCGGGCGTCTTCGTTCGACTCGCGAATCTGCAATCTGGACTTGTACTGGGGCATGGGAACCACGATCCGGGCGCTGGGCTTGAGTACCACGGCTGTTGCCGATGGCGGCGATCTGCATTGCTTCCAGCTCAGGCACATGGATGAGCGGGCGAAGTATCCAGATGGCGCGCCGATGGAGGCCCTGGCTCATTCGCATGTTGTGGATGGGAAGATGTATCATGTATGTGAGCGGGGGGTGGAAACGGTGTTGGTTATATGTGAACACGTCCAGTAGCTGACTGTGCGCAGGCCACCGACGTGTCCCATTTCTTCGCCATGGACATCCGCTCTGGAGGTGAGTTTCACACAGCTGGGTGTGGATCAGTAGTTACTTACACGCTCTAAAGCCATCACTGGTATTGCCCTGCTAGGTCTCAACATAGCCGCCGAGCGAACCTGGGGGTGGAAGCCTGCGTCAGACCAGCTGCCGAAACTGCACAAGGTCTCGGATCTCTTCTGGGCGCATTGGTCCTCGCTCCACAGTGCAGCTGGGACTCGTGTCAGCGATCTCAACAAGTATGTTGTCTACAGTATCCAGAACTACGAGACGGACCAGATTATTGCGTGGGCCTTGATGAGCGTGGGCAAGGACAGGCTGGAGCCGTGGCCGGGCCACTATTTCCCCATCGAGTCCAGCCAGGGTCTTGCGCTTCTGGGTCAGTTATCACACAGATGAGTGGATGTTGAGTGAGCAATGCTGACTTGGTCAAGGGTCATCGATTGGTGCGACGATTGGATATCTGCTCATGCAGCACAAGAGGGAGCTCGGCAACAAGTATGTGACGGGCATCCACATCCTGCGCAACGACTTTCAGACCGACGATACGATTCAGGAGACTGACTTGGTCTTTCATATTGCGGATGTTCCTCCTGAGAAGTCGATCCCTGATGTGCCGAGTCGAGACCCGCCGCATGGGCAGACGCAGTCTGTCGGCTCGATTGTGCCGCAGGTCGTGCGATTGACGTCAAGAAATGTACCTGGATACTCGGTCGAAGAGCAGTTGCATGGATTGAATAACGTTCGGGTGCATAAGATAATGGTTGTTTGACACATTCCTGGGCTGGTGAGGATTGGCCATGTTTGGTACCTAGTGACCGGAAGACTTGGAGGTTTTGAGGATCTAAAGTCTTGGGGTTGAGGATATGATCCAACACCATCGCTAAATGACATGATATATGCAGACAGAACACCTCTCTCTCTCTCCTTCGATGATGATGATGATGATGGGCTCGACATCCACGAACAACTCGCGCTACTTCGGTAGATCCCGCGGCATTCTGACCATACAGCAGTGCACATCCACTCCTTCTCCTCCCCACACCTTCCGATCCCACTCCACAACCTTCCTCAACTCGAACCCCCTCTTTGCATAGATTGGTCTTGCGCGCTGCGTGGCGTCCAGATACGTGACCAAGCCCTCTTTGTCCGCCTTCTGCAGTCCCCAATCCAACAGCAGCGTTCCAGCCCCACGCCCTTGGTGGTCAGGGTGTGTGGCCAAGCTGTTGAGCATGAAGTAAGGCTTCTCCGACCCCATAATCTCATCGCGTGCCACGTCAAGAGGGTCAAAGAGAGACATGAGCGCGTCTAGACGCAGTTCGGGGGGGAGAAAAGACGAGTAGCGCGGACCCAGTCCGTTGTTTGCTGTGGAATCAGTCTCAGTCTCAGTGGGCGCAGGCGCTTGCTCGACGTGTGCTTGAGATTTCGGTATCGGGGTTTGGTCTTCTTTCTTCCCTTGTTCGTCTTCTATGTCTTCTTTTTCGGGGGAGTGTTGTGGTGCATCGTCGTGTTCGACGTTCATGAGCTTCCACACAGCAATTGCGATGGTCCGGCCACCGTTATCCTTTGGATCGTCCGCGCTTGGGGTGAGGTCCGTGTCGACGATCTTCCAATGCCAGACGTTGGGGATGCCTATTTCGCGCTCACGGTCTTTGGCCAGACCGCGGATAGACTCTTCGCTGACGGGGCCATTGTGCAGTAAATCGTGTGTTGGCCCGTAATATGCAAGTGCGCGAGTGCGATTCCAAGATAATGAATCTATTGGGCGGAGAGGGCGGATCTCGAGCGGCATAGTGGTGCGGGATGTTGTACTTGTATTCAAGGTGCTTTGTGCTTTGTTTGTACAAACATAAATCAACGCGCTTGTAATGCTGAAAGGATGGCAGTCAACGATGAGTCACAGGCAGACATCAAGAGTCGAGCGTGACTATACAAGAGGCCGGGAGGATCCATACAACATTATGGCAGCCGAACGGGACGAGGAACTGGTGTCAAGATATGGCAGGGAACATTGAAGTCTGCAGGAAGGACAGCAGGACTCGAGGAGCTCGGACGGCGAAGCTTGGAGGGGTACAAGCTTAAGTCCGCTCGATACCCCACTTCACTCCACTAGCGTGTGAACAGGCGTCTAGTTTGAACTTTGAAGCACGCGCCTTCACCTACACATCCAACACGACACCTTGGTCTGTGACTTTGCTGTATGTTCTGTTGAAAGTTGATAGCTCACGTTGTGTGTACAAAAAGAATACTTGTCAAGGGGGTCAAACGCGATGACGTCACGCCTACTGTTCTGGACACAGGATATGCTTCCTCACAATCAGGACAGTGAATCTGGGCCCTTGAGAGATGAGCATCTGCCAGAGTATCAGGTATTGCCTTACAGCACAACGCATCATGAACAGTAATTCCGGTCGCGCAAGTTTGTTTCAATCGGCGGCTAGTCTGCGAATGCGAGGCTACTTACACCACCAAATGGTAGATACGGGTACAGTTCATTATAGCTACCGTGGTTCACGTATGACCGTGCCACTGTAGATCCAGCGAACAGCAAGTAAAAGCTCCTGCTACTCCCTGTCCCCATTCATGCGACCCTTTCGCCAGCGCTTCAAGTTTCGTTCGCTGTCAGGTGTGGAGCTCCCCTTATTGGCGGTTTGTTTATAGACCCTGCAATCCTTCGCTCGGCGCACGTACTTCCAAGTTCCGTTGTATACACACCTGAAGTGACGCTCTGGGACTGTTCTTTCCAGATTTGGTCTCCTCTCATACCCACCACGACCTTACAATCGCTTCACACTTCAGTCATGGGCAATACGTCAAGCTCGCCGGTGCAGAAATGCCTTGAGAGTGCCGTCGGAGGTAACAAGGACCTCCTTGCTTTGAAGAACACACCTCTTTTCTACTTGTCTCACGTCAAACCGTACAACCTCGGTGTACTAGGCACTCCTGCAGCGGTCACCTACCCAGAGACTACCGAGCACATCTCAGCAATCGTTAAGTGCGCTGTTGACAACAAGTTGAAAGTACAGGCACGCTCTGGTGGACACTCGTACGCAAACTATGGTATGCAATCCGCACAGCTGAGAATCTCATGTTTGACATAAACAGGCATTGGCGGTGGAGAGGACAACACTATTGTGGTTGATTTGAAACACTTTCAGCAATTCTCCATCGACAAATCAACATGGCAAGCCACAATAGGAGGTGGTTCGTTGCTCGGCGACGTCACTAAACGGCTGCACGAGAACGGCAACCGCGCCATGGCGCATGGCACCTGTCCGCAGGTCGGTATTGGCGGCCATGCAACCATCGGTGGACTTGGTCCTAGCAGCCGCATGTGGGGATCAGCGCTTGACCACGTCGAGGAGGTCGAAGTGGTTCTCGCCAACTCAACTGTAGTACAAGCTTCAGAAACTAAGAACTCAGATATCCTGTTTGCTGTGAAGGGTGCTGCAGCAGGGTTCGGCATCGTCACCGAGTTTAAAGTACGCACGCAAGCTGAGCCTTCCGAGGCGGTCCTCTACACGTACAACATTCAAGGCGGATCCAGTGCAGACAAGGCTGAGGCGTTCAAGACATGGCAAAAACTCATCTCCGATCCTGATCTTTCCCGCAAATTTGCCAGTCAGTTCATCCTCACCGAGCAGTTTGGCGCTATTGTGACTGGAACGTTCTTTGGCACGCAGCAGGAGTACGACAGCCTCAACATCTCCGCCCGACTCCCCAACAGCGACGACTCTGTGATCGAGATCAAAGACTGGCTTGGTGTGGTAGGTCATTGGGCTGAGGACCTCGCACTGGAGCTCATTGGTGGCATTCCAAGCAACTTCTACGCCAAATCTCTTGCTTACACTGAGAACGACATCATTCCAGATGCCGGGGTAGACAACCTATTCAACTATATCGACAGCACCGACAAAGGCGACGCAATCTGGTTTATCATCTGGGACCTCGAAGGCGGAGCCATCAACGACGTTGCCCCAAACGCCACCGCGTACGGCCACAGAAACGCACTGTTCTACCACCAAGCATACGCCGTGAACCTTCTCGGCAAAGTTGGCGACAAGACGAGGAAATTCCTCACAGGCGTCAACAACGCTGTCCTCGATGCGCTGCCGGATCACGACGCGGGCGCGTACGCTGGGTATGTTGATCCCGCGCTCGGAGAGAATAGCGCGAGTCTGTACTGGGGCGGGAATGTGCAGCGGTTGGAGAACATCAAGGCAGAGGTTGATCCCCAGGACGTATATCACAACCCCCAGAGCATAAGACCCGCGAAGCGATCCGCCAAGCTCAGGTTCTGAGAGATGTAGTTTAGTTATTATATGATTTGCGATAATCTAACCCTAACCCTAACCCTTGGAAAAGACTGAAGCACTGAATCTGTGCCACTAAATCTGTATTAACTGTTTCTGCACAAAAGTGATGTCTAACCGAAAACACCTCACCCCGTCTTCCCCATCGCACAAGCACCATGTAGCACACAAAACATACCCCTCCCCTTTCCCTCTCCCGTAGACTTTCTCCCTAAAAATCAACCTCGCATACCAGGACAACATACATAGTCAGATTGAGTCAGTCAATCAACAACAGCATCATAACGACGCCGCTCAAACGTCGCCATACACAATAATAGCATCAGCCACCACACCCCCTTTCCCCGATGAAACCCCAGTGCGCCCACCGGATTTGTATCCAACTAGCCGAGTCTACAACTAACCCACCATCCACTAGGAAAGCGATATGCATGGAAAGGAGAGGCAGAAGCAGAAGCAGAATCAGCACCACCAACACCACCAACACCACCACCTAGACTAGAAAACCCAACGCTCCTCACATCCCACATCCCACGTCCCACGCCTCGCAATCACAAACAAAATCATAATCGCAACCTCCAGCTTTATTTCAACTTCCTCACTGCTGCAGATTGGAAACATGTCTTAGAGTCGATATATAGGTACTTGATAGCTCTTTAGCCTGGTGGGCTTGGCTGGATCAATTCTATCGGGCTGGGCTGGTAGTGAGGTTCTTGGATCCAGGTTTTTTTGTCGCTTTTAGGCTTTGTGTATTCTTCTTCTTCTTCTTCTTCCCCTTATCCACGTCACCTGTGTCTTTGTTCAGTTGTTTGTCTTTAAATTTAAGAGTTGTCCCCCTTTAGAACTTGTCTCTCTTAGGGTGGTTTCTCTCCTTAAAAGTTGTCGCTCTTCGGAAGGGGAGGGAGGGAACGGTGTCTTTTTAAGTGATGAGGTGAACTGTATCGTCCCATGCCATGCCATGCCATGCGAGGGGGTTAGTGATGGTGTTGGAGCTACTTATGCGCCATTCTGCTGGAAAGAAGAAGACATATCCTTGGTCCTTCCAATCTCTGGTGCGGCCGACGCGCAACATGGCTTGATTGATATATTCCGCAGTGTTCATCCAACGGGCTAATTCCATCTTCTATCTTCCACCTTCCATCTTCCATCATCCGCCTCAAAAAAATACAAATGTGCGTGTATCGTCGGAACAACCCTACAACAAATCCGCTTCATCTACATCCTCACCTCGCCGTGCAGCAAGGTACACTCTCCCACTCTCATACGCACCAAGATACAATCCCGCGCCGACAAACGTCCACACGGCTCGCAGCGCGCCACCCCTCCATAGTCCCTTGTAGCCCTGCTCCTGTACAATCTCGCGCGTCGTTTGCCGCCACGTTCTCCCCTTCTGGGTGCCGCGCGCTTTGGACACGGATTTGCCCAGTGCGTCGACTAGCCCGTTTGTGCTGTTTCGATGCTGACTCCCACTCCCACTTCCACTTCCGTTGCCACTGCCCCCTCCACCGCTACCGCTCTTCGCCGGTGCCTCGACCGCAGACTCCCCCTCCGCCGCACTAAGCATGATGCGCGTCTTCAGCACATCCACCGGCGTGGTAACAACGGCAGCAACCGCGCCCGCAGTCCCAGCACTAACCGCCGTGATGACCCCGCTCTCAACCACAGTCCCCGTCGTGCGGCCCTGCGCGTCGCGGCGCTCGCGGATACCGCGCTTCAGCCGCTCAAACAGCGGGAACTGCAGCGCGGTGAAGGGCAGGTTGCGGCCTGCGAGGGAGGCGTAGCCGCGCCAGAGGGCGAGGGGGTTGGAGCGGAAGCGCTGCAGCGTTTGGATGGTTGCGTTGGGTGCAGTGGATGGGGATGTTGATAGGGATGTGGATACCATTTGGGCATTTTGCTTGATGACTTCGGCTGGGGTGAGGATCGCGCATGAGACGAGCTCGGCGAGGGATGAGGCCGCGGCGTGGATGACGGGAACGGGGAGGAGGCCGTTGGGGTGGGAGGCTGTGGTGTTGAGGGTTGTGAAGAGGGATTTGGTGCGTTCGTATGTGGTGAAGAAGGCTCCTGCTGTGGAGTGTCAGCACGTGATGGGGATATCAGAGATGGTAGTATTTCTATCAATCTCCAGCCGTTGTCGATTTGGACTTGTTGATGTGGTTTCTTGGGAACCATGATAGGAAGAACATAAAAAGAGACAGAGAAAGAAAAAGGCATAAAAAGAGAAAGAAACCCATACACGACGGCAATGTAGCAACAATCACACTCCCAACCCCCTGATACATGCCACGAAACAACGCCGGACTCGGCCTTCCCGTCGCAGAATCCGTATAAAGCCGTGCATAATCGCGCGCCTGGAACCTCGTCTTGAGCGTATCAAGCGGGTACACGAGCAGATCAACTGTAAAGGCTGCAATTGCGCCAGCCTAGTATACTGTTAATTCAAGAACGGTCGTTTTCCTTTCTTATAACTTGAAAGACCCGTGATGGGCGTAGGTTGGAGCCGTGACGGGAAAGAGACTCACAATCAGGATATCACTATTAGTATTCCCAGACATGTAAGAAAACAATCTCGAAAAACAGACCAAGAAATCCAGATGATTAAAGTGAGAATAGATGGAGGTGGTTCAATCAGATTTATAACTAGATGTTGGTTGATGGTTGACGCGAGCGCACTGCACGAAAGGAATCTCGACGAATCAATACGTCACCGATTAAGCTCCGATAGGCTAGGTAGGTACTTGGACTACTTGGACTACTCTACTCGTCAAACCGCATCTAACACAACGAAACCGGGGCTGGCTCGGTAATGGAGGGATCTAATCTGATGGGATTGTAGTAGTAAATTATATTTGTACATCTCTAGTAATTATTCTTGATTGTCTAATTGTCTGCGTGTTGCACCTAGGTAAGTGAGGTGACAGGCCAAGTTATAAAACTGATTCTATCAAAACGGAATTGTATTGAGCTATAATTGATTGGGTATCTATACTTTGGACTGAAGCACTTTTTTCCTTTTTCGCCGTGACCCATTGTGCTCCTTGTGCTGATCTCGAGGAATACCTCGGGCTGTTCCCTGCTGCCCTGCAGCAACAGCAGCAGCAGCAGCAAAGGGTATCTATATCACACATCTATGTTTTGTTCGGCATCAACTCCTGTGCGATGACGGTAGAAGTACCTGGGACCCGGATGCCATTCCAAACGCCGCAACGGTAAAAAGAAAAAGAGAGAAAAAAAAAGAAGAAGAGAAAAATTTTCGTCAATCATGCTCGAAACAGGCTGCACGTCCATCACAGCTTAGTGTCTTGCCTGTTTGAGTCGCTCAGCCTCCGGTAGGGCGCGGGTAACGTTCCACTGGGACCTGGTCTGGAGCTGGGCCCTTGCGTCGTGCTGCGGTTTGTGGTACCTGCGGTTGTACTTGCAGACGGCCTGGATGTCGACGATGACGCAGACGTGGTACGTTGGTGTATGGTCGCACTCATCAGCCAGTGCAACTGCATGCGCATGTTGTTGATGGCGGCGTTGGTATGCAGCATCTCGTCTTTGTTGCGCTGGCTTTCGTTGATGATCATCATGTTTGCACGGCCCTCGACTTCGGTCAGGGTGGTTGCTATGCGGGACACTTCTTCACGCAGGTTCTCGTGCAGGGTCAAGAGATGGTGGACTTGTGAGTCGAAAGGTGGCTCGTTGGCGTTGTCACTGCTATGCGTGGCGTGTGCAAACGAGGCTGGTGGCAAGCGGAACTCGGCCGATGCATCGTTGGGGTCGAGGTGATCGGCGACTGGAAAAGACGCATCGCTTGCGTTGGTTGGGTAGAGCATGTTTGTGATGTTGGTGAGGCCGTCCTCGAGAATGCCAACCTTCCTCACCAACGGGTCCATGCGTGCTTCATGCCTCTCCAGACGGGCCTGCTGGTCCCGGAAATAAGGGGCCATTGTTGCCATAGCGCATGCCATCTCATGCTGTACCACGTCGGCGCGCTCGGACCGGAACTTGCAACCGACAATGGTACCCTGGCAGGAAATGACATGTTTCGGGCACACGTTGTTGATGTGGGTCTTGAGGTCTAATCTCAGGAGGACGGTGTCGCAAAGGGTGCACGAAGTGGTGCGGTTGAGACAGGAATTTCGCTGGTGTTGCTGGCGCCAGGTTAGCAAGGGCTGGGGGGGCGTGAGGCATAGGTTGCGACTTGCCTCGAGGTCCTTCTTCATCAGTGAGACGTGGCAGTCGTCGCAGCTCACGGTGTAGTGCAGACATCCCTTGTGGAAGTCCTTCTGGGTGGTGTACAGCCTGCAGTCTGCGGCAGGACACTCGACGGGCGTGTGTTCGCAGTAGAGCATGACGTGGTCGTGGACGTTGACGCGGTGGTCGACCCAGGAGCAGCCGGTCTTGGTGTTGGGGCACTTGACGAGCAGCTCGTCGAGCATGGTCTCGATGATCTTGGGGACGGGGCGCAGGTCGGTGCGGGGGTCGACATTGCGGCGGCAGGTGGGACATGTGGTGCGGGTGTTGGGCTGCGGTGCCCAGGCGTGCTCGAGGCATTCGCGGCAGAAGTAGTGGTCGCAGGGTAGCTGGACAGGGCGGTCGAAGGCGGCGTGGCAGATGAGACACACGAGGTTGCTGTCGGGGGCGGTGGTGTACTCGAGGGCGGAGACTTCGGGGGGCATCTTGAGGCACTTTGTCTTGCGGCGCTTCGACGAGGGTGAGTGTGAGATTCGCAGGGCCAGGGGCGAGGGGCTGCTGGGAGGGCCACCGACCACACGCAGTTCTGACGGCTCGGACAGCGCGTCTGCTTCGTTGGGCAGGCCGCTGTGGGCAGAGGCCCGCGAGTTGCGCCGGTCGTTGGGCGGCGGGATGGGCGACGGCGACGACATGGCGGGCGGCGGTGGAGAAGCAGATGCGGGGGCGGAGCGAGCGCGAGAGGGCGAGGGGGTGGCCGCGCAGAGAGGCAGAGAGTCGCAGCGACGGCAGGCGGCGGGCTGTTATACGCGGGCGGGCAGGAATGGAGGCATGCTCTGCCTGCAAAAAGGGAGCATGTGGAGCGGTCGGTGCTGCGTCTGGTGGTACAGGGCCGAGACATGGGCACGACGCAGCATCCGGCGCGGTGGAACGGGTGCTCAGCTGCCCTCAGATACCACCATCACCGCAACCACCAGCCGCCTGTCGTCGCAACCACCAGCCCACCAGCCCACCAGCCATCACGCTGCCTGCCTGCCTGCCTGCCTGCCCACCCACACCATGGCCACCAACCCGCCGCAGCTGTTCCTGCTCGCCGACCACATCAAGTTGTCGCTGCTGGAGCGCCAACGCGCCGTCTCCCTCAACCTGCCCTCGCACAGCCAGGACAGCCAGATATCGCGCTCCCTGGACCAGCTGCGTGCCGGCATCGACGCTCTCGAGTCGCAGGTCGCTGACACGGCCGATGAGTATGTCTTCACCACGCAGTCGAGCCAGAACTAGCCAGCACCATCCAGTACAGACACTAACAGCCTCCCCAACAGGTCCATCACATCCCAGCTGCCACGCCTGCACGCCCAGCTGACCGAGCTGTCCGCCCAATTCTCGTCCTCATCATCAACATCAACCGCCTCGCCCACCCTCACAGAACCCAACGACGCCTCCCTCACACCCGACTTCGCCGCCGCCAGATCCAAACCCGCCAACGCCTCCAAGAGCGTGCGCTTCAGAGACAACAACGACGACGACGACGCCGCCGACCGCTCCGCCCTCTTCAACCAGCCCTACCGCGACGACCCGGCCCACGACGACCCAGACGCCCCGCCAGACCACTCCCACCTCGACAACCAGCAGATCCACGCCTACCATGCCCAAGTCCTACGCGACCAGGACGACCAGCTCGACACGCTCAGCGCCTCCATCGGCCGCCAGCGCGAGCTGAGCATGCAGATTGGCGACGAGCTCGACGGCCACGTCATGCTGCTGGATGAGGTCGAGGAGGGCGTCGACCGCCATGAGGCACAGTTTCGCCGTGCAAGAGGCCGCTTGGACCGCTTCAGCAAAAAGGCCCGCGATAATTGGAGTCTGACCGTCATTATTGTCTTGATTGTCATCCTGGTCCTGTTGATTGTAATCACAAAATAATCTGTCATCGCAACCACAAAGTAACCTATACTTTTCAATATCTAGCTGTAAATGTGTACATGCTACATACCGTACACTACATGCTACAGATAAAAAAAAGGAACTCAGTCCTTCCCTACCAAGTCGACACACGTCTGAGGCGCAAAAGCGACCTCACCACGAAAAATACAAAATATATCAACTGGTCCTCCCCAGAAACGCCATTTCTATGCAGTGGGTAAGCTTGAGGTCAGGCCGTCGCTATCAAAAAAAGAAAAGGATCCGACACCAACATGGCTCGCCTCCGTGGAGGCTAGCACGAGCAGCAAGGGTATCTCTATATGGATATATGCAAATGAAACGTTCTCACAGTACTTGGACGGTGGCTGGTTGGAGGTAGGAGGCTGGAGGCTGGAGGGGGAGGCAAGTCGTACGAGGCAGTCGGCAGTCGGCAGTCGGCAGTCGGCTCCCCAAAATTCAACATCCTCACGGCAAATCCAGCATCTTCTTCGACTTGTCGTACACCACATATGTGATAGACACGGCTGGAACCACCTTGAGCAGATTGGGTGTCAGCCCCCTGAACAATCCGCGGACGCCCTCGCCCTGAATCGTCTGCCGCGTCACGTCCACGATTCCAGTGTACGTCTTGGGGTGCTGGACCGTCCCCTGACTTTGCAGCCGAGTCCGCAGCACGTTGAGCGGGTACACTGCGCTGGCGCCAAACGCTCCAGAGAAGCCGCCGATGGCTGCCGTCATGAAGCCTCCTGGCTCCGCGTCGGATTCGTGACATCCAAGCTTCTTTGCGTTACGTCTTGCGACATAACGCTTGAGGTACTCAAATGTGCCCAGATCGAGCGCTGCGTAAGGAAAAATTCCAAAGAGGCCCATTGGCAAGCCGCGGTAGCAGGCGACAATGCCTCCACTCTGCCACATCTTCTTAGCTGTCGCCCAGATGAGACGGTTGCCGTGTAGTCCACCAGCAACAGTCTCGCACTGCATTCGACTGTAATCTGATGAGCATGTCTGCTGGCCTTAACAACAGACATAAACTTACAACTTGAGCGTGTCAATGGGATAGACGGCGAATTGCGAAATCATGCCTGCGACTCCACCAGCAGCAAACTTGGACCAGGAGTGGATGATTGCTGGATCATTGTGGCCTTCAAGTTTCGCAAAGGCGCGCTTCGTAGCCTGTCGACGTCAGCTGGTTGCTTTGTGTGCTGCTGTGTGCTACATACCTCGTATGCGCCAAACTTTATGGCTGACTCTGGCATCACCTTGACGACGTTCAAACCGTTACCTGTATCTATTAGCCAAGTTACGAGCTGCATAGTGACCACTTACCAGCATAGAGACTGCGCATGCCGCCCGCATGCCAAAGTTCCTTCATGGCCACAACGAGCGGCTCCCACGCGCTCACGACGCTTTTGATGACGTTGCCGTTCTTGGCAGCAGCCACCACTTCTTGTTTCGCGCCCGTTTGCGCTATGAGATATACTTTCAATCGGTCGAGGGGAGCGGTGGATGTGCGAGATACAATGCCTGCAATGCCTCCCGCCACGAAGTAGCCTGGATTGGGAACACAAGCAATCAGCATGGTTCCGAAGCTCATGAGAAGCCCACTGTGCGACTCGACGAGGGGAGAGTCAACCCTCCCGTCGTCGAAACGTGGCGGGAGTGCTTGCGAAATGGCGGACGTTGGACTGGACGCCATGTCTAATGGTACGACGTGATCGGACGTGAAGCCATACGGCGGCGTCTTTGCGACTAGAAATAGAGAACCAAGAAAGAATTGAAGAAAACGCTGTGAAGTACCTAATCCTTGTATGGTGTCGTCGCTCACGAGGACATCGCCCTCGGCATTAACTTTTAATGTTGCGTTAAAGTAAGACATGACGGCGTGGAGGTTCGGGGTGCTGGCTGGTATAAATAGTAGGAAGTCGCTGCTTGAATCAGCGCGAACGATAATGAGTAGGATGATCATACCGCCATTCCTCGAAACTGATGTGCCCATCTTTGTTGGTATCTACCTCGGCGAAGAAGTTGTCGAGCTTGTTGTTCGGAATAGCAAGGCCAGCACTTCGCAGTGCATTGCGAAGCTCTTCCTTCGAAAGCTTGCCGTCGCCGTCGTTGTCGATGCCGCGGAAGAGGGCTAGCAACTCTTTTTCCGTCTCCTCTACAAAGGCGCGAAATTCTTGGGCATGTCGTCAGTAGCGTTGACTATGGTTTGTCGACACAACGCACCCTTGTACGTGATCTGGCCGTTGCCATCCGCATCGACAGCTCTCATAACCTCGTTGAGGAGCTCGTCTGCGTTCTTGAGAGCTGTAGTGCCTAGTCAGCGAAGCCCCTAAACCCCTGTGTGATGTGGTGGTCCTACGATGATCCAGTTTCCGCAGACCCTTCTTCAGGCCCGCAAGATCCAGCTGGCCCTGCTTGCGCATGTCCAGGGTCGACCATAGCTCGTCCACCTTCGCGTCGGCGACGCTGGGCGTCTTTGTGTCGTCCATGGTGATCCTGCTATCGTCGGTGTATCATGGCTGTGGCGCGACGCACGAGGGACGGCTCTCGACTGTGAGCAGAGGAAGGCTGGAGGAATGGCTAAAGGAATGGCAGCGTGGGGAGCGGGTTCACAGGATTCGGTATGAAGTCAGAGGGCTGAACCAGGAAAAGCCTAGTGGGGGAGCGTGAAGCACCTCGCCGATTGGGCGAACGCTCATTGGCTGCTCCTATTTACGTCTTCCCTGCGGCTATCGTCGCGACTCGAGCACGACGACGACTTGGGCAAGAATAAGGCATTTCTGTATACATTGCTAGGGTGGTGTAGTTCTGGAAGTGAGTTGCGGGCGCATTCACAGTCTTCACAGCCTTGTCGCCTTGCCACACTTCAGGCAGACGCCAGTCGCTTTGCTGATGCTACCGTTCAGGCCTCAACTGAGCAATGGTTGAAGGAACTGCACTGAAGAAACACTTGAGCTGGTAGATTACACTTCACCGAGATCTGATATCACCTCCCAGACCTGAAGTTCAACAGTCATGGCGTCCAACTACTGGGAGTCAACTCAGCGACGCTTCTGGACATTCACCAAGCAGCAGCTGGCGTTTGAGCGCAAGAAAATGGAGGAATCAGAGCGCAATCTAGTCAGTCTTTATCCACTACCAGATAGACGACATCTGAGTATCTACTTCTACCATCGTAAGTCCAATGTCGGCTCCGACAAGGTTGATTCTCACGTTGCCTTGACAGAACTATTAAAGATGGCTAGGCCGTTGGGCATTCGACAGCAGGCTCTGGCATCCGCCCAGGTTTATGTCCGACGCTTCTACGCAAAAGTTGAGATTCGAAGGACGAACCCCGCCCTTGTTCTCGCCACCGCCCTTTACCTGGCTTGCAAGATGGAAGAATGTCCACAGCACATCAGAATGGTGTTGGCTGAAGCTCGACACTGTTGGGGTATGTTCTTCTTATGGTGTACGGTACAATGCTTACTTTCGAGCAGACACATCTTTCAACGACATTTCCAAGATTGGTGAATGCGAATTTAGCCTCATCTCGGAGATGAACTCACAGCTCATCCTACACCACCCATACCGCAGCCTCAGCGAAATGCAGACGCAGTTCCAGCTGACCCAGGAAGAAAATGCGCTTGCATGGTCTATCATCAACGACCACTATCTAACTGACCTGCCCCTCCTCCACGCACCGCATGTCATTGCCATAACAGCCATGTTCCTCGCCGTGGTGCTGAAGCCAACACAAGGCGGGTTACAAATGAGCGCCGCAAACACGGCAAACGCACTCCAAGCGCTGGGGAACGCAAGAGGCATTGGCGGGGCTGGTGCGCAAAGCAGGGTGCAGAAGCTGGTGGACTGGCTGGCGGAGAGCAATGTCGACATTGAAGCAGTGGTCGAGACAACGCAGGAGCTCATCAGTCTGTATGAGGTGTGGGAAAGCTACACGGACAAGACGTGCAAGGACCAGATTGCCAAGTTTGTCAAGGCCAGAGGGCTGGACAAGTGATTGATGCTCGATTAGTATCTAGGCCTGCAGTCTACGCCCCGATCCGGTTCCATCTGCGGAGCTGTCTCGAGCTCAGTGATGTTTGCACATTCTTATCGCTCGAGACGCAACAAATCAGCTAGCATTTCATCACGCCTCAGCTACGCAACGGACATCAGTGACCTTGGAAAACACACCCACTGCATACGCCAGGAGACAGGAATCCCCGGGTAAGAATGCTGTCGAGGCTGCATTAAACGCCATGCTTTCACGATCGGCAGCCTCGCATGGTCCAAACTCGGACTGATAACAGGGACCAGTTCAGAAGATAGTGTCTCAAGGCTCGAATGTGGGCTCTGATGTGCTTATCAAAGCGTGATCGCTATCTACACCAGCACTCAAGACGTGAAGCACATCACTCGCCAGAGACCAGGGTGTATCGACCTGTCAAGGGGTCGGGCCACACCACTATGAACATGATATCAAGAGGAAGGTGGAAGAGATGTAGAAATGTCGAAAGGGGGAACAAGTGCACGTCTCGAGGTCTACAGTTGGACCTTGTCTACTCCTATCCTTACATGGCAAGTTTTGGTACTCTCTCCTGCTATAAAAGTGGAGCAAACAAATCAATGCCAAGTGTAATAGCAAGATGCACAAGTCTCGCAAACATTGGGCGACAGACGAGCGTGATGGCGTTTGTATTGCCGCCTACTGCACAGAGTTTGGAGACAATGACTCGGTACCTAGTGGTTCCATGCATTGGCCTCGAACCGCAAGGCGTGAGGTTGAAGGTGTGCTTTATTAAGGTTTGAGAGGATCCAGCAAGACGGGTATTCACGCCTAACGAATTCCGGTGAACTTGGACCAGACGCAGCGGACAAAGCGCGTAGGTACCTACCGTAGGTACCTAGTTGTCTACCTCGATGGCGGACAGGCTGTGACCCAGACAATCACCGCATTAGAGGGGTGCTGAAATTGAGTGTTTGAGGACTCCGGGGGTGTTTCATCAGCATGGAAGCGGCGCACTGAACTCGCTATCCCAGCCACATCAGCAGCATAAGAACAGCAGAATAATGTTATTCTGTTATTACTGTTGTGTTATGGCAGGCAATGGACGGGAGATTGCCATCCCTCCGGGGGCTTGGGCTCGGCGTGAACGAGCAGACGATGCGGGGAGGCAGGCGCAGCTATTTTGGTGCGCAGCTCAGAAGGGCGGCGATTGGCCAGGTAGCGAAAGGGCTCTGCGCGTGACACGGAGAGGTGGTCCCAGCGCCTGTGGATTGCTGGTCAGACATGGGCGGCGTCTGGACGGCGTCGAGGTCGAAATTGCGGACACCGGCATGGTCAGGAGACGGCCGTTGGACAGCAGTCGACAGTACAGTAGGCACAGCAGGCAGGGGCGTGTGTATTCCAGAACGATGACCAGCGGCTGCAAAGGGCAGTGATTTGCAGAGACGACGTGAGGAAACGCCAGCGAATCCCAGAAACCCCTCACGCGCCATGTTGAGAGGCAGCCACGCCAGCGTGCCGCTTTAGCGCATAGTGGCACACCAAAGGCACCGAGCAGCCGAGTCCTCTCACGACTGCTCCAAGCTTGAAGCAGCATCCAGAGGGACGAGAGGCTCCACGGCGGCGGCGACCGCCCTTGCCGACAGGAGCCGACAGCGCATTGGCGCATCACAAGGCTGGTCGCAGGTTGCAGGTCGCAGGTCGGACTGCAGGTCGCAGGCTGCATTCCCCTGGCCGCTGGCCGCCTACCGCCCTCGAAACGCTCGAGTTGGATAGGAGCGGTCAAGGGTCAGTGTGAGCTGGCTGTGAGTGCGAGGGGAGTGGAAGCGTGCAGGGCGCATGCGTGTTTCGTCTGAAGACGGCCTGGATGGCTCTCCAGCTCGACAGGCCAGCCTGCCAGCCTGCCAACCCACTGTACAGTACAGTGTACACTGCACAGTTGCAGCAGGACAGGACGCACTCACGCACTGCAACACGACTGCGCATTGCGACGGGCGGTCTTGCACGCACTGAGCACCCGTTACCGCTGCTTGCAACAGCTGCCAGCACGATCCGAGGACCGCCGGCCACGCGCAGGGCCTGGCACTGGACCACTGGTACACCTGGTCGACGAGATCCCAGCCAGCCTAGCGTCCCGGTGGCGAAGTGCATGCTCGTCCGTGATTGGGCGGGGTCCACTTTCCTCGCTAGCCAGCCGTCGCTCGCTGACTTGTGCGTGCCTTTCAAATCGCCCAACCCTTCCCTCCTGTTCCTCGCTCTCGCCCGCACCGCCCACACATCCCACCCACATTCAAGACATCTACTGTACTCAGCCTTGCCCTGCACCCTTAGTTAATACGCCCGCCTCTTGCACAGTCGCCCGCAGTCTCTGCCGCTCTCACGCGCTACGTTACACACTGCCCGACCCTCCGTCCCGCTGCCGGCCTGCTCTGTTGTTGTTGTCACCGCTCCGCTCCACCGCCCTTTGCGCAGCCCCCACCACCGACTTCCATCTGGTCTGCCATCAGCACAATCCTCGACCATGTCGCAGTTCTTCACCTACGGTGCCCAGCACCACGCTCAGCACCTCAACGCCCACCAGCACAACACCGCCACCAACAACAACCACCACGGCGGCCGATCGCGACGTGCACCAAGGATCTCGGCCCAGCACCAGCAGAAGCAGTTCCGCCAGGTCCGCACCCCCAAGGAGTTCAACGTTGAGCCCCCAACATCCATTGCCTTCAAGCGCGACTTTGAGGCCGCCCGCTCTTTTGACATTGAGGATGACGAGATGTTCTGCCCCTTCCACCTGCTCACTGAGGATGATGTAAGTCATTCGGCCCGCGACATTCGCCACCCGGCCATGTCATAGCCTGACACTCACACCACGCAGCTTCAGTCCATCCACTCGTCTGGTTCGGACCGCTCGTCGCTGTCCAGCGGCTCGCCTGAGCAGTCGCCGCTGCAGCACCAGCTGCAGCCCACTCCATCCTTTGTTCTGTCGACGGCCCCCAACCCATACACGCCGTCCAACTTTCAGCAGAACAGCGCTTCGCAGACCAAGCTGCACCAGCCACTAGCTCAGCGCACCCGCAATGCCATTCCTATTGTTGACCCCTCGACAAGGGCTGTCGCCAGCCCACCCCCTTCTGTCTCTCCCAACCGACAGATGCAGCAGCAATTCATGTCGCAGCGACGCTGGTAGGCTTTGCAGGCACGAGGCTCAGCGACGTCCGCCTTCTCAATGCGGCGTCTTCCGTTGCTTGCTAGTGGCTGCCCTTGGAATCTACTTCTTCTTGATATCCATACTACGCCTCCCTTGTACAAATCTACGATATCTTCTTCGACATCTTGGGTACCCACTCGCACCTGCGACGGCGTCACATTCTTCCTGCGGACTTGTTCGAATAGATGCTAGAGCCTCTGTCTCTACGCGGTAACGCATTACGGCGGTTTGCACACTCGGTGTTTTGGTCGCATTCGGAGTTATCATCAGCGTTCTAAAGACGAAAATCTTGCTGTCTTGTTGCCCGGCTGTTTGGCCACACAAAGGGTAGATTTCTTTTGTCTGGTCGGTTCTCGGTTTCAGCGGTCGGTATATACCAATTGGCGAATTTCGAAGCGGCGGTGTCAGAGCGTGTTGGGTCATTGGTTCGGGTGCATCATCTGGGTGTCTTATCAACATTGTACGACGCTGGGATGATTCTACGTAGTCACATGGCGCTGGTCTTGTTTCTTTATCTGGTTTTACATATGGCTTCGGCTGCTGAGGCGATCTTGTTGGATGTTTTGGTCTCATCTGGTTTTTACACTTGACACGCCTCTATTGAGGGCAGTGAATATCTTAGGACGCAATCGCACTCTTCTTCACCTAGTATCTCAACATCTTGATGCTTTCGCTTTCACCCCGCATTGATGTAGGTTGTTGAGAGTCTAGCTCAGCTCTCGAAGCTCTCGTGATCGAGGGAAAGTGGAAGGTCTAGCGATGCAAGTCTAGACAGCTCACCCGGATCGTATCCTCCTCATGTGAGCGGCGGGATATAGCTTAATGCGATTCCTGTTTCAAACCCATCGAGATATTGAAACAACAACCAAAGCGATTTGAGCGCTGAATTCCATGCACGACAGACTTCATGCGGGATGCCGTTGGAAGGATGCAGGAACGGTAGTGTCCGCCCACACTTGTATGCCATGAGGGATCCAGTCCTTGGTCGTACCGCACCTGTAAACCAGCCAATACAAGCTTGCAGGATTGAGCACTCAGGCACCCGCCATGACAGATGGGGCCAGTGCTTTGAAATGGACGATGCGCATTGGACGTTCGCGGCCAGATGCGCTATTCGTAATGGTGATAGCTCCGTGTTGACGTCATAAACTCGTCCCTAGCTTCGAGCCGAGGGTGCGTTTCTTCAGCTTGGGGGAGCTTGTCTACAATCTTTCTTCCATAACTTTTCTTCATAGCTCACACAATCTCCATCTACTCGCTTCAATTCCATCAACCAGGATTCCTGTCCAGATTCCTCGATCAATTGCCCTTGTACGAGCCCCACAACCTCTCTACATCACACCACACCACACCACAAGACATAACTCCTCATAATGTACTCCGCACGCTTCATCGCCCGCCGCGCGCCTATCACCTCCATCAGCACTGTCCAGCGCGCTGCCTTCTCGCAATCAATAGCCCGCTGTGCTGGCAAGGAGACCAAGCTCCGTACGTATACCCATTACAACACAACCACACTCTCCGCGGCCGAACACTAATGCATCTAGACACCGAGGGCCGCGCAGACGAGGCCGAGCAGCTCAAGCAGCAGCAGCTGAAGAACCAGAAGGAGGGCAAGGGCAAGTGGGAGGAAGGACTCGCCAGTGACAGCGAGAGCATTGTGCGTAGACTCCACGCGGGGTGTTTTCCCCCCATGTCAAATAAATGGCGTGTTGCTAATGTTGTGCTACACAGGTCAAGGCTGATAGGAGCGAGACCAACACTTCGGCCAAGGATAACATTAAGAAACTTCAGGAGGAGACGGCTAAGGTTTCTTCGAAGCAGTAGAGTGTCGTGTCGTGTGTTGGACATGGGGCCGTCACTAGCTATTATGGAGTCACAACCCGCTGGGCTGACCCGGGTTGGCTGTTGATGTCTCCTTTTAACAATTTTCAAAGGATTATCTTTGCTTTGCCCTAAATCATATTTCCATCAGACCAGGCCTTTTTGTGCTAGAACGAGGGGTTGCTGCTTTCCACAATGAATGTATATCTGGATAGGCTCGTTGTGTAGGTAAGAGGGACAGCAAGACAGCTACAGTTTAAAAAAAAAACCAAGCCCACCCCTTTCTTTGCCTGGGGAGTATCTTATTGATCTCATTTCATCTCATCTCATCTCATCTCCGTCTGCTAACCATTACTCAACCACTCAACCACAACTCCCATCATTACTCTTCGTCTGCTCCCTTACTCTCCCTCCCCATCCATCTCTCCCTCGTCCAAGACATCCGGCACTGAGATGGCAGACAGAAAAAATACCATTTCCCCAGGCTGCCGTCAGAATCTTGAATCGAGGTCTTCCGCAACGCCCTATTCATGACACCCCCCACACTAACGCCGCCCATACCGACGCAGCGGATGCACATGCCCAGAGCAATCAAAGCTCGCTGGCCGACTTAGGCAGGATCCCCGCACGCTCTATGACACAATATTAGTATTGGCCGCGGCTGGTTCGGTCAACGCGTTTGGAGCGTGGGCTACGGGGCAGTGAGGGATCAGGACTTGTATTGGATGGGAGGAGTGGTTTGGCTGGTGTGCATTGTAGTTAAAGGTGCTGAAGCTGATGTGGCCCGACGACGACAACGATTGTGCGTAAGCCCCTGTGGAGATGATGGAACGCATGTCCATACTCTGCAGCTAAAAGGGTGGTGAAGTATTGGTACAGGCTGCCACGCTTTTTCGAACATTTCACACGGGTTTTACCCTCTTGGTAAGACTGTCCGTTTGAGATTCCTCGGTTCTGGCCAAAGTCAGCTAGAGGAGAGGTTGATATCTGGACCTTGTGCTGTATTGCCTTGCTGCTCCTGTGAGACCTCGCCCAAGGATGGGTTTTTTGTGGAAGGTTGAGAAGAGCTTGCTGAAGTGCTTGGTAGCCAGGGACGGAGTACTGCAGACAATGCGTGGAATAGGCAACAGGGTTTGTGCTTGAGAAGTATAATCCGGATGCGGTCTCTGTGCTGTGAAGTTAACTAGAACACTGCAGTGAGAACGAGCTTCGTGAGGGGGACCTTGTCAGTTCTTATCATGGCCGATCATAGATTACTCCAATTCCATGCGATATGTTACAACCAAATATACACCACCTCTTCACCCTGCTCATGCCTTGACCACGTAACGACTCGACTCGTCGGCCTCGACTGCCTTCATTGTCCTCTTCTGCTCCCAGAAATCCAACGCAGACCTCTCCTCATTCTCTGCCTTCCTCCGCACTGCGTCATCGTATTTCTGCTGTTCCTCGACCGTCAGCTCGTGGCCGTCCTGTTTCTTGTGCCAGATCTTCCTGTCAAATAGTGGCTCCTTCTTCATCAAGAGCGCCTTGACCTGTTCTCGTAACGACTTGGCCTTCTGTCTCTTCTGCTCCATTGTGATAATGCCGTTGGCCTCAGCCGCCATTTCCAATTCCGACTTGTGCTTCCCAATGCCCCATGGCTCTGTGTTCTCCGGCACCGCGGGCCACACAAAAGGCTCCTCCATCTCGACCGTCATGTACTTCTTCGATTCCGGACGGAACCAGTGGCGCGGCTGCGCTACTGTGTCGCGGATGGGCATTTGCTTGACGAAAGACCGGATGTTGAAGCACTTGACGTTGTAGGCGTGGTAGAGATAGTCGCGGAGATCGTACTTTGAGAAGTCGAGCGGGACCAGGAAGCGCGCATGGTAGGGCGAGAGTCCGGGTGTGCGCACCATTGCGACGGTGAATTTGGGCCTGGGACTTGTCAGCCTGTGGTTTGATTCTGCGCGATCATGTGCGCGCGACGTACAGGTGGATCTTCTTGCTGCCGAAAGCAATCAGTTTCTTTGAGATTGGTACCGCGTCCATGATGGGCTGTGACAGCTGTGCGAGCGATCAATGGCAGGGCAGAGATATGCTGGCAGGTTTCAGGTATAGTTTGGAGCGAGAGACGGTCGACAACACCTGCGCGGCGATGTGGAGGGTGTCGGTCGATGTCCAGAAAATCGCGGAGGTGGCAGAACTCCGCGTCTTGGCATCAAATGTACTTCCTTCAACATTCCCACCATTGCTCAACTCACGCACTTGCACATACTAGTCATAATTGTAGACGCACGCACCAAAGACACTAAGATCTACAGGGCACAGTAAACAGTTTCCGGCATGGAGTTGGTCGGTGAACAAGCGTCAGACTCTACTCCTATGAGAACCTTGAGATACGAGCGACCTTATCCAGGTAGTTCCGGAGTGGATATTTGTTGTGGACAAATTCCCTAGACAGGTCTTCACTCGCGACACGGACCTGGCTTGGGATGTTTGGTGATTCTCCAGAAAGCTCGTCTACCAGGGAATGCTCTGTTTATGCACAAAAGCCACCGAAGAGATCAATCGTATTCACTAATGGTTTGCGTTATGATCAAGAAACATGTAGGATTGCATCTGTCTACTCAATTACATGGATCCTTATGTCTCTCCATATTCTCGTATAGTGCCTCGGAGGCAGGCACTGCCTGCAGCATACCAGCTCTTAAGTCAATCACGTTCTTGCACAGATTCTACATCTCTTGTCCGGTGTTTGTCACATCCTCCAGCACAAAGTTTAGACATAGGTTGGTGTCTTGCGTGGTTGTCACGCGCGCTTGCCAGACTCCATTTCACTTTCACTCAATGCACCTTCCGTTTTTTTGCCCCTTCATCCACAAACCCACCACTTCTTCTCAACCTTGCGCGCGTTTAACAACCAATACTGCCTCAGATTCGTGTTCAAACACGATCACACCGCCCAATATGGAGCGGATGCGACAAAACACTTGGCCAGAAGGCATAGAAGAGTCTGTTCTTAGACAGAAAAAGGTCATCTGCACAATCCCTGTCCACCCAGAGTTCCGACGCATTGCACACCGAAGAGAAGGTAACACTTTCGTCAACAGTGTATACAATGAGACAGGATGCATCGTGGTGGCGCATTGGGATCAGCAAATGATTAAACGTTTCGACGTGTTCGCAGGCGCCAGTTCAGACAATGCCATAGCTGCTATCAACAAGTGGATTGCCCGAGGCAACGAGAAGAGCAAGGATGCATCTGCATGGGCGAAGACGCCTGCTTTCAACCATAATAGGTGGTATCAAGAACAGCTGGAGCGAGAGGAAGACGAGCGAATGGAATATTTTCTGGGCCCTGTTCCGGATGAGCAAGAGGGAGATCCTCCGCGAGTTAAGGTACGTAGTCGGCAGTATCATCGAGCAGTTGCAACTAATCCTGCTCATAGGTTGTTGTCGACTGGCCTGAAGATCTAGCCGAAGATGAACTCACGCCGCGTGCAGCGTTCGGCAATAAGCTGCAAGCTTTGAACGACATCAGGAAGCGGGACAGTGTGTTTATCACGCTCCTGTCCGATAACCGTATCGAAATTCTCGGGTTTGACACAAGCAATGTGGATAAAGCCGAGAGCCATTACAAAGGCATGATTAAGAGACTTCGAATCGAGAAGCTCATCAACAAAGCGACTGTTGTTGTTATGGATGAGCGAGAGGGCATGGATGTCGTGCTGTCCCGAGCTGAGGATTGGTGGCCCAACCACACGGATATGGTTGTTCCACGCCTGTTACCCTCCCTGATGATGTTCCAGCCGGGAAGCTTCCGCGAGGATGGCGTTCAAGAGAGGCAACTGATGGATATCCGAGATGCCATCAAGTACGCTCTTGAAGCAGTGTCGTACAAGAAGGGCTCCTACGACTTTGCTGTGCGCCTTGGCTGCATTGCCATGTCCTCGAAACAGATGGGGGAGTCGCACATCGGCAAAAAACATGCAAAGGACCTGTTCATCAAGTCCATTAAGGCCAAGGTCGGCCTGTCGCCCAAGAAATGGTTAGTAGTCTCATCATGCCATGTGATGTTCACTGACCTTGCAGGCTTTTGGACCATGTGCTTGGTAGGCAACTCTACCATCGTCTTGTCACCGACGACACGTATCTTGAGCCCATCAAAGCTGCCGGTTATTGGGGGACTTTACCCAAGAGTCTCGAGGACACCCAGCCTTCTGTTCGTGGGACATGGGTCTTCAAGGACCCAAACGCCAAGATGCAGTTCATCCCACCTGCTCGCAACGGTATGAGACCAACTCCTGTGCAGCAGACACCGGTTGCATCAGGCGCCCAGAGCAGCTTGTTTGTAGTCCAGGTCGATTGGACGGACGATGGGGAAGGCTCATACGATAAGACTGAGACAAGATTTTACAAACTCGATCAGGGCAAGAATGGCCCCAGAACGAACATGGATGTCAACCTGTTAGAATTGGGAGAGTAAGTGTTCTGCATCGCCTTTGAAAGCTAACAAGCTGACAAATACTAGGTCAAGAGCCTGGTCATTTGCCTTGGAGTCGATGACACTTGTACCGCGATCGACAGTACCTCCTGTTCTTACGGGATTTGCAGAGCGCACAGTCTTGAGCGAAGGCTTTGATGTGACCTCAACACAAAGCTTCATCACCTGGGACTCAAGTCCAAGTGTCAAAAATCTCCTACTCAATGGCCGCTTGGACAAGATATACTCATTTGGCGTTCGAAAGACTTGCTACAAGGTCGAGCTTGCGGCCATGTGGTATCCAGGACTGGCGGCTCCATGCTGGGGTCTTGCCGTACGTCACACTGAATGGGCTACTCATCTCGCCAATCTAGAGCGACTGCAGACCGGCCACCAAGCTACGTGGGGCGACGTCCTCGAAACTTTCTTACCCGCTGATGGAGGTTCTTCAAGCAAGCTAGAAGACGACGAGCTCTACGTCAGCGATCTTAAAATTGACGACAGCACAGAAAAGAAGCCACTGCAGGCTCCATCTCGCGAAGGGATCCACGTTTTGACCAATATTCTGCTGTACCTTTCTGGTGTTGTCAGTTCAGTCACAGTGGGCAGTGGCGTAGCGATTTGAGCTTCCTCAAACTTCAGCCACTCTATCCAGGCTTCAGATACGAGACAAGCCGGGAACATGGAAGTTGGAAGAGGTGTAGTCGTGAGAGCTTGAGCACCCTTTCTGAGCAGAGGTGGGGGAGGGGGGGGGGCAAAGAGATGAATGGGACAGAGACCATGCGTGGCTTATTTCGCTCGCTATGTAGGTCATGTACTTAGACACACCTCCCAATACAAGTTGGGAGAGCGTGCGTGATTTCAGATAGACAGATGCAGTCAATGTCTTTTTTACAATGTGACATTTATGATGCTGCACCTTTTGTGACGTTTGCTTGCGCGACTTGCGGCGGCTTCGTCGTACACTGCTTGTGATGTTGATGCCTCACTAGTCTTCTCATCCACTCTGTCCCTTGTTCTCCTGCTCCTGCGCATTCATAACCTTTAGTCTTATGACCTCCTCGACCACCCTGACGTTCTGAGCCTTGGAGTTGACGACGCCCTCCAAATCCTTCAAGCTGTCCTGAAGATCCTTGACCTTCCTCTTGTAAAAGTCCGTTGCACTAGGAATGTCCTTCTCGACGAAGAAGCCCGTGCCAACATCTACCAAGACGTGCTCATGATCCGTCAACTTTCCAGGCACATAGAGCGAGCTCGTGAGCGGTACGAGCAGGGTCTTCTCGGCGGTCGAGGAAGACAGACCAGTGGCGATTGATGCAAGACAGTCGCGAAACTTTGCTTGGGCGGTACGTAGCGACTGGAAGGAGGTTGTGAGGTGCTCAAGTTCGCGGTCGAGCTGGGTCTTCAATTCTTGAAGTTGCGGGACAGGGAGTTGTGTGACGTCGACTGTGAATTGTCAGGTCGGTCTTGGAAATACACAAGCGATACGCACTCTGGCCGGAGCCTGGCTGTCCTTGTTTTGAGGCCATTTTGAGCTGTATGAAGCTTTCAATGCCGTCGTGGTGTTTGGAACCGCAGCTTTTGGCGGGGCTGTCTACCGCTGGTGGAACTTGTTGTGGGGGCACCGACACGTGCCGACGCGCTTCTTTCGAGGCTCCACGACGTTGAGCTTCGTCATATCTCACAACGCTGTCTCATGCCGAGAACTGCTCGTATACGGCTCAGGGTACCTCAAGTATGCTGCTACTCGTCGCACACGCGCTTCGTGCAAGCACGATGCCTTGAGCGAACCGGAAACAATGGCATCGATGCATTCAATGCGAATGAGCCTGCGATATTCAGAGCAGGATTCAATGATTTACCGGCTATAACAAAATGGTTCATGCCTAACAAAGAAGCAAAGTCGAGTGACCTCAAAATGTCTTACTTGGAGCAACACGGTGCAACCATCGTTCCCCTAGAGCTCACGCGCTCAACACCAGATGAACCCTCAACATTTGAACGATTCGAGGCACCCCTCTCGCTGCTTCTTGCCCACATGACTGGTCCTCCGACACCAAACCTCCGCATCTACCTGGCGCAACATTCCTTGGCAGACTTCCCAGCGCCTCTACAAGCCGATGTACCTATCCCTGAGATTCTAAGCAAACTCGGCCGCGGCGACATCTATGCTTCAAGTCTGTGGATGGGGAGACCGCCCACGCGAACACCGTTGCATCGCGACCCAAACCCTAACCTGTTTGTGCAATTGGCTGGGCAGAAGATTGTCAGATTGATGAGGCCGGATGTTGGACGCGGCGTGTACGAGAGGGCACGATTGAAGGCTGGAGGAGGTGGTCGAGCCAATATCAGGGGCGAAGAGATGATGGTCGGAGCTGAAATGGAAGCACTTGAGGAAGGTGTCTGGGATGGGCAAGACGAAGCTATAGAAGGCGTGGAGGCTCAGCTATTCAGTGGAGACGGGCTATACATTCCTCTGGGTTGGTGGCACGCTGTGCGAGGTATTGGCGCAGGTGCAAATGCCTCAGTAAGTGGAAGTACATGTGCGAAGACACTTGCTGACAGTACGCAGGCCAACTGGTGGTTTCGGTGAATGCTAGATACCGTGTTCAGTAACATGCTTACATCGCTCTCTTGACATATCAAGACGTCGCTGTCGAAAGCCAATGCCTTTCAGGTACCTCGACAACCACAGATCTCGACTGTGCAACCTTGAGTCGAGACTGAGATGTAGCCAGTAACTGCATCCGCGCTGCAAGGCACCGAACAGCAGTGATGCGCACAAGCTGCAAATCCCAAGACCTTCTCTCCGACCACCATAGCCGAGGGGGCTACAAGCCAGCAGTGATTGGCAGGATTGTATAGGCGGATGTGATCTATCACCATCGGCTCCTCTGGACCAAACCTTGCCTCTCGCTTTGGCTGCCTCACTTTGGAGCACATCAGCACCATGGCGGCAACGATCATCCAAACCCCGGACCCATGATGCAAGCGAGCAGCGTTCCTGCCTCAAGATCACCGGGCGCAACGACATTTGCAAGAGCAGAGCCGGAGCCAGGATTAACAAAAAAACTCAATGTCACACGCGCGCTCACGCACTCACGTGCCAATAGTGACCGTGGGAAACCTTCGTGCCCGGTTAATTTCCCCCCACCAAATCATCGCCATTGCAGGTCAACACCGTCTATCACTCAACAAGACACGATTTGACCGTCTTTACATAGTACCTAGCGCACCGTTGCATAGTATTGATGTACCGATACGTTCAGGTTGTATCTTGGTTCAAGACGGGATACGGCATCAGGCGCCGGAGCCGCTCGCGAATTCCCGTACTCGAGTAGATCCGCCTCCTAACAGGCCCAGAACCCAAGCCTTGATAGGTGGCAACAGACAACTTCCTACCGCCTCGGTACACGCACATCCCGTGGTCAATTGTCCACCGATGACATTTGAGGCCTCCAGACAAACACGCCACTGGCATGCGCTTTCGCTCTCAATGGCCGGTACTCCGCGCCGAAGATAGGGAAAGCCGTAGGCAGGTAGCTTGGCCACTATAGTACACACTGTGTATTTGCAAATCGCACCAGCTGCCGCAAAGACCGTTCGGCTGATTCGCCCAGCAAGAGACATTGTTTCCTCTGCGCCGAAGACAACACTCTTGACATCAGCACACCTCGCAACAGGCAAAGCGAGCTCCGAGCCGTCTCGTCGACAAAAGGAAAAACGCGGTCCTTCACGCCGTGGCCTGGGCCGCGCAATCGTACATACTACATACAATACTACCTGTCTGTGTAAACCCACGTCCTGCGGCCGATTGGCCCGGCTGCAGCCGAACCGGCATCCAGCAAATCGCCAGGCCCAATGATCCCATCCCATCCCATCCCATCCCGCATGCGAGATGAATAGATCTAAGCTACCTACAGTACCTACTCAAATTGTATCACCCACTGGGCCTGCCGATTCGATTTCGAGGCCCCGCACGCCGCGGTGGCCTTGGCAGCTAGGTGACAGGTCTGGTACTTACCTGTCTGTCTGTCTGTCTGTCTGTTTGTCCATGGCTTCTGCACAGGTGACAGGCTACGTTGGAACGTACAGTAATGGAAGAAACGGTGTGCGCAGCCCGTTGGACACTGGTTCCGCGCCTTGTGTGATGAGTCTGAGTGTGACGAGTCTGAGTGTGACGAGTCTGAGTCTGAGTGTCCGAGTCTGAGTCCGAGTCTGGACGATGGAACATTTGATCGTCAACGTAGATATTGGCACTTGCATCAGCACGAGCACGAGATGGGCACAAGGGACAAGCACGAGCACGAGCACGGGCATAAGCATGAGCATGGACCAACAGAGAGAGTGGGCATGGGGCTTATCAATGTTGTCTCAAACGTGCCAGCACGAGCATACACACGAGCAACTGTTAAGAATAATAAGAATAATAACAACACAACCTAAAGAGAGGGGACACAACGTCAAAGAGCGAGACGAATGGTATTAATATTACGGGAGAGGGAGAGGAACCATGCATCCTCCTGAGCCATCTCCAGAACCTCTACTTCACCAGATCCATGCATCAGTCCGCAACTGTCGACATCGCTCTTTTCATCGCCGTGATCCATCGTATTGCCTATATGTGCCCTAGCAACGACCGCCCTACATGTGCGCAAAACACCAACGCCACGAACTGCATGACCCGTACGAGGAGATAAGTGGAAATGGGGAATCTTGTGCAAAACCGGGTATTCCAACTGCACCGCCAATGGAACGGATGGGGGGCCAACTATGTATTCAAAATGACAAAATCAATCTGTGAACGAAGCGAACAGAACATGGGCAGAACGAAGCGCCTGTGATGCAAAAGAATCCCAAGCCTTTCGATGTACCCCGCAATTCCATGCAATGTAAACATGCATTTGTGAAACACCGAGAAATGGTCTGCATGTAGTGAAAAGAAGCAAACTTAGCGAGCGAGCAAACACAGGTCGTGATGCGGTATACCATGCAAAGATGTTGCCGGCGAGTGATGTCTTGACGTCGTGATTGTGTGTCGTATACGGTAGGCATGGCTGCTTGCGCCGAAAGCATGCGATATGTGGATTGAGTCGAGTGCTCTAGTCTTGGCTAGAAATACTGATAGTGTTGCGGACGCAAGCGACTTTGTGTTGGACAAAGCCGTTTGAAAACGTAGCACGATACCCGGTATGTCCATGCGTAGAGTTCAAGAAACTACCAGACGCGACCTCCAAGGGAGGGCTGCAACCATATAAGCCCAACATGCGGTCGCCCTGATCCTGACAAGGCCTCGTTGACGCGATGCAGTCCGACCAACTAGATCAACCCCAGCATTCGACTCGGATTGAATTTTGCTCCTAGTACGATTGCCATCCCTGCTGAGGCTGCGGCTGGCTCATGCCGTACATGCCAGGTTGCTGACTAGCACCGCTCTGATGCTGCATAAATTGGTGAGGGCTTGGGCTGGGCTGGTAAGGGTTCTGGTCCATGTTGGGGAACCCCGTGTTTCCCATAGCATTCATTGTTTGGTATTGTTGAATGGGTGTTCCGTGCATCGATCCACTGCTTTGCGCGTGGTGCATCTGGGGCGAGGCATGCATGGGTGATTGTTGCGGGTGCGGCGACTGCTGCGGTGGCCTCTGAGCGTACTGCTGCATGTTGTGCTGCTGAGAAAGCGGCGATGGCTGAGGTGGGCCACCTTGCCACATGTGGGACGGGGTGTATCCCTGGCCTGGGTTGCCAGGAAGCATGCCACCTGGACCACCCATGCCGGCCGACATGCCCTGCGGCATACCGAGACTCGGCGGACGACGGTTCATTTGGTTCGGCAGAGGGGTGTGCTGCTGCGCCATTGGGGAGAGAACCATGTTGTTCTGCGGCATAGTCTGAGGACGGAACGACTGCACGCCCATGCCTTGGGTGGGCCGCTGCGGCGTCTGCGCAGGCATACCATACTGGGTGCCAGGCAAGCTTGCGCTGGTAGACGGCATGCGGGGTGACTGCATAGCTTGCGAGACTGGAGTGATCTGGGTGCCATCTGCAGTCAGTGGGCGTTCTGGCTGCGCTGGCGGCTCATGTGGTCGATTCCAGATGTCATCTAGATACTGCTTGCGGTTCTTGCGCTGCGCCTCAAACTGCTTGTTGATTTCGACCGTCTGGGCAGCCTGGTTGAGGATCTCGCCTGAAGGCGACGGTCGTGTGGTGTCTTGATACGGCGTACCACTGATTTCGTGTCGTGGCCTTTGCACACCGCTGTAGTCTCGAGGCTGCAGGTCAGTTGTGGTGCGCTGGTTGTATGGCTCCATGCCGCCGATGGGCATGCTGTGGGGTGCCGGTGTCAAGCCGCCAAAGGGCTGCAAGGGGTTTGAAGCCGCGCCAAGATAATCGGCATTGGCACCCGCAAATGCTCCAGGGTGAGCAAAGGCCATGGCACTGGCGTGGTTGGCTTCGGCAGCCGCGGCCTCTCTCGCTTTTGCTGCACCTGGACGCTTCTCACCCGCTGCGTCTTCCTCTGTAAAACCCTGCTTGCGGGCTTTGCTCTCCCAGTAATCGTCTCGCACTCTTCGTCCATTCTGGACGAGCCGGCTCCCAAACTGCCTGAACATGGACCTCGCTGTCACGATGGCAATCTGTCGCGAACGGTACGAGTAAGGGAGGATCTCTTGGTGAATGAGGTCGTCCTTTTCTGCTTGCGTGGCAATGATCTTGTACAGAGACCTGTTCTTGTTGAAAAGCAGGTACGAGTCGCGGTAGCCAAGAACGCGTGCGCACTCGGTGGCGAGCATAAAGAGCTTGTCGCCGCGGTTGGGCACGAAGAAGGTGCGGCAACGGTACTCGCGGTTGTCAAGGGGGTGGCCTGTGGGAGTGACCTTGCGCTCGCCGGCTTCGTCAATCTCGCGGGGAATGTACTCGTCGCCCTCGGAATTTAGCTGGTCAGTGGTATGGTCGCGCACAGTGGGGAGGGCCTTGACGACTGCAGGCTTGGTGGGCGTTGATTTTGCCGAGGGCGAGGCGTGCGAGGGCGACGTCTGGGGCAGCGGCGACGTCTGCAGCTGGGGAGTCTGCACGGGCGGGGCGGCGCCTGGGTGAGTAGGGGTAGGCGGAGGCAGCGAGGCACGGGTGGGGCTGCCAGCAAAGGCGACCTTTGCCGACTTTGGGGGGCGGCCGCGCTTTCGCGGTTTCCCAGTCTCGTCGGCGTCGGCGGGATCACCATGCGACGCGTCGCCGTGGGAGTTGTCGGGCGAGCGGCTGCGCTTCAGGCCGCGCGAGGGCTGGTGTGCGACGGCCTGTGGGCCCGCAAGGACTCCTGTCGGGCGTGTTAGCGAGTCCGTTGATGGGTGGGCGAGCAGGCGCGGCGGATGTAACCGAGACGCGTGGGCGGGCGGGCGTGACGGCGAGGGCAGAGGCGGGCGCGTCGTCGTACCTGCGGAGTTGAGGGCAGAGGGATCAATGGTGGCGTGGAGGTCCATGATGCCGTTCGCAATGGTTCCATTTGACATGGTGTGGGCGGGATGCACCGAGTACATTCCAAGGCGCAACGGCCGGGTGGCGCGGGCGGCGGGCAGTGGGCGGCGGGCGGTGGGTGGTGGGCAGTGGGCAGTGAGCAGTGAGCACAGGGCGGAGCGCTCACGACGAGGCGCGCACTTGGCGGGCGGGCGGGTGGTGCGGGACGATGGGCATAGGTGGGTGGTGGTGGAGGTGGTGTTTAGGTTGGAGTGGTTGTGGATGCGCCTGCACGTTCCCGAGGAAAGAGCGAGCGGCGGCCAAGGCTGGAGGAGCAGGGCGGCGGCAGGGCGGCGGCAGCGGCAGCAGACAGGCCGGCAGCAGACAGGCCGGCAGCAACGGAACTGCAGTTCGTGGGCGCAGGCCGGCGGGCGAGCAGAGGCAGTGGCCAGCAGGCAGCCAGCGGTAGCCAGTTGGAGGGCAGCGCTGAGCAGGCGAGCAGGCGAGCAGGCGGGCAGGCGGGCAGGCGGGCAGGCAGGCGTGTCAGTGCACAGTGCGCAGAGCAGACTGCAAAGGGCTGCGAATGCAAGGTGCTGGCTGGGTGTGTGCGGCGGCAGCTAGGCAGGAAAGGCAGACACTGGGCGGGTGCGACTGATATGACGAATCGCGGGTGGATCGCCGCCCGCGCGCGAGGCAGGAGTGGCAGCTCTTGTCTCCGCGAGCCAGGAGGCACGGCCGGCTGAGGCAGGCAGAGGAGGCAGGCAGACGATGCAGGCGAGTGGGCACAGGCTGCAGTGCTGCACGGGGGGGGGAGCAGCGAGACGAATCGCACCGCGCTTCCAGGCGCAGCCCTTAAAGAGCCTGCTGGTCCTGGTCGCGACGCTCTTCAGTCCACCGATTCATGCAGCCACGTGAGCGCAGGCAATGCACGACGGGCGCTGCTGCTTGCCGCTGTAAGGGTTTGGCCTGGTGGCCGTGACTGGGGTGCAATCGTGGCCATGGAATGCCAGGCTTACTCTCAGACTCTCAGACTCTTGACTCTTGACTCTTGACTCCAGTCTCCAGACTCTTACTTGGATACAATAGACTCCCAGAGAAGCTGCAGCACGCACGTCAACAACGACAGTACTGCCACGGCTCGGCTGTCTGCGGCACTGCCTCGCGTAGGGCGACAACACCGGCAAGCCAGCCAGGCAGGCAACAAACAGGCAAGCTTCGGCGCGTCTGCGTGATGACACTGAGCGTGCCAGCGGCTTGAGCGCGTCGCCGGAAAAGCCACGGCCCCGCTTCTGCTGTGAAGCCTCTTTCCATGCTCCATGTTCCATGTTTCCAAGCTACTGTATAGTGTACATACATGCTGCTCCAGCCTCGATGCTCCAAGCTCCAGCTCCAGCTCCAGCTCAAGCTCAGGCTGCAAGCGCAGTGACCAGTCCATGTCTCTCTTGTGCGGGTGGGCGGGCGCATCGCCTGCAGCGCCTGCAGCAGTGCAGCATCGCCCTCACAAACGAACCGGCGCCCGCGACTGCGCCCGCTAGCTTGCATCTCGATATCTAGCAGCCCATTAGTCGCGCCAAGCAAAGGCATGGGCCGACACGAACCAGAGACGCAGAGACCCCTCGTGCCCTCTACCCTCTAGGATCCATCTTGAGGCTTGAGCACCGCTGGACGCTGGACGCTGGACGCTGGACGCTGGACGCTGGAGCCACCACGACTGCCATTATAATTACTGTAATCATTATCATTGCCCCTTCAAGCTGTGACCTGCAACCTGCCAGCTGCCAACCACCACTACCATTGCCATTGCCACGACCAGCCAGCTGCCTATCGCGGCCCCCAGCACGCAACCAGCGGCCACCTGCAGCCTTCGCGACCAGTTCGCCCGTCCTCCACCAGTCACACGCGCCCGCGCGCTGCTGATTGAGCAAGGCGAGCATGTCAGCAGGCTGCCCATCGAATCATTCACCATCCTAACCCCTACCTAGTCCTGCATCCTGCAGCTGCCCCCAAGACAAAGTCTGATGAACTGGAACGTGCATAAGCGGCCGTCGTCATGCATTCTCAAAACCAGTCCATGCCTAGTCCATGCTCCATGCTCCATGATCCATCACTCCTTTCCCGCGTCGTCTGATGACTCTTCAGAGAACCGCTGTCCGCTTATGCTTGCCGCAGCAGCCGAATGGGGCAGTATCACTTATTACTTGTGTTCTCGATGGAGCGCCCTAGGCTCAACTGGATAGTGCATGGCCCAGCATGCTCTTCTTCCTCTTCATCATCATCATCGTCTTACTCGTGTCCATGGCGCTCCGTCTGAGCTGCCGCGTTGTTGATCGCCGAGCTCTCTCTTCACCACCAGACCACTTGTCGCTAGATCGTCTACTAGCCCTTTCTTGATTCCCCATTATTCTTGCCATTGCACCCTCCACATTCAGCCTGTTTCCATCCGTCTGTCAGTCCCCGTGCTAGATGGCGTCCCGTCGCTCCGGAACAACCATATACCCCTGCTGCTTGCTCTGTGGCTACATTGCCGCTACAATAATAATGACAAGTGATGGCGCCAACTCGCTCTCGCTCTCCCGTACGTACACAGTGACAGTATACCTACCTAGTCATAGGTATACCTGGTACCACCCGCCCACAAAATACAACAAGGTTTGCAAAGTCGACGACGATCCGTGCCATACCGTCCAGTATGAACGCCCCCGCCCCCCGCCGACAAGGGCGCAAATCCATAGGTATCCTTGACTTGCCCGTGCTGCCATCGATCTCCCCGTCCTACCTTGCCTGAATCTCGCATCCCTTCCGTAGCTCGCGCCACTAATTATATCCTAGCGTGGCTTGAGACGCCATGTCCGTGTCGTCTTCCTACGCCGTCACGTCGCTTTTCTGACGTTTTGTCTGTGCGTCGGGCGTCCGTCTCTACTGTGTACTGTGTACTGTGTACTGTGTAGACGTCGGACGACAGACCAAAAAACTTTGAACAAAAAAGCAACCGTTTTGAAACTCTCCGAAACCCCTGTAGACTTTTGTGGAGAAACTGGTCTTTTCTTTTTTGCTCGGGTGACTTGGCTACCTAGGTACCTACAACGTGCTCGCTCCCCAGACATCCATCGTCGTTGTCATGGTCGGGTACAAAACGACATCAACAAGCGACGAAGGCTTTGCCATCTCCTCGGCGCGTGCGGCTGCTGCTGCATACCTACCTACTTTTTGCTTTTTTTTTGACGCGGCCGCCCGAGGCTGTGCAACTACTGTACGTCTCATATGTCTCAATATCAATGCTTGTCCGTATTCCTTCCGTGACCGTTCAAACGACCAACCAGAAATAGGTAGACGATTTGCATGCGCCGTTGCGTGTTTGACGGGGACTTGATTTTGATCAAGAGGAAGGCGTGCATCGGCCCGATTGTTTACAAACAATCAGTCAGATCCTTCGTGTACTGTGTGTAGGTACTTGCGAGATGCACTTCTGTAACAGCCAAAAGAATGGCACAAGCTTTTTTATTGGGAGTATCAGACGACTGACTGACTGACTGACTGACTTGGGCCATGCGAAAGCGCATCTGTAAAGCCAGATGGAATCAAGCCCCTTTGCAACCTCGCGGCATGGAACAAGGAATGTGTACTTCTTCAGCAAGAGACATCGCGAGACAGTGGCGACGTGGGGACTGTTTCTCAAATGCAACTAGGAGAGAATCCTTGCTCGATGGCACATTTTGTTCGTCTGCGCCATATCCTTCGCTCTCGCCGTTACTGGGCGCAACAAGTGACGCGTCAGTGGATGCAGAATGGGTAGACTGTTTGGATAGCAGTTTATCAGTCGAGGAGCAAATTCTCGTTCCCATCTTGGCAAGCCGCTATGAGGTAGCCATGGTTTCTACTCGATCAGATGATGAACTCCACTTTAGCCTTGAATGTGCCACTCGAGAGAGGCTAAAGCCGCAAGCTACCCCACTTCGACATGTCGACAAGGCATCACGGCGAGAGGCGAAGTGTGCTTTGACGTGGATCTTTGCGGTGATTTGATAAAATGTCTCGTTTCAAGTTTCCGAGCATCAGGTCCAAAGCTGGATGTCTCACTCCGCGAGTGGATCGTTTGCTTGCAGCAATATTGTTCATTTTCGGAGCATGCCCGTATTCCGTTTGGCTGAACGAGGTCAGTGGCCATGACCTTGGGTCGTACAACTTTAGCGGTGAAGTGCGCTGCATGGTCGCTTATCTCCACGGGATTCATGTGTAGAAGGCAACCGCAGTACTGCATATTGATATCCCAGCATATGAGACGAAGCAGGCGCATGCTTGTATTTGTCTCAGTGCACCGTCGGTAGTGTGAGTATCAGGCCATCCATGTGGCTGTAATGATTTGACAATAGGCAGTGACGAAGGACGTCCAGGTACCTCGTTACGGTGTGCGAAGGTGTCCAAGAACATTCCAGGGTTGCCTTTGACTAGGCAGATACTGCAAATACTGCAATACTCATCTAGCGACCTACAATACTCATAATCACACTGCTAGACGGACCACATTCTGAGACTAGTGTGTGTTATTCTAGGCTGCTCGCATTGGCCTCGACTCCAGCCCAGAGAGGGTGTGCTGAGTTGAGCTGATCGAAGCACTCTTGCAAGGCTCTTGCAAGGCTTTCGCGCGGTGCCATCGGTTCCAGCGAATAGGCATTCACTGTTCCACTCTGGCTAGCCTCGAGGCGATCATGTGGACAAAGTGACAGCGTTATCGAGTCTGTTGAGACTTAGGCCGGTTATGAGGTTATGCAATAGCATCAGATGACTTTCGTTGGTTGATGTAATCTCGCAACAGTAAAGTAGCATACTCTGGGCGTCTGTACATTCCCTAATTGAGCCTGCGAGTCAGGGGTTTGAAATGGTAAGGATGACCACGAGATACATGTGGCCAGCGTAAGCTTACTGTCCTATGAACAAGATCAGCTCGCAACAACCGAACCAATGCTGTGAGTGGCGCGGATGGCCCGTATGCCTCACTACCTCAATGCCGAGCTCAGGATGTAACACATCGACCATTACTGCATACAAACTTATGGTTATGGGGATGAATCTGCAATGTCAGATCGCCAAATTCTGCTGATATTTTTCAATGCTGGGACTACCTACAGTCCGAATTCCCTCCCTGCAATAACGTGGAGTTGTTCGCTACTCTTAACGCCTTCTGAACGCCGATTCGCCTTTCTGGAATATATGGAGAAAATTCGTAAATCGCCCAGACACTGACGATGAATCTCAGTGGCTTCGGAGACACACGGCTAATGCTCAAGCTTGGTGAAGCAGTCGGGGCTTACTTGCGACCAGGTGCCAGACCAGGGACAGCGCTGAAGCGCTCGTCACGCTCTGTCTTGAACAGCAGTTGGCACCAGAACTCTTTATTGTCATCGTCAAACCAGGTCCAGAACTTCCCTTCTCGCCTGTCAACCTCGCGCGCTTGCAGCTTCACTGCGATTGTCTCATACGGCTCTCCTGCGACGATGAAGTACTGGTAGTTTGGGTCGGGCTCCTCGATTTTCTGCTCGTATGCGCTCATAAAGCGGACGCGTGGAATGGTGCCTGGGGTCACATCTGGGAACTGGAACTGGAACAGGAGTCCATTCTGGCGGCTGATAGGGTCGCGAACTTTGGTGATCCGATAACCCGGTCGACCGATCTTGATGACATTCTTCTTCACTTGTACACCAGCGAGTAATCCTTGTTGACCCTGATCATCCTTCTTTCCCTCTCTCTGTTCTTTTGCAGCGCGTCGTGCCAGATTGGTCTGGTGCTTTCTTCCTTGTGTATGTGCGAGGTAAGATCCATCATTTTGGTGCACTGTAAGGCACAGGCGGCACTCAAAGCTTCCGACATGGTTCTTGAAGAAGTACGGGTCTTTGTCAAGGTCGATTGTCTCGAGCGCAAGTTTGCGCAGGCGCTCTCGTCGATCGGCGTTAGTGGCTGAGCTTGAGGCGACACCACCGCCGCCAAATTTAGAACCTGCGCGGTTCTGTTGATGTTAGCAGCTGCTTTCTGGTCCTATAGTCGGGCTGAACCCACCTGGTAATCCATGATCGCGTGTCTGTAGGCGAAAGCGACAACTGTAACAAGCAAGCGTTGCAATGGTGTTAGTAACGGAGGTTATTCTCGAACGCGGAGTAAGAGAGACTGAGTCGTTGCGTGGTGATGTCCAAGATCGTAACTTGGTAGCCCAGAAATTGTAGAAGCGGCGATCCGCGCTAGCTAACTACAATATCACGTGATACACGTCTATCGACCACTAAGCAGGCATCCTTGCTCTACACTAAACCACATCTACGAGAGCCAATACGATATCTATAGGCGATCCTCAGGGTAGTCAAACTCCTTGGTTGTGATGCGGCATCTCTTGGGGTTTTGCTTTTAAGAACTACTTTCCTGACAACGAGCTGTTGTGTCAAGCTTTTCATGCGACCTCATGGCGGCAGGCATTTACATTGGCAAGAGGCTGTCGTTCGACGGTCAGCTCTGCACTGTCCGGTTCCATGGTATAGTAGAAGGCACGAAGGGAGAGTGGTTGGGCGTGGAGTGGGATGACCCGACTCGGGGGAAACATTCTGGCGAACACCATGGCCACAGATACTTCAAATGTAACGAAGGATCGTATTTGAAGAAAGTCTCGACATGAACTGATGCATGGGCAGGTCTCAGCACACATCCAACGGCCGGCTCATTCATAAGACCAGCGCGCAAGCCAGATACGCCTCGCTCATTTGTCGAAGCCTTGAAAGCAAAGTACGCTGACGATGACTTTGAAGATCCCAGCGTAGAGGTGGTATTTGTCATGAAAGAAGGCGACAATTCAAGGTCGAGAAAAGAGCCAACGGCAAGATTGAATCAGCCAATACGCTTCAACGGTAAAGTTGCGGAAGAGGTGGGATTTGACAAGATCAGAAAGCAGCTTGCGCAGCTTGAAGAACTAAAGTTCGTCATTCTGGACGGCTTACGGATGTGTAGACCTGAGGCCAGAAAGAGCTCAAGGACTGATGGCCAGCTCGAGTGGCCTCACGGCGGTACGGATATCAGCAATGCCTGTCCAAAAACGTACGAACTGGATCTAAGTCGAAATCTTTTCGAAGAGTGGAGGGAGGTGGCTGCTATTTGCGAGCAGCTTGAACGGTTGAGGAGTCTTAGAGTAGACGGGACGCGGTTCAAGGATACATCGTTATCTGAGAAGGAGCAAGAGCGTTGCCTACGCATATTCGCCAACATCTCAACACTAAAGCTGGAAGACAATTTGCTCCAATGGGAGGACCTTGTTAAGATAACCCACCAATTCTCCGCTCTCACTACATTCTCGGCTTCCAGCAATTTCTACTCGAGTCTCACACCACACGTTTTAAATCCAACAATTACCGACTTGACACTGGAAGAGAACTTGTTACCATCACTGGCCGCCCTCGAACCACTGACCAAGATGCCAAATCTGCAGAGGCTGATTCTTAAGTCGAATAAGATCGTCGAGATCGGGGTGCCTCCACCTGTTTTCCCTACAACTCTGAGAGAAGTCGATCTCTCGTTCAACGAGATCGCAACTTGGTCCTTCATCGACCAGCTCGAGCACATCTTCCCAGGCCTTACCAGTCTACGCGTATCTCACAACCCTCTCTTTGGCGCACTTCAATCCCCCGACGGACGCGCTCTAACCGCAGACGACGGCTACATGCTCACTGTCGCACGCCTTGGGAGCCTCACGACACTCAACCACAGTCCCATCAGTGACAAGGAACGACTCAACGCCGAGTCGTACTATCTGTCGCTCATCGTGAAGGAAGTACAGTTTGCGCCCGAAAATCTAGGTGATCAAATCCTGGCCAGCCACCCAAGGTATAAGTGGCTGTGTGAGGAGTACGGTGAACCCGACATCAAGCGAAGCAAGAATGCGGTGAACCCGAACTCATTGGCTGCGCGGTTGCTGAAGATCAAATTCTACCTTGCACACGAGCAGGCAATAACACGTGTGGTAGAGCTACCGATGAGTTGCACAGCGTACACAGTACTGGGCGTGGTCAGCAGGCAGTTTGGCTTTGCACCCATGGACTGCAGGCTCATCTGGGAGACAGGTGATTGGATGCCGGCGAAGACAACCACGGTGAACGTTGAGGATGATGACTGGACTTCCGAGGATAGTGATGACGAGACAACTACAGGTAAAGTGATGCGAGAGGTCGAGATCACACCTGGGACGAGATCGATTGGCACGTGGATCGACGGTATGGAGGCAACAGTCAGGGTGGAGCTCAAAAGATAAAAGCTACGGTGTTACCAAGACATGTCAAGCAGGCGAATGGTCAGTGTGCCTTGCTCATCACCTACTTTGAAGTACCAGTATTGACGGGCGGGAATTGTCTTTAACTTACGTGATGTGATACAAGTTGATCTATAAGGCCAACATGCGACCTGGTCTTGCCAATGTATACTAACATGAAAACACTACATCGCTTCAAATAATTCAAAAGCTGCTTGAGGAGTTGTTTATCTGACAGGCAGTTCGGTCTTGGACTCAAAACTGTACCTCAGCCATTCTCCGACAGCCCTCAAACTCTCCCACCTGACGCTTTCATCTGCCTCTTGCATGAGCTCCATGACTCTGCCCTTGAGACCAAGCTTCTCCAATTGTTGCCGCTTCTCCGGCACCTCCTTTACAAGGCACGCAACGTCATTGCAACCAATGGCCAATACTTGCTTATCGTTCTCCCAACTCTTAGAAAGGATCTCCGCAAGCTTCCTCGGCAACTCTCCCTTGTTCTCATCCAGGATACGGCGAGCGTTATCACGCCAGAATGTAGGATTGCGGTGAGGCGGGGACCAGCGAAGATGGCCCGATTGTAACTCTGCCGCGTACTCGTCAAAAGTCGTCTGTGTCTTGGTGTATTCCTCCAGGAGATCTGTGAGGGACTTAAGATCCTCGAGCGCATCTTCGTCAGTCAAATGGCGTGACTTCAGGCTGTTGAGCAGAGCTGGTAGGCGGGCAAGGACAGCCGTGGGCAGCAATGTCTGACGATTCGTAGTAAGGAGATTGACAAGAGTGGATAGAAGGAGTCGGGTCGTCTTCTCCTTGGGTGATACACGTAGCAGGCTTGTGTACAGAACAACGATATCGTGTTCGCTGAAAAGTGTTAGTAAAACGAAGATACCAATCTGTGACACACATACTCTTGGAGGCCATCACCAACAAGTTCACCTTCGAAGCTGAGCTGCCATATAACGAGCAGGACATGGTACAAAAGCTGCAAACCTACACCACCAGATAGGCCGCTGTCTCCGGCGCTGCGAATGCTGCCGCCACCACTGTATAAGGTTGAATCACGATCGCTGCTCGAGCCCGCTGCTGATCGCAAGATATCGAACAATGGATCGAGTGTCTCTTTTCTTTGCTTCCAGAACAAATGCCTTGCCTTAGAGCTGCGAAGCACCGCGGAAAATTCTCGCACAGCAATATCCTGGAGACCTGCGTCCGATGCCTTGGCCAGTGTCGACAGGTAGCTGTAGAGCTGTGGAAGAGCTTGATCAAGCTGTGTTGTGTCTTTCGAAGATGCTACGACGGCATGTGAGATGAGACCAGAAAGGACCGAGGACGTGAGCAGCGGGACGGGATCGTCGTTACTCGATGAAGCCTTCAGTAGCGGCAGGAAGGGTTTGTACGGCGCAGGATGCTGGACAAGAGCTGATGTAAGTGCTGGAATATCTAGACAGTGTCAGCATCCTGTATTGAGTACTAATTGAAGCGCCATACCGTCGATAATGTCCCCCAACAGCACTAGCATGTAGTGAATGATGTCCTGGCGTTTCGCAACCGCCTCGAAGATGCTCTGCGAACCATCCCCACCCAGCAACAGCGTGACGAAGCTGTTGACGTCGGATTCGATCGTTTGCTTGCGCTGCTCCTTGCGCACTTTATCAATTGATTTGATCTTCTTGAGGTCGTCCTCTGTAATAGTCTTGGCCCGCACTGCGCCTTCCCATGAGATTGGCCGCGCACGGATGTTGTTCTGGATCGAAGTGAGATACGTCGGGGGATCGAGCGACGACATCGTGTGGCGAGGCTTCGAGCGAAGAGAAGAGGGCGATCGAGAAGCTGCGGCGGAGTGTCGAAGATGTGATGTTGTGCCTTGTCTATCGTGCACACCAAGCTCCAGCAGGATGACGGAGTTGTTGCACGGGCCACACACGCTAATGGAAACGCGGTTGGTGAATTTGATGCACATCAAACACCATCTTTCAAACGAGCGCGGTGACCGTAACACCGCCTTGACGACTCATTCTCGTACTGAGCATGGAGTACTTCAGTTTGAAGAGGTCGACTGTTGCCGACCGCGGTCAATCTAACTTGTCAAGCAAGGTCTATGTGCGATCGACGAAGAGTGGCAAGGTCCAAAAGATCGTGAGGGAGCTATATTTGCGGCAGGATATCCCATGTTCGTCGAATCTGTGCAGAGCATGCTTGGAGATTGCGCCAACAGATTACTCAAAGAAGGGTGGGTTCGCTGGTCTCGCACATACGGGGTTCGCTAACTCAAAGCAGTTGCACCATTTGTGCTTTCAGATACACCTGCTGGATCGAAGAACTTTCCCAATGGGCAATACCTTGTTCCGGACACTAATGCTTTCCTGACTGGAATGGATTTGTTTGAAGTCGAGACAGCATTCCACGATGTCATAGTACTACAAACTGTGCTCGAAGAAGTCAAAAACCGATCGCTGCCACTGTATCATCGCCTCATTGCATTGACAAAGAACGAGGGAAAGCGTTTCTATGTGTTCTTCAACGAGTTCCGACAAGAAACACATGTCCCACGTGATCAGGGAGAGTCTATCAACGACCGTAACGACCGGGCTGTCAGAAAGGCTGTACAGTGGTATAGTGAGCATATTACCGATGCAGTTGCTGCGCGAAGCAAGAAGCAGAAACGCGTACCCACTGTTGTCATGATCACCGACGACAGGGACAATTTACGAAAAGCCAAGGCCGAGAACGTGTCCGGTATGACATTGTCCGATTTTGTGTCTGGGCTTGACAATGCGGACGAACTGCTTGACATGATCAGTGCTGCCCAGGAACAACGAGAAGTCCGCTCTAAGAAGCCTGAGGTTTTCTACCCAGATCACTTCTCAATGTCGAAGATGATGACTGGAGTGAAAGCCGGCACTCTGCATCAAGGCATTTTTAATGTCTCGCAATACAACTACCTTGAAGGTTCAGTACATGTGCCCGCATTTGACAAATCTCTCATCATCTTGGGCCGCGAGAACAGCAATCGCGCTGTTTCTGGCGACGTTGTAGTGGTCGAAGTACTACCGCAAGACCAGTGGAAGGCACCATCAACCAAAATCGTCGAGGAGGACACGGTCGCTAAGAATGATAATGCGGAGCAAGAAGAGGGTGAGAATGTTGTCACTGAGAGGGAAAAACGCGCACTGCAGGAGGAGGTAAAGCGTGCACATGGGCAGGGCACCGAGGGCAAGGCACAGCCTACGGCACGCATTGTGGGTATAATCAAGCGGAACTGGCGACAATACGTAGGACACATTGATCGTGACTCGGTACGTTCAACGGCGAAAACGAGTAGGCAGCAACAGACCGTTTTCCTGGTACCCATGGACAAGCGTGTGCCCAAGATCAGGATACGGACCCGCCAGGCCGGAGAGCTTCTTGGACAACGTGTTCTCGCAACAATCGATTCCTGGGAGAAAGACTCGAGGTATCCCGTTGGCCACTTCGTGCGTTCGTTGGGCGAGTTGGAGTCCAAAGGCGCGGAGACAGAAGCGCTGCTCTTGGAGTGGGACGTACAATACAAGCCTTTTCCCAAGACTGTATTGGATTGTCTCCCAGCCGAGGGGCACGACTGGAAGGTTCCCGCGAGCACAGAAGATCCAGGGTGGAAAGGGCGAAGAGATTTGCGTGATCTCATCGTCTGCAGTATCGACCCTCCTGGTTGTGTTGATATTGATGATGCACTACATGCGAGGAGGCTGCCCAACGGCAATTTCGAGGTTGGTGTGCACATCGCTGATGTTTCGCACTTCGTGAAACCCAACAATGCTATGGACAAGGAGGCCAGCCAACGCGGTACAACCGTCTATCTAGTCGACAAACGTATCGATATGTTGCCTATGCTTCTTGGAACAGACCTCTGCTCTCTCAAGCCATACGTTGAGCGATATGCCTTCTCAGTCATCTGGGAAGTCAACGAGAACGCCGACATCATCAAGTCAGAGTTCACAAAGTCTGTCATCCGATCGCGAGAGGCATTCAGTTACGAGCAGGCACAGTTACGCATCGACGATGCGTCGCAGCAAGACGAGCTCACAACTGGCATGCGCACCCTGCTGATGCTGTCTCAGAAGCTGAAGCAGAAGCGAATGGATGCAGGCGCACTGAACCTTGCATCGCCTGAGGTTAAGGTCCGCTCAGAATCCGAGACTTCGGATCCTGTTGATGTTCACGTGAAAAAGTCTCTGGCCACAAACTCCCTTGTTGAAGAGTTCATGTTACTCGCCAACATCAGTGTTGCAGCAAGAAACTACGAGGCATTCCCTCAAACTGCTCTGCTGCGTCGCCACGCTGCGCCTCCCAAGTCGAATTTTGAGGAGCTTGCGAACCAGCTGAAGGTCAAGAAGGGTCTGGAGCTTCGAAGCGATAGCTCTGGCGCGGTAGCAGATTCACTTGACAAGTGTGTGGATCCAAACAACCCATTCTTCAACACTCTGGTCCGAATCATGGCTACAAGATGTATGATGTCCGCAGAATACTTCTGCGCAGGTACTCAAGCATACCCTGAGTTCAGACATTATGGTCTCGCGAGTGAGATCTATACGCATTTCACATCGCCTATCCGTCGTTACGCTGATCTCGAAGCTCACAGGCAGCTTGCTGCGGCGATCGAGTACGAGCAGCTGGACGCCAGTTTGCACTCGAAGGCCAAGCTAGAAGCTGTCTGCAAGAACATCAACGTTCGCCACCGCAATGCGCAGATGGCTGGACGAGCATCGATCGAGTACTACGTCGGCCAAGCACTTAAGGGCCAGGATTTGAAAGAGGAGGGTTTCATCATGAAGATCTTCTCGAACGGCTTTGTGGTCTTTGTACCGCGCTTTGGTATCGAGAGCTTGATCCGCCTAAGAGATTTGGCTACGCCAGAGCCTGAGGCCGAGTTCGACGCTGACAACTACCAGCTGAACATCAAGGGTGATTTGAACAGGAGTGTCGAGCTGTTTGAACGGGTAATGGTCAGGATCACTGATGAGCTGGAGGAGAGCACCGGAAAGAGGAAAGTCAAGCTGACACTGGTCTAAGCTGTTTGCAAAAGACGCGTCAGCTGCTATCTGCCAAAGTAGTCGTCATAAGGCCTAATTCTGCAAATCATGAAGTTCGAGCTGTCATTCACAATATCATGTGAACTGCGACCGCCTTCCTTGATTTCGTCTAGTTCAGCACAATGTCCAAGCTTGATCCCCCCTTCGTGCAAACAGCTCGATAGAGCATAGGTAGAGAGACTGGCCTTTTCCCCGCAAAGCCACAATCGCGCCCTTCTTTCCCATTGCAGGCCTCGCAAGGCGAACAGCTGGAGCCGAGATTGAGGAGCTGCCAGCTGAGCACATCATCGGTCAAGTCTGTCGATCTTGCCATGCGCGATGGGACCGAAGCTCAGCCCAGCTCCTGAAGGTACAGACGATCAGCCAAAGGCACATGGCACATGAGGCTATTCACAGCACGCTCGATTCACGTACGTGATATGATCATTCGCCTCCGCGACGCGAGAAACCCATATCCAGCAAGCCCCAGGATCGCGATCTGCGCCACACTTCCGGAAAACCCCAATACAGATTCCCGCTTCCAGCGCAGCGACATGGCCCAGCCGAGCCCTCTGGATGCGGTACGGTGCGCTGTTGGCCCTTCCCGACAATCTATAGACTTTCGCCCTGTTACAGCGCATCAGTTATCTCGGAAGTGGATCCGAGCAGTCACCGCGCGACAACGTCAATCGATGTGATGAGACCAGGCTTCCTGCATCATGTCCATAATTGTCCTGCATGTTCCTGCATGGCGACGAGGGAGCTTGATCCGGGGCGGGGGAGAGTTCGATTGCAAGTTCGGTTCGATGCCGCGCTTGTGCTGTAGTGCGATTTGGGCCTTCCTTTTCTGTGGCTTGGTACGCGGATAAGGTTTGCAGGGTATGACAAATGGGTGAAGGGTCGTAGTTGCGTGCTGGCCACTCGTTGACGGCGGGTAGGGCCGAAAGGGTCGGAAAAGAACGTTGTGAATTGCTGGGAAGTGTTGGTGAGATGTGCAGTGGTGGGGATTGCGATGCACGGAGGAAGGTTTGTAGCGAAGGGGTCGCTTTTGATAAGTCCTCGTTCAACCATCACCATAGCCTCATCCAGGGGGACGTAAAGTCGGTCTTTAACAGGCTTGGAAGAATTCGCAGGGTTTGGGCACAATTAGTACGTACTATGTTCTTTGCTCTAAAGGCACAATTAAATGAGAGTGAAGCACATAGCTATGTTATTACTTAAATCCTTCGTACGAGGATAGCTCATGATGTTGATGCTCGATCGGCAGATACGACATACGCAATATCATTAATTGTTGGGGCTGACAAGTCATGCACGTTGTAGGAGTTGCTGCTGTGAGGGAGTCGCTCTAGGCCAGATGATAGTTGCATGTACCGATGTCTGTCTTGCATGAACGCAACCACCAGCAAATCTGTCGAATGAATCAGGGTCAAAGCCGATTTCCAGATCGCCAATACCAAGATGATAAATGTGGAAACGATAGCACGTGAAATCGAGCAAAGAGCGGTGAACTACATGCCTCATGAAAGACGCAAGTATATGTAGCTAGTTTGCTAGTCGTGAGGCCAGCCACACTTACGATTCATATCGCCTCCAAGCCCAAAGCCGAACATGTTTTCTAACTTGTTAGGAGCCACACCTCATATGCTGCAATATCCTTAACGGCCATCGTACGACCTGGAATAAGTGTTGAGAACGGCACGCTTAGTTGGACAATGTCTCAATTTGCGGATATTCGACGGGACGAATAGAAATTCTTGCAATTGCACAAACCATCCCGTGGTGCTTTGGCCGATGCGATGCCGATTCTACTTTACCATGCGGGACGATCAGCTGCCGTGAGCCTTCTGATCGCGGACAGTCTTGACGTCGAGAAAAATTGAGCAGCGCCAGGCTGGGTTGCAAGTGCAACGCTATTGCGAGGCTTTCCAATGGGTCGGGGCAGTATAACATGGCACATATAGGATCTAATTGGCCAAGCAGACCTATCTCGCTTGGTGAGCTGTCTTGACACCTTCTTCATTCGTATTCTTGCAAGCGATTCACGAAGCTGGAATACGTTCAATATAAGAGCAGGGCACCACTTGTTCGCAAAGTACCCTCTGGAAGGTCACGATACGAGAATTGCGCAAGAAATCTTGGAATGGGTTCTGTCTACTCCGCGCCACCAAAATGGCGACTGTCATCTAAGTGGGTCTTTTCGCTTGATGGCGTCGACGATCAGGTCCACGTGCAGGTGCGCACTTTAGCCGGAAGTCTTATCCCTGCTGGTTCAGGAACAGAACAAACTCTACGAAGCTCAGCAACACAGCGGCGAGAAAGATTGTTCTGTGACCACGTTGGTCAAGAGATGCTGTGGCGTATCTTCTCAGTGATAGTGATGAATACCAAGATTCGTTCTTGAGACGTATAGTCGAGGAGAGCTGCGCTCAGCGCATCGCCACTGTGTAAGTTTGTTTTAGGCGTGACGATGAATTAAATGACATGCGCATCTTGACGGGAGTCATTATTGATTGCCAGAGCAGGAGTCAAGTCTTCGAAATAGACCAGCACGCACCAGACGAGATATCGGTGTTTGTTCTGCCGTGACTTCGGCAACATATTGATTGCCGTTTTGAGCTATGCCGCGGTTGGTTCTGGGTGCATGACTGGTTGCAAATACTGGTCGGTCGCATTGGCGAAAAGCTGACCAAGAACCAACGTGTTCCTGTCTTCCTGACTAGCCGACACAAAGTGGGCAGAGACGAGATGAGTCCATATTGTCGTTGTCAAATGTAGAAGTAGCATTGTTAGTGAGGAGGTCGTCATCAAGCTGGAGTTTAGGCCCCTACAGCCGTGTTTCAGCTGAGCCGCCTGTCATCTGCAAAATGCAGACAGACCTCTCATTGGTCGTGCTGGAAATGGCTCCAGGGACTGCTTCAGAGGATGCAAATAAGCCCGGAGTGACCTGGCAGAGCGTCAACCAAGCAACAGCACAAGACTGAGCACCGGTCAGTGCGTGCTGCAAGTGGCCCTCAATTGCCTGCAGCAGGAAGCCGTTGCAACCAGGATTGAATGCAAGCGTTATCATCACGCTTTATCGCCGGCTCCCACAACCGTTGCAGCTTCAGGGATGGCCATCATCGATTGTCTTTTACAGAACGCCAGGTAACCGCGACGTGCGCGCGCGGTGTTTGCTCGTCCAGACTCCAAACGCACGCCGTCCGCAGCGCATGGCCCTGCTGGCTGAAGCTAAGAAAGCAGGTATCGCGACGGCACGCACCTAGAGCCCGCTTGCGAACGGGATTGGATCCAGCAGCCCATGTCATGTATTCGGCACTTTGCTCAAAGGGTCATGGTCGTGTTTCGCAGATCGACGTGGTGTCAGTGCGAGCAAGCGGCCGGCGCACTCACGTCTGAGCTTTTGCTTGTCTAGTTTGGACCACTGCTCCGAGAAGCAAGGGGAGGCTTGAAAGAAAACTGCGGGATGGCGTAAACAGGTGCGCTGTCGTCGAGCATCAAAGTAGGCCGGCCTTCCTGCTGCAGCACTGGACGGCGTGCTGGCTCTCGATTGGAGGGCCAGCCATGAGCAGAATCTTGGAGCGAAACAACTCATGCATGCTGGCTGCTCAACAGCGCCGCGTTTCTTTCAGGTGCTGGCATGGAGCAACTGCCTATCACGGACAGAGCACCAGTTCAACGGCGGGGTGAATTCAAGGCAGACCAAATTAGCTCCCTCATGGTTGTCCTCTTAGTGCCGTGCTCACCGATATTTCAGAGCCTTTGGCCTACTAACAGACTTTGCAGCCCACCATCAGGTAGTTGCATTCTGTACCTGCATATCGCCCCAAGCCAAGGTCCACCGTCTGTCTGTGCAGTGTTCAAGCCGCAAGACTGCCCTCGCTCGGTGCGCCTTCTTAGTTTCTTGCCGAACAGACTGCTCTTTGTTCTTTCTCGCCTGGCTCCGCTAGTCACATACCATAACTGCTGCCCGGGGTCTTGTGGAGCGAGCCACACACGCATGACCAGGTATCCGCCTTCTGAGCCCCTCCGCCTGTCCCGCAGTCATACTATATCCGTATCTGCCTTCCAGGTTCACAGCCGTATTTGCGTCGGACGATTGTTTCCTCGTTCCAAATCCCCCAGTTGCTGTGATCCACCATGGTCGAGGTGGACTGACCGCTCTGTCAATCCTTCCGTTCTTATTCCGATCGACTTCCATCTGACCACCGGCGCTCGCCTCTGTCGATCAACTTGGTCAGCTCAGCTCCATCGTTCAGCCTTCCTCGACTCCTATTACGGTGTCTCTACGTCAGTGTCTAATACCAATCAATCTTTTCACTATCCACATTCAAACAACCTCACACTTTCACCACCATCGACATCACTACCACCATGGACGAAACAAAACTCTACATCATCCTTGGCGCCGTCGTGGGCACATTAGTACTTACTGGAGTAGCAGTTGCAGTGCTATTCTGCTGGAAGCGTAACAAGAGAAGGGTACGCGGCTTCTCTCTCCGTGCTGTCACGCCCTTGGACGACTCCGTCTTTGAATCATGGCGACGACCTAGTGAAAATGTCCAGCGCAACGAGAAGTACGGCATCCGACAAGTGCACCCAGCCGTTCTACGCCATGAGACATCTCCTACTATGTTCGAAAAGGAATTGGACTTCTTCGACTACCCTCGATCACCATCTCCAGAAGAAATCTCACCTCCTCTTCGATCTCCCAGAGACTCGATCCGCAAGCCAGAGCGAGTACGGAGAAAGTCAAGTGTTACATCATCGGTGGCGGACCGACCTCCGACACCCTACTCGCCAGCCTCCACCAACAGCGACTTTGTGGTTGGGTCATATGGTTCTCGCAAATCGCAGCCATTGATCCGACACCAGCCTTCCATGTCAGAAGCATCTGCATTCAGGTTCGAGTTCGAATCAAACCACGAGGCCCACCAGAAAAAACCCGAGCACTGGGTATAAGAATTCGCCACATTCTTGAGGGCTACCATGTGGTACTCTCAGCCCAACTGACGTACCAAGCACCGACTGGTTGGTCGTCTCCTGCAGGGCACTTGTTACTTGGAGGTCGTACAAAGACTGTCATCCCTCCACTATCGATTTTCCGGATGTACAGCCGTGCAACCATCTGCCATCCAGCGTGCCTTTCATCATCACTGGACGCATTGGCCACACATTTCTACTCTTTCACGACAGCATATGACTTTATCATCCGGCGTTTGGGCACCTTTTTTTGCATACGTGATACCAGACATTTGTCACCCCCAAGCTTTGGCCTGCTTTTTCTTATGTTCCGCTTTGAGGCGAAGCACTTTGTTACAGGTGGACTAGAGGTCACACCGTGGGTTTGGAAATGTTGCAACGCAACAAGCAAGGGAAGCATATACTAGGTAGCAGATACAACTGCGAGCAACCGCTCATGGTCAGTCAAACAGAATGAACATTACTGTACCATCATTGGCAACGTTGCACTTCGACAATGGGTCTTGTGATATTGCAACTTCATGAACACTCTGCTTGTTGTTCGCCTTCTCTGTTGCCTTTTACGGTTTCGACAGATCTCATCCACCTCGGGTGTGCTTGGCTGTTGGTGACAAAACGTCTAGAAGCTCCGATGGAAAGAGAGCCTTCACCGCCAGTTCCTTCCGAACCCCTTAGATCTCGAACCTACCTAGTTGCCAGACATCGATAGTTCCGCATTGCGTGCTGACCCACATGGCTCCCACCGAAAGTAAATGGAAAGCCGTGAGCTAAGGGCACATTGCGGAGCACTCCAGTCACCGCAAGTGATGAGCTCGAGCAACCAGGACCACCCTACGATGTCGTGCATTCGTGATACACATGGCTTGGAGCGTTGTGGGGTTGGCGGCATGACGGCTAAGCGAGGGAAAGCATCCAGCCATATGCTAGCGTCACTGCTACAGTGAAAGATGACCTCAACCGCGACAAAGACCCTGAAGATTGACACAGACAGTGTACGAACCAGCCCGACTTCGCGCACGTCTCAGACCCCGCCCAGCACAGCGCCATCGCATTGACCCTCCGCGCCTCTGACAGGTTCACCGCTTCGCACCGCTACACGCGCGCAAACCGCTGTCGCGAAACCTCCGTCGACCCCACGCGACCGCCTCCCGCACCGGCCCTCTCCCACCGCATCGCCGCACCCACGTTCTCACCATGGATTTCATTCAGGGTGTGTAGTCCCTAGCCCAGACACTCACCGGCCATGCAGTTGCCCCATGACTAACCCTTCACGCCTCAGACTACGTCACCCTGCTGCCGCGGCTGCTCCCGCCGTCCATTGCCTCGCCTTTGCTCACCTTTGTCACGACCGCGTTCGGCATCTTTCGCACCCTGCAGACGCACCTCACGCCGCTGTTCACGCGGCTTGTCACGGAGCCCGACGCGGCGTCGATTCTCGTCGTGGTCGCCGCCCTGTTCATCAGCTTCAAGATTCTTGATATGATGTACCGCGCCGTGTTGTTCTGGGTGAATCTCGTGTTCAGGCTGGTGCTGTGGGGCGGGCTGGGGTTGATAGGGCTGTGGGTGTACAATCGCGGGGTTGATGGGTTTGTGCAGGATGTGCAGGATTTGGCGCAGACGTGGGCTGGCGAGTATGAAAAGTATAGTGGCGAGGTGAAGAGGTACCAGCAAGACCAGGAAGCCCAGATCAGGTTGCAAGCGAAGCAGCAGGGCCGTGGGAAGGGATGGCGGTAGCTGTTGTGTTTAGCAAGGAATATTGTTCTAAAAGAGTGTTGGATAACGCTGTTTGACAATGGATGGCGAAGACGCACAAATCACGTTTTATGGTTGTACATTTGGGCAGGCGTTGGTTCATGGCATTGTTCTGGAGCAAGGGCATGTATAAAAGTTTGGAGTTGTATATGACAGCAGAGCAAATCGAGAATGCCGGACATCTTCTTACAGACATTACACACCGTTCGCATACGTACAAAGTCATGCGGTCGAAGCAAGTCCAGACCTCAAGCACGAAGACAGTACTGTTGTAATCTCGGTGATGATCGCCAGAGTTAACACACTAGAAACACCCTTCAGCCTTTCACAGAGCTCGTTGACGGTCGACTGTTAGGTGTACTGTATATCCTGGCTTTGTTCGAACAAACACATGGCATACATATTGCACAACACCATGACACAAACCGGGTATGCATATTCAGCCCCCTATGAATCCCTCTCCCGCACCACCTCGTTCTCGAACGGCAACCCTGACCGTTCCCTCACAACCCCAAACACACTGCTACTATCCAGCACCCTACCGTTCTCCAACCCCCATTTCTCAGCCTCCCTCGCCGCGCCAACATAACTCTCCGCAACATCAACCTTCATCCCCGCGCCCCTCGCCAAATCAACACCATGCTGGACATCCTTGATCCCCAACTGTAGGCTACTCTGCGGCGCCGTCCCCTCAGCAGGCAGATACGCACCACCCGTCAACCGCCTCGACACGCCATGCGCATACGCACCGAGATTCTGCTCGATGAGCGACTCGAGGACGGAAGAAGGAAGCCCTGATTTCTCCGCCAAGGTGTGCGCTTCCGCAATCAGGTAGGTCATGCCAGCCGTAAGCATATTGCTGGTCGTCTTGAGGAGGAGCGCTTGTGCTGGATCGTCGCCGACACGAAGCACGCCGCGCGCGATGACGCCAGTCAGGAACGGCGTGATTGCCGTAATGGCGGCTGCGTTGCCGGCGGTAGCCACGAGGAGCTGGCCTGCCTGTGCGACGGGCGTGGAGCCGAAGACTGGGGCGGCGATGAAGGAGGCGCCCAGGCTTGAGAGCTGGGTGGCTACCGCTGTGGTGGTTGAGGGGTGGACTGTTGTGGTGTCTACGATGATTTTGCCCTTGAGTGATGCGCCTAGTGTGGATATCTGATCGGTGATGTGTTGAAGTGTTTGGTCATCGCTGACCTGGACAATGTCAGTGTTGGCTAAGTGTTGTGGAGGCCTGACAGACAGATATGAATGTTATAGCACATTTACCGCAAACGTCGGATGGGCTTTTGCACGGCTGACCGCCGAGGGTCTGCAGGTCTTCTCCCTTTGCTATCGTGCGGTTCCAATAGTGCAGACTAGGTAGACTGTTGGATTTAAGATACTTCTGTATGTTCATGGCCATTGCAAGACCCATCGAGCCGAGACCTATCCATCCCACAGGGATATGATCCTCCATGGATTGATGGTCTGTCGCTGAACTATTCATGTCGAAAGGTGAATTCTGCAGCTCGACAGGGTAATTGTTATGTCGTCTTACAATGCTCTTTAAGCCTGGTTATCCACGAAAGTAGTTGGCCGTGAGTCATTCCTATTGGATGCCGTGTTGCGCTAGGATGGAGAAGGCAGGTACATGTTCACGGGCAGGTCGTCTTGTTGACTGACGCATCAAAGTATGGCAGCATTGCACACAAGCATCATCTTGGCTGTAAGTGTACGTCTTGATAAGCCTATAAGTAGTCCAAAATGATTGTCCTGAGCGATGAACCCATGCAACGCCTCCCAATGCTCGTCCCCTGACCACGCATCCAAAGATACATGGATGTCCTGACATGCAACGCTAAAGGTAACACAAATCAACAAATGAACAGATCCAACACGGATCTTATCCCGCTACAGGGTATCTCAAACATCACCACCCCGCCGCTTCCTCACAACTCCATGACCTCTTCTTGCTCCGCCTCAACCATTGGCGTTGCTCGTCCAAACACCTGCTTTATCTCGTGTGGATTCATGGTCTCCACGAACGCACGCCTAACGAAAGTGAACCATTCTTTCGTAGCCTTGCGATGCTTCTTTCCCTTCTTGTGCTTTTTGTGCTTCTTGCCCTCTGCCTCAAGCTCTTCTGCACTGGCCTCATCTGCGTCGAATTGATCATCGTCCTCAAACTCATAGACATCAGCTGCTTTGGCGCCGTGACCACCACCAATCTTTCTTGCATACTCGACCCATCTCCTGACGGTGAGGTCTGGGAACTTCTTGTCTTTTGTGTCGTACTCGATTTCATACACAAACTCTTCCGGGTGAGGCTCAGGGCGAGGGTGCTTTCCATTGTGCTTGCCGTGTTTGCCTTCTTTCCAGCCCCTGCTTTCAATCTCGCCGCTCTCACTGACCTGAAGCCCAAAGATCGTGCGTGGAGCTAGGTCGTTCGCAGAGGTAGGTTCGACTTTGAAAGGGCGATACTGAGGATCCACAAAGTCGTTGTTGATACGCGTCAGATTGGCAAAGTACTGTACGTAACGTGTCCAGGTCAACGGCTGAGGCGAGTATGCAGGGCCAGGTGGAGCGGATTTGGATGGACCTTCGGGCACCTTGAAACGGAACTTCTTCTTGTGTTTAGCTGTCCGTTCCATGTTCTTCTGTTTCTCCTTCCGCTTGACGAGAGTTTCCACTTCCCTCTTGTACCCATCATCGTCAGAAAAAGCATGGTTGGGTAAAGCCTTTTGATCCTCGGATGCATTGGCACCACCATAGACGTGAAGATCTTCAAGGCCCGTAATGTTGTACTCGATGATGCGAAGCGTCGGGTAGTAGTTCGGGACCACACTGGGCGAGACCAGCGATGCGCTGTAGCGTTGCGCATACTTCCCTCCAATCTTCTCGAGGTACTTCTTCTTTGCACTCTTTCCGGTATTTTTGTGTTTCCGTGCATTTGTCATCTTGGATATCAACCAGGTCCAGACCGAAATGCGATCTTCGTCTCCGTCGTCATCAGCCCAAATGTCCGACTTGCTCTTCGAATCGTGGTTCGCATCCACACGAGGTGACGGGAGCTGTGCCCAGAAGTCCCGAAGACTAAGCAAATAGTCTGATGCAGATGCCACAGTCACTTCGCCGTCTTCTAGTAGCCTGATCTCACCGTCGGTACTCCTGGCCCGAGTCTGAGCACTCATATCGCCCTTCCTTGTGTTCTCGTTGATTTGTTCGAAGTCTTGGAGCATGAAATGGTCGATGTTCATGTGTCCGTACAATGAACCCACAATCACATCACGGTACTGCTGAACCCAGAGCGTGTACTTCTGCCAGCAAGTCTCGTCCCAACTTTCTTTACTATCGACTCGCGCAGGCGGGACGTGGCCCGTGAGGATCGCTTTGACGCCGCGTTCGCGCATGATCTTGAGCTGGATGCGCAGCCACTCCATGTGTTCGTAACCTGGTTCGTGCTTGTCTGCGCAGCCGTCGACGCCGGAGTTGGAGGTGAAGAAGTAACTGCCACTGAATCAGTCTTTTGAATCTCATCTCTTCCAAGGGTGATCTCACATGGTGTTCAAGCTGATTACTGCCAGCTTCCCTGGAATGACCTCGACTGAGAACCAGCCACCCTGTTGGAATTGATGCCTCTGCACTTCTGGAATGAAGCTTCGCCAGATGTCAAGATACTTCATGGTCCATTTGTTTGGTCCTTGGAGGAAAATGTTGTGGGGCATGATATCGTTGTTGCCAAATGTTGGCACAATAGGAATCACATAGTCGTTGGTGCCTCTACGTTCCTTATCAGACACGCCGAACACTTCGGCGAACTTTTGCACCAGAAACTCATTTTGGTTTATAATCTGCTTCTGCGTACGTGCATGTTTTTCGTCGTTGTCGTGTCGTGCCGAGTCACCTGTCCAGACGACAAAGTCGATATCATCCCTGACATTGTCTTTGATCCACTTGAATGTCTCGTTGACAAGGGAATACGGCGAATCGCAGCCAGATGTCTCTGCGCCGTACAAGCCTGCAGGCCCTCGTTTGCGGTGGCACGCTGCCTCGGCTTCAGTACTGGAGTATGTCTTGTAGAACGGGTCGGGGTGGAAATCTGCAGCATGTCGTCAGCCGCACACCCTCAGCGCGCGCCCCAATAGATTCCCACAAACCCACCTGTGATGTGCAAAAACCGGCCTGTGAGCTTTCGCCCGCTCTGCGCTGCGCCGGCATCCCTCGATCCAGACTCGCCCAGCGCGATGACATCTGCAACGCTAGGCGGGGCGGCTGTCGAGGCTCCTCCCCGAAGGAGCAGGCCGCATACCAGCGCGTCGCGAAGCCGTATCATTGTGTGAGAAGTTGCGGAAATGGCCTCACGAGCATCTGGGGAAGCAAAGGACTGTATATTGACTCGTGCCCACGTCTTAGCACCGTGATGGCTTGAAAGCAGGGCGCATCAGAGTTCTGGCTTCCGAATCGCACCAGGCTCGTGCTGCGCTCTATCCCTGCCATTGGACGTCATTTTCGCAACAATCCTTCTGCACTAGACACGCCTGACCGCAACCACGGTCGGCGCGCACCCCGCGTCCCACTGACTGCCATGCTGAACTCGCGTGACACGTACCCCGAGTTGTCAAGTGCAAACAAAGTAAGACTCGACGAAACAGAGCGCAGTAGGCACATCATGCAGACAGGCAAACATTGTATATGACTTTGAATTGTCTCCAGGCAGCTATGCTACCACTCGGTGTAAATGCATAAACCTCGCAAAGAATATCGGCGCTACTATCTATGGCAGTCGTGCCTCTGATATGGAGAGTAGTATGCACGTGTCTATGCCAGATATCGTAAATGCTCATGCAACGAAGAACACCTCTCCATGTTTATTGTTCCGTGTGATGCGCCTCTTCTGAACCCGTGTAAACACCATGTAGAGTCCGCTCATGGTGACCCATGCAAAGAAAACAAAGTCAGACACTGCTCAGGTAAAAATGCCATGAGTAGTCCAACAACCAAACACCTACGCTATGCCCAAGAAGCAAGACTGTCGGCCACCTTGTAAACCAAAAACGCCGTGCCGATAATCTTGAAAAGTAAACGCCGAAACGTACCGCCTTTTTTTGAAATATGTTAGGCCTCTGTTTTTTGTCCGTTGTTCTGCTGTTGAGTTGCAGCAGATTGTTTGCTGTTCATTTCGGAGCTGCGCATCTTACTGTACATCCCCTTGACCTGAGGAACGGTAACTCCTGTGCGGGGCCAATGATTGTTGACTGTGTAATTCCTGCAGGCTCTGATCAGACTTTTCTCTTTGTGTATGAGGTCGTCGAATAGCTTACCACAATCTCTCTTCCAGCTCGTCGTTGTCACGCGTCTCTGCGCGGATAAAGTTGCCAATGGCGATCAATTCAGTTTTGAGAACCTTGATCATAATCTCCTTTTGAGGATAGTTTTTGGCTGTCGCTTTCTTTAAGCGACTCAAGTTATCACGCACTGGTCGCATTTTGCGTTCCACGAAATCTTCTGGCTTCTTTTCCTTGCTAGCTTTAGGAGTCACATCGACACTGCGATGGTGACTCTGGCTCTGACTGGGTGCGCGAGGCCGCTCCTCTGAGGGACGGGGTCTGTCGTCTCGAGAACGTTGACGTTCCAGGTCGCCGCTGATTTTACGTCGAAACTCTGGCGTATCGGTGCGTTCGGGGTGTTCTGAACGTCTATCGACGCTGTTGCGCTCGTCACGACCATGATCTGTAGATCGATACTGATCACTGTGCCTAGGTTTGTCGTGCTGACGATGCTCAGATCGACCTTCTGAGCGTCGGTGCTCGCTGTTGCTATGTGTGCGCTGGATCGGTCGGCTTACATCGCGTGATGCAACTTTCCTAGCATGACCGGGAGGAGCGGGGCTAGCAGACACACTAGACGCTTTGTCAGGGCGGCGAGCGGCGCCCAAATGGTGCTTCTTGTTGTTCCGGTGATGGTTCTCCATGAGACGTTTGACATTCGGGTCAGCACCGGTCTTGTCCTTGAGGACGGTAAGAAGGTAATTGGCGCGGCGAACCAGATGTACCGCACCGGGCGATTTCGCGTTCTTCTCCTCACCCTTGGTTCGTTCTTCTTTCTTGTCGACGCGATGCTCCTCTAAAAAGAATTTTTCGGTGAGTCCGAGCTCTGGGTCATCGCGAATCTGTACCCAGGCACCGTAACCGTGACGAGAGATTCCCACACTCAGCATACCGTCTTCGCGAGCACCCCACGGACAGGAGTAGCTTGCTGGCTTGATGGCGTCAGCAATGCGGAAGTTGTGCCAATCCTGTACCCCTGAGACAGCTTCTTTCAGGATTCGCATCTCCACGGGCCTCTCGATGATGGTCTCGGCGTTCAGTTTCTTGACACCGTTGAAGTCGAAGAGCACGGCTTTCTTGTCCTTCTTCGTGATGGCACGTTTTTCATCAATCTCCAGCTGCTTGAGACGTGCTTGTTCCTGCTTGACAAGGTCTTGGCTGGTGGTAATAATCGTGTTGAGAGTGCCGCTGATGACAGCCATGTCACGGCCGACGAGCTTCGCAGCTTTCAACATCTCTTCGGCCCGCTCTTCAAGTGAACCATATCTTTCATAAGCACGTATCAGGTTCCTTGTCTCCTTCGTGTTGAGAGGACGCTTGGGGTCTCGCTTGACATTGTCATCTTCCGATGGCTCATCATCGTCGACATCGACATCACGAGCGGCTTCCAGGGCCCGTTTCTTTGCAGCACGTTGCTCTCGTGCACTTGCAGCAGCCGCCTTGCGCTTGCGAGGAGCACTTTCTTCGAGAAGCTTCTGCGTCTGCTCTTCGTCTTTTCGCTGTTGGATTTCAGCTTTGACGACCTCAAGCTCTTCTTTCGGAATGATGTCGTCCCATTCAAGGTCAATCTTGACATCTGTATATTCGAAGTTCTTCAGAAACTCTGCGCCACCGTCGGATGTAAGGCCTGCAGCTTGCTCAGTCTTGTGTTCCTCGGCATTCTCCAAGACTGAGTCGATATCGAGCTCTTCGAGCTTCTTCTGGTTTCCTGATTGCTCGAACATCTTCTGACCACGACGCTTTAAGATGTTGTTGATGTCATCGGCCGAGTTGGGCTCAGCAGCAACACGGTTCATCTTGTCGTTGAGTTCCTTCTGCTGGCGATCTGTGACACCGCGCTGTATAGTAATGAACTCCAGCATGCGCTTGTTACGAGCTCGCTCAAGGATTTCTTCCTCAATCGTGTCCTTGGACACAAGGCGATAGACACTGACAGGCTTCTGTTGACCAATACGGTGAGCTCGAGCCATGGCCTGCAGATCAGCTTGAGGGTTCCAGTCTGAGTCGAAAAGGATTACTGTATCAGCAGTCATCAGATTGATACCCAAACCACCTGCTCGAGTTGACAGGAGGAAGCAGTAGTCATCACTGTCGGGAGCGTTGAAGTGGTCGATAGCGATCTTCCTGTCGCTGGCTGGGACAGTACCATCCAGCCGTTGAAAGGTATAGTTCCGAAGCTTGAGATAATCTGTCAAAATGTCCAACATATGAACCATCTGACTGAAGATCAAGACGCGATGACCATCTCGCTTGAGCTTGGTGAGAAGCTGATCCAATAACATCATTTTTCCGCTTGTTGTGATGAGTGCCTTTAATGTCTCGTCTTTCGTAGCATCGCCTTTGATGAATTTGGCTTCGGCGTTAGGAAAGAGGAGTGCATGGTTGCTAGCCTTCTTCAACTCCATAACAATGTTGAGCAACGATTGTTTCTGACCAGTGCCACCATCATTGAGGGCCTCGTAGTTGCGGGTCAGAATGTTCTTATAATACTCGAGCTGAATATCAGACAATTCAACTCGGAGAATCTTCTCAGATTTTGGCGGCAGATCGTTCTCGACTTTCTCCTTGGTACGGCGGATCATGTAAGGCTGAATCGCCTCACTCAATTCGGCAAGCTTGTGACTAGCATCTTCTGATGCAAGGTCGACTTCCTCATCAACAGTGATCATGCCTGGCATAAGAAAGTCCATCAACGCAGACAGCTCGCCCAAAGTGTTCTGGATGGGCGTACCGGTAATGAGCAATCGACTCGGTGCAGAGAAGCCTCGCAGCTTCTCATATAGTTGAGACTCGCGATTCTTCAAACGATGAGCCTCATCTACTGCCAGGAACTGCCACTTGATGCTTGACAGGAATTGCCAGTCAGCAAGAACATATTCATAGGTCGTAAGGAGGACGTTGAACTTGGTCTTCCTCGGATTACCATCTACGAGAAGCTCTTTGTCTCGTATAATGCTCCGAGCGTCTTCCCTACCGGTATAGATGACGTAATTGATGTCCGGCGTCCAGTTGTTGAATGTATCTGCCCAGGCCGGCATGGTTGACAAAGGTACGACGCATATGAAAGGACCGTCCTGGCCACGGTCATGTCGCAGCCAGTTCATGAATGAGACAGTCTGTACAGTCTTTCCGAGACCCATCTCGTCGGCTAGGATGACATTGGTTCCTCTGCACCAATTATGAGCAAGAAAGTTTACTCCCTGCATCTGGAAAGGTCTGAGCCGGCCGAACTTGATATAGTCTGGCTGCTCATCGAGCTTCACAAACTTCCGCCGTGTCTTTATGTTCGACTCGCTTAAGTCTGATGAAGGGCGATTTGAGGAGCGATCGAGGAAACGATCGATCTCGGTCTGCGACAGATGACTAACAAGGGAAGCGGGCTCCCATGTACAGAAATCGTACGTTAAGCCCTTCCCTGCTACAGCGTTAGCATGCATCTGTAATGGTGACAAGGACGATATTGCATACACTTGACATAATACTCTGTCTCATCTTCACCATCCTGCGCATCGATGACCCGCTCAACTACCTGGAAGTCGAGCTGACTCTGGCGCTCAGTCTCGCGGGCAACCATGTGTTGCTCGTACTCCTCAGGTTCTGCCTTTCGCTTGTATGTGGCGTACATATCGGCCATGACAGGTCCCTTGAAGTAGTTATCCAGCTTTCGGAAGCCTTTGAATGTAGCTGCAGTTCGGTAGTCCTCCCACGAGGAGTGGTAATGTGCCTTGTCTTGCCATTTGATTAAGTACTCGAAGTCTTGCTTCTGGGCATACGAAGGGTCGATTTCGGTCCCTTCCAGGGGTCGGTGGTCGAGAATCTTATCGATGATGGGACCGGTGTCTTCAGGCACGTTGGCCCAGTAAGCGGGTGTGGTCTCATCCTCGGATTCTAGAAAGGAATCTTCGTCATCGTCCTCGTTGTAGTTCGTGGCTTGGGCGGTCCGACGAGATGAGAAACGGACCTCTGCCTGTGATGGGGGCAGCGATCCCTGGGCAATGAGCAGTTGACGTTGACGATCTTTCTTCGTGGGCATACTGCGACGAGGACCAACATAACCATCTGAATCTGAGTCTGATCCGGCCGACCGGTAAACTGGTGTAGGTTGCTTCGACGCTGTGACGATGAATCAGTGTGACTCAAGATGAATTGTAGATGAAGGGGGGCGTACCTTTGCGGGATGCTGTGCGCTGGCGTTTACGAGGTACATCAGAGCCAGAATCATCATCTTCATCGCTACTATCAACCTGGAACTTGTAAGCGTCATCTCTAGTGGCTATACTGGAGCGGCTTACGACTCGACGATGAGGCCTGGCGCGACCCTGGGTCGGAATTAGCTGAAGAACATGGATAGGGACGAGGACACGTACACTACGACGCAGGCCATACAACTCCGGATTCTGCGTGATATAGTCGTCACCTTCGGGGCTCGCTTTCCGTTTTGAGGGTCTCCTCGAGTCCTGCGACACCGAACTGCGCGCGTCGTCACTCTCCGCCTGCTCCGGCGGCGGTGACTCGGAGTCGTAATCACCGTCTGCCTCGCCCTCGGCATCCACGTCGTCAGAAGAGCCAGAGTCCTGTGCCATTTCTGCGTCTTCATCATCGTCCTCGCCTGGTGCGTCGACGTCAGAGGCTGGCTCTGCTACGGCATCCTCGTGGGTGTGGGACATGTCGCTGTCACTGTGGGGCACCAGCCCGTTTGTCGCCGTCGTACTGGCCACGTACGGTGAACCGTGACCGTTTGTGAGTGGGAGGGAGACCACATGGCCCGGTGAAGTGGGCATCATGATGGACGTGGCTGCAGGAGATGGTCAGCGTGATATCTCGAGACGCGCATGGGTCCAGTGGGTGAGAGCGGGTGCGTTCGATAGAGCGTGACTACGCGACTCAGATGGGCCAGGAAGTGGCTAGTGATCGAGGGCGAGACTTGTTCAATGGAGGTCTGATGGAATGGGTCGACAGTCGATGGACGAGTGATGGAGAACAGACGGCTAAGCGGCGCGGCTCTGGACACGAGCGGAGGACCTAGAATGGGCGACAGAGGACGCGCAGACGCGATCGAAGGGTTGCAGCTGGGTGTAGCGAGCGCCCTGGGCGACTTATTGGATGCAGCGGCGTGGATTCGTGATGGGTTTGATGAACCTGGGCGAGGCCGGCGACGCGCGAAAAAAAGCACGCGTTGCTGCGGGGAGGGAGGCAGGCGAAAAAAGCACGGGATCAGTACTCACAGTCCATGACGAAGCTGCCCTCGGGCTGGGGGGGCCGGGGTGGGCACTTGGTGGTGGTGAGGTATGGGGTAGTGTGAGAGTGTATCGGGAAGTTCAAGTTCGGCCTCCAAGGGCCTTGGGGGAACGCAAGCAAGCGCGACCACCTGCGCCCGCCTGCACCCGACAGCCAATCAGCGCGCAGCAGTCTCGCCGTGGTCAGCATCGATTGTTCGCTGCGCAACGTCACAGCAAGAAAGCCCTGCGAATCCCTCCACGGCTCGTTCTGCGCCTCCTCCACTCTTGCACCCGCCGCACTGCCGCAGCGTCGTTGCCTGGACTCGGTCTCTGGTGTTTGTTTGGCGTGCAGCCCTGCCCTGCTCCTCTGCTCGTCTCGTCGTCTGTCGCTGGCACACTCCACGGCCAAAATTCGCCCCGCCAACACCTCTCCTCGACATTCTCTGAAGCCGCGTCCCGACGCCGCCCTCCACCACCACCATGTCGGACAAGCTCACCCGGTACGTCGTGCGGCTCAGCTCGAGCAGGCCAACATGACTGACATGTCACAGTATCGCCATTATCAACTCGGACAAGGTACCCCACGCCGCCCCTCCACATATAAATTTTCGGCATGGCTAACGTGAGGATGTTCGCGACGACAGTGCAAGCCCAAGGTGAGTGCGCCCTCTCCACTTTCAGTCCGTGCACTAACGTCAAGCAGAAATGCAGGCAAGAATGCAAGAAGTCGTGTCCTGTGGTCCGCACAGGCAAGCTGTGTATCGAAGTCGACTCCAACTCCAAGATTGCCTTCATCTCTGAGCGCCTGTGCATCGGTTGTGGTATTTGCCCGAAGAAATGTCCCTTCGATGCCATCAACATCATCAACTTGCCCACCAACCTCGAGACCCAGGTCACCCACCGATACTCGGCGAACAGCTTCAAGTTGCACAGGCTGCCTATGCCCCGTCCCGGACAAGTGCTGGGTCTTGTTGGAACAAACGGTATCGGAAAGAGTACCGCACTAAAGATTCTCAGTGGAAAGCTCAAGCCCAATCTGGGACGCTACGACAACCCACCTGACTGGGAGGAGATTTTGAAGTACTTCCGTGGATCTGAGCTCCAAAGTGAGTACACCGGTGTGCCCTACTATGCCCTGCAATGCTGATGAATGGCAGATTACTTCACCAAGATCCTCGAGGACAACCTCAAGGCCGTCGTCAAGCCTCAGTATGTCGACCAGATCCCCAAGGCTATCAAGGGCCCTGAGAAAGCCGTCGGAAAGCTCATTGGCGCCCGCTCGCAAATGGACAACCTCGACGAGATGCTCGAAGATCTTGAGCTGAAGCACATCTTTGACCGTGAGGTCAATCTCCTTTCCGGTGGTGAGCTCCAGCGTTTCGCCATTGCCCTTGTCTGCGTACAAAAGGCCGACGTTTACATGTTCGACGAACCGTCCTCTTTCCTGGACGTCAAGCAGCGTCTTGCTGCCGGTCGCAAAATCCGCAGCTTGCTCCGCCCTGACGACTATGTCATCTGTGTGGAGCACGATTTGTCCGTCCTTGACTACCTTTCCGACTTTATCTGCGTTCTCTACGGCAAGCCAGCTGTATATGGTGTCGTCACACTCCCGGCCTCTGTCCGTGAAGGTATCAACATTTTCTTGGACGGTAATATTCCAACTGAGAACCTGCGTTTCCGTGAGGAGTCGCTGCAGTTCCGCATTGGCGAGGCCAGCGATGAATTCATGGTTGATCACACCCACGATTACAGCTACCCAAAGATGTCGAGGACTCAGGGTAGCTTCAAGCTCGACGTTGAAGCTGGAGAGTTTAACGACTCCGAGATCATCGTCATGATGGGCGAGAACGGTACTGGAAAGACTACTTTCTGTAAGATGCTTGCTGGTGCCATCCAGCCGGACGGCACAACCAAGATCCCCAAGATGAGCATCTCCATGAAGCCTCAAACCATCACACCCAAGTTCCAGGGTACCGTGCGTCAGCTGTTCTTCAAGAAGATCAAGGCCGCTTTCCTCAGCCCTCAATTCCAGACCGATGTCTACAAGCCACTGAAGATGGACGACTTCATCGACCAGGAAGTCCAGAACTTGTCTGGTGGTGAATTGCAACGTGTCGCTATTGTCCTGGCCTTGGGTATCCCAGCCGACATTTACCTCATCGACGAGCCTAGTGCCTATCTGGATTCTGAGCAGCGTATCATTGCTGCCCGTGTCATTAAGCGATTCATCATGCACGCCAAGAAGACCGCTTTCGTCGTCGAGCACGATTTCGTCATGGCCACCTATCTTGCTGACCGTGTTATCGTCTTTGATGGCCAGCCTGCCGTGCACGCCCGCGCTCGTACTCCAGAGTCTCTTCTTTCTGGCTGCAACTCTTTCTTGAAGAACTTGGACGTCACCTTCCGCCGTGACCCTAACTCTTACCGCCCGCGTATCAATAAGTACAACTCCCAGCTCGACCAGGAGCAGAAGCTGTCCGGTAATTACTTCTTCTTGGAAGATGATGCTTGAAGTTTTTCATGACCAAAAGTATAATGCCCCTCCCCAGCGCCGCGCGGATGGGCGTGGAGTGAACGGTGGCACCAAAAAGGGGAATAAGAAACGATGCCTGAGGGGATACTCGAGCTCTTTAGATGAGAGGTTTGAGTGTGAAGATGATGAGGAGGAGGACGAATGAACGTGATGGTGGTCGACCTCCTGCGCTGTTTGCTTGGATCTATCAAGCAAGCATCAGCAATCAGCCCGGGTCAAGCTAGGTGACCGCCATCGATACCAGTTGAAGTAGATACCACGATGCATATGCAAGAGAGGCCACATAAAAGCCGGTGGATCAGGATAGCGATCACACCTCATGAATACACTTGAATGTTCCAAACCACCTACAATGCCTATCCTATACACATCATCTAAGCATTCAACTCCTCAATCACCCTCCCCAAAGACCTCAACATCTCCCCCTCCACGTCCCCCGGCCCCATGACTTCCCCAACACTAAACTCCACCCTATTCCTCAGCACATCCAACGGCCTCAACAAAGCCTCCATCTCCTCCTGCACACTCCATGCATGATTCCAGCTCACCCTCCGCACAGACACAATGACAGACCGCAAATCCTCCGCCTCATCCCTCAGCAGCTCTACTTGGTCGCCTAGCCAAGATGCAGACATGGCGCGCATTGTAATCGACTCTTCCGACGAAACAACAGCGCGCATTGTCCCCGGCAGCAAAAGCAACTCAACTTTCCGCATCTTCTTCACGATCGCCAACGAGGCTGGTTGCATGTTCTCGCGCAGGTTCTTTGCGTGGCTGAAGCTCTGCGCTACGAAGCGGAAGGTGCAGCGCGCGAAGTAGTAGCTGCAGATGTCGTTGTGCACGGCGTGGCTGACTAGGAGGAGAGCTTTTGGTGGGCCTGTGGTGTCGATTGCGGTGATGGGGGAGGGCTGTGTGTAGGGGTAGCTGTGTGGACGATGGGGGCAGATATAGTCGTAGATTGTGTAGCGTAGTTCGGTGGGAAGGCGGAGGATGGGGGGTGTTTGGGACATCTTTGGGGGGGGAAAGGGAGGTGTGGATATCTTCTGGTATGTATCACTGCATGAAGGCTCTTTGGTCATGGTATCTTGTTGAATTCTTTGTGATGCCTATCCAGAGCGTTGGGTGTGCCTCTACCTACAGCGGGATGACGTGCACGAACCAGCCCATCGGGATCAAGCCTCAAGGCTCAAGGGTGCAGTAGATCTAAATGCTCATTGATGTCCGAGTCTGCGACTCGCATAGTGCAGATAGGGCATTCAACAAATGTCTTTTTGCTCACGAGAAGCACATCGTCATCTTCCGCGCGAGGGCGTTTCTGACTGGCACTGGAACCTGGCACTGTTGCGCCCACAGAGGTTTCACCCTTATGGTTTTGAGCGTTGGACTTATTGTTCGATTCGCCCTCGACGTCGCCAATCGCCTTCTTTGACTTTGTAACCCAGCCGTCTAGCTTATTCTTTTGTCGCCCTGCTCTCTCCTTGATACTCAAGTTCTGAAGCTGTTTCTTAGTAAGTTCTGGCTCACTAGTCTTCGTGAACGTCCCACCACATTCAACTTCGTGTGCCGCCCACCAGTTGTCAGTTTTACCGGGCGCTCTATTCATACTTCGCTTCACTTGGCCAAAATACGGCGGCTGGGCCTTGCAAGGCCCATCGCACGTCCAGATGTGTGTTCGGTAGCTGTCTACTTCGTCGTGAAACGTGTGGTAGATGGTAATGTCGTAGGTGCCGTGGTTATTGATAGCATCAGCAAGCAACTGAAACCCCACACCGTGACCTGTTCCATCGTCACCCCTCGTGTGCCTCCACGACGTCGTAATAAAGAAGTAAGCGTGGACGGCTTCATGCAGCAGCGTGTTGATCGTGTCAGAACGCGGACGATACTGCAACAAAGGAGTGCTAAGCTTCAGACGAATGCATGTGAATTTGTTGGTCGAAGGATTCTTTGAGAGTTCACAGATGCCAGCACATCTAGGAATAGAGTTAGCCGGTGTTTCGCCCGTGAATCTGGAAGCCTGTGGGCCGGCCCGGCTGTCAATCTGAGACCCTTGCTCCAAGTTTTGCTCGCGTGAGACAGTCCCAGATGGCATAGGTATTGTTCACGACGGAAACGCTTACAAAATCAATCGCGAAGACCAGATTACCTCGACGCGTGGCACCAGTAGACTCCGGAAATACAGCTTATCGTAGTACCCGAACAGCTCGTGGATGTCAGCGAACGGCTCCCCATTGTGGACAATGGCGTTGACGGCGTGCTGTGCAGCCTGCTGCTCGGTGGAGAGTGGGTCTAGGGCTGCAATTGCCTGCAGTGCGGCGTCCTCATCTGTATTGGGCATTGGAACATTGGGCGACAAAAGAAGCACGTTTCAGGTAGGCGTGGTATCGATACCATTCCGGAACACATACCGGTAGGGCGATACTGACAGGCATTGGCTGTCAAAAGCGTGTGGCTTCGTGGCTAGTGCATGGGGATCTGGCAGGCCGGTCCGCATAATGTCTACGCCCAAAGGCACTGTCGCGAGTTGTGCCTGGAACCCCCTTGCAGCGTGCATTGGGTATTGCAGCCCATCCCTTCGGCCGTGATTTTCCCTCGTGTGCCCACTCTGCTACCACGCGAATTTTGAATACGTCGAGAGCCTCCCGAGCAAACAGCGATCGTCGACGACGCATGCTGTTATGACGCACGCTTGTCCCACATGCACGCGGCGCCCACAAACAACACACGCTCACGACGACTACTCGGTCCCTACGCCCGACCCAACAACGCGGCGACGACACTCCCACCTGCGCCTGTCGCTTACCACACGCATGCGCGTGTCCGCAGCAGAGCCTGAACGATATGGCGGCGGTCGACAACACTCCGCGGTCGGTTGATCTCGTGCGCACCGCCTCGCAAACCTCGACCCTCTCCAACCCCAGGAATCGCAGCATACAGCGTGTACGGCCGAGCAAGCGCGCGTCCAATGCCTCACTGAGCCGCAGCCGTAGTAGACACCCGTCTCCGCCCGAAGACACCAAGAGTTTGACTTCATTTCCTTCCTTGTCACCGAGTCCAGACGCATCTCCAGTGCAAGCACGCATCAACGGCTGGTTTCGCGCGACCAGTGGCGTGGCAGACGAGGTTGCCAAAAATGGCGACACCAGCACTCTAGCGACACCGGACACAGTCAGGGCTATGCCTCCACCTGACAGCCTGAAGAGCCCTCTACCTGCAGCGACGGTCAGGAAGGTGACCAAATCGACACAGCAGATAGTAGGAAGCTTGATGGGCGCACCCTCGGCTAGAGACCGCTCGGCACTCTTCGACGACACCCCCACTGAACCCGCTAGAGTACCTGGCAACCTTCACTTTTCCACCGACGAGAACGTTCAGTATGCCATCGACCAGGCAGGCGCGGTCGCCCTGGTCAGACAGCTGGCTGGTGATCTCGCCCGACGAGATGCCCAAATTACTGCACTGCGGCGAAGAGCTGAGGAGCGCGAGAGGATACTGAAGAAGATGTTGCAGGAGTGCGAGGTCTCGAATATGGACATTGAAAATCGACTCCGTGATCTCGACAAAAGCAGAGAGCAAACAAACGAGCTTACAAAGCAACGAACAAGAGGGGACAGCGCACTATCAGGCCTACACCCGGACGATCCTATGGAAGATAGACTAGCGCGGGCTATGGAGGATGAGGTAGCACAGCAACCTGACGCTTTAGGCATCGACACTGCAAGCTCAACTCCGCGAGCTGATGGAGCCTCAATCTACTCGACTGCATCTGACGCACCGCGCGAGGCAGGGCGACCTGGATGGAAGAGCTATATCTGGAACGGGGCAAGCAGAAAGAGCAGCAGAGCTCCCTCAGTCGCAAGCATGATCGACAGGGAAGCATCGAGCCTATCAGAGCAGTCCAGATCACGAGCGAACAGCGGAGCCAAAGCGCCTCGAAAAGCCTTACCTAATGACCTATTCATACCTCCAAGTTCAGACAAAGGAGGTAGTGCTGTTCCTGCTCTGCGCCGTCTTCAGAGCCACGATCAGAGCGGTGAAGGCTCCAGTCGCCGATCTTCCTCAGTCTCGCTCGCTAGCTGGGCGCTGAAAATGGTTGCCGGGAACACCCAAGCCAGCAGCACGAAGGCCAGCACGGTCAGAGGCCGCAAGCGCACAGATCCGGACGATGTGTATCGCACGCCATCTGTAGTCTCTACCCGTACTACACAGTCGGCAAAGTCGTCTCTGGCGAATGTTCAGAAACGAAACCTCGGTCCCAACGGGACCATCAAGAGTATTGCTGGGGACACCCCCAAGGTCGGCTCCGGCGTTGCGAGCCCGCAGGTCTCCCGTGGCATGAGCAATCTTGGGCCAGTCGAGATGGACCGTATCTTACCAGAGGATTCACGACCACCTACACTGGTACAGCACCACAACCGATTCGTTGGCAGCAGCGAATATCTTACTGATCGATTCGGTTTCATATATGACCAGCGCCGGAAAAAGAGGCAGAGCGAGGCCGCAGCTGCGTTAGCTCAGCACAAGCGTACTAGCAAGGTCGAGTCACTTGGAGGTGGTAGATCTGCAGTCAATCTAATGGGACTGGACGAAGAGGATGAAGACCCCGCAGCAGTTGCGGATCCGTCACGGCCGTCAAGCTCGGGTTCAGACGATTTGAGCAACAAGCCCGTATCCAAGTCGTGGGTCGATTATCTCAAGCTTGCGACACAGCCAACCGAGCTTCTGTCTCACACGCCTTCAGCAGCACCCATCACAACCGTAACAGTGGAAGCTGCCGAAGCTGAGCTCGTAAACCCAAAGAGTCAAATTACAATGACTAAGCGTGGATCTCTGCCATCAACGAGCACAAATCCAGAGCCTGCACCGACACGTGTGTCCTCCAATCATGCAGAGCTCTCCGTCATAACACCGTCGGCACCCACGACCCCCATCAGCCCCTACCCGCCCTCTCAGGCTGACCCAGTGAAGTCATTGCTGGATCAAATGAGTGAACTTCACGATAACATTCAGAAAGAGCGGACGCAAATCTGGAACGAATTTCACAAGAAGGTTCGGGCTCAGCAAAAGCGTGAGGGTGAAGCTGCTGCCGATGGAGGCTCGAAGGCCATGCCTGAGACTCTCCTCACTGATGGTGAAATCATTGGCATCGCCAGTCTGGGCAACAAAGGCAAGGTTGGTCGCGCCAAATGGCAGGAATTTCGTCGCCTTGTCCTCGGCGGCATACCTGTTAGCTACCGAGCTAAGATTTGGGCTGAGTGCAGCGGTGCCTCCAGCCTGCGCGTGCCAGGCTACTATGAAGACCTCGTGAACAACGGCGAGACTGATCCTGCGATCGCAACGCAGATCGAGATGGACATTACGCGCACGCTCACCGATAATATCTTCTTCCGTACGGGGCCTGGTGTGCAGAAACTCAACGAGGTCTTGCTGGCTTACTCACGCCGCAACCCAGAAGTTGGATACTGCCAAGGTATGAACTTGATCACTGCGTGTCTCTTGCTCATCATGCCCACCGCTGAGGATGCATTCTGGGTTCTTGCCACGATGATCGAAAATATCCTGCCCCAGAACTACTACGATCAGAACCTGCTCACTTCTCGCGCGGACCAAACTGTCCTGCGCTCATACGTCGTTGAACTGCTTCCCAAGCTTTCTGCTCATCTCGACGAGCTGGAGATTGAGCTTGAAGCTCTGACTTTCCAATGGTTCCTGTCTGTATTCACCGATTGCCTTTCTGCTGAAGCACTGTTTCGCGTATGGGACGTTGTGCTGTGCATGCACGATGGTTCCACATTCCTTTTCCAGATCGCACTCGCTCTGTTGAAACTCAATGAGAAGGCACTTCTGCAGTGCGATACACCCGCTGGCATATACCACTATATCAATCACCAGATGACCAACCACGCCATCTCTATCGATGGCCTGATCCAGGCCTCTGATGCCCTAGGTCGCTTTGTCAAGCGCAAGGACGTGGAAGAGAGGCGCGCTCGCGCTGTGGCCTACGAACAAGACATGATGAAGCAACGTGAGGAAGCTCGACTTGAGCGTGCTCGGAAGAGGGCCAGCAAAGCGTCTGCTACCACTGAGGAGCCGATGTCGCCCGTCACGCAGGAGGATGCTAAGAGCATATCTGCCAGCCTCGATGCAGAGCTGTCTTTACAAACGAGCCCGATGCGCACACCGTTGTCAGGCCACAGCCAGCGCAGCGACGAAGAGGAGGATGCTGAACGACTAAATCGCGAGCTTGAACTCACCGAGCGCACTCCGATGCCGATGGAGGAGGAGTTTACGTGGCGTGCTTAAGGCACCAACGGGCATTTTCTTTTTTTTCTATCCGCCTGCACATGCATTCCTTCCTTTTCAGAACTATGTTTTCTGTAACCTCATGTCATTGCATAAATTGGCGCTTTACATAACCGGGCTTGGGACTTCAGCATACATATACCCCTTTCCTTTTCCTTCCTTCAAGCGTCGTACATTCGCATTCTGTCACGATCTCTTAAACCATGTTCCTGCGTCTAATCGGTGCTCATTTGCATATGTGGATCCAGCTCAGCTTGGTTCCGCCTGCTGGATGATTCGCATTACATAATTTGATTGATAGCATACCTAAGTAGTGAGGGTGGTACTCTGCGTCAGGCTCCAAAGATTGGCAGGTGCCTTATGTATCTGCCACCTTGTTATTCTAATTACTACCACCACTGAAGGTTATTTTTAACATTGCATGCTGGCAGTCCCTTATGTTGAGTCTCCCTCTCGCATATGATAACATATCCTAACCCCCTGCCATGACATTCAGCTCACCTGCTGCACCTGGACAAGACTCTCACGCCTTATCAGCCATCATTTGCATGGGAGCCTGATACTCTTAACCATCAACTCATACCACAAAGCACCATTTCATTCTCTCGTAAGAAGAGAACACGTGTAAGCGCACAAGTTGAGCAATGAGACGTGAAGAGCGTTTACCTTTGTCATAATTCATTCGAAGTCATCATCTTACTTGTGGTGGGTATATAGACGTGGTATCCAAACGGCTGGCGGAACTAAAGGACCAAAGATCTGAACAACCCTCTGGATGCACATCCAGCACTCATTGGTCCATGTTTGAACAGGGCCCAGATCACCAGATTTCCAAACCATGTACTTATAGTAAACCAAAGATTCGGGCATAAATCAGCCTGTCGGTGATGAGAGTGGCGCTGTTCGCGGGTACGGTTCAGCCATAACCGCCCAGTCGATGAGCCTGATCCCTCCTATAGTCGTCGAAACTTGCCTCAATACGCGTCTGCACCAGCAAGAAGAAGTCTTCCATTGTGATTCCACCCTCGACAGTATACGGAGTCCAAACTTTGCAGCGATAGGAGGGATCGAAAGTGAAGTCGCATTCCATTGTGATGGTATGTGCAGGTGGTTGAGATATCAACATCCTTCTCCAAATAGCCCCCGGTAGACCGCGAGCGGTACGGCAAAGTGTGGCAGGATCTTTTCGTCTAACGTGGTCCACCTCGGGTGTGGTAGGAGGGCTCGATGTTTCCAGTGGTTGAGCAGAACGGAACATGCTCTGAAGAATGGGGTTGAAAACGATGTCATCTACTGACAGCTTCGGTCGCTGGAGTCTCGGTGGATTGTTGTATACCCTGCCTATATCGATCCAAAAAATTGGCCGCTGCTCATGCTGGGCTTCTCGGTGTTTTCGTGTATCTATGAAGAGTTTGAAGACGAGCGTTGGCCCATCATCGACACCGTCAACATCGTCAACGCATGGGCTGAGGAACAGAGCCTGCTGAAGCTGTGGAGATCGTGAGATTGTTGCATTCCAGTACTTCGATACGCGGAGGCATCGCGCCAAAGTCCAGAAGTTCAGATGTCGAAGTATCTCCTCCAAAATCTCCGTAGGCAAGGGACCTAAGGCGGCACCTGCATCGCCATCATATGAGGAGAATGTGAGACGAGCGTCATCCTGCTTTTCCAACTCCGACTCCAGGAAAGTGTCGCGATATGTATCTTTGAGGTATCGGCAGATGGATTTGGCGTACGCAGCGCGGCGCATCTCAAGGAAGAAAAAAGGGCATAGACACGCACACAGGCGTGTCTACAAACCGCAAGCTGCGTGCAGCACTGTCACGCATTGATATTTGCAGTCGAGGGCATCCCTCGAAAGTAATGCAAATAGACTAGTACATGACAACATGTGCCGCCACTTGGCCTAGGAAGGCGAATGGCGGGTCATCTTGTGCCTCGTACACAAGGCCAAAAGTGCAAATAGGCAATCTCGATCCTGGCAGGAGATTTGGGGGATGTGAAGATCGGGGGAAAGATCGTCGGTGGGGAGCTTTACTTATATGCCAAGGCCTAGCCTGTTGAGCAAACGTTCACCTAAGGGGCACGAGTAGGGTTCGCTGGCGTCGTTACCGAACCAATCGTCACATCATCATCGACACGTCAAAAAGAACCTGATAGGGTAGAACAACGCTCTGAGGCAACTTCGTTGATTGCGCTTTCAGCACAGTGCGGTTCTCTTTACACATTGCCCTTGCCTGACACATGTGCACGGATAGTTCGGTAGCTAGCATCGCCGTGATCTGCATTCTAGCAACAACGACAAACGATGCCTACACTCGAGACAGTACCACTTGAGGTCCTGTTCCGAATCTTCGACTTCGTTGCGAATCCGTTTGACTCCATTCTGTACAAGTATCATCCGTTCAATAGCATTGCCGCCACAAGCAGACACTTCGACTCGGCGAGTGAAGAGTATGCACGTGCTCTGCTCAAACAACATGCCAACTTCGCACTGAAAAGGCGGTCCAAGACTTACACAAGTCGAAGGAAGTGGCTGGCTGAAACATGCCAGCTGTGTTACAAGAAAAGCAAACGGAGATCTACCTTCTGGCGTCATCTGACATGCTGCCAGGCATGTGATAACCACCATTTCGACAAAGTAGTACGTTTCTGCACAATGCGTTCAATATTGAAGTGTGACCTCACATCTTTCAGACCATGACGAATGCTATCAAGCGATACAATCTCTCCAAGCTTGATCTATTCACGCCTAATCGGCTGCATCCTACACTCCCACCTCTAGCGCATGGAGAATACTCAGTCATGGGTACTCTTGCCACAAGTAAGTGAGCATATGCACCATTCAGACAAGCTCCTTGCACTCGAGTGCGACTAACACCTTAGTGATATACAAGCCTGATCTGATCCTACGACAAAATCATGTACACTTCTCAATAGACTCTATAAACAGAGGCGATGCGCAGTTGCGAAAACGAATCAGACGACACGACATGTTGTTGGCGCATATGAGCATCGCATATTCCACTGCCCAAAAAAGATGGTGGAGAACCTCTCTCTTGCAGGAAGAAGGAAACAAGAAGCCCGTAAAAGCTAGCATGGAGACTGAAGAGAGCCGTGAAGCGTTTGTACAGCAAGGCCTAGCATTTGAGCGAGACTTGATGAACATCGAAGGGGCTTCGGAGGACAATGCAATCAAGGTTGACTAATGAGGTTCTGAGCTGTTAAACAACAGCATGTGGTCAGCGCAGCACTTGGGGTGTGACGAGTTCATCAATCTGAGATGGGAGAGCATGAGATGATTAGGTATTCCATATCTGAACAAGAATAGTACTTGATGGCCAAGACATACACTCCTTGACGACTACAATAGTCTGATACACCCTAGTATGACTTCAGAATGGCGGGTGAAAAACCTTCTGCAGTAGCCACATACAAATCATCCGAATCATTCGTACTCCTGTTCTTTAATAGCCCTTTTTGTAAACCTCAATGTTTCTTCCTCGTAATCGGTTTTACCACTGTCCTTGCGTATGGCCTGGGTTTCATTCCCAAGCAGACCTTCAATGGTGACAACCATTTTCGCGCCTCCCTGGTGTCACGTATACAGCTAAGTTCGAAATAGAGTACAGCTGGCGTCTTTGAAAAACTGACAGTATTTGTCATTTATTTCAATACACAGATCGCAGATAGTATCTCATTGCTGTAGTATATTGACTTTTGTGTTGCGGAAAGTTTGTGTAGTATAAGTCAAGAACCAAGTACATTAACCATGCTATATAGAGTTTTCACTTCCAGAATGACTATTTGAAGAATTGATATAGAAGATATGAGAGTAATGATTTTTGTCTTAGCTTCGATCGCAATATTCCTCGAGCTTGACGACTACCGCCCTGTACAGCCTAATGTTCGCGCCAAACTTTCCTACCGAAATGGCTTCGTCAACACATGGAGTTAGGGTATGAGGAAATCAATAATTTTCCTAGGGCTCATATATTTCATCACTGTGGTCTTTGTAGGGTTGTTGCAAGCATTGTGGAAAACGACAAGCCTTTTGGGTTTTATCTGAGGTGCACCATTTCAGCAATCACATTTCTGGCACAGATATCAACCGGCCAAGGTCATTCTGTCGCATTCAATTCCTAGTATCTCAAGGGGCTTTGTGAGAATTTCATGTGGAACGCCTAAAGCACACATAGTCCCCGCTTGGTCTTGGATAGATCTGGCGAATGGTCTTGACCTGCTAACCCTCCTCCGCATTTACGCAAAACACATGAATCCATATTGTGAATTGTGATTCTTGTTGGATGTCTCACCTTTTACTGACATATCTACATGTGCTTATTCGGTCATAGGTATGCGTGATGCGCTCCAAGCCAGCTTGCCCCCTGAGATACAATACCACCGCATGGGAAGAGAAAGATTGTGGCATTCAGGTTAGATGTAAGATGAGACATTGTTAGTTTGTGCAATTGAAAGAGAGAAACAACCGAGACGCCTGTTCGGGCATTCCTGATGGCGATGCTCGATCGGATCGAGATGCATTACGCGTATTGCTTTTTGGCCTTGATCGAGCACCCCAAAGACATATTCGTCCGATAGTTTTCAATCTTCGAGCACACAAGCAACAAACTATTCGTGGGTGGCTAGGCTGGTAGACTTCATTTGCGGAGCGTGGCGCTGTGGCCAGTCCACTTAACTGCTGTACACCGGTGATAACCATCTCGACACAATGGTCTAATAGTTGGAGCATTGTTCGTCTATTGTTATCGACCGCTTGTAAGTGTTTGACGACATCATTGACTATAGCTTCGATTCCTCCATGCCATAGCTCTCGTATGGGAAGTCTTCCAAGCTGCTGTACAGCCTGCCCCAGCCGTCACCAATCTCTCCGGGTGTCCCGACTTGCTTCTTTCCCTGCTTGACTTCCTCTTCCGTCTTGTTCAGCTGTTGTTCTTCATCTTCCTTGTGCTCACCAGTCAAACCAGCCAAAACCTCCTCCTTCCTGTCCTTGTACTCGTTCAGTAGTCCAGGGTGGGGTACCCAGACTGTTTGCATACCTGCTCTCCGTCCCGACTCGACACCAGGCACACTGTCCTCAAAGACTAAGCATTCCTCTGGCTTAATCGGGGGCTGACCCTGTGCCTCGAGCGTTTTGTTGAGTGTGGAGAGCGCGAGAAGGTAGATGTCTGGGGCTGGCTTGCCGCGACCAGCAGGTATCCGAGGATCATCACCAAGAACTTGATGCTCGAGCGCGAAGTTCTGGAAGAGCTCACCGAGATGATCGGTCTTGATCTTGAAATTGTTCTTGTTACTGCTTGTCGCCAAAGCCATGTGAACACCTCTTTTCTTGAGACCTGCCAGAAGCTCCAGGACACCTGGTAATGGCCTTGTATTCGGAAACAGCTTGACCTGGAGTTCCCTCTGCTCCTTCAGCATTTGCTGTTCATCAATGGGTAGCTGAGCCCATGCACGGAAGATCGCGCCAGCTTGAGGCCCCGGTCGGCCTTGCAGTTGTGCTTTGATAGACCACGGTATATTCGGCTTGCCGTAACGTGCAAGGATAGTATTGGTGACTTCCGTGTAGATGTCTTCTGAGTCAATGAGCAGGCCATCCATATCAAACAGAGCCGCACGAATGCGGGGAGGCGGGGTATTGCTACGGGAAGTGAGTATTGGCGCATGATGACGACGGCAGACTTTTGTTTGGAACCTACTTTGAGCTCATTTTGACGGTTTCTGGAAGGTTGTTTCGAAGGAATCTATTGATGCTATCCGTCTACAATTACTCCAGGAAATCGCATTCGACTCACGAACCGAGGCTAGTCGTTAGCGTTTCCAGGGTTTCGAGCGACGTCACCGGGAAAACAGTACACAGACCTGTCACGTCTTATGCAGGAACATAACCTACCCCCAGCACTACTCTAGCATGCCATCATCCCGTGCCGAGCCTGTTACAAAGGCTAATACTGACGCCACCTACACTCCCGAGATTTTCCCCCCGAACGAGGAAAAGAGACTTCTTGAGGAATCGACCACTGAAAAGGCTTCTGCGAACAAGACCTTTACATCAGGCGACTATAACACAGCGATTCAGGGTTATGAAAAAGCACTCGCCGTTTGCCCCACGTACCTCGAATATGATATTGCCGTCCTCCGATCGAATATCTCCGCATGCCACATCAAGCTAGAGGAATGGAAGGAAGCTGTGGACTCAGCAACAAAATCGCTCGACGCTCTCGATAGAATCGATCCACCACCAGTTAAAGCGACCAGCGAATCAGGCGAAGAGGACACAGCGGGTGGTGTGAGCGAGATCGATGACAGTACCGAAATACTCCTCGAAGCGCTCACGCGCACGGGTCATGGAATTAATGACGTCCACAAGCTGCGCACCAAAGCTCTTTTGCGACGGGCAAAAGCACGCCATGAAGTTGGCGGCTGGGCATCGTTGCAGGGCTCGCTTGAGGATTACCAGGCGTTATCAAAATCGTCGCAGCAATTGTCTAGCTTGGACCAGAAGGCTGTGCAGGCTGCGTTGAGAACGCTGCCCGCGGAACTGAATGCTGCAAAGGACAAGGAAATGGCAGAGATGATGGGAAATCTGAAAAAGCTGGGTAATGGGATACTGAGGCCATTCGGGCTAAGTACAGACAATTTTCAGTTCCAACAGGATCCAAACACTGGAGGCTACAGCATGAACTTCAATCAGAATCCTGGTAGATAGGATGGTCACGGGTAAGAGTTGTGTGGCTGTTGATTTGATAGGCCTCTCGGGACGTGTGTTTATCCGCAAGAGATACCCCTTAGATACAAGTTTTTCAAGAAACTCGGCCTCCGCGCAATGTTGGAATGCCTAGCCTGTCATGTGGCCACAGCATCTGGCAGTCCTCGGAATGAAAGATCTCAACTCTTCAGCGCCTCTAATCTACCCCTCATCTGTGCTAACATCTCTTCCTGGTCGTCTTCTTCCTCTTCCTCCAAAGGCTGAGCGATGGATGGTAGCTCTTCCTCTTTCGCTTTGCTTACCGGTAGCCTATCTTTCAAAATGTCCGATAAGACCTTATCAACCTCCTCCTCGGCCTCTTCATCTTCCTCCAGCCCTTCGGTGTCCGCAAGAGTATCGTCTACCATCTCCTCAATGATACCGGCCTTCATGAGCTCAGACGATAGCTCTCGCATCGTGCCGGTTAGCTCTGGTAGCCGAACCAGCGAGTTCACATCCTTCATGATTCCTGTGCTTGCTTTGATGCTCCCCTCAATTTTCCGTACAGAGAATGCTTCATTGACCTGCATCTGAACAGAATTCAGCTGTGCTTTGCTCGTTTGTAGCCGACCGCTCTGCTTCCGTACACGAATCAGCTCGCGAGCGAAGATTCGTACTTCTTGGTTCGCTTGCTTGGCCATGGAGGGGTTTCGTTGCGCGCGCCTGGACGCCTGCAAGATTAGGGTCTTTGTCTTCTGCTCTGTAGACTTGAGGCCTTGGATATCGCGGTCAAGTTTGCGCACATTCTGTCGCACGAGAGCATTGCATTTGCGCTTCTGTTGGAACATTAGACCGTGTCATAAAGATCCTTGCAATGCTGGCCATACCTGCTCCTCGGGTGTGGGCTTCCACAACAGGCCCCGAATAGTCTCCATGGTGCGATCTTGTAGTAGTTATTGCGTTACAAGTATAGACAGGTGAGGACGCCTCTGCACCAAGCGCGCGATAGAGCTATGGTCGCAGACTTCTCAGGCCGCACCAGGTAAGCCGACGTGTTTGCACAGTACGGTGGAGCAGCAGTTATGCTGTAGTGTAACAGCAAGCGCGCCGTGTTTGATATGTCCGAGTGAAAGTATAACGGTGTGGTGCCTTGATTCGCAACTACGGCTGCCGGTGCTCGCTCGGGCCAGCAGTGACCTCACGTTGTTTCGCGGGGCAGAGACAGCCCACTAGCCGCCAGCAACAACCACGCTTCAAGGCAAACACATCACAACCAACGAGTCAGCATTTGTCCAATCCATTTGCAAGCGGCAAGCTCCATAAAGCACCTCTGATCGTCGGTCTGCAGCTTGCTAGCAAATACTAACCACAAAACTGGGGCTGAAGCTGGACGTTCTATAGCTTCCATTGCTTTCTACGCTAGTCTCTCCACAACACGCTGCATTTCTTCCGCCTTCTCGACCTCGACTTCGCAGCTACATTGCCTCGTCATACCACACATAACCCTATCTACTCCGCGCAACCCGACTTCAACACTTCAATACATCCAGTTACAACCATGTCTACACCTACCGTCACACCCGAGGGTAAGTTACGGCCTCATCGACCTTGAGCTTCTGGTTCTTCACGTTGTGGCGCAAGCTCGTCGTCAAAGCACAGCGCGGCAATTGGCACACACAAGCTCCGAGGATTATCTCACTCAGTCGTGCATACTGACTCAACCCAGTCACCTGGGCGCAGCGTTCGTCTGAGCACGACCCTGAGAAGAACTACGTCTTCCTTACCATCGTTGCCGCCGATGTCCCCGAATCAGACCTGAAGCTCGACTTGCAGCCCACAAAGCTCAGCTTCAAGGGTACCTCGAGCTCGAAAAAGGTCACCTACGCTGTGGATCTTGAGTTCTTCGCAGAGATCGATCCCAAGGAGTCCAAGATCCAGCACAGCGGTCGCGACGTCACACTCGTCCTTCGCAAGAAGGAGCTCAAGGAGGAGTTCTGGCCACGCCTGCTCAAAGACAAGGCGAAGGTCCACTTCCTGAAGACCAACTTCGACAAGGTATGTTGAACACCGTCGCGGCAACTGTCAAGGTCGGCGTAAATTTTGAGATCGCAGCGCTAATTGTATCAAGTGGGTCGATGAGGACGAGCAGGACGAGGCGCCTGCCGACGATGAGATGATGAACCAGATGAACCCTATGGGCGGTGACGGCGGCTTTGGCGGTATCGACTTCTCGAAGCTAGGCGCAGCCCAGGGTATGGGCGGCCTCCCTGGGATGGGCGGCATGGAGGGTCTTGAGGGTGAGGACAGCGACGAGGATGATGAGGACATGCCCGAGCTTGAGGATGATGACAGCAAGGGCAAGCCTGCTGCCGCAGCTGCATCTGGTGACAAGCCTAAGATCGAGGAGGTCGCATAAACGTTTGATACCCTCGCTACGAATGAATGACACGAAAAGGTCGAAGAATGGAGTTCACGACAGCACGGCGCAGCGGCATATCCGGGTGATGTCTAGGTCAGAACATGGCTTGACAGAGAGATGCACGTTGGGGACACACTGTGGAGAGTCTTGCTTGAGACTCTTGGGCGGATAATGACGAATCCACATGACAATCGAATCGATTAATACTTTCATGAGCTGGATTGTGACCTTTACTATGTGATATGATGTTAATGTCGCGATAAGAGACGGCTGCCTGTTGTATTATGATTTCAAGAATCGTTCGTTCCTTGCATTCACGATAATAACTTTTACCATCCAAGCCCTGACTCCTAGTCACCCCGGATAATCTTGCCCACGAACTTCAACTCCCATTCAGCAGGATCCTCACCTACAAACTTCGCATTAGCCCGCTCTTCCAACATTTGCGTCGTAACCGCGATACCCTCGTACCACTCTCGAATCGACTCTTGAACATCATCACCCCACATAACTAGCATCCCGTCCGTGCTGCGCGGAATGGGCTTGGGTGGTACACCGCGCATTTTCAGCAGCATGTTCAAGATATCACTAAAACGTTCGCCCTGCTGCGAGAAAGAAGCCGCGGGCTTATCGAGTGGCCACTTGGGGTGTCGAGGAGCTTGCTGCACATTCATGACTGATGGCGGAGAGGACTGCAATGCCGATGCTAGATCGTCGTCGGATTTCGATGCTGGAACGACGTTCGAGGATTCGGAGGCAGTTGGCACTTCCCAGGTGCGGAAGAGCCAGCACATACGTTCTACGCTGGCGAGAAGAATGACTGCGACGAGGAAAGTTTCGAAAGGATTGGCTTGTTGGCGTTGCAGAAGCCGGCGTTCGAGATCGTTCATTATAGTGCGGGCTACGCATGCCGCGCGCTTTTCGGTCGCTCCCATGAGTTGCATCTTGATGAGGTTATAGGATGAGTTGTGATCAAGCGCTGTGATAGGGGACCGTGAGGCATCTTCCATGTCAGATGAGGTTAGAGTCGATGCTGAGAGCATTGGTGGGAGGGTTGGGTTGGAAAAGAGATGCCAGTGTAGATCATGAGATGTGAGAATCCGAGTGTAGTGCCATAGCTCCATCACTTTGTCCAACAAGCCATCCGGATTTGGCGAGGCCAGTCTCGATATCGTGTGCTGTGTTGTCCTCATGAACGCCGAGTCTTCTGACAAAACAAACCGAGGACTAATCTTCTTCATGTAAAGATCCAATTTTCCACTGATATCATCTTCACCATCTATAAGCTCAAGATCTGGAACGGTGACTGATGCGAAAATTGTGGGATCGATGTCGGCATCTTGGGATGGTTGATTTTGATGGCATTTGAGAGGAGTAAAGGTTGAGAAAATACCCGATTCGGGGTAGTGCGAAGCCTCGATGCGACCAGGGGTCTGATCCAGACGAATTTGGCCTTTGGCTTGACTAGTTGCATGATACGCGAGGACACCGTGCAGACCAGCTGAGTATAGGTTGAACTCTTCAGCAATACGCGTTCGTATGCAGGGCTGCTTCCACAGGCGTGCGCTTTCGACATTCTGACAAGTGTTGCATGGGTTGTCGCCGGAACACGGTTTCTTCAACATGCGGCACCGAATGCATGCGCCTCGTTTGCGGACCTCTTGCACTTCCTTCCGTCTACTGTCAGTAAAGCGACCCCTTACTTTGGGTTTCGCAGGCTTCTGATGAATACTAAAGTCTGTAGTAAAGTGCGTCTGGGTGTTTGGGTTGATCGCAATAGGTCGTGGCTGCGCAAATTTGGAAGAGTTGTCGTCTTTCGATAGCAATTGGTCCTTGTTATGATCTTGGAGCAGAGGATCCAACGGGTGAGGCTGCAGGTTGGGCCATTGCTGGCGTTGAAACCCCATTCCATTGTGCGAAAGGTTCAGATCTGGATCCATGTTCATGCCGCTTGCGAGTGGCATCAGGTCGTTAGCCGCAGATGCCGCCATGACGAGCGAGGGCACCATTTGCGCCATACTACCTGAACTTGAAAGAGGCATATTGCCCATGTGAGGCGAGTTTGTGGGCGAATGGTGCAGAGGACCGTTGAACTGGTACATAGACGGTAGTGCCGGCGCACCAGACATATCCATAGCGTGTGACAGACTACTCAGATCAGTTCCTTCCGTTCGGTCATCCTGTATCCACTCATCGAGCAGCTCCCCCTGTCCTGTATTATGGTGCACCTGCTGCTGCTGAGGTTGCATACGCTGTTGCTGTAGCTGATGCTGCTGCTGCTGGTCAAGCGGACGCTTGCCGGACAGGTCAAGGTGTTGTCGCGATACTTCTGCAAGGGTCTCAAGCGCCGACAGCTGCTTCGAAGGTGTGAATGAAAGGTTGGCCTTCTGGCCGTTGCGCATGGGTCCTGTCCCGTTCGCGACGGTGTGCGCCATGTTGTCCGGGACGGGCAGCTCGTGGAACTGCAACAGCGCCCGCTGGCGATCGCGCAGAGGTAGAGCCGGACATTTCTTAACCAGATGGTTTGTGAGGCTGTCTATGCGACCCTTGGGGAACTGCTCGCGTGGTCAGTCACTGGTCCGTAACTTTTTCTGTGGTGGGGGTTCGCGCACCTTCTCACCGCATTGCTTGCAAGTGTGCTGATAGCGATTGCTGGCGTCTTCGAGCTTCGGACCGCGTTCGAAGTACTCTAGAATGAGCTGATTCGGCCTCCTGTATTCTACATCAGTAATTGTCCTTCCACTGTGCTGCTGTGACGCCGTACCTGCCCATGGCGGTGAGTTGAGCGGTAACAGTCAGCTGCGCAGACAAGGGTTGCGGGAAGTGGCAGAAACGCGCAGCCAAACTAGCGCCAATGCGTCATTCGACCAGTGCAACGGCGCTGTGGAACAGCCTTGTGACACGCATGCATGCAGATGGGCCCCGAGGAGTTTTTACTGCGCCTTATACAATCTCGGGACCCCAAACACAAAACATACATAGTTGTTACCTGTCCAGTGAACTTCAGTCGACAAGTTGACATGCGCGCTGGGTGAGGCAGCGATATGGTTGCCTTACGCATAGATCGAGTCCCTGAATATCTTCACAATGCTAGCACCCGATCGAAATTCCAGCCTGCCTCGTCCCCACGTCAGCTTACGAGGGTCGTGTCAGATGTCCGGGGGTGGAATCCTTTCACTTCTGCTTGTCTACTTGTGTCAAGGTTGTATACCTGATTAGGCTTCGTCTTGGCGAGCCTCCTTGCACATTCGTTGCCGAGGACGCGAATCGTCAGCAATGATGTTCTTGCTTATAACAACCTATTCTCTGCTCACTACGGGGTAGCGTGCGCACACTGTTACCAAATCTCACGATGACAGTCACACCGGTTGCCATTTTCTCGGCCCCAAACGTGCTGTACGCACGCACAGCATGGCTTGTGGCTGTTGTTGCAGGCTACGTTCTCTTATGCCGATTGTTGAGATACAGAAGACGTGACAAAGAGCATTCACAGCGAATATACCAAACTCGCGAGGACTTCAAGAAGATGACCGCTGAAGATGCGTGGGAGATTGTCAAATATACACAGGGTTATGAGTTTCCTTGGATTTCCAAGAAGGCACTGTCTTTTGCCTTATTCAAGTACGTGCATAATGTGCGTGGGACAATGCTTTGCACTGACCACGGTATAGAACCTACGGAATTCCGACAATCTCAAAGTTGCTATGCGAGACTCAACAGCTGGGCAAAGTCGAGTATGCTAGTCGGCGCTACACCGACACGGGCGTCCTGATCGCAGAATTCCTTCAATACAGTCCTTCTTCCGAGCGAGCGAACTCAGCTATTGCTCGGATGAACTACCTGCATTCTAGATACCAAAAGGCGAATAAGATCAGCAACGACGACATGCTGTACACGCTGTCTCTATTCGTCTTAGAGGTCGAGAAATGGACCAGGCTGTATGAATGGAGGGCACTCACGCCGATGGAGATTGCCGCTTTGTAAGTGAACTACCACATCGTTTCGAGTACTTGTGCGTTGGTGCTGTGACCTAATAAGATATGCAGAGGCACGCACTGGAAAGTCGTTGGTGAAGCCATGGGCATAAGCTATGCAAACCTTCCTCGTGGTCCGAACACCTTTCAGGACGGTCTTGAGTTCTTTGAAGACCTAAAAGAGTGGGCTAAAAGCTATGAGAATGATCATATGGTACCTGATAAGTTTAATCATCAGCTGGCAGAAGAGACCACGCGCATTCTTCTCGCCAATATACCTAAGGCTCTCAAGCCATATGGACAGCACTTCGTCACGGCTTTGATGGACGATCAATTGCGACGGGCCATGATGTACGATGAGCCCCCGCAGATATATCTGAGATTGGTCAAGGTCATCTTTGGATTCAGGAAATTCATTTCGAGGAATCTCCTCCCCCCTCGACCTCACGCATTCCAGGCCCAGCTCGTCACTGATCAGCCGGATCCAAAGACGGGCAGATACTTCACAACAGAATATGAAACCGAACCCTGGTAAGACAATCACTCGAGAGCACATATATAAATACTAAAGGGATTGCAGGTACCTCCAGCCTACGTTTTACGCTCGCAACTCGCCCCTCGCATGGTTGAAATGGGTTTCTGGCAGACCGTACCCTAACGGAAAGGACTATAAGCCTCAAGGTTACAAGATCTTCGAAGTCGGTCCAGAGAAGCTAGAGGGCCACGGTCTCGACGAATGCAAAGCAATACGTGATCACCTCCTCGATAGCGATCGCGGAAGGTGTCCATTCGCCATCTCGTGAACCATTCCATAGAGTACGACTGTACGACCACGATACGGTGGTAGCCACGCATTCGAGAAGGCGTGTCGTATAAGCCACAGCTCTGAACGAAACACTGCGCGCAACCAAATCAAAGGAATTCTATCACGTAGCTGTCAATCGAGGCTAGATATTCTACTGATGTTCGATAATGAGATACTATAGTGGGACTCTACATTCATCACATCCATCAGCGTGACGTCACCGTGACCATGCACACTCGATGACGACTACACACAACAACAATCAGCTGCCATATATCACCCAAAAGCTACAAATCTCAATATACATTGAAATCTTCAAAGACAAAGCTCTACCAATACATATTGTTCATCGCTATGGCAGACCCTAAATCACCCGCTACAAACCCAACGATCTCGCCTGACCCCAATGCCAACGGCTCTACGATCCGCAAAGCCTTTCTCACCGAAGCGATTGCAAACCTCTTCACCATACCTCTCGTTACAAACACATCGTGGGTTCTCTCCATCCTGCTGAACCACCCCTCGGATATCAACCCCTCTTCGATTCTCTTCGCGCGTTTATTTGGCGGCCTAGTAGTCGGTGGCTTGACATCTGCCCTACTCATCGGCTATACCAACACGCGCAATGGCATCGAGAGCAGAAGGCCGACGTACGTGTTGCTTGGTCTGGGAGAGATAATGTTGATTCCGACTCTGTTCAATGAGATATTGCAGGATGGTGGGAGGGATGCGGCGTTGAGCAAGAAGGTTGCCGGGTTAAGTATTGGAATGTTGCTGCCGCCTCTACTTTGGAGAATCTATGTACTTGGTATCAGGCCGGATTTGCTGGGGATATATACGGAGAAGAGGAATATTGATGTGAAAGGCGACTGTAAGTCTGGTTGATTGTGGCATTGCTTTTAGCTGCTTATTCTGGCATAGATGGTTCTATCGGCGGACTTGACAAGTAAACTGGTTTCTGGAGCGGCATTTTACTCGTCTCTTTTCTGATGTGGCATTGAGTCAAATGGTAAATAACAATTGCTTGAGAGACGTATACAACATGTTCCAAACATACCTCCCGACTTTTCAACTTTTTAAGTCATTACTTATCAATATGCACCTATCTTAACGCCGCGCTGAAATGATTCGAATGCCCTGTATCCTGCTTCGTCTGCCATGCTTTTCGGCAAATCTAATCCTCGAATCCACCCCAGCCATCGTCAGAATCCTCTGCATCTGGTTCGGCCATCTCCTCATCTTCTTGACCTCTCCATGTACGCAATGTGTCCTCTGCTAACACCTCTTTTGCGGCTTCTCTTAAGACCTTGAGGCTCCCATTCTTGGCCAGCTTCTCAATCGGCTGTACTAGAGTCTCTAGGATCTTCTGCTTCTTCTCATCCTCCCAATCCGAGTTGACCTTCTCTAGCTCATCGATCCATACATCCAAGACGTGATATCGCAAACCGTTCGGGATCTTCATGTTCGTTGGGTTCAGTGGTGTCTCCTCCATTATCGCATTGAATTCTTCCAGAACAGATGACTTCCATTTCTTAGCCGCAAGGTGCTGGAAAGATGCATTCATGTATTGACGAATGAGGTAGAGGTATTTGTCGATGCGCAGCGCTTCGATGTTCGTCCACTCGCGGGACATCGTAAGAAAGAATGTGCGAATGAAGGGCAGCGCAACGCCAGGCTTGAGAATCGAGACTAACGAGGCAAAGTCGCGCGACAGTCTTTGTTGAAGAGCAGGCTTATCCTGCATCCAGAGGCCTATGGGCTGATCAGTAACGTGCTCATGCTTGATAGTGAAGGTCGAAGCGTATCATGGGGCAGAGCAGAAGCTCCACATGGCCTGAATGGAAGCCACAGACGTGCTACTCACAATAGAACAGCCCTTTCCAGAGCTTCAACAAATCGAGCTCCGACAATTCTGAACGTCCTCCAAGATAAGTGCGTAGTGAATCGAAGGCATTGTCGCGAATCTCCTTGTCTGTGTCGCACGTCAGTTTCTGGATGGTCGGGTGAGCAGGAGACAGTCGTACCGCTCGAAGCGAGGTTCTTAATGAAGGGGCTGTTCTCGGCCATGGCGTAAATTGTTCAACAACGGTATGGTTTCTTGATCGTGAGTTCTGTCGCGGGGACTTTTTTCTGGCAGCCGCGACGCAATCGATAAGTTAGCGTCGCGCTAGCGCAGAGCCCTGAAGGAAACTCGGGATCATCGCAGTTGGCAACCTGTGTGGTCGACTTGTATGTGGCCCTAAAGGTACGTTACTCAGAGTCTTTGGACTGCAAGTGCTCAAATAACTGTAAATGTTAAGTCGTGCCTATAAGCATTAAAGCGTTGCATAAATTCATGACTCCATTAAGCCTGTTACCTGTGACGCGTGCGGCGTCACGCAGTCACGTAGGCAGCAGTGCAGCACCAAGCAGCAGAGCTGCACTGCAGCAACAGTAAGTTTGAAATAAGCCTTAAGGTACACTAATTATTTTGTCTCTTATGATTAAATTATTATATAAATATAGCAGATACATATAGAATAAGACATCTTGTAATTTCTTAGTAAGTTTGTAAAAGATAAATTAGCTTACATCAGCAATGAATATCGCGCTAGAAATTAGTGTTGTCGCGTTAGACCTTCAGCCTATTGTTCTATACAGGCTGACAGCTTGTTCTAGCAAAATTCGCGTTCTAGCGTTTAGAGCAGGCAAGCGGTGCTGGAACTTCTTACACTCTGATTAGCGCATTGCGCCAGTCTGTTAATTAGTTCTCTGACTGGCATGCACCGTAAACCCGCTATGGTCGTCATACCTAGTGGCAGCCGGCATACGCGTCGCGTTGCTGTCGACAAGGTAAGTGCAAATGGCAATTTACATGCAATCATTCACATGTAAGCTAGCGCTAATAAAGTCTAGGTTCATTCTATTATCTGCAATCGTGTTAGAAAAGGAGTTTGTACCCTCCCTCACTTCACAACCAAATGTTGTGGTCCGTGCGCGTTAATGCTGACATCGCTCTTCTAGGACGAAGAATATCTTGTCCTTTGGGAAACCGAAATGAATACGTCCAGACCTCCCATGAGCTGGCACCTCATTAATGAACTCAACCGGTGCCTTGAACTTGTTCAAGACTACCTAGACAAGCGAGAGGAGTAGGCATATTCGCAGTTCAGTATATGGGTGCTAATGGAAGCTAGATTCAAGAAGATCTTGTCACACAGCAAAGCACCGTCCAGGAAGCGAAAAAGTCCCGATGCAGAATTTGGGACTGAACGTCGGCCTTCTCCATTCGACCGACAATTACAGCAGAACAGCCGGACACCTTCGATTTCTCGACCATCATCTTCTTCAAACGCATTGACTCCCATATCCAGTTCTCCAAATACATACAATGGTGTAATGGATGCTGATAAACATGGATTTGTATTTTGTCGACATGTAAGTGCACGGCACTGGAATGAAATGGATAAATTCTGACTACGGCAGGCGTCTGGCCCAGACATTGCCTCAGCTCTTGTCACTGAATTTTCTACTCTGGAAATGAAACAGGCTGCGTGTCTTGCAGATATCAAAACTGCCACCACGTTTATACGTGCTGCATACGTCAAGAAGTTGAGCAAGGTCAATGGCCCCCCAATTGAACTTTTCAACACCGTTGATGGGTCCACGCCGCCACTACGTTTCCAGTACATTCCGAAGTACAAACTGACAGAAGGGGTTTATCAGTACTCGGCCGCCACCACTACAGGCTGCCAACAGTGTTCTCCTCACATGGGCCAGAGCATTGGATGCGAATACACGAAGAAGTGCGACTGTCTAGAATACGCTGCGGTTGACGAAGCACGTCTAGACGACAAGCAGCGACAGGAGTACGAGCGATGCCGAGCTGAGGGTCTTTCAACGATGGGCTTACCCAAAAGGTTCCCATACTTCACCCAAGGAAAGAAGATCCAGCGCGCTGGTACCCTAGTACCTTTCTATCTCGACTCTCGTAGTCCAATCTACGAATGTAATGATAATTGCAGTTGTGGCCCAAGTTGCCGCAACAAAAATGTCCAATTTGGCCGCAAAGTCGAACTCGAGATATTCAAGACCTCAAGTGGGAGAGGATGGGGCTTGCGATGCAAGCAAGATCTGCATCAAGGGCAGTTCATTGACACGTATCGTGGCGAAGTCATTACTGATGAAGAGGCTGACCGCCGAGAAAAAACATCATCCAAAGCAAAAGCATCGTATCTATACTCACTCGACAAATTCAATGACACCGAAGAACTGGAACACGAGCCGTACGTGGTAGATGGAGAGTTCATGGGCGGTCCGTCTAAGTTCATCAATCACTCCTGTGAACCGAACTGTAGACAATATACTGTCAGCTATAATAAGCATGATCCGTACATTTACGACATCGCCTTCTTCGCCTCGAGAGATATTCCAGCATATGAGGAATTAACTTTCGACTATCTCGACAAAGAAGACGCTGGCGAGATAACTGACGTTGACGAGGATGCCATTCCGTGCCTTTGCGGCGCTAAGAAATGCCGCAAGTGGCTGTGGACTTGAAAAGTAGTCTCTTATCCTGAGTGGGCCTGACTTGTGATGAGTTTCGACACGGTTGGGGGATTTGGCATACTTTGACCCACATGTTCTCGCAACTGAAGGCGAGCGATGCATTATACTTGCGATCAATCTGGTGTATCAGTTACCTTCCTTTGACATACATTCGACTCTCGTCGGGGACTCGGAAATTGCAACCGCTGAGCAATATCGATTGCGCTGTTTCGTGTCAAAACTTGTCACAGCTGCCAGGGGCAAAGCAGCTCAAATTAGTCAATAGTGAACCTGGCAGCGGCGAGAGTATTTAAAAGTATTCTTAAAGTAGAAGGGTTCATGTCAGGCGATCCCCAGGTCACTCTGCACAGCCAAATTGAAGAATGATCTTGCCTGAGCTTCGTTCCGATAAACAACTGAATTGAGTTTTCAAAAGCCACTCTTACCTGGTACAATCTTGTAGCAGGCTCCTTTTTTACCAAACATTTCACTTAGATCTCTGACGATAGCATTCGGTCTCTCCCAAGCGGCAAAGTGGCCTCCTTTGTCATTTGTACTTTCGAGCACAATAGAGCCTGCATCCTGTCAGTACGCCACATCTACTGCATCAGGCTCTTTAATGCAAACGTACCAAGCGTACGTCCCCATATCTTGGGTACGACACTGAGTTCTCGAGGGAAGTGTGCCAACCCCAGCTTCACCCTGTCCACCCATTGACTGGCACGATCCCTGTTGGGCACCTTATCCGTGGGATTATGTTGCGCCTCATAGTATATTCTAACGTGTGCATTTGGCCCGCTTGTACTGAACCAATAGATGCCGACCCAGGTTAAGATCTCATCCTCCGTCCAAGGATAGTTGTCTGTCCAATCCACCAACTTTTCGTAGATCCAGGCCAGTAGGGCAACAGGACTATCCGCAAACGCATACGACAGGGTCTGTGGTTTGGTCGACTGCAAAAGGCGGTAGGCTTGGCCTTGGTCAATGAACCAATCTGAACGCTCAATGCCCTTCTGCTCTGCCTCGGTGTAGGGCGTCAAGGCGTGCTGAAGTGCCAGTGCCGGTTGAGATGTGAAGCTGGGGGGCTGGGCTCTGATCATGTTGATATGATTTGCCAGGACAGATTCAGGATCTAGTACGCCCATGATACGTGTGATGTAAAAGCCCCAATCGCCACCCTGAGTCACGTACTTGTCGTAGCCCAGCTGCTGCATTAGCCGATGACAGGTCTCTGTGTATTGTGAAAGTGCGAATCCTGGTTTCGTGACTCGAGTGCTGAAACCAAAATTTGGCAGAGAGGGCGCAATGATGTGGAAGGCAGGCCCACCTGTCTTTTCACGCTCTTCAAACAATGGGAGCATTTTCGTGACTTCAACGAAAGATCCTGGCCATCCGTGAACAAATAAAAGGGGGATTGCATTCGGATTCAAGCTTCTCTTCCAGAGAAAATGTACGTCAATAGGATCAAATCCATCAACCTGAACACTCTGGCGATAATTCGGTAGCTTATTTAACTTGGCTTCAGCAGCACGCCACGAGAACTTGGTTTCCCAATATTTCGCAAGCCGTTTGACGTCCGATAAGGGGGACCCATATGGCCATTGGCTTAGTGTATCGAGCTGGTCAGGGTAGTCAGCATCAGAGAGCTTTCGTTGCAGTTTGTCAATGGCGGCGTCAGGGACAGCTATGGTATAAGGCTGAGGCGAGGTCATTGTATTATAGTGAAAAATCTCGGATGTACGTATAGAAAATAACAGTATGTGCTCTCAAGTTGAATAGAGATGATGGGATGGTGCTATCAAGCTTGCGTTGATTTGTAAGATACTCGCGTCCTGCGCGCGTCACAAGCACCAGTCGGCTGCTTGCCGCTGGAGCAGGTCCCTTCCCCGCATCTGCTATACTACATCGTCGGTACAACACCGATTCTCCATTAATGCCAGTAGAAGATCGATGATCCATACTATAACTCTAACAGCTGCTGACTGTGCAGTACCCGACTCCTTCACCTTGCTATGCTCATGCCACATGGCTCAGCAACTGCTCATTGCAGCGTCACAAGTCATGAGTATCTCTTCCACAGTACTAGTACCTGCTCGGCTGTCTTTTGATTGAACAATGTCCAATGCTCACTGAAGGGATCGATTTGAGTGTTGGTCTTCACTAGACACTCAATGTTTTAGGATTAGCAAGCCATGTCGTTTGGAGGTCGTGTTTCAGCCGCCCTCTGACCCCTCTATACCAAATTCCCGTGACACAGGCTATCGAAATCCGTTTAGGAGCACACTGTGCAGCTTTTTTGGAGCGGAAGTGAAGCGATCGAAGAAAAGAGCTTTTTGTATGGGAAACCCTTGCCTCACTATCAGTGTCCCCGAACTCGTGGACACAAGAGTGGACTTCTATTTGCGAGCAAAGACGCTTGCAAATGTGGTACGACGGATGCAATCCTAACAAGGACAATGGAAAGATAGTGATGCATAGATGTAGCTTGCAGCCGAGTGCAGTTCCTTCCAGCTGCCTGGAATTCACCCAACGTGCATTCGCATCCGACGAAGCTTCATACAATGGCCTGCACTTTATTCTGGCACCAAAAGTCGAAGCGGAAAGTATCTATGATTATGCCACTCGAAATCATCAATACGAACGAGGAAACGCAAGCAGAATCTCTACAGTCTGCAAGTGTAGAAACTGTGAACGATGACAATAGCGTCTTCACTGGTGCCGGCTGTCGATGCTGCCCCAACCGTGGCGCAATCGCTGCGGTACGAAGATCTGTTGTCGTAAAATTTGCTGGCAAAATCAAAGAGCTGCAAAAGCTGAAATCAGCGCCCGCCGGGTGCTATAGGCAAGATCATCAACCTGTCCTGTCGTCAGGGCTGGGCTAGGACTTCTCATATGAGCTCTCAGCACAGCCACACGATGACGGAGATAGCTGAGAGGTAAGAACAAGACTAGTACGGACGTCGGTAACCCTTTCTGCGACATTGTCCGTTCAGCGCATGCGCCCAATAAAAATAAAATTATCTGATACTCTCCCGATTATTATTTGCAACAAGCTGCCAGTCACAGCTGCGCGTGTGCGTGTGTGGATATTGACGAACCGAGGCGCAAAGCAGACCGTGAACTTGGAATCGCGTGCCACTGTCAAACCGCATCTCAGCCTGTATCAAACTTCAAGACCGTGGCGCCACTGTGCCACCGCGCCGGAGTGGCACAGTGCGTCTGGCATTCATCCAATGGTATGACAAGCGCTCGCCTACAAATCTCCGACCGAAGAAAAATGCCATCTCGCGTACACACTTGTTCAGGAACCCCAGATCACGGAAAAGGGGACCATGAGAAACAGAACGGGCGTCGCTTGAAATAGCAGCTCAGCACGGGCCGGATACGCGGAAAGAGAACAAATGCCAAGAAAAGAGCTGGCATTCCTTCTGCTCTCGTGACATGATCATAACAACACTCCAGTCTGTTTTAGAGTCGATTCAAGCTCCAGATCTCTCAGAAGGAGGCCAGAGAGCATCCAACGAGGATTGCGGCGCGACAGACACAGGCGAACGCGCCGTTCAGGAACGCTCGCCGTATTCCGCAACCCAAAGGTAAGCTTTCACGCTGCCGTCGGTGCTTGGCAGCCCCAATAAAGTTAGTAAATCAGTATGTGTTTGGTCTAGGCACCCAGGAACTCATGCCTGATGACCGGCACGCCTCGTTCAAGCCACCGCGGCGCGCAACTAAGGAGCGACGCCTGCGCTACATAAGGTGGAGGGGACCGCGCGGGGTGCATGGCCAGCCACTACCCTCTCTGACTCTGTTTCTGGTTGTATATTTGCTGCGTTGAAGACCTGTGGGGAACCTTGTCACAGATCGGAACGAATTCGGAACTCAATATGAAGCTGCTTGCTGCTCTTGTTGTGCCTTTGGTTGGCGCCCGCGTCATCAGGTTCGAGCAACAGGTACCCATTGTGCATAAGGAAGTTGAGGATCCTGCTGCGCCTGCGATCGGAGTGCACTTTACGACCTCGAATGCGGCTGCTGCTGCGAAGTACGAGAATGGCACCACAGTTGATCTGATCAAAGTATGTCAAGCAACCATTGATCCATGCCAGCTTATTGACCCATGCTTAGGTAGAAGCAGATGCTGATTACATCGATCTAATGTCAAAGTGGACAAGGTCATGGAAGGAATTCGACTGTGAAGGTCCGGTTAAGCACATCCGATGCGACCTTGAACAAGTCAGACGCGAAGCCAGGAGACAACTGAGACTGCCCATTACCCGCGACTCGGCGACACTGGGCAAGTTTGTGAGAAAGGTCCGAGGCGCCATCGAGCAAGAGCTGGGGACATCGATATCCACAATCACGCCTGTGGCACCGCAGCTCATTGGCTGGAACTCTGATGACTTCGACGATGCTCTACACCTCGCCGGATTAACCTCTACAAGAATCGGTAACAGGCCGACATATTGGGACACGAACGCAGCGTTCGCCGGGTTGGGACACGGTCTCTGTGAGTTTAGGACCGATCTTGCCGACTGCCTGGAAGAGGAACGTCAGATGCCGTATGAGCATGTACTTTTCTTAAACTTCGACAATTCTGCCTTTAGTGCTACGGTGCAATATTTGCAGCACGCGGACCAGGAGTGGTCTTATTCCAACCGAGCTGATATGCACCTCGGATGGTGGAATGCACCTGTTTTTGAGGTTTCAAGAGCAAGGTTTTGGGCACAAATACACGAGGTCATCCTGGAGGTAGCCGGGGCTTTACAAAGGGCGCCCAACAAGATTGTTCTGCTTGGAGAACATGGAGCGAACCCGGAGTTTCTGGAGGTTGCCAAAGCTGCTCTGTGGGATGTCTTAGAAGTCGATGTCTCGTTGCTGCTGGATGCGAACGAGGCAGAGGGTGTAAGCATGCTGGCAGCGCGGGGCGCAGCAGAGTTCGCACGAAGAGCTGAGACTTGGAAAGAGTGGCAGATTAAGCAAGATGATGTGGAGAGCATTGAGCTCTGATGACAGAGATGTCATCCAATTCTTTTATGATACCCAAACATAGTCGTAATGTCGATATACAACGATATTGTTACATTGTGATTGGAGCTTCTTAGCTTTCGTGGCCTCGTGCATTGAGACTGCAAAACATACATGATAAAGAAGAGCGACCATGCTGTTCATATGTAACGGAACATGTTGTTCTTGACACTTCTCTTCATTGAGACTGGTTGCCCGTCTTCGTACTCGACTCCGGATGCGCCGCCGTCTCCCGAGTGTTCTTGCATTTTCAGTTGGAATTCAGCATCAAGCTCTGCCTGTGTCTTCACCTTAGCTTTCGCCTCCTCGACATGGTCTACGTCTTGGCGAGGATTGGGGTTCCCCTCCGGTTTGATAGATGATTGCTTCCAACAGTGAGTGAGCGACAACAACACCATAGCATTGAACCTACAGGTGCTTGTACTTTGTCGTCTCTTGAGCCGCCGTCGCTGACTTCGGTCATGGACGATTTGCCAGAACACGCTACTCTAGAGGTGCTGAAAGAGCGAGCTACAGGAAAGCGACGAGAGATGAGGCGTAGGTTCATCATTTTGCATGAGTAAATGCAGGTGTTCACAAATGATTAAGGTCTACGAAGAGAATTTCACCGGGCAGGCTATAGCTGAAGGAAATAGGTCTACGTCACGGTGACTACTGATACTGGTGATGCTGGCTGACTAAAGTGGATCATGCCAAGACCACTTAGTCGCAACTTTGAAGCTTTGCGACTGCGATTATGCAGCGTCCACGCACGCGTCCATCGACCACGCCCACCTCAGCACCGGAGCACGGTATTTGCCCCGAATCGCCCGGATAGCCCACGAATCCTCGGTCACAATGGTCGTTACCAAGGTCGGTCAGTGGAGCAACGTCGAGGACGAGGTGCTCAAGGCGGCCATCTCCAAATATGGTTTGAATCAATGGGCGCGATGCGCCTCTCTCCTTGCGAAGAAAACAGCGAAACAGTGCAAGGCGCGATGGAATGAGTGGCTTGATCCTTCGATCAAGAAGACGGAATGGTCGAGAGAGGACGACGAGAAGCTGTTGACTATGGCTAAGCTTCTCCCTACACAATGGCGAACTATTGCCCCAATCGTCGGCAGGACCGCGACACAGTGCTTGGAGCGATATCAGAAGCTTCTAGATGAACAGGAAACGAGAGAGAGCGGAGACTTGGGCCTGGCAGGTCCAGATGGTGGAGAGTCCGCAGCACCGACCGCCGACGAGGTTCGAAGATTACGCCCCGGCGAAGTTGACGCCTATTCTGAAAGCCGGCCTGCTCGCCCCGATGCGATCGACATGGACGAAGAAGACAAGGAGATGCTGTCTGAAGCACGTGCGCGTTTAGCCAACGTCAGCGGAAAGAAGGCGAAGCGAAAGGCGCGCGAAAGGCAGCTGGAGGAATCTCGCAGGTTGGCCCTGTTACAGAAAAGAAGGGAGCTTAAGGCAGCTGGAATTAATATCAAGATTACCCCGAAGAAGGGTAATCACATTGATTACAACGCCGACGTGCCGCTAGAGAAGGAGGTTCCTGCAGGTTTCTTTGACACCGTCGAGGAACTTGACCACAACGAACGAGAACGAGAAAGCTTTGACCCGCGCAAACAGCAGCTTGCCAACAAGCGCAAGGCAGACCAGCAAGGCGATGGGGGGGAGAGCAAGAAGAAGAAGAAAGACGAGAAGTCTGGAGGGCTTGCCGCGTCATACGCTAAGGCTGCACAGATGCAAAGGATTCGAGAGGCTGAACAGAGTAGCAAAAGACGGGGTTTGGTCTTGCCAGCGCCGCAAGTTGGCGAGGCTGAGATGGAGGACATCGTCAAGATGGGCATGCTTGGAGAGCGCGCCGCCACTGGGAGCAGTAGTGACAATGTCGCAACGCAAGGCTTGATTGGGAATTATTCAAGCATTGTCAGTAGCACACCAATCCGCACTCCGATGGCTCCGAAGGAGGAGGATACAATCGCAAACGAAGCACGAAACGCCCGTTTACGAACAGCAACCCAATCTGCCTTACTGGGAGGAGATAACCCCGATTTCGAGGAAGAAGAGGCTTCAGCGTCTTTGTCTGCACCTTCCACAAGACACCAGATCGTCACACCCAATCCTCTTGCAACTCCGTTCCGACAGGGAGGAGTAGACGCTACGCCAATGCGTCAAGGGCCAGGAGCAACACCAATGCGTACCCCTCGCGATACATTGCGACTGAATGCTGAGGATAGCACGATGCAGTTGGTCGGACAGACACCCCGCGATATCAAGCTACGAGAGCAGGTCAAACGAGCAGATCTGAGAAGCAGACTTGCGGCATTGCCGAAGCCGAAGGAAGAGAGCTGGGAGTTCGAACTCCCCGACGAAGCCGCAGAACCACAGCCTGTCGAACTCAGCGTAGAAGATGCTGCCGAGCGTGATCGCCGCGCCCGTGAAGCAAAAGAAGCAGCGGAACGCGCAGAATTCGCTCGCCAAACACAAGTTGTTCAACGCTTCCTCCCCCGCCCATCAGCCGTTGACATTGACGTCCTCATGAAACGGGCGCTCAACCTTTCCGATCCCGCAGAGCGCGAGGTCGAGATAGAAATGGCCCAACTCATCGCGCACGATGTGCAAAAATTCGGGTCCGGTCGCGTGAGTGGCACCGTCAAGCAGCTCCAACGACACTCGGACGATGCCCTGCGCGCCGCGAAAATGGAACTCGCGCTCGAATACGCCCTGCAGTCTTCCGCCGAGAAGTCCAACTTTAGCGCTGCTTTCTCCTCTTCCTGGACCAACCTGCATGGCTCTGCCGTCCTCCCCGGCATCGCGGGCTACGAAGAGGACGAAATCGACGAGCACCAGCTCCTGGTTGAAGCCTTCGACAGCGCGCAGGAGTCCATCATCGAGGCCGCCGAGCGCGCGAACAAGATAGAGAAGAACCTCGCCAAGCACCACGGTGGCTATATCCAGCGCAGTAGGATGCTGCGCGAGAAGATTGCGCAGGCGTACTCGGCACTGGAAAAACAGAGGGTTGATCTTGACAGCCAGCGTTCGATGCAGTACGCGGAGCAGTTGGCGATTGGACGCCGGTTGGAGAGTCTGAGGGCCGAGGTCTCGTTTGTGACGAGAAGGGAGAGGGAGGCACAGGAGTTGTACCGTGCGAGGAGGGATGAGCTGGAGAGTTTGCATGAGCGTGCGAGTGCCAATGGTGTGCATTGAGCTGTTTCTCGGAACACGAGCGAGCGGAGGTTGGAGTAGTGGAAAGGGGTTTGATATCCAATTATTGACATCGACATTGCACATCAGATTTAGTATACTTCTTGCATGGGAAAGGCGTTAGCATACTGTAGGACAAGAAAGGGCAGTCTAGGAGCACCAGGTGACGATTCAAATAGGCAAAAAGGTAGAAATCCAACGCAGAAAAAGTTCAATTGATCAAAGTCTATTTCCAAAACCGCACAGATGGGTATAAAGTCCGGTGTGGCAGCGTCGTCAAGAAGTGACAGCGACATGTCAAGCGGGCAAGAAGAAGATGTACATGGAAGAGGGTTGGCGACACAACGTCAAGCCAGAAGCATCGAGCCCCGGCACCCAACGACAAAAGAAGCAGATTTCCAACGCCGCCATCGCAACCAAAATTCGACCAAAGGAAAGCCTCCCCCAAAACACCGTTTCTTGGCAACTCGTCAATCATTCGTTCGTTCGTTCTGGTGTGGTGTCCATCACTTCATCATAGCGACCATCTAGCACTTGCCATCCAACACCTCGAAAATGCCCACGACGCTCGCATGTTCAACGCCCATTGGCCGGGGCTCGAGGACGTCCATCTCGCTCCCGAACGTTTGGATCTCCATGTGCATCTCGAACTCGAGGTTACTGGGGCGTCTCCTGACGGCGAGAATCTCAGCGAGGCTGTGGTTGGAGCGGCTGCTTTGAGGGCTAGAGTTGCGCGAGTAGGACCCTGAGACGTTGCGAGACTGCGTGAGTGGCGAAGTGGTGGAGGTACTTGAGTAGCTTGTCGCGGATGCCGAACGCGAAGAGCGGGTTGGGCTGAAGGCGGTCTTGAGCGATCGCATATTCAGCGAGGTGTTGCGGAGAGGCTGAAAGGAGCCAGAGAAGCGGTTACTGCGGGTAGACATTTTGGTGGACAGGTTTCTGAAGTGGTAATTTTGATGTTCCGGTGAGTCAACCGTGGCAATTGTTATGTTTTGGGTGGTTGCAGAGTCGTTGATGCGTTGCTCGTTTCAAGAATTGGACGCGATGAATCGATGCCAACAAATGTGAAGTGCTTTGGGCAGATCCGGCTGTCGATAGATTGGGAAATGAGACTTTCGAGATCTTCAAGAACGCAATTTGCTCCGCAAGGGAAGTTGATCGCAAATTGACTTGCAAGCAAAGAATGTTATGACGTGTTGGCCTGCGTGTCGTTGAGGTGGTGGCACAGTTGTTACGCGTGTCAGACCAGTCTGGAAGGTTCAACAAGCGTAGTATGTAGTAATGTGGGGTCTAGAAGGAAGCAATTGATTTGATCCAGCAAAGCTTTTGCGCTTTGAGTTCGAGAAAAAAAAAGGTTGAGGATAAAGAGCGAAGTTGGAGAGCTGATGTAATTGTGTCAAACGAAGGTAAGGGGTGAGGAAGCTTGATGTAGTAGACAGAATGCAGCCCGCATTCGTGACGAACGACGGATGTTTAAGGATGCGTGTCGCAGGTGCTACACCCGTGCGCAATATGTCCCAGGTGCTTGATGTCCGGGTCGGACCCTGCACTTGTTATCCCCTCACAGCTTCAGGGTTGGGATGCATCCTGGTTGTTTGATCTACGTCCAGAAACAAGCGAAGCTCTGCCGCGGACTGATGAAGAGCACAAGCTGTTTGCCTGCTCCAGAACTAGAGGTCGCTCACTGGACGGACTCCATGGCGCGTGACAGATTCAGCAGCGACGCGGTAATGACGAGTGTTGAGATGGACAATTGTCCACTAATCTTGTGGTGCCGGACTTGCAGGTCTGAAGCAACGCGTCGGTCTTCGTCACATGTGGAGGACATCGGCGACCACTTAATCCTCACCCACTATCGCGAATCCCTTCCACGCGATCGTCCTGAGTCAACAGATGGGCCAAGCGAAAACAACCTGTGGTACATTTGACTCCCTTGCCACGCCGCAGTAATGCTAGCAAGCCCAGGAATAAGCAGCTGACAATCCCATTCTGACCGGTAACCACAAACTCACAGGTAGATCCAACACATGAAGCCCATAACGTCGCCGGCCAGCGCCCTCGCTGTCTCAACACCACTGCTACTGTGCAGCTGAGTGTGTTTGAAGAGCTTCTTGCGACAAGCGAGGCCTTCTGGAACGGGTAATGGCGTACGCCGCGCCTGTCTGGAAATGCACCAGCGTTTCAGATTGTGGCACACATGGATGCTTGATCATCGGCCATGATTTGTGGCGAGACTGTTTGCGATGAGCAAGCTGCCAGGATTGATACGAGCGAGGTGATAAGGCGTTGGTGGCTGCGTGAAGTGAAGAGTGATGGTTTGTATAAGCCGTGACGGCCAATCCAAGTCCGCGAGGAAGGCACAAAGACTGTGGAACAGTAACCACAGCCACGTCATGCACCGCGACTGCAGTCTCTGCACGAGGATGCCGTATCAAAGTCCGCAATGCGGCGAGTCAATAATTCAGGGAGCCTCTACAACATGACGCCGTCGCTATGCTATGCTAACCCAGGTTGCTGATCAACCACTAAACCCGGTATCGTCACCTAATTAGCATCCTCCCCCGTTCCTTGAATGCCAAATGCATTCATACAAAAATCTAGTCTATCCTGTAATGTGCGACAGGTCTATGTACCATAGTACACCTCTTATGTGTTGGGGTCATGCTAGGAATTACTACTCTAGGCCATTCCAAACGTTTATGCAACATCATTCGTACCAGCATTCCCTGCCTCCGTCGCCTCCTCTGAGAATCGCCTCAGGGGGCTCTCTGCTCGGTTTTAATGCTGTGCCTGGATATGTACAATTCGGGCCCGAAATTTTGGGCAGGTCCAGGAGGGTGCTATACTTAGCTCCAATGCGTAAAAATGCTGGGTGAAAATAGATCGACCGGAAGCTACCGAGCTTGCAGACTACGCCTCGTGTAAATTGAGCAGAGGGGGTAGTTCGTTCAACCACAATGGCTCGTGGCAAGAGTCTTTCATGCATTTGATAATTGTACCTGGGCTGCATTCGTATATGATTATTGTCCTGGTCGTCGTGTTGTGAAGCTTCTGCGGATACTCTCACCCCAGGCAGAGCTGTCGAGGACTTCGAGTACCTCAGCGGCACTAACGGAGCTATTGGCTCTGCTGCGAGTATCCGTTGGTGCAAGTTGCTCCTCGAGTGGGCTGGGCGGCCGGCTGACGGCTAGGGCTGATGCAAGATGCCAGTCCGCGTCGGCAGGAGGCGAGAATGGCGATACGCGTGGTGACGAAGGCGACAGCGGTCCTCCACGGGTTGGTGAACCTGTGGGTGTCATCTGGATTGAATTTGATCGACTGCGCACATCCGTATCCAGACTTGGGATTGAGCGAACACTGCCACCCGAAAGGCGATCTGCAGAACGCAGATCAGTTGGTGAGAACAATGGACTACCTGCGCGAGATTGTTGTCCGCGCTGTGCATCGGTAATATCCTCATCATCGACAAAGATTTCAGGCACGTTAAATGTGGGCATTGTCGCCATGCGACCTTGCTTCTTCTGCTCCATCGCACGGCGGAACCGACGCGCCCAGTACAGTGTGTCGAAGAAGCCAACGACAACGTTGCGTCTTACAGCTTCTTCCACTCGTTGCAAACGAGCCCTGCGTCGCAAGAATTCTTCAAGCCTAAAGTATTGTCAAAATAAACACGGTGGTCTCAATCAAAATGAATACATACCTCAAGCTCTTGTTATCGTTGATGACTTTGTGATGAGCAAGGATCATGAGTAGGGAGGTGAATTGTATGCCTCTGTCTGGATCGCTTGATACAAGCACCTCCTCGTAGAAAGTGTTCATGCGTTTTCTTCTGCGCTGAATCTCGAAAATCGGAAGTTCTGCAAGTCGACGATTGAGCTTGTCGATATCAATCTCAGGCGAGGAGTTGTGACTTCCGAGGTTAAGATTAGATGCGCGACGCGACGTCACAGCACAGTCCTCGATCAATCGACCGACTGTGAAGTCGCCGTCATAAATACGCATCTCGAATATGCCAGAAAGTTCCTGAATACGTTAGTCGGGAATTCTGCCTAGAGTAAACAGTACTTACACCTAGAAGTCTTGGAAAAACATCCCTCGAGATGTAACCTGTCCCATTGGGATCGAATTCAGCCCACGCTTGCTTGAAGCGCCTAATCTCTTCCCGGCTGATGACCGAAAGCCCGCTGCTCCGCTGATACACGTAACTAAAGCTCTCATATATGAGCGACACAAAAAGGTTGACGAAGATGTACATGCTGAGGATGTTCCAGCTGATGAAGAGCGCTCTTGCCCACTCAGGACTACCGCAGTCGCTTTCAAAGTACCTTTGACCTTCCGTACAGTAAGGCTTGTCAACGGTGGCAAAGTCTTCCATCATCTCGTTCCAACCCTCACCCATACTCATGGTGAATAGAAAGATGAGAGCTTTGGGTACAGTACGGAAGTTCTGGTTCGACGACTCGTTCGCGCCGAATCGAGTGAGACCGAAGGTTTGCGTGAGTGCAATCGAGTAAACCAGAAACAGAACAAACCAAGTCGCCAACAAGTTTGCAATGGCTGCCAAACTAGCCGCTGCAGTTTTGAAAAGCTGATCAAGCTGATTGTTACGGGGAATAAGCATGAGTGCAATCGACACCAGGAACAACTTGTGTAGTTGGATAAATATCCTCTCATCGTGTCTAGCAAGGATGAGCACAGATGTGGCAAATGTGCCAGAGACAGATACGATGGAGTAGACATCCCATGAACTCTTGCGGAATCGGTGCCATGTCAGGCCAATGATCCGGATGACCACGTTCGCAATGAACATGCAGGTTAATGCAAGGAAAATATAGTCTGTTCGCCTGTTAGTGCACTGTCTATATCGGATACTAATCGTTTTACTTCTCGCGATTTCCCAGCCTTCATAACCTGGGTACCATTCGAGACAGAGGAGCAGAAGGTGCATGAGAAGCATTCCAGTAATGAACCGTTGCCAATTGCCTGTTTTTCGGACAGCTCGACGGTAGCACCACTCCTCCCAGGACTCCCGCTGTCTTGTCGAAGAAGGTCGCTTTGATGGCGACACTTGTCGGAGCAACTTGCGCAACTCCAGCCAAGAGCGTTGATCGGTGGTAAGGAAAGCAACTCCAGTCTGTTCCGTGTAGTTACGCATGAAGACCGAGATGAAGAGTGTCAAGACGAATACTGCGCCGAGCAAGTTGAAGATGATGAAGAAAACGCCATTGCCTCTGCGATTGAAGTCCTCAGGCTGTGTGTTGACGCCGGTGATGGCCATACTTGCAAACAACACGTCAGTCCAGCCCTCTTGCGACACGATTTGGAAAAGAATGAACAGAGAGTTCCCGAAGTTGTCGAAATCATAGTAGGGATTTGCTGCTTGGCGTGGCGCGAGAACGTCCCAGTCGAACGGCGAGCTGTTGTATTCTCCAACACAATCTTTGAGGTTATTAGAGCCGAAGTCGCCATCGTTACAGGTCTGGAATTGCCCGACAAAGAGGTTCAGCCCGTAGATAGCAAAGGGGATCAACAAGCTGAGAGACACAAAGGCGGCCTAGACACTGTTAGAGATGCAATGAGAGACAGAGGCCGAACATTACTGAAAAAAGCTTCCACCAGCCCCGGACTATCAGAGAATGGAAATGGTCACGGGTGCTGTCGCTGACGTTGAGCAACCGAAGCGCCCTTAATGCCTTGAAGGCACCGACGGTTCTTGTTATTTGCCCTTCATTGAGCAGTGATGTAGCCACATTGACCCATAGGGTTACCAGCACTACACCGTCGATAAAGCCCCAGGAGCCACGGAAGTAGGCATTTGGTGTCCAGAAGAAACCATCTGCAACAACCTTGACAAGCGCCTCGAAAGTGAAGAGAATGGCAAAGCCCATATCAGTCCACACAAACCAGTTCCTAACGCTGAAGTCGTGCTTGAGGAAATATTCTCGTTGATACAAGGGCGTAGTGATGCAAGCCAGAAGTACCATGGCTATTATGGCGGCATACACGAACGCTGAGAATGCATACCAGATCGGCACAGACGGCGCCAACCCCTCTATGCGGTCTCCGCCACGACCTGGCCCTACAATTCGCTGACAAATTCTGCGGATAGGGTTGTTAGGTCTGAAAATAAACAAAGAAACATTGTAGTTAGGATGGTTCCGCAAGTACTCTCGCTGAGCCTTCTTTCGTCTTTCTGTAGCAGAAACGACTTCTTTGGCCATCTTCCTTGGGTCTAATTCTTCGTATGCGCGGCCATAGTCAAGGGGAGCGTAGAAAGGGTTCGGCTCTCTGTGGACGATCTTGCGTACAATCCGTTGCCATATAGTGGACATAGTGCCGGAGCCAACAATCGTCTTCGCGGGCCGTATGCCAGGACGGGGGTCCTCCTCACGTGATGATCCATTTTCGTCACCTTCATCAAGAAAATCGCGGACAACAGCGTCCTTTAGCAACATTTCGGCAGCTGCGGAACCATAGTCGAGCGGGTCCCGGCGATTGGCGTGCCCAAGCTTGAATATGGATGAGAGTGACAAATTACTTACAGATGTCAGCTTTGAATCGAGGACCGTCAGCCGCTACTTACCCATAGGACGAGTTGAGTCCTTGCTCTTTCTGCTGAAGGAACGCTTTGACTTGTTGTAATCGTTTCTCGTCCTCTGAAACATCGAAGTTCTCCTGAATGACAGCAATGAACATGTTGAGGACAATGACTGACTGACGTTAGTTGGGCTTAGATAAACCATGAGTATACCTACGATTTGCGAAGATGAACCAAAGGATACAGAAGGACGCTCCTATCCAAGCGGTGCCGAATGCTTTTTGATACCCAGTGACAGTGTACATGATCTCAGTCCAGTTCTCGCTGGAAAAAATGATGTACATGCCGATAAATGAGTTCCAAATATCGTTGAATGGTACTCGTACTGTCTCACCATCATCCGACTCAGGAATCTCGCCACGGAAAAGCTGAGAGGCGAATATAGATGCAAGAAACGTGAGGAGAAACACGAACACGATAAGATTGAGCAAACCGCCAACGTTGCCGAACACAATCATCTAGAGACTTGTTAGTAGGGAGTCGCACAGACTCGATTGGGAAAGGGAGGGGGGGGGGGGGGGCTAACAATGAGATCCCGTGTTACAGGCACAGCTAGAACAACGCGATAGACTCGCATTATTTGGAATATGCTCAGCCATGCGTAAGCTCTCCCATCACGAGCATGCTTGATGGCCGGTATCTGGATGACAGAGGTGATGATTGCAATGATCAAGTCGGTCCAGTTGCGTTTGCTTCGGAAGAAGTGTCTCCAATCCACGATAAAGCGAACCAATATCTCAGCAAGCAATATGAGTGTGATGATGCTCTCAGTCACATCGATGAAATTTCGTCGAAAATCGCTCATCCTGGCGCTTCTCATCATCTGAGCGACAAGACCGAAAGCAATGACAAGAACCCACAGACCAGAAGCTTTGTCATACATTCGCTTTAAGCCACTGACTCGATGATTGGCTTGTGCTTTCTCGGTCTCCTCTTCCACGATGTGTTCACCGGTGAAGGCACTGGTCTTGCTCTCTTCGCGAATGATCTGGAATGTTGAGGTGATGACCGCGATCAATAGTGATACGAGCCACAAACTGAGAATCAAGATTCCGACGATGAAAAACAACGAGCTCACAAGATAGTCCGTATCAGAAACAGTATAGAGGAGGTCGGACCAGGTGTTGGACGACATGATGACGAAGACTAGCTCGAGAGACTGCAGAACATTGTCGAAGCTTTGTGTGCCGTTGTAGGGATTATCATCCTCGACGCAGACAGAGTTCACGGGACATAAGAAGCCTTTGCCATGTTCAGGACCGGCCGGTCGTCCTGGAGCAGGGTGATAGCCTTCATGAACAAGGACACCTGAAATGTTCCTTAGCTGACCACCACAAAACTGATCAGAGTTGGTGAAGGTCTGTGTTGGATCGTCCGGATCGGTCCATACGCAATTTCTTCGCAGACTAGACTTGAAACTTTGCACGCCGACAATTGAAAACAGAAGCCAGAAGAACCCAATTAAGAAAGCCACGTTCACAAGCAGGGGAGCGGCTTTCTTCAGACTTCTCAGTATCACCTATTTTGTTAGTTGCAAATCTGATGCTTGAATAGAAAGACCTACCGAAGTCCCGCTCGTGAGATTCAAAAGGCGAATGATACGTAAGCAGCTGAGCATTTGAAAGACTAGGATGACACGGGTATTCTGGATATCGAAACCATCTAAAAGGAGTGCTATCCAGAAGGACACAACAGCGACAAAGTCTGTCCGATTGAAAGAATGACGAAGATATGCGCGATGCGCTAGACGTAGACGTTGTCGCTCGCGTGAATCACTCGGACTGACCTCGGGGTGCATCTGCGCTGTTGTGAAGGTCCGAAGGACAGAGGGCTGTTGAGGGCCGCCAAAAGTTGTGTCAGTTTTTGTACCACCTCTTCGTTGCGACGGTTGCCTTTGTGGTCCGCCAAAAAGCTGATTGGCTTTGGTAAGAACCGCTTCTCGTAATCCAACCTGTCTATTGATCGTACTGTATTCGACAGGGTTGATAATGAACCCAGAGACGATGATGCGAATAATGACTTCAATAGTGTAGATTGTGAACAGGCCGAGCAGAACCCAATCAATAGCCGAGAATCTATCCAACTCTTTGACGTGACCTGGTTCGTAGTCGGCTTTACTTCTTGCATCGACGGCGAGAAGGACTGTCTGCACGATGATGAGCACAAGCAGTATGGGCTCAAGGAGTGGGTGCACGAGGACGTCGCTCAGTTTCAACCGCAACGTGCTGTCGGCGGGAAAGATACCAAGGCTTTTGCCACGAAAGGGGTTTGGAGGTCTGTGCCATTGCGGGCTTGGTCTATGAGAATGTATGATGGGCGAGGAGGGTTTTTCGATTGGGGTTTTTGGCCCTGGTGATGAAGGACCATCAGTCATGTATTCAGGCAACGCGGTTAAGGAGGAAGGTCTCTGCGATTGATGCAGCGTGGATTTCCTCTGGATATGGCGCTCAGCTACGTCTGAATCGTTGGTGACGTTGACAACACGCTGAGACATGTTCCGGACGATGGTTCCGGCGCGATGCAGTGGCGATCCAAGGGTTCCAGGTGAGAGCGAACGGGTCCTGCTGCTGCGCGATGGACTGAGACCTGTCGCACTTTCCGCCTGGCCAGCATCGCTACTATAGCCGCCTCCTGGCGACGTGCCACCGGGACTGAGGAACTGTACATTGTGGAAACTGGAACGCTGCTCCGATTCTGGGGAGATGGAGTTTGCGGCGCCGCTGATGGGCTGTAAATGGCGCGCATCCGTCAATCGCGCTGTGTCGTCGTCCATGTCCACCGAGGCAAAATAGCCATGATCCTCAGACGGGCGCTGTTGGGCGTACGGGTCCTGGTCGTAGCGATGGTAAGACTGGTGGGAGGACGCTGGTGTAGGCGTGATGGGCGACAGCGGCGGCGACGTGTCGCCCTGGAAGTTCATGTCCATGCCAAAGCCAATGGCGGCCTGGAAGGCGGCTGCATCGATGGGCGAGTCGACGCCATCATCGTGGACACTGCGGATGCCACTGTGGCCAGGTGCAGTGGTTGTGGTGTTCAACTGCGGTCGCCGTGTAGGGCTTGGCGACACTTCAGCTATGGGGACATAGTCGGGCGACCTGAACTGGGCAGTTGCTATTGCTCCCGTGTGCCTCAGCAGGTTGCGCCCACGGTCGCTCAGGGTGCGGCGGTGCTGTTGCGGCGCGGACGTGGGCGCGGGCGCGGGCGCATCGTGGTCGTCCGGCGGGCGGTTGAGGTCTTGCAGCGGTATCGACTGCTGTGTCTGGCTTCGACGGTGCGTGTGGCCGGGGTCGGGGTAGGGCATTGGAGCTCGTGGTGCTGGTGCGGGTGCGGGTGCGGGTGCGGGTGCGTCCGGCCGCTGTTCAGCTGGTAAACACTACCGCGTGCACATGAAGGTCGGAAAGCAGTGGAATGGCGGCGGGGGTGGCCGGGCAACGTCGACGGAGAGGAGTGCAGACGCTCAGGAGGCTGCTGGGTGCTGCTGATGGGGTTGCGACGTCTGCAGGCCAGCCAGCTGCAAAAGATATGGGAGAGCGGTTTGTGCCAGCTGCGAGTGGATATGCGCGTCCAGGGCCGCCGCAGAGTGTGCTAGGATAGGTAGGGCTGTTCGGCACAGGAACGGCATGGAACGCGTGTATATTTAGCATGCAGCCCACAGCCGCGTAGCCTGTCGGCCGCGACAGCTGTTCGTTGCTGCCAGGCCGTGTGGCTGTCCAGGCACTGACGCCGCCTCTGAACATATAGGTAGTGTGTACAGTAGTATGCGGTAGTACACAGCACCCAGTGCACACTGCACAGTACATCTGCTCGCTACAGCACTGGGCACAAGCTCATGCTGTCCAGTTCCCCTTGGGTACCACCGCGGGCCGCTCAGCTGCTCAGCCACCCAGCGCTCCCACCCTGATCACGAGCCTTAGAGCCATCTCGTGCTCCCGTGATCGATGGCAGAGGTACCTGACCGGCTGTTGTCTTGCCAGGTCCAACTCAAATCGAACACCTGGGCCAGCTGCACGCATTGCGATACTTGGACATGGAAGACACTGCTGCCAGTTTCAGACTCTGTCATAGCTTGCATGCCTCGACAATGGCCAACACGACGTTGCAAACGTGCGCCCAACGGCCGAGGAGCCACCCTGACACGACAGGAATGGGCCACTCCACCTGTGCAAGATGACATGGGATCAACATCTGCCGCTGGCTGGCCGCTGTGACGTGAAGCCTGGAGGAGCTTGCGAGGCGCTAGTGTCCCGATTAGGAACCTCCGATCTCAGTTGGCCGCAATTCTACCTAGGCGCGCCCTCGTCTTCACCACTCCACGCCCTCTGCGCTCACCTCATCGCGCTGCCCAGCGCCCACGTGTGCCCGTTCTTGAGCTCACATACCCCCGGCCCCTCCGAAGCATCTCCTCTGCTCCCAGCACCGCTACCTGCAACTGCCTCACGCCCCTAGAACGCGTCGCCGACGGCACGCTCCTCCACGATGCCTGCCCGCAAACGCGCCGCGAGCGAGATAGAGGTGGAAGACCCCGTCGATACACCGAGCACGCTGCACAGACTGCGCAATATGTGGCAGTTTGCCAACCTCGCCCAATACATTGCCATATTTGGCGACGCTGTCAAAATCGACAAAGACTTGGACATCGAGGTACGTCCGCTGCGCGCCAGACACTTCTGATGATGTGCCAGGCACACTCCTGATGGAATGAGGACTTATGGAGATGTAGGAACTCGAGTCTGAGAGTCTAAAGCCTGGGCCGTCCGAGAAGCTTGCACAGGTTGGACTGGCGCTTCTGAAGCATGTCTCGTCACACAAGGGTCTAACGTATGATGTATGCATATCTATACCCTCGCCTCTCTAATCTGAATCAGGCCGGCCATCTTCGATGAATACACGCGACGCCAATTTGTTGCCAAAGCGCCAGAGCGAAATCCTTTTGGTGAGGACGAGGAGCCAAACAAATTTGACGACTTCGACATCTTCACCAAGATTCGCGTACTCCAACAACTCTCGATATGGACACTGAACAATCCAAACTCGATTCGCGAGAGATTGGCCGCTCCAGACAGCGAGCAAACATTATGGGTGTGTATTGAACATTGACGCAGACCAGACAATTACTGAATAAAGTACCAGCGCATGGAACCTACCGGTTGGGATTCCCAAGACAGGGTTTTGTTTGTACTTGACGACAATCGCATGTATCGCCGGACCGACCCACCTCCTCCTGCGCCTCCGCAAAAGGCCAGAGCCAAGCCCAAGGCGAAAGCAAAGAAATCAAGAGGCACCCGCGCTAGCAAACGTCAAAAGCAAGAGACGCCCGAAGTCGAAGAAGGTGCAGAGGACGAACAAGATGCAGCTGTGCAAGATCCCGAAGTCATTGAAGAAGATGGTTTTGGTGGTATGAAGTGGGAATGCCTCTGTATCACTTTAGAGGATTACCGTGATTACCTGGCCAGCATTCGCAAGAGCCGCGATCCGAACGAGAAGATACTGTACAAGCGCATCGAAGAGGAGGTTATACCCGTCATGGAAGGCTTGGCTGAAGAGCAGGCTCGCAAACAAGCTCGCAAGACAAGAGAACTCGAGAACTTGCAAAAGCTTGCCACAGCAAAGCGCTCCTCTCGTATTTCGGCTAGAGTTGAAAAACAAAAGGAGATCGAAGAAGCAGAAGCTGCTGAGCGCAAGAGACGGGACGAGCTCATCATGGCAAAGGCCGAACAGGCAAAGCAGAAGAAGCTGGAAGAGGTGCGTGGCCTACCTGTAGTGTCTGCTAGTACTAACAAATCGCAGGCACATGATTCTCGCCGCATGACAAGAGAGCAGCGACTGCGGGAACGCGAGACGGCGAAGATTCTGAAGGAAGAAGAACTCCGCAAGTTGCAAGAGAATGAGCAGAAGCTTGCCTCCAATAATGCTAGGCTTTCCGAACGACACCTGAAAGCCATGATGAAACAACACGAGGCAGATCTCAAGAGGCTCAATGAAGAGGAGGATTGGTTCTTTGACTGTGAGAAGTGTGGTGTTTATGGGTCAAACCTCAACGATAACTCGCCGCAAGTGTCGTGCGAGAAATGCAGCGTATGGCAGCACGTCAAGTGTCATGGCATGTCAGAGGAGGAAGTCGAGGATGCCCAGTTCCGATTCGTCTGCACGTCGTGTAAACGCAAAGAGGAGGGGGCCAATCAGCCAAAACTGCCACTGTTGAAACTACGGATGACTTCAGCATCACCAGCTTCGCAAGCCACTGGAGAGGACGTCTCCGCGTCGTCACGTCGTCTTGAGGCTGTTTCGATTCCCGCTCCGCATGCACCCCACTTTCAGCCTGCGCAGCCGTGGGTAGATGGGCCTAGTCTGTCTCCTCGTGGCCAAGCTCTTGGTCCTCCTGGCATACAAAATTCAGAGGCGGCCTACGGGTCACCTTCTCGTATCCTAGATGGGAGCTCATCACCCATACGGCAGAGGCCGGCGTCTTCGTCGCGTCAAGCGGACAGCTCTTTCAGGTCAAATGGAATGGGTTCCTCACCACCACCTTTTAATTTGCCACAGGCACCTACAAGTCCGTTCAAGAGCATACGAATGCCGTTCCCTCAGCAGAACGGCGGTACCTACGGCTCATCGAATCCGTTCGGCCCTCCACAACACACACCTGTGGCCCAAAGCTTTAGTCAGAGCTTTAACCAGAGCTTCAGCCGCCCAGGCACTGCCACCAAACCCGCCGGGTCACCTGTAAAGCATTCTCCAGCCAACTCTCCACGCCCCGCCAACGGCCTCCCAGCTGCCTACAACTTCAATAGCCCACACTCGTCCTTCCCGCCCAGCTCCGCCCAACGACCCTCCTTCTCCCCCATGAAGCACAGCTCGCCAGCACCGATGCCGCACATGTCTTCGCCCGCCCCAGCGCCGATTCGCATTGCACCTTCGCCCTCGCAGATGCCGGCGCAAATTCTTCCTGACGCAGTCCCTGCGCCGCTCAAGCATGACGGTGCCAGGCCAACGAGCAGCCACCAAATGAGCGAAACGCCTATTTTTCCGCCGGTAAAGAACCTCAATCCGGACTCTAGTCCGCAGATCCTCAGTCCGCCAGTCAAGAAGAGTAGTCCTGCGCCTGACAGACATCGGCTTGCACCCACAGGCGAGACTGGGCTGGGAAATGGGTCGTTGTCATGAGGTCACGCAGACGCCTTTGTCCTCCTTCGGAGTTTTCTCTTTTGGTTTCGTTTCTTTCTGTTGGTTTGATCATTGTTCGCAGTCCCAGTTGGATGAGACGTGAAAATGGGCTCTGGGAATTACGCGAGCGTGTATTATGAGGCGTTTTGGGTTCCTGGTTCGAATCTGGATAAGAGCGCTTCTCGCCTGGTTGGATTGTCGGGGCTTGGACGCTGCATGTAGACTGGATGTGAATCGGTGGTCACGATATCCATGATGTCGCTCCGGTGTGTGCGCTTGGATTCGTGGGTGTATTAGTATTTGCAATGAAGGGGTGACTTGTGGAGTTGATTGCTTTATCCGTTGGCGGGTCCTGTAACAGTGCGTCGTGCTGCTCATCACGTTATCATGTTTGTCTAACATCTCAGTCTATGGGTAGACACTTTTTGCGGTCAGATACAACTCAGACTTGGTGAGGAGTGGTCTTCACCGACTAGACGAGCATAGCACGAGTACTCGTAGTCTGAACGACACAATTTCACACGAGTTCTCAATTTGGGTTTTTATTCACGACTGCAGTATGTAACTTTGCTGCACCTCGAGAGCTCCAAACCACGATTGTCACTGTGTTTGTTCTGTGCGTACAATGGTGGCTATAAACGGCTATGTATTTGGCAAGGATACCTTGCATACATACACCAGCGCCGGGCACGGCACCCCGCGCTTTGCTCTCCTTTTGTCCCGCCGCAAGCAGCTTAGTGTTTGCTCGATATTGTATGAAGATAACGTCGCTGATTGACGCGAATCTTCTCACCACCCTTCAAGTAGATCATATCATTGCTGCTCATTGGATCGTGAAGATGTACTCTCTGTACCCCGAATGCGGAGTCTGTGATCGCCAGTTCAATAGCTGGTCAGCCGCACGCCAACATGCAGACGCCGTAGGCCACACTTACGACTGTGAAGGCTGCAATCTGGGATTCTACTGGCGGCAGGATTGCGAAGACCACATGAACGACGAAGACCATTGGGAGAAAGCACACAAATGCAAAGGGTGCCGGAAATCCTTCGACTCTCGTGCGGAAGCAAAGCAGCACATGAATCGGCAGGACCACTGGAGAACGTACCGTTGCAACGCGTGTGACAAAGGATTTGAAAATGAGAACAACATGCGTCAGGTACGTATACACGATGGTATCGAGCCCTACAGCTAGCCTTGACGACTAAAACACCTGCAGCATATGAACAGTAACATTCACCGCGGCACCGACATCACCTGTCCCTTTTGTAAGCGCGGCTTCGCGACAGCCACCGGCGTGACTCACCATCTCGAGACGGGATCATGTCCCAAAGCCCGCTCGCTCAACCGCGACACCATCCTTACTGAAATCCGCCGCCGCGATCCAAACCACGTCATCACCAAGAAACTTCTAACCTACCACACTGAGTCCTCCCTCACTGCGACCTCCACATCCTGGAACCGCCACAGCGGATTGTTTGAATGCTATCTCTGCCACAAGGGCTTTAATGAGCTGAAGAGCCTGAACAATCATGTCAATTCGCCGGCGCACAAGGAGCGCGTGTACCACTGTCCAGGACGAGGCTGTGCGCGGGAGTTCCGGGCGCTTGCTGCGCTGTTCAATCATCTGGAGAGCGAGACGTGTGGGGCTGTAAGGTTCGAGGCTGTGCAGAGAAATGTTGGGGGGATTTTGAGTGGACAGAGATTGATTGGGTTTACATGAAGATATGCAGAACACGGAGGTGTTGATGTCGATGCACAGGCTTCTTTGTGTAGTCGATTTGTGTGTCTGATATGGATGTTGTCTCAGTGCTCACTCAGCGTTGTAGACATCCAAATGATGTTCGCTTGTTCGGGATAAGCTGCAGCAGAGATGGTAGGAGCCAGGAGATGCGTGACTGGATTTGGGCGCAAGAGGCCCTGAATGCTATCAACACGAAGCTAGACATGCTTCAGGGTGCACTGATGTCAAAAAGTCATGCTTCTTTGTGTTCCTGCGGAAGATGCGAGATGTACAGCACGACCACAAAAAATAATAGCGTATTGGATAAGCAAAAGAAACCGAGGACTCTTTTCGCAGTGTTCTTGTTGAATAACATGATATATGTACATCGAAAAAAAATCCTGGTATACGTTGATAGGTCAATCCATAGTAGATGAGGTGAGTCTAGACGCAATGGTGTTCCGGCCCACATTGACGCCATATGTGGTGTCTTTGCCGGACTGGAACGTCTTCCAGCAGGCGATAAGTTCGTCCGACTTGGGGTCGTGTCCTGGGCCGAGCTCGAATGCTCGTTTGATGTCGGTCATGCCATAGTGAAGACCGTTCAGTCGCATTGTCAGCTTGAACTCCAGTTTCGTGTTCTGGAGCCACGGGTGGAGGCGCCTTTCGTCGCAGGCCCATCCGTCGATACCAATCGACAAAATAGTGGGCGTGACTCCAGCGCGGTTCGCAGCCTCCACGTCCGTGCAAATCGCTTTGGTGAAGCAAAGTGCACGGTGGTGTGCGAGATGGGCATGTAGGCTCTTTTTGCTGCCTTTTTGTGTGGTCTTGTCCTTCTCGACGGCAGGAAGCTCGCGTGTCGAGCAGTTCGAACAGGTGTGCAAAACTGCTAAAATGTGGGTTGTCTCCTTCATCTCAGAATACTCGTGCAGTAAGCTTCTCCCAGTCTCGTGCAACCCCTCCTTCAGCACTGCCTTGCCAGCGTACCACCAGGCTTTGGGGGTGTGCGCAGAGCTTCGGTTAACAATGATAAGGGATGGCGGTACCCCCCTCTTTGATGCATCGTCCAGTGCGGATCGGTGACAGGTCTCTTTTTCCGCCTTCTCGCGGAAAGTAGACCGCTCTTCATGCGCTGCCAGGCGATACAGGTCAGCGTGGCGTATGCCACACTTGTCGTATTGGCAAACGTATGAACTTCTTGGCTCCGATCTGTGCTTTGAGATGTGGTGCCCCATCGCTTTGGCGGTTGAGCACTTCTCTCGGCATCCTGTAAACGACTTCCATGGACACTCAACATTTGTGTGGCCTGTGTCCTTGCATGGCGACATTTTGGCATGGTGATTTGCCTTCTGGTGTGTGGTCGACATCACACCGCACCCGTTGGGGCATGGTATTTTCAATGTGCCGTCTTCTGCTGTGGAATCTGCGTAGGGTACCACAGGTGCCTTGGCATGTTGAGCGGCCACATGTTGAGCGAGTCCACGAAAACTCGTGAAGTGACCATGCTTATGTGAGCATGTTGGTATACCGATGAAAGGGCAAAAGGCCATGGAAATAGAATGACGATGTTGTGGATGCCTCCAACTTGGTTAATGGCAGGTCTGTGTCTGCCGTGTCATCTGCTGCCTGCTTCACAAAGAAGTGATCTTTCGATTGCGGATTCACTCTGTGCCTAATCCGGCCATGGTTGACGCTTCAGAAAAGAGATTGGAGAGCTCTGGTTGCCTTGAGTTGTGCCAGCTGCATGTGAGTGGAACGAATAAAGATGTAAGGCGACGTGGATGGCTCAACGCAGGGCAGGCTCTTTCGATTGAGAACCAGCTCTATCTTGCGTCCTGCCATGATGGACGCTTCAGAAAAGATATGGAAGAGCTTTGATCGTCATGAGGTGTGCCAGCTGCATGTAGGTGATGCGATTGGAAGTGGAAGGCGGCGTGGGTGCGTGGGTGGCTACACACGGCGCGGACGGTTGCCTAGATTTAGCGTGTATCGCGTCAGCAGCACGACGCGTCACAATAGTCTAGCACCGACACACACACATCCCAATTTCTGTCACGTGGATTTGTTGCTCTCCCCGCTCAGTCAACCCAACAGCTATAGCGTGCAGTAGACCATTGACTGACTCCTCACGGGCTTGAAACAGATTGCTGAGAAAGTCGCATACATTCTTGTCTTTTTGACCGATCTAGTTACCAGCGCAGACGGAACCATTTCCGACCCAGACTAAACATTGAAGTCCTACACGTCGTGACAAATTGACAATGCATTATCTTTTGGCCTCCTTTTGGTGTCTGCAGCGCTAGCCCATGTTTTTCAGGCTTTAGTTACGCAGTACCCCTGCAGACATGAGATTTAATTATACAATAAGATTTTGGCAGTTAATCAAGACGAAGTGCTTCTGTGCCACTAGAGATTGCAGAACATGGCAGAATAGTTACTTGAATTCGTTCGTACCAACTGCCCATAGCAAAGGATATCAGCTGTCGCACAAGTGCCGGCAAACTACCTTGCGCCTACATAGCCTTGCTTAGGAGAACGTTACTCACCCACATATAAAGCCTGGCCCAGAAGAGGGTCTAAAAAGGATATAATATTGTGTAACGTCTACTACGCTGCTATCAATCTCACCCGAAGGGCAGATGGGTAGGTTGGAGGTACTCACCTCCTTCAACATCGCTTCTAGCAATATTCCATTACCTCCGTATTCTTCTTAGGTAAGCTTCAAGCTGCATTCAATCCTGTGTGGAGGACACTTCGTCTCTCACTGCATACAATCTATGCGTACTACATTGAGATTCTAGATCAAGATGCAAATTGATCTGAATATCCTGTTTTGGCCTCGCTATACCATGGGCATCTTAGAGTTGTTACGAGATCAAGTGCTTTTAGCGCAGGCAGCGTAAAAATTTCCGTCTCCCCAGAGAATATACATGTACAAGTGGTCCTTGATGCTGTATTTGCGCTCCGTAGCCTTATGATACATTACCTCCAGGCCAAATCGAGCTCTGGGATCAAGTCCAGCGTTGCCCTTGCCTGCTTTTTTACAGAATGTGGCACTTTGCTTGTGTTACAATGAGATTTGCCCGCGGGCGCTGTCGACTTTACATGTCTTAGGCCGGAGGTAACCAGACAAATGTAGCGTATGTGCTTCCAGCTATGAGAGACAGTATAGTCCTTGACATGTTCGATAATGTCGAAAAGCTTATACTTACTATCATTGACACACTCCATTGACGTTACATTTGCACAAATGATAAGCCGTCTTTTGAAGAAACAGGTAGCGTGCCAAAATGCCATGTAGATTGTCATTGTACTTCGCCCTGATGATCCTATTAGTGGCGATGGCTGCAATGCGATGCATTGTGCCGCACTGAGCTGAAACTGGAGTCCGCTACAAACCTGGCAAGGGTCGCCATGTTGGTGATTGGTAACGGCACAGCAGCGTCAAGTAAGAGAGAACATAAGCTTGTCAAGGACAAAGGTGCGCACTGCTCGGCTGAGAAGTGATGCGGAGCCTCAGTTTGCCGACCTGCAGGTGAGGTTTTCAGAAAAGGGACCCCGCAACGTGTTCTACGCACTCAGCCATCTGCCCTCGATGCTTGTTGATAGCGTTTTCAGCGACCAATACTAAGCAGCACAATGATGAACGAGTAGATGTCATAACCATGGGTTAAGACGTGATGATTGACGTCGATGCCGAGTCGTGTACCCCGATGCCTGGAGGTCCTTACTGCTGCGGTTCTTTACTTCTGTATTGGAGCTGGACTAGGTGATTTTCCTGACGATCCGACAAATCTCGGAAGGGCGCCAAGGCAGTGCTCTGTGCTAGACGTGTTCCTGCACATCTCCACCTCCACCTGCTAGAACAACTTCTGTGGCCGGAAGGGAACAGATACAACTGCTACATATATTATTTTAATTAAAAGAATTTTATGAAAGGGCAGATGGCCGAGTGGTCTAAGGCGATACGTTTAGGTAATCATACATCACCGTACATTATCACCGTATTCTTCACGGGCGTGGGTTCGAATCCCACTCTGCTCAATCTGGATATTTCAATCTTTTTTGCCTCATTTTTTTGAAGTCTTGGAGCCGGGGGAGGGGCGTGAGCCAGGTGGTCGGTCGTAACCGAGCTGGAAAGGAACACCGTCTTTTTGTCAAAGCAAATAGCGGATGCATGTAGTGTGTAGCCCATCCATGATTGTCGGTCTAACAACCCAGCATGTACAGAGTGCTAGACAGCTTGCTTCAGTCTATGACAGACTACAGGATGTTCGGGATTGCCCGCGCACTGAGTATAGACTCATCAAATAGCCCTGTGTATGAGCTGATGGTTAAAGTCCATGTGGACCGTTGCTGATGACATCAAAAGCATCTCTTGGAATAATAGTGAGATCCTACTTGTCCTCTATCACGGGCTGACAGCCAAGGTGGATTCACTGCATGCTGATGTGGACAGCAGGGCCGGTAGCTCTCACATCTCCCATCAGGCCGGAAACATCCAAAAGACTGATCAAACTCCTAAGATATGGCGATTTGACCAAAGTCGACCAAACGCCATCTCCTCCGCTGACAGGGCAGTGCGCTAGGGACGGGAAAGGTTTTGGTCGCCTCAGCCAGTTGCTGCTTCGACGGTGACTCATCGCAAGGTAGGGGAAGGCATGACGGAACAGACACAGGGTGAGCCATATCTTGTCGTGGATGAGCAATCAGCAATCGGATCACGGCAATGAGAGTCATGGTGGAGGCTTATGGTGTAATCAACAGATGTATTCAAGAGGAAATACTTCATATAAAGCTTCAGGGCTAACGTCGAGAACGACAGTTACTTCTTTAAAAACAGGATCGGATGCAGCAACAAGCCTTCAACACACGCCTGGAGGAGTCAAATCGACCACGAGGGGAGACTACACTCCGGCGATGAACATTACTCGACGAAGTGAAAGCAAAGATATACATCGGCCAACAAAGGCGATGTTGTAATAGCAGTAGGTCCAGACAACACGAAAGGAAAACTTTTTACCAAAGGGCAAACTGGTTCTCACCAGCTCCCAGAGGCCACCGGTAACTGGGTACGAAGGGGACGGAGATTCATGCTCCTGTGTAACCATGAGCCAAAGCAATGTTCTTCCACTTGTCAATCTCGGCCTGGAGCTCAGCGTTGCGGGCCTCAAGCTCGGCGACGTGGTCGAACTTCCTCTGTCGAGACTCACGAGCAGCAAGAGTGTTTCGCGCTCGCTTGAGAGCGACCTTGTCGTTAGGGTCGACAGCAATAGGAGGAAGAGCGCCCTTGCGACGACGAGACTTGCTGATGCCATTCGTAGCAGGCGAGTTGGTGACAGATGACTTCCTTCGGAACGAGCTGGAGTCCAAGACAATGGGTGATCCCATACTGGAAGAGCCGGATCGCTCCATAGACTGGCTGCTCATTGTGCGCTCCATGGGCAGCTGGACAGCAGGAGCATACTTGGCAACTTCGTGGAACTTAGTCTCCTCTTCGGGAAAGAGAGAGAACCAGTCGTTGGAGTTTGTCAGCATGGGCTCACCCTGGAACATGGGTGAAGTCTCGAAGCTGTCGTTGATGAAGGGCGAGGCATCAATGTCAGGCGAGGTAAGGTTGGTGAACGCCGCAGATGGGGGCGCAGAGCCAAAAGCATCGGCAAAAATGTCCTTGGGAGACACGGTGCGCGTTGAACCGGATGCAACCGATGGGTCGTTGATCGCGGTGAACGCAGACACCTGCTCCAAGGTAAAGCCGCCGGCCTGGAAGGCAGGCATCAGGCTGGCGCCCGAGTCAAACGAGTTGTTGCTGTGCAGGTCTGCGACATGGGTGAGCATGTGAGAGTACTGGTGGTAAGACCGGTCCTTACCTGCCATGTTTGCGACGTCTGGCAGTGGTTGGGTTTGGGAGATGTTGTTGCTAGAACTGTGGAACAGTGGAACCGGAGGGCGTTGTCGGAACAAGGGCTGCTTGAATTCTGTAGTGGATGATGGGGCAGAATTTGCGTAGAAGTGCTGGCCGTTGTTAAACGTAGGAGCAGGCTGAGGAGCGCTCAGTGCTCGACGGGGTGGAGTTGGTTGATCGTAGAGCACAAAGTCCGTCTGCTGAAGCGCGAGGGCGGGTGATGTCGTATTCAGTTGTTGCCGATAGGCGTTGGGAGCTGGTGAAGAGAGCCATGGTGACTGGTGAGAAGCCGTGGTGACCGACGTGAAGTCGATGGTGGAAGGCGAACTGGAGCTGCGCGAGGCTGGGCTATAGTTCAGAGGTTCCAAAAGGAAGTCTCTGAGTGAAGGGGTTGAAATAGTTGGGGTGTTTGTAGTGTGGTCCAGAGTGGAGGCGCGAGACGCTTAGAAGGCAGCCATGGTGATGTGACTGTCTTGGTGTTTGTGTATAAGTGTGCGGTGGATGAGAGCAGAATCAGGCAGCGAGGGAAGGCGGGGGAATTTAAACGACAACCCGGAAGTGCGAGAAGCGAGTTGCCAAGCCACCTTCACTCTGACTCACCGAAGTCGCAGCACTCCCGGAGCAAGCTGGCCAATGAGCGATAGCATCGGCGGAATTAGCCATCAGCGCTAGCCTGGCTGCAGCTAGGGGACTATCATGTTCGCGCAGACTCTCGCGAAGTACTGCAGTGTGTTTTGCAGAGACCGTCGACTGCTTGGGAGAACTCGCGGGCAACACACAGGCTTAGTACAGCCTTGATGGGCCTCTATGGATGCGCAAAGTCACGCCGGAGACTCCAGCACGCAGGCTTCGCTCGAGGGCGTGCGCCGGGCAGGCAGACAGGACCGCAGGTGAAATCCAGGCATCACTTGTGGCCCGCAGGGCGCGCAGCGCGCGTAGCAAGGGCCACCCCAGCAATAAACCGGTGGAGCTGATTACGCACCCTAAACCAACTCGGCAGAGATGCCTCGTTTCAAAGAGGGCGCAGCAACATCACCGCCCTTTCTTCCTGATTGCACATGCCATGTACTCAGCAGCACGGCGAGCAGAACAGCGCTCGTTGGGCGCGTTGTGTGGCATTGAGGTCAAATAGGGAGACACGTGCAGCGCTGCCAGGGCCCTTAACTTTTCTGCAACGCCCCGGATCTTGGCTTGTACCCGGCCGCCGGTCAGAGGTCCCTCAAATGAAACCGAACGCTGCAATCCTACACCCGTTGAGTCGGTACGCATGACTCCTCCCCAAGCGGTTTTTGCACTGGCTGTACCGTGTGAGAATCCAGCCCTGATCGGTATATATATTATAGGTAGTGCAGCTGAAGTTCGCAACAGTGCACCATGCGACGCCTGACGATGAGCCTGCTCAAACTGTCGCAAGCCCCGGCGAGCGCTGTCGCGGTGGCGGCCTCATCTCAGGCATTATCTTGAATTATTCGCCCTTCAAGTCCCTCTCCAAGTTGATGTCTATGGGTCTACCAATACGATTTGGAGCTGTGATGGCGACGCTACCCGGCCGTGGACAGATGCATGGCGGCTTTGGAACGCTGGCTTTGTCATCAACACACCGTGAGGAATTCTTAATTAGTAACTGATTGTGGTCACACGTGGCAGACTTCGTGCGATATCTCAGGGCTCTGCATCATGCCACTACAACCATGTAAAAAAGCAAGCTCCAATTACCCCTCCAAGAGAAAGGCCAGTTGTCGGCGTGCTTCTTATAGTTTGGACCACCAACCAGCTCTCAATAGTAATTGTGTTTTGTGATTTCGTTACCAAGCGCCTACGGCAACTATCTTAGCACAATCTATTAGGTAGCGAAAATATGCACAGAGCAGGTATACGTGCGAGATCCATTATGTATCGTCAAGCTCACTCGACGATGGAACGAACATGTGGGACCTTGATGGAGTTATGACATTCCCTTTGCAATCAAATGATGCACATTGTCGTCTCCAAGACCGCATCGGCAACGTGCTGAGGGCATCATGGCCTTCTTCGGCTTGACGGCATGATTCTTTCGAAGTCCAGCCATGAGGGTTGAGGATTGAAGGCAGACTTCAATGTACATTTCCAACATCCAGTCTTTCCTCAGCAATCTCTTGAATTTCGGTCTCATGTGCGGCGAAGTACTGTTCGGTATGATCAACATCGAAATCTGGGAGCTGTCAAGTTGGTTGATCGCGCAGCCAAAGGAATGATCCGCTCTTTCAGTAAACCCTTGTTGCATAGGCTGCTCCAACGCGATATTTTGGCTCAACGAAAGACATGCAAAATGCCATTCAGGTGCCATAATCGCGCCAAACGCTTTTCAAATCTATCCACGGAACTGGATACCCATCTGTTATAGGAAACAGCTTCAGAAATGCGTTCCAATTCTCCTGCTCTCTGTGTAGTCCCATCGCCCTGAGCTGCAGTTGGAAGTGCTCTTTGAACCACGAATGCTCAGGTGTCAACAGGGGTGCAGTGACCAATGTGCCAAGAGCTAGTGCCCAGGTTATGGCATTGTTAACCTCTCGCGGATGACGAAGGAACCGGAATAGATGATCTTGTGCTTCCGGCTTTGTATAGTCGGTGTTGTTCTGATCGTCAACCGCAGTGGCCATCCTTGGTCCTGCTTGGAAGGCCAGCTCTGTACTTGCCTCGAGCAGAAGAGGAAGCAAAGACTTCATGACACGAGAAATAAGAAGTTCGCACAATCTGGTCTGTGGCGGTAGGCCTCTAGTTCCTGTCCAGTAGTATAGCTGAAACGACTCTGCTAACAGTACTTCGGCATCTGAGAATAGATGACCAGGCTCCTTTTGCGCCGAAAGTATACCGAGCAGTGCATGCTGTACGTCGTACATCGGCTCGACAATGTAGTCGTCAATCTTCTGATCCGATGGCGGTGAAGTATATGAGATGGCAACTTGATGTAAGTAAAGGATGATCTGGGTAAAGCCTTCCGAGAGACGAGGCAAGCTGTTGAGGGTTATCACAGTGAGTTCATCGGCAGCTATCCTGATTTGATCAGGAATGGGTGAGAAGCCATGTGGTTGACGAGGCAGTTTCGGGACTTCCGCAAGCTGCGCAGCCACCATGACCTCACACCTGACACATAGTTAATATCATCATTACCAGACAGGGCATTTGAACTGACCATTGTGAAGATTTCCGCGTGAAATAGGTTGTGGACTCCCACCCCACTTGCAAGTCACCGTCGCCACGGAGTGTAAGAAGGCGGACCAATGCATCGCGATGAAGTACAGCTGTCTTGAACATGCCGGAGAACACCTGGAAGTGTCAGTCAATATCGAAGTGACATGTTGTTCGGAAGACATTGCTTACCGCAGCGGCTGTGATGCAAGCGACAGCTCTGATGATGGATTCAGAGTATTTTCCCTCGGCCGTCTCCCTCTGCAAGGTCTCCTGCATCATCTGGAGAGATCTGTTGTAGAACCAATGAACCTCCTCCGTGTTGAAGCTGCCTGACATTCCATCACGGATAATGACAGTAGCATATAGCCAGAGTGTGAATGTAAGTTCACTCCTGGCCATGCTCCCTAGGACCGTATTCTCGTGTTGGAAAGGCACGAGAGCATGTTTTGACTTGTCTGCATACTTATCTGAATTTATGAGTGTAAGTAGGGAAGACGACGTACGTTTGCAGAACAAAAAACTCACCATCTGAGCATGGGATTTCCTCGGGACATTTTGCAGATAGAACTGCGCTTGTCAGGGACCATCATTACTGCTACCTCTGACAGACCTTACAGTATTTTATTATGTGATCGAAGTCCCTCCCGATATTCGGAAGAAGACCAAAGGGATCGACTGAACTTGCACTGACTGCTTTGGGGCTGGGCATGATTGGTTGAAGCGGGGATTTGCGTCGGACCAATTGTTTCTTCTTTTCCTCTTCTTGCACTCCCAGCACGACATTTTTCGTCTTCGACTTTGACTTTGAGGACGTCTGTCCACTAAGGTTGGAAATCTCTCGATTCTTGTTCACCCATTCTCGGGCTTTCTTTCGGACCACTGTATCCTTGGCGGGGTCGAAGTTATCCAGAAACTCAAGCTTCGTGAACGTCGTTGTTGGCACATCTATTGAAAAAGTCGGTTGCATTTGCTGGAAGAACTTTCGACCTTTGTTATCCTTCGTGGGACTAGATCGTGTTTGCCCTGCACTGCTATTGATCGAGAAGGTGGAGAAACCCGATGGATCTGGTGCCATGGTGGTCGATCGCCACACACAGGCCGTTGAGCCCGTATAAAGTGTCACCAGGGTCTCGAGGTTTTCGCGTGAATGAGGCTTCTTGTGCGCAAGGATTAACGGAGATATGTCCAAATGCTGGTTGATAAAACGCGGAGATGGGACGGCGATACTAGCTCACAGGGTACATTCTCGTCGGACGACGGGCCGCAAGCTATTGAAACCAACTGTCGGACCAGCACCTAGCTCTGCGTCAAGCCGTTCGCATCGCTACACTTGCGTGCGGTACTGGCAAGTACGATTCTGCGCTCCGGTGTTTTTGAAACACTGGAGTGGTTGATTCCCGTGATACGATAAAGCTTGACGAGTGGGAACCTGAGGAGGTAGACCCGGACTTGCTATATTGTACCTAACTCTACAAGGCGGCTAGAGTGGACAGGGAGAAGCCAGAACGTGTATATACAATGAAGACAGCGGAGCAGCAGTGGATAATGTTGATGGAGAGATTTAGGTCAGTGCAGAGGGGAGTGTTCGGGAAAGATGGGGATTCAAGAACGGCAAGGTCTAGCTTTCTTTCATGAAAGCCGATCCATTAGCTTGCGCGCTAAACAAAAGCAAGAACGACGCTCGAGCTCATCGTCAACTCACGAGTCAAGAACATGGCAGCGTCCCTTACCCGCCATACAATCGGATGCTGAGGACACAGCGGCGCGTTCTGCGACGCATCTGCTACTCTTCAGGTCGTCCTTGCTGTGAGAGGTCGTGAGCTCCTGTTGCGACCTGACCACATGTCTACATGGTAACTTAGCGCCATGGAAAAAGCAACGGAGCGCACATGAGTCGCCTTTGAAAGCGGGAAATGGCGGAAATACGGGTCCTTTCCGCCCAAAGGCGTTGTTCGCTGGAGCGCCCCGCTGTCGTTCCCTAAAGCAGCAAAGAGGGACCGCGGATCAAGTCCCGACAGCCTACATCGAATAACAAGCTGCGTGTAACAGTGTCGCACAACGAGTTGGACAACTGCTGAATGTAAGCTGCGGCCGATATCGACGTAGGCGTCGAAAGTTACCGACAGCCGAAAGGCGTGTCAGCACCAAACCCTGTACAGTGCAGACTCCCATTATGGCTTGCCACAATCTTCAGTGGCCGTGAGTAGTTTCTCTGGACATTGTAAATAAGCATTTCAACTCTTCTACACGGCCCACACTTGCACAGCGTGATAGCACCTGCAGTGACTTTTTGGCCTTCCACATGACGAATACGGATATTGGAATCCCTCAGGATCGAGGGTCAAAGTGCGATGGCGACATGTGGCAACAAAAGGAAGACCTCGGCATACACAATTAACCAGATAAACATATAAGAAATATTTAGCAATACAATTTTGTCAGCGCGGTCCAGAAACCGAGACCAGCGGACAGGCGTTCCCTTCTATGTGAGCAGGACCAGCGACAAAGCCCACCAGTTTTGACCAGACCATTGCAACTCAAGGCAGGTGGTTGTGCCTCGCCATTCTCCACCAATTCATTGGTGTCATCATGCTTAAATCAAGGCCTTTATACCAGCAAACGCCCGTGCAGATAGCCCAGGTCGTTGTGAAGATGACGGCGAGCCCGACAATTCTAGAGCTCCTCCAGGACCAAGCCTCTTTCTATTGAAGTTTAGCTGTGCGGATATCCCCTGAAATACTGGTAAACGTACCACGACGTGATTGCTGCTTTTCTTCTCACTCGTGAACCCCGCTTCAGGGTCGTCTGATCTTGTCATAGCCTTCACAGACTTGATCCTCACGGAAAAGTCACCCTCTTGGCTGCCGAAGAAGCTTCGCATCATGAAGCTCCATCTCTTGATACTATTCGTATTCAGTGGCGGTGCATCGTTTTTCTCCTTGCCGCGGTAGGTTGGCTTCAGTTCACTCCAGGGAATGAAGACAGAGTAGTCGCTAGCCGCGCTAAAGTCGTATTCGTAGCTAATAGTCGATTGCTCACGGCCATCGGCCATAGGAGGAAGGATTTCATCTTTCAGTATGAATGTGTAGCGTTTACTATCATCCATACCGATTTCCAAGTAAATTCCATCATAAGCAGAGAGGTCCCAGGAACGATTGTCGCCAGTAGTGCGCTGACTGGCAAACCCAGCACCACCTAAAGTCTTGATATCGAGGTTGCCATGGAAGCAAGCGGTTGACCCCTTGATATCAAGGTAAGACTTGACATATTACATTAGCCAGTACGCTTTTGGCAGAAGCACCTCTACCGACCTGTGATTTCCCGCCTCGTACTCTGTCATCGCTGGACGTCCAATCTCCAGCATCCCAGCCTCTACCCTTGGCATTAGGAGTTGCGGCCTTTTACACGTAGAAGTGGTGCTTACTGATCGCCACCAAAGATGTTCTCCGACCGACTCATATCGCTTGTTGATAGAGAGAATTGTGGTATTTGTTACCTGGTCAAGCCCGTCACGTAAAGGTCATTGGGCGATGACTTCATTCTGGCGTTCAGTCCGTGCACCAACTGCAAACGTGATTGAGCCGCGTGCCATTGCCATCTCAACGAACATATTTGAACGACTCGACATTCTTTTCTGGTACCTCAGTCCCTTCGCTATGGATTTCAGAAGTTTAGATCGTATGGGCGACTCGGATGCGTCCATCTTAGATGAGCCATACCGCCCATTCTATAACATCTTTGCATCGAAACCTGTGCTTGTCAAGCAGTATGACGCCCTATTTTGTCTGGACTAGGCGGAATTGACAATGTGCTAGAGATAATAACTACAATCGGGCGGCGTTCAAGGAGCGGCCTCTGCTTGGGGTGCTCTTGTTCGACAATGTCGCCTCTGAGGCACGAGACATCGCTGCTAACGAGAGAAGTATGCACGTCCGCTATCGACAGGTGCAACTCTAATAATTGCAGCATTTCTTGCTTGGTTAAAGTTGAGTGTTTACATGTCAATTGTAGCAGTCGCGATCGTCCTGAACTTTCACCTGAAGTCAAGACCATCCGCACTAGGTAAGTGAAGATAGAATTTCGTAGTCTGCACCAAGGCTCACATCGCTCAGAGAGAAAGTGGTCACTTCCGCTGGGTATAGTGTTCTGGCTACTTTCATTGGCATGCTTGCTGTCTGGAGTCTCCAATTATATTGCTACGGTCTCGGGCTATAGTCATCGCCAAGCACTTGTGCAAACAGGCTGGAAGACACAGACCGTATTCACAGTGGTCGCAGCGGCAATTGTGTCAACTTGCGTATTGCTGTTATCAACCAACGCCCAAAACCGCTGAATGACTTGTGACGATCACACCGTCCGTAGACAACCAGATCATCGCGTTCTTGGCTCACGCAAAAACTTCGCTGTGCACATTCCTTCTGTACGTCTTCGACACTGCCCAAAAGCCTAGTCGTCATCCGACTAGTACCTGTGTGATTGTTGTATCCTCAATCTGTGTCAAGGATCGCCCATGTTTGATCGTCAACAGTTGTATAGATGAAACCGGCCGACAGAAGGTCGTCACCAGCCCTCAGCACATCTGCAGATTCAAGGCCAAGGTTGGCGGCAATTGCTTGCTGGTGTAGACCTTCGTTGCTTTGGGGGGTCTCTAGCAGGTACTGAAACACTCTTCTGGCAAGAGCGCTATAGCCCGTCAAGTCGTGTTTCCCAAAGACAGCACTTCCTCCTTGTGCAGCCCCACCGTTGGCGTTTTTATCACCGGTATTGGATCCACCGGGTGGCCCCCGTGTGAAGTACAAGTGGGTGGCTGTGGCTTCGAGTAGATGATACGATACCTCGTTCATGTCTTCGACAGGGCGGATGATTTGTGCACCAACTGATCGTTTGTCGTTGAAGATTTTCAGCTTCCCCCACGCTCTACAATACAAGCCTTCGATGAGCTTGGCTCTGTTAGAGTTATTCTGATCGTCGTTGTCCGTCTCGACCCATTGCTTGACCTCAATACTACCAGTGCCATCGTCGAGTCTGTATGTGGTATTGGTGGTTTGTATCGAAATGTTTCGGATTTGCCCAACGAAAGTGAGCTGTACAACGAGAATTAACAGCTGCCGCAAGCTTCTAGGATGGTGTTGCATACCTGGGTGACTATGTGCCCATCAATACGGAAGGACTCGTTCCCTGCATCCGGTTGGGCATCCCAGATCTGCTTGATGGTGACAGGTCGCAGTGAGTCTTGTTGTTGCCTGTCTCTCCCACCGGGGCTCTGCTGACTGCCATCGCCTGGGATGAAGCCGCCGCCACCTGTTCCACCACCAGCACCGTACGATGTGTACGATGTCTCGTAGGCGTTGTAACCTGACCGAATTAGCACTGGAGATTCTGGTCTCATAGAAAGAAGGACTGCATACTCATTATTGCAGGGTGGCGTTTCTCTTGGTTGCAAGTAGGTGTTGGGGAGGGACAGTAGGAGCGACGCGTCGACGCGCTATCGCGCCTGCCACTTTGATCGCGCGACCCCACATGACAAGATTGACGACTAGCGCTTGCCAAGATTTATGACCCACTCTTTTTTCTCAAGAAAAGTGAAAGTTGCAGGCGTCCTCGACCGCCAGACATCGCACGCTGCGTTCGAACATTTTTCTGCGACGGACCCAACGATGGCTCCTCGTGCAGCGTCACCGGCGCTTTCCGAAAACGAGTTCGACATATTCGACAACCTCGCTGGCTCGGATATTGAGGAGAAGGAAATCAGCTTAGGCGCAGATCTTGGAGTCGACCTTGACGTAGGCAGCGATGGAGGATCAGACGACGAGGCGTTTATCGCAGCGAAGCAGGCTGCCTCGAACAGAAAGGCCGCAAATGTCAAGGGCACAGGGAAGAAAGGTGGTGGCTTTCAAGCTATGGGCCTGAACGCCCTGCTCTTGAAGGCTATTGCACAGAAGGGCTTTAAGATGGCAACTCCTATCCAGCGCAAGGCGATACCCCTCTTGTTACAAGGCGAAGACGTGGTCGGTATGGCTAGAACGGGTTCTGGAAAGACGGCTGCGTTCGTCATTCCCATGATCGAGAAGCTCAAGACACACTCTGCCAAAGTTGGCGCACGCGGCATTATCATGTCTCCGTCTCGCGAACTGGCGCTACAGACATTGAAAGTCGTCAAGGAGTTTGGCCGTGGCACAGATCTGAGGACCATCCTGCTAGTTGGTGGTGACAGCTTAGAAGAGCGTACGTCGCAAATGACGTTTACGAAATAAATCACACTGACGGCCTCACAGAATTCAGCTCCATGACGACGAATCCGGATATAATTATCGCTACACCCGGGCGTTTCCTGCATCTCAAAGTTGAAATGGGCTTAGATCTATCCTCCGTCAGATACATCTGCTTTGACGAGGCCGACCGCCTATTCGAAATGGGATTTGCTGCGCAATTGGCTGAGATCCTTCACGCTCTTCCAACTTCGAGACAGACTCTATTGTTCAGTGCTACTCTGCCAAAATCACTCGTGGAATTTGCGCGCGCCGGGCTACAAGACCCTAAGCTGATTCGACTAGACGCTGAAAGCAAAATCTCGCCGGACCTGAAAAGCGCATATTTCACGATCAAGTCAGGAGACCGAGACGGAGCACTTTTGTACCTATTGCAGCAAGTAATCAAGGTACCGACTGGAGAGACCGAAGCTGCGAAGGCGCGTAAAGAGGAAGGCAGCTTGAGCGTTGGCGCAAAGCGTAAACGTAAACAATTCACTGCCAAAGATGCCGCCGTAGCTGAGTCGACGATCATTTTTGCCGCTACCAAGCATCGAGTTGAGTACTTATCCGAGCTTCTCAAGTCTCTCGGATATCCAGTCTCATACCGTAAGTTTGAATCCACGGTCGACGATATGCTGACTCTAATCATTCCCCCCGCTTAGTATACGGCAATCTAGACCAGACGGCACGCAAGGCACATGTAGAGGAGTTCCGTTCTGGTCTCACTCGTATTCTCGTCGTCACTGATGTTGCAGCTCGTGGTGTTGATATGCCTCATATCAATCACGTCATCAACTACGACTTCCCCTCGCAACCGAAGATTTGCGTGCACAGAGTTGGTCGTACTGCCCGTGCCGGGCGCAAAGGTTGGGCCTATAGTCTCTGTCGACATGTCGATCTCCCGTACTTGCTGGATCTACAATTATTTCTCGGCCAGCGGTTACTTGTCGGCAGGTCTGCCGAGGAAGCGAACTTCGCCGAAGACTTTGTCGTAGGCAGTCTGGCGCCTTACCAACTGGAGAGCTCAGTTGAGATCGTGAACAAGCAGCTCGCCGATGACGAAGACTTGGCATTACTGCAAAGTGTTGCCGATAAGGGTGAGCGACAATACCAAAGAACGCGCAACCAAGCTAGCGCACCGAGCGTTCACCGAACTAAGGAGCTTCTCGCGAATGCCCATTTCGCAGACACACATATTCTGTTCAAGGATGAAGTTCATGATGCACTACAGGAGAAAGAGAAAATGCTGCAAAGAATTCAAGGTTTCAGGCCGGCCGAAACTGTCTTCGAGATTGGCAGACGAGGAACGCAAAGCGAGACTGCCGAGATCATGCGTAGGAGAAGAGTGCAGGTCGAAAGGCAGCAGGAAAAGCAACGAGCTAACGCACGTGCTGACAACGCACCTGTAACTAGCCTTGCAGCTCCCGGCGAGGCCGAGAAGATGGATGTCGACTCAGAAGATGACGCCGAGACATTTGCTGGAACTGGCGCATATGATTCTGACTCTGACGATCTTGAAGTGTCCGTGTCGATGCCTTCTTCAAAGAAGCCGAAGAATGACGATTTCCGAGAAGGAGAATTCTTCATGTCTTACCTGCCGAAGGAGAACTACGCAGAAGAGAAAGCATATGGTGTAAGCGGTGGAGACGCCGGCAACAACTTTGTTTCAGCAGCAAGAGCAGCAGAGATGTCACTTGTCAATGATGAGATTCAGGGCTTCGCAGACGCAAGCAAAGCACGTATGAGATGGGACAAAAAGTCTAAGAAATACGTAGCTCGCGCCAACGACGAAGATGGCTCGAAAGGCGCAAAGATGATTCGCGGCGAAAGTGGTCAGAAGATCGCTGCCAGTTTCCGTAGTGGACGATTCGACGACTGGCGAAAGGCGAACAAGGTAGGACGCATGCCACGAGTGGGAGAGCAAGAAGCTCCGGGACGCGCGCCTGGCAAGACCCAACATTTCAAGCACAAGTCGGAGAAAGCCCCCAAGGAAGCAGACAGATTTCGCGACGACTACGAGGTACAAAAGAAGAGGGTCCAAGAGGCCAAGGAGAAGCGTGTTGGCAAATTTAAGGATGGCACTGGCAAGAGCGAACTCAAGGACGTCAATGCAGTGCAAAAGCAGCGCAAGATCCAAGAGCAGCGTCAGAAGAAGAACGCCAGGCCGTCGAAGAAGCGGAAGTTTTGAGTTCATTGTTCAATACCCGGCTTGCAACTTAGCAGATGCATCAATACAACATTATCTGGTTCACGGAATGTTACTTCCCGTACCACACCTACTTTGACTCGTACGCTAGCGAACGTTGTGGCGCCCCAAATATCGTAAATCCCTTCGGAGTTCGACTGGCGCCGACACGGGCGATCGTAACCTTGCTTCGCGCCGTCGAATTTACGGCGAGTATGTCGTGACCAACTGGGGAATAGCAAAATGCGCATTAACCTCTCTGGCTGCCACGCGATGTAGAATCAGACCAGAATTTAAGGCCCACGCCGCATCGCTTCGGCACAGCGCGCGACCCACGATCCTACAGGATGCTAACATGTTGCTTGTGCCACATGCTGCATCTTTGCAGTTGTACGTGCCTCGGATGGATGTACGCGGATTGTTGTTGGATCCTATGAAATGGCCTGGAATGGCCTGGCGGCCTTGAACGGCTTCAGCGCCCACTCTTTGCACATTTCCAACCCACTCGGTCAGCGTATTTTTTTTTCGCGGATTATGCCACTTAGAGCAGAGGAAGGTGTTGCTTCGCTGTGCCACAGGGCTGCATTATGGAGACACCACCTGACTGTGCATCACACGAGAGGTGCAAATTAGATCGATAGTGGCTTTGCTCAATAGTACTAATAGTCAACTACACATTGTTGGGCAATGATGTACTCAGAAGTATTACCCACGCATATGGATTCGAGTGGCTGTCGTCCAGAGATCTAATTGGGATTGACAAAGCTTGCAGGTGGGTGCCCCAGCCTCAGAGCAGCACGCGGTGTCTGGCGGGAGATTTCGCGGCTTTATCGATGGGCGATAGAGTTGACACTTGACAAGCAATCGTGTATTGAGAGACAGCTGTAGCGCATCCACAACACCCGACTCAGGTTTCGAGGGTCTTCCTAGGCGCACATGGCGACCACGCACGTCATCCGTCCAGGAGGATTTGCTCGAGTCGGGCACAATGTTTGCGCTACCCAGATCGAGGCTCTTCATGACAGCCTCGAGGATTTTCTGGGCGGCTCGATGTGTCAAGGGCTGGCTAGCGCCCATGTCCGGAGGAACTCCAATAAACCAAGCTTATGCGGCTTACCCGACCTTCCAGAACGTCGTGAGAGGAAACAACCCCAACAGCCACATGCTCGTGTGTCACATGCACGAGGTTGAAGGACCACAAGTTGTGTGGTGGTACAAATATCATAAAGTTTGGGTGTTCTAGCCGCCGAGTCTCAGATGGCCACGGCGCAATATCCTGTGCCACAAATGCAATCTCCAAGCGTCCTTCCAACGGCTTTCTGATATCATCGTACAGCCGAAGGCGAACGGCAATCTTTTCGCCAAACCCTGCTGCAGCTTTCAATGAAATTCGTTGACAGCCGAAGAAGCAAGAATGGCGGTACGGCCGCGGACCCCTTCCTGCTTGCGGCGTGGTGGTGTCGCTAATGCCAGCTCGCCGCGGCTTGCAGTCGAATAGGTAGGTACCTGACGGCGGCATTGCAACGCTTGACGCGACGGGAAATGCAATTGTTCCGCGGTGGACCCTAGAGTTGGGTATCACATGGATGATGATGAACATGAAAGCATGCAAGGGATCAATCATCCTCTGACACTGAACAAAAGTGAGATTCTTACATATGCGGAAGTCGGCATGGTGCTACAGATCCTACAAGGCCTACTCGGGCCGCACCCATGTAAACCGAGGACGGTGCAAGGATTTTTCGATAGCAACACCCCTGACCCGCAACTAGTATTGGCACAAACAACGTGTCCAGAAGCCCAGGCACCGGTTCGTAGATCCCGCGGTCCAATCCGCGACTGCCCTGGTCGTTGCGAGCAACCCTGGTCTCGAGAGCACGACAGTCGAGTTGCTTTATTATGCGTTGTTTGCAACGCATTCGTATCTTTGACGGTGACATGGAGCATTAGGTATTGTAAAATGAGACGATATGCACGCACATGAAAGGCCCGGAGCAAAGTCCTTAGTGACATGACGGCAGCGCCCGTCACGGCGGGGAGGACAGAAGCCTCCCAGTTCCCCACAGGCCGTTGAGCAGATTTCATCGGCCTTATTATGATAGCCTCGGAGTATCGTACTGAGAGATGAGCTGCAAGGACCTTCTGTTAACGACAAGATCCCCGACAGTATTTTCGCCAGCCCGAAGGATCTTATATTTTCCGCCGTGCTGGGATGAGAGCAGGGCGACACGGCCGGTGCACTTGTGGCCCACTGACTCTCCACCGCTGGTCGGCTGGACGTGTCCAACGAGGAACGGTCATGCAGGTGCACCTCATTCCCTGCAGTGCGAATCTCGCTTCTTGCCGCAGAGAAAGCTGAACGAGCTACATGCGGTATGCCTTGCCCGATGGAGCAGACTGCAGGGCCGGTAGGTCTGGGTGGATTTGAAATGTTCTTGTAGACGCACATGTCCGATCCACGCCACAACAGTAATTTTGGCGATGAAGGGTATGCCTACCTATGTACAGTACGCTCGCATCATGGCCTGTTCTGTGCGAGATGCTGTCCGGGTGTCCCGTCACGGTTTGGACATAGATCATCGACGGCCCGCTATGCCGTGTTGAGCTTACCGAGTGCTGACATTATGATTATTCCAGCGATTCACCAGCATGAACGGTGAGAGTCACCTTTTTGCCATGCCACCATGGATGAGGAGGTGGGGTTGCTGCTAATAATGTGGACTTTGCGTACATATGTTGATGGCAGTTCCTGAGGGGCCTGACAATTGCCTGAAGCGGCAGCAAGCAAGAGCAGTGGGCTCGGCAAGTGGCTGCAGCGGTGATTGGAGGGGCAGTGCTACTGTCAATTGTTGCTCCTGTTATTGCCCTCGGGCTCCATTATTGGACGTGCTATAGTATGGGAGCTGTGCAGTCCACCGTCATGCGTGGGACCGCGGTGATTGAGTTCAATAACGAGACAACACATCATGTCCTGAATTGCCTGCATAGGTATACGTTCAGACGGTATACCCCGGGCGCTGCATGTCACACCTGCAAAGAGCAAACTCAGTTTGGCCCCGCAACTGCAATGCCAATGCTTCACAGGCTTTCGGGCACTTTGCGGCGATCCTCAACCGACGGCGATTTCAGATCTATCATCACCCACCGGAAGATTTTTGAGCCCAGCCCAAAGCAGCGCATCCCAGTCCTATAGCAGCCAACTAATATACCTCTGGCGGTTTCGCGACAACAGCATGACTGCGCATCTTGTTGAAGACTGGACGCCACCGCTAGCGCATCGTGTTGGCGACTGGAAGACAGCGCTGCCCTTGGTCGTTACTTTTTGCAGGGCGCAGTGGAATCAGTCCGCTGTTTGACGCGCCTGCAAGCATCACTCGGCAGCGTGCAGATGTTTCGAGTCGAGGAACCTGTTTAGCACCGTTCCAGAGCATGTCACCAGCGCTGCCTTTGTATCCGACGTCCACGGTCGTAGGCCAGGACCGCCAGGTAGGGCAGCGACTAAGGAGTCGGCGACAGATGCAAGCGGACAGACTAGCGGCGCCTGTACACCGGCCCTGCGGGACCAGCATCTGCCAGATCAATCACTCGCATGTGCTTTGGAAGCTTTTCAGCACCGCTTCGTGTGTGGCTCAGCTTGGCGTCAGGCATTGCGGATCGTCTCCAGCACAACAATAATACACCAATTCAGCCTGTCTGACTGCAGGTTGCAACCAGCATCTGCTCTCGGCAGCTGCGCGCCTGGCTATTGTGTCGCAACTCTACAGACGCCCCGCGCCTAGGGATGCCGCCCGACGCAGCTTCAAGTGCATCATGGTAAACTCTGTGCAGGCGATCATATTCAGTAGGCGTCGCAAGTCGTCAAGCCATAACCGCAAGGCCGTGTCGATCACTGCTGCGGATCGCTTCCCAGGCCTTGCCATAGGACTTTTCGACCATTACACCAGACAGACGGCATCTCGCCATGGATGTAGGTATTAAGGAGGCCCAGAGTTGATGTTGGTTGCGCAGCAGCAGTGTCTGTCGGCGATCGGCAAGGTTTTGGGAGCTGCTGCCACAGAGGGCCAGCAGGCAGGCTCAGCGTGCGAAAGACGGGTGACGGCACATGCAGCATGCACTGAAAGCAGCTGGCAATAGTGGTTGGTGTGTCTAATAAGCCCAAAGGCCCAACTGCACAAGTGACAGACGCAAGCGTGAACCAGCAGCGTGGGACTGGCAAAATAAGGCCAACATGTCGCCAACAGCAAGCAGCTTGTAATAGACTCGCTGTGGCTAGTGGGGCTGTATGTTGCGTCTGCGTCTACGTCTTGCGTATGCCTATGCTTCTGCGTCTGCTTCTGCATCTGCGTCTGTGTCTGTCTGCGTTTGCGTCTACGTCTGTTTCTGCTTCTGCTGCTGCACGCCCATTGACGGAACTTCTTCCCCCAAGGCCTCATGGTGTGGGTGGCTTACTGCTGGTCGCCTTGCCTTCCTCCCAGCAACGCGCACCACCAGCGCCGCAGTCAAGCGCGAGGCGCGACATGCATCGCCACGCCAGCTTACTCTCTGCCCTCGTTCCCAAGGTTTGTTTGGGCGGCTGCAAGACCATAGTGCATTGGAGCAGGCGCTGGGGCGTCGTTAGCTAGTCTGTCCTGAACGAAGACGGTTCGGATAGCAGGGGCCAGCACAAGTGACAGGGCCCCCAGTCCAGCGCCAGCCCGTCGTGTCAATGCACTCTCCACGCTACGGCTGCCGTGCATACTTCCGCGGCTGCATCGACCGTGCTGGAGAGCGGCAGGCCTTTACTCAAAGAACCATCAGCCGAACGAGGCCAGCATGTCGTTGTCGCCGACAGGCACCCTTCCCTGCTCCCGTTGCCCGGAACACATCGTGGCCTCCGTCTCACGGCCCTCGTCCGTCTGCAAGTCTTAGCAGGGATCCCACAAGCAGAGAATCTCTATAACCGATTGTGGTTATTACTAGACATTCTCCGCCGACTGGACAGAACCTGCTCTGCCTTTCTGCGTCGTCTGTTGCTCATTGGCTCCCTCATTTTCATAACACCAACGCCTTACGTCCCACCTGAAGTCCACCCATCCCTACGAGTCTGGCCGGTACTGGCAGCTCCATCATTGCTCAAGTCTTTTGCACTCTACACGACACACCTGTTCAAAGTGTCTAACAGCCGTTGGTGTCGTCTTGGAAGCGTAGCATTAAGAAGGTATTTGACAAATTCCGTCCTTCCCCACCTCCTGACCCTTGCATTCGGGCTCGTAGCGGGCATGCATGCCTGCGAAAGTCGTCATGGCCTGCAACATGGTCCAAGATATCGAGCGGACTTCGGGCTATGGCTATTGTTAACAAGGCTCGCTGAGCCACTTGGTCCTTCGCCGTTAATCATGTCTCTCTTTGCTTTGTTCAATGGCTTACTGGTGTCATCATCATGCAGACTTTCCCAACAACCAGCCTCAACTCACTCTTCACTGACGCGAATCCTCGTCGAGGCCACAGCGTAGGTCGGTCCGCAGTGTGTCCGTCTGGAGCTTCAGCTGTTTGCTCAGCTAATCGTGCTTTCGCTGGCGGAGCGGCTGTTGAGTGTTGCGGAGGTCAAGCGATGCAGAGTCTGTCATTACCGCGTCCGAACTTACTGCCTTTAACGCCATTTGGGCGACCTACAGAGCCAGAGGTTGGTCTGGCAAAACTCATCCCCAAGTTCAGTCCCTCCGGACCTGGACAGCAAGGGTACCCATCCCCTCCCATGTCAGAGCCTCAATCTCCCTTCCAACGCCCAGCACGTTCTGTTGAAGCCGAGCGTCTGCGATATCCTGCGACAGTGCATGCGCCACACCGGCTCGAAACCGGTCTGCCGTTGCCGTCGCCATCCTCAGCGCTGTTCGATCCTCGACAGTCATTCCCGAGCCAGAGTAATTTGCAGCAAAGGCCGATTTATCCTGAAGGACACCAACAACGACAACAACAACAACAACAACAACAACAACAACAACAACAACACCAGGCGCACCACTATCAGCCTGTACGGGCAACTGAGCACTCACCATATGGAGTACCCCCACCGCCACAGAGCTATGGCTACGGCTACCCACCTGCAGCCGCATCTTCTTACATCCTTGGAGCGCAACAGGTTGGACCCCAGACGCAGCCTGCGACCATAATAGCACCTCCAGCTACGAGACCGGCTAAGCCAGCAAGACGGACAAAAGCTCACGTAGCCTCGGCATGCGTTAATTGCAAAAAGGCGCATCTCAGCTGTGATGTGCAGCGCCCGTGCGGACGATGTGTCGCATCTGGGAAACAGGTAAGTGGCCTCGTATTCATACGCGCCAAGATCGTCTCGAGCTTGGTAATACTCCAGAACTGACTGTGCAACGAACAGGACACCTGCAAGGACGTGCTTCATAAGAAACGGGGAAGGCCTCGACTAAGGGACGACAGAGACTTCAATAGACCCGAACAGGCAAGGCAACTGCCTGAACAGAGTCTAGCTGCTGCAGCTCGCCCACCATCGGCAGAAGCTTATGGATACCAAGCACCTTACGCAGCATCGCATTCGCAACGAGTCGCCGATTTACCACGTACAACAGTGGTACAAAGAGGAAATAGCATTACGAGCATTGGTGCATCCTCCGTTGCAGGTCGTACTTTGAGCGTCGGTAGTTATGGTGGTAGGCCTGCGACCCCTTATGGCGTGGGACCGGATTTGGCGTACCAGTCTTTACCGGTCGCGTTCCTGAACTTGGACCTTGTGATCCAGAAGTCGAACCAAGCTTTCCAAGATTTGACTTCTTTCCTGGGGAACGTCGGAGGGAAAGATCTAGGGGAGCTCCTTGAACCAAGACAGACCGAGACTCTTCAGCGGTTACGCGGTGACCTTCGAGATGAGCGGGACGAGCGTGAGCCAGCCTACATGGCACCCATTACGCCACTTGGACACGACCCAATGCGCTCAGTCATGGAATCCGTGGCAGATAGAGATGTCGAACATGTCAGCCACGGCTTTACCGAAAGGCCGATGTTCCTGAGTTATCGTCTTCCCAATGGACAGTACCAATCTCTTCAAACCCATATCCGGCTTGCCAAAACGTCGCTGTACTTTGTCACGCTGGTCGTGCGTACTCCAACGTCGAAATCTCTTGGCCCTCCTCTTTTGACGCAGCAGCTTGCTGCCCCAACACCTGTACATACGTCGCAGTCCATGTCGGCACCAACGCCATTCCCAGCCAGGACCGGACACTACACTCCTCAGCAAGCCCGACCACCGTCGTCAGTAAGCTCCGCACCTAACTCGCCCTACTCTTTGGGCTTCTCGTCAGTCCGCACATCGCTGCCGAACTTCAGTCCCAACTCTTACGCAAGCAGTCCGACTTACGGCTACTCTCCAACTGCTGGTCCAGAAGCGGGCTATTTCCCAACGTACCACCCTCCGCAATCAGCAGGTCAGACTCCATCGTACCCACCTGCACCTCGTCCTGGATTAACATCGGATCCTCTGCGGGAGCTCAACTATGCGGCTCGGATGGAGGGACTGCAACTTCCCCCCATTCGGACGGGCTCAGCTTCTCTAGGCTCGCCTCTCCACCTTGCGGCCGCACAGGGAGGCATGGTAGATAGTGATCGAGAGCGCGTGCGCCGGCGAGAGTCGAGTTCCAGTGCAGAAAAGCGTTCAGACACACCGGGAGAGGCAGGCAAACGTCGCCGCCTTAACATCCACGAGGTGCTGGAGTAGATAAAGTGAAGAAACAGCGGCGCCGGTTCGTAATGACGTTGTGAGCGCCATGCAAACGCCGTACGACCTGTTTTGTGGCCGTTGTGTTTCAGGCATGGGAAGCCTGTTACCGGTCGCATCATCCTGGTCGACCTGAAACACTTGGACACGGGATGCTGCAGACCGTTGAGCGGCGGCCCGTCATCCGCCGCTGCTGCTTCTCTATAAACATCACACCTTTCCTGTCCCCAAATTTGAGATACCACAAATGCCGTCATTCTGGACGGGTCGATGCACAATCGCCAGTCGGTAGGCCAACTGCGGTTGTTGGCTGTTTTCGTTTTATGTTTTTCTGTTTCTTCACACAAAGCATGTGTGTGCGCAAGGGCCCCGAGAAGCCATGTCTTCCGGCATGGGAGACATTCAATGTTTGGACGAACAGGACAGAGTGGAATGTAGCAGGTTCAGGCTTCCGCCCGCCCTTAATATGCAATGCAACTCGCAACTCGCACCCCTCCTTTCCCCCGTCCAACAGGCAGCCTGCGTTCGGCACATCTTAAAGTTTATACATCGTACGCTTACCCTACCACCACCACCACTGCCGGTGCTCCCCGTCGCCCAGACGTTTCCTTTCTCCGCCCTGCGCTGCCCGCATAAGCACCAGTGCTAGACCCGTGCCCTCACGGTAAACTGCGGTAGTGTTCCAGGATCTATTGGGGTTTGTACGCTCACACACACGCACACGCCTGCGCGCTTGCCTGTTCGGCAGCAAGCTTGTCCAGCAACGCGGCAGAGCAGTCTGCGATCCAGCAACGCAGGCATGCGGCTAGTAGCTGCCGCGGGCGAACATCCCTCCTAACTCCACTGCTGCGGACAGTGTGGTTGGTGCCTCGGAGAATTTAGATCGGAGCTATATGCAGGTCCCTGAGGGGCGGGCAACCAGGCAGGCACTGGCAGGCTGGCATCTATTGGCAACCCATGGCAGAGCACCTGCAGACGCACGCAGATGCAGGTGCAGGTGCGGGTGCAGATGCAGATGCAGATGTGAACTGTTGACTGGTGACTGGTGACTCTCCAGGTTGGACGCACATGCTCTATCAAGGACACGGTCTGGTCTACCGCTAGGTGAAAGCGGCAAGCAGCTCGCTGGAGCCGCGCATTGTCTGCTGCTCCAAGCTCACACCGCCCCCATCACATCGTTGGTAACTTGATGGTTAACTCTTTCAGGACAGCGGGTATGACGTCGCTGAACCGTTTCACCTATCTGTCAGTCCGAGCCTGTACAGACGAGGGCTGGACAGTTGCTATTTTTGTAGCTGGGGAGATTGGAGGAGTGTGGTTTTGATAGTTGAGCTGTTGAGGGGGTTGCTGTTTCTGGACGGAGGGGAAGGTTGGCGGAGTATGGCCCGGAAGTTTGTTTGTGCAATGCACAAGATATGTCACGTATGCTGAAGTGTATGCATATAAATCAGTAAAGGCGAACAGAACGGATGTCACGACAACTGTGGGCATAGGTCAAGTGTGGTATTGTGCAGTTACATGTTTCAGGTCTGCTGTGAACAAATGTTCACTCTATCTGAGAAGCCCGTTGACAAGGTATACTATTGGGCAACGGATACGATATCCGAGGATCGGGTCATGCTGCGGGTGGCTCGGGCTCTTGGAAGCGAAACATCCTGGCGCTTTTGCTAAACTCTAAAGGTGCTGTGAGATTATCGAGAGCACAGCCTTTTATGATATTGCTTGCCAGATGCACTCTAAGGATGCCAAAGTGCATTCCCTCAGAACAAGGCCTTTGATGCGATATGTTTTGACTGGTTAGAAGCTGGAGAGGCGCAGGCAAACAGGGTAGATAGGGTCGCTCAGAGCATGCATGTGGACCTGTGCTGCGTATGGCGTCCAAATCAGGCGCAGTGTGGGTGGAGTGCAATACAACTCTCAGCCAAGAGCCTTGACCTTCTTCTTCTTCTTCTTGCCGCCCTCAGCCTCAGGTTTCTTGCCCTGCTGGTAGTCGCGCCAGCTGTTGATGCGCGTGTCGCGCGACTTCTCCCAGGCCTGCTCGTGATCGCGCTTGCGCTTGCGCTCAGCGGCCTCTTCTTCATCTTTCTTCTGCTGGCGGCCCTCCTCGCGCATCTGTGCTTTCAACTGTCGTTGTCGCCTCAGCTCATTGTCGCGAATCACCCAGGCGGTCTTGTCGCGCCATTCTTTCAGGAACTCGGGGCTGCGTGTTTCTTCGTCATCAGCCGTCAGCTTCTTCTCGCGCATCAGCAGCATACGTGCGTCAGCAATGTCCTCATCCAGCTTGGCGCGGAGCTTCTCGTCAAGGAGGACGGTTTGTGCTTTCTTGAGGCGGTCGAATGCATCGGGGGCATTGGGATTGGACGTCTTGTCAGGATGGATAAGCAGCGACTTGCTGCGATAGACTTTCTTGATATCTGAATCGGGCACACCCGGCTGCAGGTCGAGCACGGCGTAGGCGTTGAGACTGAAAACATTGCGGATACCTAGACGTGATGAGTATGCTGTATTCGTGTGGTATGAGCTTTGCGCTTGACTTACGCTCGATTTCCTCGTCCTAGCAGCCAGTCAGCAGTGCATGTGAGATTTGTATAGTTATGACGTACCTTATCCAGCTCCTTGCCCGCTGCATTCAGCTCTGCTTCAATGTCGTCTGCCATCTTCGCCGCGTATGAGTACACAGTAAAGTTGCAGGTGCTTGGGCGCTGGCTGTGGTTGACGGCGTTCGGCTCGGCTGTACTGCTTGTGCTTCTGCGGCAGGCCTCACCCCCGCGGCGAGCAATGCACGGGCCATGGCTCCACCAAAATGTTTTCCTCGGTCGCGGCGACCCAGCGACTTACAACAGGACTTTGAGACAGGAGATGCACTAAGGCTATGGCTGGCGCAGGAATCACAGGGCGTACACGGCCCACAAAGGTCAAGAAGCAGGCCTCTGCCGCCAAGAGGAAGCGCGACGATGTCGACGTTGAGAAATTGGAGGCCGCTGTTGCGGCGCTGGTATGCCCTTCACATGGTTGCAACAAGAACAGAGAGGCTGACGATGCGCAGGAGCCCAAGTCCGCCACATACAAAGACTTCACCGACCTCCCTCTTTCCGAGCCCACCAAGGCAGGTTTAAAGGCATGTCACTTCGCCGTCATGACCGACATTCAGTCCAAGGCCATTCCGCTTGCTCTGCAGGGTCACGATATTCTCGGTGCAGCGAAGACGGGTAGTGGAAAGACGCTGTCATTCATCATCCCCGTCCTCGAAAATCTTTACCGCCTACAGCACATCGGTGCAGACGCAGGCCTCGGCGCCCTCATCCTTTCACCCACTCGAGAGCTAGCGATTCAGATTTTTGATGTCCTCCGCAAAATTGGCAAGCACGGTCATATGTTTGCTGCAGGCTTGTTGATTGGCGGGAAGAGCCTGGAGTCTGAGAGGGATGCTTTGACTAGGATGAACATTGTCGTTGCAACACCTGGCCGAATGCTGCAGCATCTTTCGCAGACTGCTGCATTCAACGTGGATGACCTCAAGATGCTGGTATTGGATGAGGCAGATCGAATTCTGGATATGGGTTTCCAGAGAGACGTGGATGCCATTGTGGAATACCTGCCCAAGGAGCGTCAGACGATGCTTTTCTCCGCAACGCAGTCACGTAAGGTATCTGATCTTGCACGTCTGAGCCTTCAAGACCCCGAATATGTATCTGTACACGCCGAGGATAAGAGCGCGACACCCAAGGGACTTACCCAGAACTACATCATCTGCCCTATTGAGCAGAAGCTTGACACATTGTGGAGTTTCCTGCAGGCTAGTAAGAAGTCCAAGATCCTCTGCTTCTTCTCCTCGGCAAAGACGGTACGCTTCGTCTACGAATCTTTCAGACACATGCAGCCCGGTATCCCTCTACTTCACATCCACGGTCGCCAAAAGCAGGGCGCCCGTCTGGACGTAACGGCAAAGTTCTCATCAGCCAAAAATTCCTGTCTGTTCGCAACCGATGTTGCCGCTCGTGGATTGGATTTCCCAGCTGTTGATTTCGTCATCCAGGTCGATTGCCCCGACGATGTCGATACTTACATCCACCGTGTCGGTCGCACGGCTCGTTATAACCGCGAGGGAAAGGGCGTTCTGTTCCTGGCGCCCAGCGAAGAGGAGGGCATGCTGAAGCGTTTGGAGCAGAAAAAAGTGCCGATTGAGCTTATCAATGTACGACAAAAGAAGAAGACATCCATCAAGGAGCAGTTGCAGAACATGAACTTCAAGGACCCAGCAATCAAGTATTTGGGTCAGAAGGCGTTCATGACGCACGTCAAATCACTTTACTTGCAGAAAGACAAAGAAGTGTTCAAGCTCAAGGAGTATGATTTGGAAGCGTACGCAGCAAGCTTGGGTCTGCCGGGTACACCAAGGATCAAATTCCTGCAGAATGACGATAGCAAACAGAAGAAGCAGGCGAATAGGGAGAAGATCGAAGTGTCCGAGGAATCGGAAGAGGAGGAAGCACCAAAAGCAGAGAAACCCGTACGCACAAAGTACGACCGCATGTTCGAACGCCAGAACCAGGACGTCCTCGCAGAGCACTACAAGAAGCTCGTCCGAGACGGCGACGACGAAGCGGCGGACGACTTCACCGGCGCTGGTGTCGCGGACGCAGACGACGACTTCATGGCCGTCAAGCGCCGAATCCCCGCCGACGACGACAGCGACGTCGACGACAACAAAACCTTTGGCATCGACGCCTCAACCGACCCTTCAATACCCGGTGGCAAAGTCGTCAACCTTGCCGGTGCATCGCAGCCGCTCGTCATCGACTCGCATCGCCGCGAGAAGCTGCTCAAGTCCAAGAAGAAGCTTCTACAGTTTATGGACAAGGGCAAGAAAATTGTCTACGACGATGAGGGTAACCCGCACGAGGTGTATGAGCTCGAGAACGAAGATGACTTCAAGGCCCGAGGCTTACCCGAGGAACAAAGGCAGAAGTTCATCGAGCAGGCCAGGCAGATTGTCGAAGAAGCAGACATTGATGATAAAGCTACTGCACGGGAGAAGAGGAGGGAGAAGATGCGCAAGCGGAAGGAGAAGGAGCGCGGCGAATTGGTCGCCGCGTCGGACGATGACGAGGAAGATGGTGGTATCGAGCTGCCGGATGCTGGGGAAGATTTGCTGGCCAATTTCAGGGCTGACGCTGAGTACAGCGACGAAGACAGTGAGGAAGAGGAGGTACCGCAGCTGGTTGAGAAGAAGCCGAAGAAGTGGTTCCAGTCTGATTCTGAAGATGATGAGGGGAGCAGCAAGAAGAAGCGGAGGAAGGGCAAGGACGCACGACATGTGGTCGAGCAGCCAGAGACGCTGGAGGACATGGAGGACATGGCTGCCAGACTGCTGGGATGAGCCGTCTGGGATCTATATGCATAGCACGATATCCAAGTTTAAGTCCCAAAACATGAACACCGTCTTCGTCCTAGTGTACATCAAACCCTCACCTTTAATTCCAGTTCAACATGTCCATTGCCCGCCGAATATGCTCTGCCCCTAAACCTTCACACGTACCTCTCTCCTCATCACATCGTTCCTCACCCCACACCCTTCTCCTCTCTTCTCCCAAGAAATCCCTGTCAGTATGCCACCTCTGCTGCCTCTCCTCAACCTCCCCTAGCAATCTCCTCAAGGGCAAGGGATTGCTCCCGCCGCCATCTAACTCCGTCTTCAACGCTGTCTTCACCAATTTCTTCCAAACATCCGGTTCAAGCTCGACATTGAACCCCATGGGACAATCCAGTGTGCCAGTATGCAGATGCGACAGCGCGGGATTGTTATCGCCCATGCGAAACGGCTTTTTGATTCCCTTGGCGGAAAGCTGTGCTGTTTCACGGTCGATCTCGGCGAGCACTTTGCTGAAGCGCTCGACGATTGCTTTGAAGAGCGAGACGAGCGAAGATACGTTTTGGATCGCGGAGAAGGGGTCGCGGGGGCAGATGGGACAGCAGAGTAGTGAGGACACGGCGCTCATGGCTTTGCGCAGCGGGATGATGACTTGTGGGAAGGAGAAGGTGGGCACGGCTTGAAGATCAGTGAGTGTTAGGTAGGTGAGGGAAAGGCAGGTGCAAGGGCCCATGGGCGGCTGAGATGGAGGCGTAGCTTGTTGGGCTGGCGGTCGGTGGTTAGTATGCACGTCTTGGGAGGGGAGCTGCGTGTCCCAAAGCGAGGGGTCTATTATGGATGTAAAATTGAGGCTTCTTCCGTGAGTTTACTGCCGAAAGTTTCTGGGTTAGAACTCACTCGATTTCATGCATCGGAGGGGATGGCCCATATATCCCGACCAGGCTAGGGTCGATTTGTGCTGCAGCATATACCTCGTTGTTGCTCGGCACGTCTACAAACTCCGGTGGTGACACCAGACCAAAGCTGCTGAAGCTCGGCTGTGTTGTGAGCTCGCTCAAGCTGTTGTCGTATCCACTTTGGGTAGCGACTGGATGCTCTACAGTGGCTTCGGCCTCGCTCCCTCTCCTTCTTTTCCTCGGACGCCCCATAGTCTTTTGCGGCGAGTAAATACATCCGATACTCTCTCTTTGACATCGCTCACATGTTGGTTTCTCTCCAGAGCATTTCAGCTTGCGAGTGCCTGTGTCCTTTTGTAAGCTTCAATTTGCTCGGCTTGAGTCTTGACTCATGGACTTCAGCGGCTTACGGCATTCATCACACGCAGCATGAAGTCTCTCGGTAGTTTGGCTCTGTGCCATGTTTTGCTATGCAAATATGGCGAAGACGTAGAGCGTGTACTTTGTGATCAGGTCTCTTGGTTGACCTGGTAGTTGCTGATTCTGGAGCTTCGAGCTTGCCTTGGTCCGCCAAGGAAGAGGGCTCGCCAGCACCCGGTGTGGGTCGCGCCGTCAGGCCGCCCATCAACGAAGCTGACACACGTGCTTCATTCATCAGTGTTGCTCTGTTTATGGATCTATCTGTTTGACATATCGAATCTAGTTCCAGATTCAGAGTATTTCACGTTTTCTGTATAAGTCTTGATTGATTTTAACGCGACGCTATCATGACCCATGTACAATGATTCGCTTGCAAGGCTGGCAAAGATGGCTGCATATGAACTCAGGCCTCCCCTTAATATCTCTTCTGACTTCTTCCCCGTGTTACTTCCAAAGTCTAATCACGCATATTTCCATCGCCTGTCGCGATGTACTTGATCAACACTGCTACCCTAAAGCTGGAGCGATTCGATGACGAAGCGCGAACCCCTCGTTACGCCATTCTCTCCCATACCTGGGGCGATACTGAGGTGACCTTTGAAGATATCCATGGCGACTGGTCTAATCGCGGCCTTGGTGCATGGAAGGTTCAGCGGACGTGTGAACAGGCAGTCCAGGATGACCTTCAGTATGCCTGGGTGGATACATGCTGCATTGATAAGAGGTCGTCGGCCGAGCTAAGCGAAGCCATCAACAGCATGTTTAAATGGTACCAGCGGGCTGCAGTGTGTTACGCATATCTTGAAGATGTGAACGATGTGGAAGGGCTGAGCACGGCAAGATGGTTTACAAGAGGGTGGACGCTTCAGGAGCTTATCGCCCCTCGGATGGTGCTCTTCTACGGTGCAAACTGGAACCTTCTTGGCCAGAAAGTACATTTAAGTGATACGTTATCAGCTATCACCGGCATCAATGAAGTCATCCTGAAAGGTCTAGAACGTCTAGAGGATATCAGCATTGCACAGAGGATGAGTTGGGCGGCGAGACGGACCACGACTCGCATCGAGGACCTGGCCTACTGTCTGCTCGGCATCTTCGATATCAGCATGGTACTTCTATACGGGGAAGGTGAAAAAGCGTTCATGCGGCTCCAGCAAGAGATTTTGAAAGACAATAATGAACAGAGTCTCTTTGCCTGGACACCTTCACACGCACAACCAAATGATGAATATGGCATGTTGTCTTTCCGAGGCAGAAGCTCCGCCTTTGCATATCACCCTCGAGAATTCGAACAGTCGAGCCTGATCAGCTCTGGAGGACAAGACGCACCTTTTGAATTGACAAACGCTGGTGTCAGCATACGCGTGGCAGTTCTACCCCTCGAGCCAGCCAACGACTGGGCGTCAGGTAGCAGCAAAGGAACATTCACATGGCGTGGTACCATACTTCTTGTTCTGGACTGCTTTTACACGTCGGGTGTTAACCGGCTCAAGCGAGTGGCCATCTGCTGTGAGTGCATAAACACCGACGGCCTTTTGATAGTTCAACGTAGGCGTCCAGACCGGCTCTACGCAATCACGGAGACAGAATACCAACAAGCTCGCTGGGAGGATGTATATATCGTGAAGAGGATGGTCGAATAGTACATATAAACACCCTTGATGCCAGCCAACTTATACAAGAGCAGCACAAAGCCATGAACTTCAGACTGAGATATAAAGAGTCTTGCTCTATAGCACTCTGGTCCATATTCTCCAACAACAACTGGCACCCAGCGATGAAGGGAGACAACAATCCATTCTCAGAGCTGGAACCGGCTGTCTTGCGCTACTACCGCACATCCTAGAGCACATTACAGCCAAAGCTACATTGAGCTTAAGATCCATAGCCCACCGATCGTACTCACGAAAGACCGTATTCGCCTACACATGAGAGTCTCCGATCGGTACCTTTGGAACTTTCCCAAGCTTCAGGCTCGGGCCACAACACATGCACTTGCTCCATAGACACGGAACTGTATCGGACCTACAGCAAGCAAGCAAGCAAGCCGCCTCCCTGCCTCAACGCATGGGTACTGTACACCGCCAAAGTGCCGACTCGAGCGCAAGAAGCGAGTCATCAACAACCCCTCACGCCGTGCTGTGAGCTGCGGGTGCAATACGAGTGTCGGCAGTTGTGCGGCCACACATTTTACGCTCGGGGCTTTTTACTGCAAGCGAGGTCTCTGCCGTTCAAAGCTTTGGTACACGTCCGTGTTCTCCGTCTGCTTCAGCAGAATCCAGACGACCGCGGCACAAGTGCGTGCGTTAGGCACGGTAGGTATGTATGTATTGAAGAACCCTCGGACCAGCAAAAGTCATGGTGACATACCTACCGAGCTTTCCGCCGAGGCTCCTGCCAAGGTAATGTCCGACCGTCTTCTCTCCACCCCGGGGGACTGAAAATTGAGAGGCGCGTGCCGAAGGCCAAGAGAGCGGGAAGGAAGATGAGAGTTTGTGGCTGGGATCGTGGACCCTGACTCCTGGTAACGCGCAGTGACCTCCGAGGGTGCATGGGTGGAGGGTGAAGGCGAGGACCACTAACTACCGCTCGTGCTTTGAGATGCTGGCTTCTGCAGGATTAGTGACAGCACAGCACAAGCGCGACACGGGGAGGTCAGCATGGTGGCTGTGCTGCTATACGGCTTAAAAGCCCCTAGTGCAGAGAGAGATAGAGAGAGGGGAGATCTGTTCTTCTGATCTCACCACCACAACGGTCCAGCTCAGAGCAACAATAGCCAGTGCGTGCTTGTTGAACAGACGGTCAATTCCATAGAGCCCGCCACACGTAAGACGTACCACAAATACACACCAAAAAATTGAGTAATAAGAAGCCACGAGAGAACCGGAGGACCCTCGCCCTAGCGTCTTCTGCAGGTGGTGGAAACGGGCCGTTGTGGCTACCTGCCTAGCCTGTTCGGCATGCTCGCCGTGGGCCACCAGAATGCTGGCAATAGCACGCGGTTTCAGGGTTGCTGGGTGCGGCGGCGGAGCTGGCTCCGGAGTAATAGGACCATGCCATGTTACGTGATGGACCTCATGCCAATGGGTCGGCGTGGGCACGAGCATCCATGGCAGCGGAGCAGGCACGCGGTTTTGAGAAAAGAGAATAAGATTTGCATCGTGTACTAGGTATATGTTTTCTCATCTTGGCAACATCAGAAACGGGCCTGTAGAATCTGCACGCATCACACACTCGAAGCTCGGGGCCTGGATGAAGGCGAGCTGGGGCGTTTGAACACTCGGCTCCCTCATCTCCCTCCGGCTGCTGCAGCGCGACGACAGGCTCTCATGCTGCCGCGTAAGTTCCTGTCTTGAGCCCTCGGTTGAGCGCAGTAAATCCTTCTCTGCCTCTGCAGACGAGCCGAATGTCAACCAGTGGATGACCAGTGCGTCCCAGAAAGCATCGCCCATGCAAAAGGCCAGGCACATCATGCCGAGTTCCTTACCGCCCGTGACAAGGAACTGGATCATGTTTGCTGCGACGGGAAGTTCGATTAGAATCGCCCCGATGATGCTTTTCCAGAGGAGAATTCTGATGTTGCGTTGGACGGCTGAGTGGTTGTGGACGGGTTGCACGATTGGGTTCTTATTCTTGCTTTTGTTTCTGCGAGCGAACCCAGCCGAAAGGGAGGACATGCCATGGAACTTGATGACTGGCCGCAGGAGATAGAAGAACACGCCAGTGAGGAACACATTGGTCAGGACGTTGACGGTGAGAATGGGAATCGAGGCATGACTGGTGATGCCAAAGTGGCAACGGCCGTCGGAGTCGTGCATGGCCGTGACGCGCCAAAAGTACGAGTTGATGGATATAGCAGTATACATGGCCATGGCAGGAACTACACAGGCCAAGTACACCTTGTCCTTGCTGCGGCGTACAAACGGTGCGCGGACGACATGGACGCGCTCAACGAGGAAGGCATAAACCCAGCCTTTAGCCATGATGTAGAACATCAGACACACCCATGTACCGGCGTCGCATAACTCGTACGTGTAGAGTCCCTGTCCGGAGACCAGTGCCGCCGAGACGACGATGTAACATATTACGGTGACGTATAGGGCCAGCAATAGAGGGGACATGAGATTCCGTCTTGAGCGGATTGCTCGCTTCAGTCGGTGTATACGGGATCCTACAGCTCTGTTAGTACGTGTCGTAACATCCTGGAGATATACACCATACCCAGCAGAAACGCAAGCACCGTTGAGCAGAATATCGCCACACCCACAAACACGGTCCGGTCTCGTGCTGGCTCGCCGGTCGTGATGTGGATGTTTTCGTTCTCTCGAGCTTTGAGCGCTCCTTCTCTTAGCAAAGGTGCAGCCCGCGCTACCAGTCCCAGAGAAAGAAGCAGCCATGCGATCAGATGCATATTGGTGATATGCTGTGACAGATGCTGGCCGTGACATCAGGTGTGGCTGCAAGAGCAGGAGGATGTGTGAGGCGCAAAGCGGGCCATGATTGAGTTTTGAAGACAGGACCCTTTGACGTCTACGACTGAACAGGATTGAGACGTGCATTAAGCCTTGCACTTGGCTCGCCCGCCGTTGGACATGGTCAGGCTTACTGGCATGGCACGCGTGGCTGGTGAAGTCGAAGCTATGTTTGGGGTGTGGCGATCTGCAAACGCTATGTTCCGGGACGCCCTCCGGGTGGTTCGCACCTCACAAAGTGCAGAGATCCGCCGCCAGATCGTCACGGATCCGCACTCTCTGATGCAAGCTTGGGAGAGGAAGTCTGCCGAGTGCGGACACGGCTGTATCCGCGGAGATAGACACATCTCCATCTTGAAACAAACGCAATTGTTTGAGCGGACCGGTCCTCCGCTGCGTCTCCGACCAGTAGTTTGTTGAGGTGTATTTTCGTCGACTAAACAGGGACGGATTAATGCACCGTGACGAGACTCCAGTGACCTGGGGCTGGTGGTTCATACCGCCGATCAGATGGCCTGAACGGAAGTTCCCCCAGATATGATATTACAGTGGCGTGCATGCGGCGAGTCCAATCACCACACGATCCCTTACGTCTATCCAATGTGGTTGTGCAGATCTACAGGAGACATGTCCAGTAGTTGCTACGAAGTTGGGCTCCGAGCTTGTCGCCGACTGCCACTCATCTATGCTGACTCCCTCAGCCGACGGATCGGGAGCGGTCCGAGATAGATCATAACTGACTGACTGACTTTTGCAGTTGAGATGGGAGGCAAGGGGGGCCATTCATCCAGCAAACCGGAGATCTTGCTGTTTGTGGCAGTCAAACCTAACTGGAGAAGGAGCCTCATATGACTGTAGGACCAGAAATTGACCTTTTTCAGGTCGCTCATGACGTCTCTCAAAACAGTCCAGACCGGCATCTCGCACCAAGACGATGAAGTAGGGGATGGTTTGGAGGAAGTCGGTTCCCTTTCTCCTCCACGCCCCAAACTCCCTCCAATACCTCCAGCCCCCGCTCAACACGTCTTCCCCTCCTCAATGTCTTCAGCACCCCCTCAACTCCTCCTCCCCCCTCCCCTCCCCCCACTCTCCTCCATCGCCTCATCATCATCCTCCCCCACCACCAACCCCTCAAACCTCAACCTGGCCTCATACTCATCACACAGGGCGCGAATCTCACGGGCCTGCACGCTCCGGGGCCCAAACGTAGCTATCGCGTTGCGGAGCGAGGACTGGAGCTGTAGTCATGTGGTTCTGGCGTTAGTCTGGTTCTAATTCTGGTTCTTAATACACCAGCACATGCGTTCCGTTCTGTTCTTGCCAGTGATGCGCAGTACAGTACTTATGAGCGTTATCGTGGTAAGATGGCAAGGCGGGTGCTGGTGAGAAGGAAGGAGGAAAGAAAGGAACCAAAAAAAGAAATTCGCATACGCACCGAGAGCAACACGTCGTCTACAGGTGCAGGCATAGTATCTGGGTCGACGAGACAGCACTCGACTGGACTCGACGACACCCCGCTACCGGATATGACACCACCACACGAGACAAGACGTGGAGCAGACCAGCAAGGTCGAACGCGATGTAGCCACGTGCGGTATAGCTGAGTACAGTCCAGCCAAGTACAGTATACCGTACAGCCAGTAGATAAGCAAAAAGTGATAGACAAGAAAAGTGTATCCCAAAGATGCGGGTCGCAGTCGCAGTCGCAGTCACAGTAGCCGTTGCAGACTTAGCAGGTGTGAGGAGGATTGTGTGTCTTAGCGCGCTACATATAGATGTGGGGGGGGGGGGGGGGGGTTTCGGACCTCTGACCTCTAACCTCTGACCTCTAACCTCTTAACGTCTACGTAGGTACTGTTTGTTGTACTCATCATTCCAATATAGTGGCTATGTATTGCAGGAATATAAACGCAACAACTGTTCTTTTTCTGTTCTTTTTCTGTTCTTTTTCTTTTCTTTTCTTTTCTTTTCGAAAGTTAAGAAGACGCTACAGCACTTGATAGTAATATAGCGTACATAGGTAGGCGATTTAAACTTTGATCAAGATTGCGACTCGCATAGGTACTGCACTATATTTGCATTGCATTAGACCAAGTTTGGATTGCATTATCGACTTTATCCTTTGCTTACACGCTGCGCGCTACGAATGTCTTTCTAGAATACTGTACAAAAGAATGACAAATACCCCAGAATCCAAATCAAGAACATCCATCTGTGGAAAAAAGCAAACAATGCGCCGTCTGCATGCTCCGGTTAACAATCTTCAATCCATGCTTTGTCTTGCGCAAACGCCCAAACGCCATGCTGAGCCCCAAGTTCAACAAAATCCACAAAACTCCTCGTCAAACCCTCGTGTAACACGGTCTCTCCCATCATGTGCGAAGCACTAGAAGCTTACGTATCCTGTGTCTTCACCTCCAGGTTCATCCATCCACCCGGCCCCAGCCTCACCTAGGCCAGGGCCATGGTGGTGGTTTCCGCGAGACATGCCTTCGCCCTCGCCGCGCTCCACCCATTCTTCGTTGATGTCGCGATAGATGCGCTGAAAGTACAGGCGCAGTGACCGCAGCCCACGGAGGTAACCCTTGTCGACTTCATCGGGGTCTTTGGGTGGACATGACGCACCGTCGAGTGTATCTTCAGCAGTGACGCAATTGGCAAAGTCGACGATTCGCAGCTTGATCTCCGGTTTCTCCTTTGCTGGCGCCGGGCTGGACGTGGGCACTGGTCCAGGAGATGCAGGACCCGATGGCGCGGCAGACACATCGTCAGCGCCGGGCGTCGTGGGTCTATTGTGCTGGAAACCGTTGTCCTTCTCCTTTTGCTCGCCGTCGCCCTGGTCGTACATCATGAGCAGACTGCTGGCATAGAATCTATAGCCGGGCAACTTTCTAATCTTGCGCTCTAGCTGACTGATCTTCTCTAGGATGATGGGGATATGTCGATTGGCTGCTTTGTAGCCGGTGCCGTCCCAGAAAAATTTCTTGAGCGCGTCCTGAAACTCCCTACCTGCTTTGAGGTCGCGGCCATAATACTTGTCTTCGAAGATATAGCTCTGCGTCTTTACATTCCAAATTTGCATGCCACAAACGCGCACACCAAGCTCACGACTGGTCGTCATCTGACACTTGCGACGTTGTGACTTCTGCTTCTTCTCGTCAGCCTCGACACCGTACTGACGAGTGCCCATCTTCAGGTCCAAGACACAGGGACGCGACATGCCCGCAGTCAGATCTTCTAGCAGAATGAAATGCTGCACACGCTCATCAGATTGTTGCTGCGCTTCCTCGGGATTTGCTGGCTCCTGAATCGAAGGAGGCTCCACCTTCTTCTTAGGTGTGACTGGAGCCGGCAGCATGGAGCCTCCAGATTCAAGCCTTTGGTTATCAACAACTGGGGTGCCGTCGGTGGTTGGCGGCTGAGTCTTCGGTGCTGGTTTTGTTGGCGACAGCGGTTTCCGGTCTTCGTCCATGGTAAAAACCTCTTCCTCTCCGTCCCCGCCATAACCATCCTCCTCGTAAAATTCAAGATTATGGCGCTGATCAGAATCAAGACTCAACGGCCTACGTACCAGTCCACTACCTGAGTGTCTCCTCCGTGGAACGGTGCTTGACGGCGGCTGCAAGGAGTCCGTGTTCCTGTGTCTCAATTCCTCAGGTGATCCGAAGCTGACAGCGAGCTCATTGGCATCCGAAGCCTGCCGACGCTCTGCATTGGCCTTGAGTATTTGCTTACGCGGCGACTCCTCTCTGTGGCTTGGCTGGAGAGCAGAAACATCCGTGCTATTTCGCCTCATTGAAGGAGCAGATCCAGCCATGGACTGCGTCGTATCGCTACCTATTCTACGGGTGCCAATGCCGTGGTGGTGATGACGCTGACGATGGTGAATAGTAGGGGGTGCGAACACCTGACGCAGCACTTCTTCTTGCAGTTTGCGATTGATGGTTGTGACGCCCCAACTGCTGTGGTGCTTCATTGGAGGTCTCTCCGAGCCGCCCGAGCCGTAGTCTTGCACACTCTGATTCCTTTTGTGGTATTGGGACGAGAATGAACCGCCACCTAACCACGGATCTGGAGTGGCTGAGCGTGGAGGTACACCAAACAAGTTGTCTGGAATAATGTGCCGATTGTTCGCGAAGATGACTTGAGGTGCTGGCATTTGCTGTTGCGAATGACTGACGACTCTTGGTTGGTCTTCCGCTTTGACACTTTGATGGGCGGCTTGTGACTCGTCATTAGGGGCGTAGCTCGATTGTGCAATAGGCGCTGCAGAATCGGTGTCTGCCTTTGTCTTGTCTTTTTTCTTCTTCTTTGGCGCCTTGCGATAAGTAACATTCAACACACCAATGTACCTAAAATGACAGCGTAGCGTTAGCAATCTATACCTTCTGCAGGAGGAGGACACAACATCTTCGATGATGTTTCAGCTTCAAGCAAAATGTTTTCAACGGTGATTGTCGTACCTTGGCAGAAAGTCCAGCAATTCGGGGTGGTGCCTTTCAACTGTCTCGTAAAACTCATTCTCGCGATTGTTGAGCTGTTTGCATACGGCCCTCCTAGAGAACCGATATACCGTAGAATGACCACCGACCTGATGATTGTACGGTTTTAGTTCGACGGCGCCCAGCGGTGCTGGTGGTTGCGGAGCCGGTGTCGGCGCTGTCACAGTTTTGTGTTCTGCTTTGACAGTTTTCGGTGTAGGTGTTGTGCCTAGATCGTCAGTCGCGCTCGAATCATCTCCAACGAGTGACTGCGTGGACTCTGCTAACGATTCAGCCTCAGATTCAGACTCAGCTGGAGCTGAGATTGCATCGATTGGGGCAGATATCAACGGCCTGTCGGCTTCCGCCTGCACTGACGCTGTCGCAGCGTTGTCACCATGTAGGCATTGATTGGTATCTTGGGACTGTAGAGAGATTTCTACTTCTTCAGGAGTTTGAACAGCTTCTTCTGTATCCCAACCTCTGGGTACCTTGCCATGAACTGAACTCCTCTTATGGCTATCATCCGCCTCTGGCCGTCGTGCCTCTTCAGCTGGAGTAGTTGGCTCAGCCGCCTTGTGCTGACGATGGGGAAAGTACAAAGCAGATGAGATTTGTTCACGCTCCGAATCGTCATCTTCTTCAGATGCTGGCGATTGGTTGATTCCCTCCACATCTTTGGCTTGGAAGTAGTCGGATGGTGCGTCTTGAGATTGAGAGCCCGCAACGCCAGAGGCATGTGCATGCAGCTTGTCAAAGACTGAAGCTGGAAGGCTTCGTGACATGGACGATCCTGGAATAGCACCAGGTGTCAGGTTTGTGAAGTTTCTGATTTCTTCGAGAAGTGAGTAGGGCAACTGACGCTTGCTGGGTTTTGCTTCCGCGTCTGTGTTGGAAGCTGATGCAGCAGCTTTGTCTTTCTCGTTGGACGTTGTGCGAGGTATTTCAAAATAGGACTCGACATTATCATCGCGAAACGTTTGAACGTCTGGTGTTGAGCGAGACATTGATTGTGGCCATTGTGTTGGGGCATCGGCGGTAGCAGTTTCCTCGGCAAGTGAAGAAAGTGCCTTGTCTGTAGGCCGGCGGTCCTTTGATCGTGCGTCCCGCTTACTCTGCTCTTCAGGGCCTTCAGCATCCTTGAAGACACGCAGGAAATGGCTGGCCTTGCGGCTACGGCCGGACGACGTTTGCTCTGCTTTGGGCAACGTAGCTTCAATCTTTTTGACAGTTTGCTGATCCATTGTGGACTCTTCAGGCGCAGCACTGCCTCTGAAGGGCACAGGCTTGCCTTCACGCCACTCCCTGTTACGGCGCCGCTCTTCAGTATCGGTCAGTACCTGGTGCAGGGTGACGTGCGCGTCTGCATTGTGTGGTGTCGAGGATCGTCGAATGGGAGAGTCGACAGGGCTCATGAAGGGAGGGGGGCTCTGGCGGACCGCGTCGAGGCCCATGATGGAGTCAATTGGGACGCGTTGGGCGAATTGGGTAGTTAGGATGGACTGAGGGTCCTGTGCAGCGTCCGGAGGATATGTGGACTCTTTTCTGCGAAACAAGGGCGAGGCGACTAGTCTACTCTGCAGCGGCGCTGGTGCAGCCATGTCGGACAAGGTGTGCTCGGGAGCATCGTCGTTGGAGTCTGTTGTGGATGGTGTAGCGTGGGTACGCGGGGACGAGATAGGGCTGTCGGAGGCGAGGTATGTGGTTGAGAAGATGCTGTCGCGCTCGTCGAGCTGTGGACGGTCAAAGGACGACTGCCAGAGGCTCTCCTTGTGGGCGCCCGGGGCGGTCTTGGAGCGGCCCGTCTGCGAGAGTCTTCGAGGCGTGGCCGGGTCATTGCTGGAGGCGGGACTGTGCGGCAGCGCATTTGGCCTCACCGATGCGGGGGGTGAGGGATTTCCGTGGGCGTCCAAATGCGGCGACATGGGGGCGACATTGGTCAGACTCGCTGGGAGGCACTCGTCGGCGGGCGTGGCAGAGCGTGTGGCAGATATTGCCGGACGGGCCTGGCGATAGTCGCGGCCGGCCAGGATAGCCGTCGTTGGGCGCGGCAAGGGCACACGCTGGCCGGGGGTAGCGTGCGAGGGCGGGCAGCGAGCGAGGGGCGCGCTGGCTGGCGGCTGGCGGCTGGCGGCTGGCTGGCGGAAAGGGGGTCGCGTTGCTGGGTGCAGAGGGCTGGGTGCTGGGTGCTGGGTGCTGGGTGCTGGGCGTGGAAGCGCTGGAACAGCGAGTGAGGACTGCGGCAGACCCACGTTCTGCCGCTGGTGGACTGTGGACGCCCGTCACTCTCGCAGACAGTGCGGTGCGCACAGATAATTGGCGAGCGCACAAGCCAATGACGTCGCGCGCGCTGCACCGCTGCTGGCACAGTCGACGACGTGTGTTGTGTGTTGGAAACGCCCAGGTTGCAAAGCGAGCGAGCACAGCGTCTGGCTGGACATGGAGACGTTCGGGCTGCATTTTTCAACGGCGCTGCTTGCCCTTGTTTGCGCTGCCGGTCAGGGCTGCAGTGGCCGCTGTCTGCGCTGCTGGCAGGTGCTGCAATCATGGGCACCCATATGGCTTTGGGCAGGAACAAGTGGGTCTCACAGGAGGCACAACACGACTTTGTTATCGCTTTCACCCATCCACCCATGCATCACTTGCCATTACTGTCATCACTGCCGTTACTGTCATCCCTTCCATCACTGCCATCCATGAAACCACATCGCACATTGCCTTTGTTGCACGTCGTCATGTCGTCAAGTCGTAAACAGCTGTCATAGTTTGCCCGTTTGGTTGGAGCTAGACGTTCCTCCCCTCCCACTTTCCGCGCCTGCCTGCGCCGCACCCTAAACTTTGCACCAGCCTGGAACTCTGGGAGCATGGCCGTCCTCAAGTCCATCGCCAGCGTCGTCGCCGAGACACACGCCTGCTCCCTCTTGGGCCACTTGTGCAGCGATATGCAAGGCGTAGTCCCATGGACCACCACTCATTTCTGCCCAATCACCCCAGAACGTGACCGCTCACCGCAACTGCAACCGGCCTGGTTGCTGCACCCTGCCTTTCTCGACCACGCCTGCAGCTGGCAGCAGCTACCTGCACGGCGCACGCGCTGGGCGGAGCAGCGTGTGCGAGATGTCGAGAGCGAATGTTGGAGGGTTTTGCGGCCGTGCGTTGCTTCCACAGCCGTAATTCCAGTCACGTGCAGAATATGTCTACAGCCTTCAGAGTCCGTTATCTAGGCCTCTCAAGAAGCACTCTGTAAAATCGGCCGTTATTTCGGCCGTTGGGTCAAAGTCCAACGATGTGTTGAAGTCGAGTCGAGGCAACTCACTGCCCTGACTAGTGCGCTTAGGCGATTGTGATGTGAGCTTCAATGCATACGATGGCTTGTCGTCAGTAAAACTCGACATTGCAGCCATGTTCTTTTCTTTGAGTGGTATTCGCTCTATGCATGGACTGGGGCTCTTCGTCGTGATGCTCTCACCAAGCCTCGAAGCCAAAGCGAACCGCAGGCTAGACCGTCGAGCAGGTTGGCTCCTCTTCTTCACGGTACTGAACGCAAAGGGAGATGCTGCTTCGAACAGGTCTTGTGTGCTGACTGACGGGCCATGCAGCACACTGTCTCCTGCGAGGTCACTGAAAGACGTGTCCGTCCGGACGTTGAAGACGGAAAGAGGCGTCATGGCAGGACTGGGCTGGGGTAGAAGTGGCGGTGGTGTGGTTTGCGCCGGTTGTGACCATGGTCGAAGTGTTGCAGATGAGGCCGAGGACTGTGAGGAGTCCTCTTGGAACTCGAGCTGTGCGAGCAGCATTGCTGCTTGCGTAGAGTATTGCGATTGCCTAGACCTGTATGACTCTTGCTGCTGGTTCATTGTCTGCTCTTCTTCGACTTCTTGGTCGGAGCTGTCCTTGTCTTGGCCAGTAGTACTTAGGCCAACCGCTTCGACAGCTGGTAGGGACACTCTACCGACAGTAAGCTCAGCGTCGACAGGGGGAGCTCGCTGTTCCGAGTCCACGTCGGCTTGGACGGGCCCCGTCCTCTTGAGTGTAGGTGACGAGCTGAAATTGACAGCCCGCGGCTTTGTCCTTGCAACGTTCTCGTTCTCGCCCTTTGTCTGGCCAACCCTCCTGTACATGAACCCAGTGGACGAGGCCGGTGCTGGAGAAGCCACCAAGTCGTGACGCATGTTCCTTGACGGACCAACATCCTTGGCTGGCTTGTATGTCACTGGAGATGGCTGCTGCTGCTGCTGCTGCTGCTGCTGCTCGGCGGGTTTGGACATGAGGTTGGGCAGTTGTTCGGCAGACTTGGATATATCCGCCCTCGCACCATTCGGGCTGGATTGAGGCACTTGTACTGTGCTCGAAACCTTGTATGTCGTCGCTGGGACGACTGAGTCGAATGATTGCGCAGCGACTGGTTGTAGAGCAAGCGTCCCAGAAGAGACAGCTGTCGATACATCTGGCAAGATGGAAGGTGTTGTAGCAGTCAGGACTTCTTGTGCGGCCTGAGCAACCTGACTGCTCTGGGCTTCGTGCTGTTGTGCCGAGTCTGCTCGGAGCAGGGATGAATCTGGCATGTCTGGCGGTGTTGCACGAATGGGCAACTGACGACGACCGAGGGGCCCCTTGGGAGAGGCAAGGTGCAAGCTTTTGCGAGAATTGAACCTGTGATCCTTGGTGCGTGGCCTGGTTGGCGAATTGTCAGTCTGACTGTTTGGTGGAAAGCCGATGGAAGCGTCTGGACGGCGCAACCAGAAGGGATTCGTGGGGCTGTTGTTGGCAACGAATTGCTCCGTGCCGACGCTGAAGAATGCAGCAGTCGCTGGAGTGTCGTCCTCGTCTGGCAGCGGGGCTGTCGCAGGCAGAGGCTCGAGGTCATGATCGCTGTGGAGGTCCTCTTCTGTGTGTGTTGCAGCTCTGGACGTCTCTGGAGAAGCGACGTGCAGTGGCCTTGTCTCGGAGTGTTCGGCCCATGGATTCTGCCATTCCTTGGTGAAGGGCCCCTTGAGGCGTGCTGTGAGGATGAGCGGTGGCCTTCCACGGAGGTACTGCAGGGCGATGGCCTCGACTCGGCGGCGCTTGGCCGTGGTGGACTGTGGGCTGTGGTGGGCGGCGGTGGTGTCGTGGACAAGATGGCGTGGGTCGACGGGCGAGGAATCCAAGAGCAGTCCCCGCTTGAGGTAAGGGTGCAGGGCCGGGGGCATGGTGGGCGTCAAAAATAGGTAGGTGGCAGCAGCACACTGAGCACAGGCGAACCAGGCACGGCGCTATTGTGCTGGGGAGCAGGCGGGGCAGGCCAGGCACAGGCGCAGGCACAGGCGCAGGTACAGGCAGCGGGCAGGGCGCAGTGGACAGCCTGCGGTGCGCGACGGCCGGTTGTGCAGCTCGTCTCGCTCGCTGTGGGATCGAGTGCGTGGGGGCATGACGGAGCGCGACGGGGCGTGACGTGGTTGCTAGGCAACGGACAAGCGCCCATGGACTCACGGAGCAATCGATTGGGGCGCGACGATCAGCCAGATGCCAGGCCGAGCCAGCTCAGGTCCTCACGAACACCAGGCACCTGCCCACCCCGTCCGCCTGGCCTGCCCGACCCATTGCCCCGACCGACGCCCTCTACGCGCCCGCGCTCTCTGCTGCTGCGTGACGCGTCTGGGGCCGCCGCCGTCGCATCGCGTGCCATAACACGACCCTGCCCGTCCTGCGCCCACAACAACTGGCCGACACTGCCAACTGCGACACTACACTGCGGATTGCGACACTACACGGCGACACGCCAACACCACCATGGCCGCCGACTGGTCGCAGCCGTGGCTCGACGACCTGAGCGAGGAATGGGTGCCCCAGCCAGCCACCTCGCCCGCAGCATCTCCAGCATCGCCAGCATCGCCAGCATCGCCAGCATCGCCAGCATCGCCAGCGCCTGCACCCACGCCCGTCGCCCACAGCGCCCCGCCCAAGCCGCGCAGTCGCCTGCCCCGTCCCAGGCACGAGTCTGGCTCCTCCTCACACGTCCAACCGCCCTCCTTCACCGAAGACCCCCACGCCCCGCTTCCCGACGACTGCGGCACCGTCGCCCACCACACCGTCGCCGTCTCGGCCGCCAAGGCAAACGGCCACTACGACACGCCCGAGTGGAAGCGCCGTCTGGTCAAGGGCGAGGGCAGCGAGCAAAAGGACCTCTTTGGCCCCAGCGGCCTCGAGAGCATCTTCGCAAAGCCCGCAGACACCCCCGCAAAGGACACGCCGCAGTCGAAGCGCAAGCTCGGCGTCCTCAGAGGCCTGTCCGCCCTGCCCTCCAGCCCGCCGCCCTGGCCAGCAGCTGCAGCCGACCACTCCGACGCCGATCGGTCAGCGTCGCACACAGGGAGCCAAGTCCACCACCGACAGGACTCGCAACAACACGCCTCGACTACAGACCCCGACGCGTCGCTCTCCGTCGCCCTGCACGAACCTGCCCGAACCGTGAGCGGCCAGATTGAGTTTGAGAATGAGCAGTTCAGCCCAGTCTTCATCAACACCGAGCTCGAGGTTGGGCACACCACCAGCTCAGCGCCCCCCTTCAGAGGCTCCGAGCTGGCAAACAGATTACGCCAGATTGGCTCGCCGCCCGCCCAGCAGACTGCCATAGCCGAGGAGAGCTCGCTCAACTGCACCCGCGAAGGCTCGTCTTTTGCCAGGATACACGACGACTCGCTGCCTGAAGGCCTCCCAGCTGGCACGCCCGACATTGCTGATGTGGGCCGATTCGTCGAGTTGAGAAGGGGCGGCTACTCCATGGACGGCTCCTTTCGAAGACGACCACTCAGTCCCTCGCCCGAGAGAACTTCTACACGACAATCGTCTACGCGCCAGTCATCCACGTTGCAGTCATCTACACGGGAGCCAGCTACTCGGCACTCATCCACACGAGAATCACTCACAAGAGAGCCAGTCACTCGACACTCATCTACACGAGAGTCACTCACACGAGAGCCACTCACACGACACTCATCCACACAGCATTCATCCACGCGACAACCATCTACACGACAAGGCACCGGTCGCAGCAACAGCACCGTTCAGACTGCCGTCAGAGATGGCCTGGCCAATGCCAGCGACTCAGCCATAGTCGATGATGATGACAGCCCAAGAACACCTCTCCGACGAGGAAACCATCTCCTGAACCCCGACCGAGCAAAGGTCACTGGCAGCCCCCTGAAGCTTTTCGGCGCGCACGACACATTCACGAGCAACCGTTTGATCAGACGCTTGAGCCAGCTCGAGTACAAACCAGATTCAGTCACTCCAAATGGTGCACAAGACGGCAGAAGCGACATCGTCAGGCCTGTAGTGCAGGCCAGATCAAGACTGGCTTCAGTCGAGGAAGTCAGCGGCCTACACACCACTGCTTCGCCGGCGGGTCCGCAGCGCTCATCGATGCGTCGCGTGAGCGCTTTCGGTCAAGGCCAGCTTAATAGGTACCAGTTCGACGGCGACTTCTCCGTGCTGTCTTCTCCGAAGACAGACGCCGAGGATGACAGTGCACCTGAAGATTCGCCTGAAAACTCGCCCAAGAGCGATGTGGCTCCTCCTGGCAGTCGCACACCCTTCAGATTCCATATTGATAAGTCGTCTACTCGCGAACCATCCCAAGGTACACGTCATTCGTCGCGACACGTCTCGAACCCATACAGGACAGTGAGTCGATCAGGCCCACAGTTCAAGCGCCATGTGCCAGCGATACGAATCGAAGAAGAAGAAGAAGAAGAAGATGATGATGATGATGATCAGCAAGACCTTAGCGATGGCAAACGTGGTCCGACCTCGCCCTTCAAGATCCCAACTCCCAAGCGCCGAAGAACACTCAACGACTCGTTTGAGGAGAGTGATGTCAGCGAATCGCGTTTTGACATGGCGTCACCCCCAACACAAGAGTCACACGCAGCAATACAGGCAGTCATTGGACAAAGTCAACACCACCTGAACCCCGAGCACGTCTCCCACGCCACCAATTCTGATCTGTTGGCTCGGCGGCACATCCTAAGGCCACGAAATCCCACCCCCAGTCAGCGAAGGCGCGAAGAGATCGAGGCAGAGATTGTCGAGGCAACAGAGGCGTTTATGCAAGCCTCTCCCAAGCTGGACACAATACGAGAACAGCTTGAGCCATCCACAGTCTCAGATGAAAGCGATGAAAAAGACCGAGCCACTGCCGTCGCAAATGAAGTGGCCATGTTCACCTTGAGGAGACACGCTATGCGAAATCCGCGTCGCAAGCGCTCTGTAACCACCCAAGACTTCCTGGACGAAGCATTGAAAATCATGAACATCATCCGTACCAAGGGCAGACCGAACAGTGGACTTGGAGAACTTAAAGAGGCTTCCGAATTCGACGCAACGGAGGAGGCAAGCGAGCAGCCTTCTGCATCACTAACATTCGAGCGGCCTCCCAGCCGCGAGGGCCGGCTCTCCGCATGGCGAGACCCCAACAAACGTCAATCGGACCCCAGGGTTGTTTCGCATCTTCGCCAATATGAAGAGACGGGGTCAGAAAGCTTCTTGAGCTCATCAGTAAAGTCTGTGAGGATCTCGAGGGTGAAACAGATAGTGCAGCCAGACGAAACCAGCGACACTACAGAGAAGGGCGATGACCAGAGTTCTATTCACTACATACGGCCTTTCGGCCCTAATGGCAGCATCTATGATCCTAATGATGCTCGCCCTCAGACCGGTCAGTCTGCTGGGTCATCATTGGCTCATACCATCGCTACAAACTTTTCGCGCCGTTCTGATCAAGTTGCGACCCTAGCCCCAGAAGCAGTCGCACACCTCATACCCCATCAGATTGCAGGCATGAGCTTCAACCGAGAGAAGAAGATCTGGGTCCGTCAAAAGAGTGCTTCAAAGGAGCACCGGTTCCACGAGGAAGACCACAGCAGTTTAAACCAGAGTCAGAGCGAAGAGGATCCGTTTGGCAACATTCCTGATCTGTCTGTGAGTGAGCACAGAGATCATGGTACCCACTCACCGTCACCTACACTCCCTCAACCGACCGCCGAGACGCTCATAGAGGACGATGAAGCCGAAGATGAAGGTCGTCCAATGACGTGCGCAAGCTCTGTCCCATCCAAGAGTTCGAACAACTTCGGGTGGAGCTTTACAAAGACTGAAACACGTGCCACATCGTGTAGCACACAGGCACCGCGTAAAAGGAGCGCCCAGAAGGCTGCGGGCTTCCAGACAACCTACGCCATTCCCGAGTCGGATGAGGAAGACATTGAGCGTGAATATCAATATTTCGAGGGCCGAAACGTACCGACGCCTAACCTTCCGCATGCCCGCGTTCGCGACATCACCATCTCCTTTGCTGAGCGTCAAGTTGGAGATGCCAGCAGGCGGCCTACAGAACCCCAGGACCATTACGGGCAACCCCAAAACATTATATCAAGCCTTCCGCAAGGAATCAAGTCGAATTGGTCTAATGAAAATGGTACAAGCACGCTGCCCAGGACAAGACCAAGTCAGCGACCAAGGATTGTCGGCGAGGGCGACTTGTCGATCCTAGATGAACTGCATGCAAAGAAATACCGGATGGAGCTGTCGATGAACGTGGCTGCGCCGGGCCTGCAGACCAAGCATAACACACTACTTGTAGCCCCTTCATCGCCACTGAAGGGCGATGTGACATTCATGCTGAGCGAACTGCCCGAGTTTACCCTTAATCAAGCGGATGAGTTTGAACAGCCTGATCGAGTCATTGTCAAGCATGATGGGACCCGCTATGCGAAAGCACTCGAGGACCGTTACGCTCAGGGCACTGCTGAGCTTGTAAAAGCGTTGCAGGATATCGAGCCAGATGAGCCGTACTGGGAAGACCTACGTGAGGTTTCTCTTCGTGGCAAGAATCTCGGTAGCTTGCGCCGGCTCGACGAGCTTTGCTACCGTCTTGAGGAGCTTGATGTATCGGATAACAACATCACCCAAGTCGAGGGAATTCCTTACGCAATGAGGAGGTTGCAAGCCCAGAACAATTCTCTCAACGGCCTTACGTCTTGGGCGACATTAGGCAATTTGCAGCACTTGGACATCTCCAACAACGACATTGACAGCCTTGATGGCCTCGCTGAGCTGGTCCATCTGCGGGTCCTGAAAGTCGACAACAACAAGCTGAAGTCTCTCGACAGTATTCTGCACCTTGATGGACTGATGGAGTTACATGCGGGCAACAACGACATCGACCTGGTCGACTTTGCGCGTTCAAATTTGTGAGTCGAGAGTGTGCTTCTACTCACGTTGGTTTCTGACTGTTATGTAGGAAATCCTTGACCGACTTGGATCTGCGAAAGAACCGCTTGCTGGAGGTGCGGAACGTACACCGCCTGCCGCAGCTCCAGCACCTGAACCTTGGTAAGTACATCCTTCACTTTCGCGCACACTTGGCTGACAGGCACAGATGATAACGAACTTGATGAGTTTCCCCTATCGGACATGCCTTATGAACCGTGCAAATATCTTCGATCTCTCCGAATGTGTCGGAATGTATTGACAACACTTCATGTTGATGCCCATTTCCCCAGGCTCGAAGCTCTATACGTCGACAGCAACTCTTTGACACAAGTGAATGGTCTGGAAAATTTGCACCGTCTCCGCACCTTCTCAGCAAGAGATCAAATGCTAGACACCACCAACTCAAATGCGGACACTTGTGTCAGCAACCTGGTCAAGAACACGGATGTCCACAATCTCTACATTTCACTCAACCCAGCGTACAGCCTGGGTATAACACAACATCTTCTGAACCTACAGCGGCTCGAGCTTGCATCGATGGGTCTGAAGGAGCTGCCCGACAACTTTGGGCAGCTGACTCCAAACATTCGATCAGTGAACCTCAACTTTAATTCTCTACAAGACCTTCGACCGCTGCTGAACATTAAGCGTTTGAGCGAACTCCTTCTCGCAGGCAACAAAGTTGAACGCCTGCGACAGAATGCAATGGTCTTGGGAAAGTTTCCGTCGCTTTCCACGCTCGATTGGCGCGATAATCCGGTCACGCTGCGCTTTTACGCTTCGTCATCAGAGAACAGAGTCATGTCTCTGAGACGAAACCCAGATGGCGAGCAGCTGGCTGATCGCTTTGTGCTTCCTCCTGGAGACCTTGATGCAGACGAACAGCACCAGACACGACTAGACTATGAGACACGCATCAGACGCCGAGTCACCGAGATGATGCTAGCCAACATGTGCCGAAATTTGCGCGAGCTCGATGGCTTGCCATTTGAGAAGGCGCGCATTCTGGTGAAAGACGATGTCTGGGAGCGATTGACCATGCTTGGCGTCATCAGACGTAAGCAGCCGGCACAGACGAGCGAGGAGAGCTACTGAAGTACTGCATGAGTCGTCGCAGGACATTGGATGATGTTGAATGAGCCATTACAGGCAGACACAAAAACTTGGAAAGGACACACAAAACATGGCGTATTGGGTATACAAGAGGACCGGCATTCGAGTGCGTTATTGGCTATCTGGCGTTGAAACGGGAGTCTTCAGGATATCATCACACACGAGCGAGCATATTTTTTTTTCTGGTCCCAGCGTCAGATCTGCATTTTCGATCGTAGGAGACTGTTGTTCTAGCAGCTGTATTTGTATAAATTGAATTTGTCTTCTAGCATGCATCATTGTTGCCGCCGTCTGCACGTCAACGCAAGGAAGACCCACCGCAGACGTGTCTGGCCCCCCGCGTCGATCTTCAACGGCAAGTGACCGCTGTTGTCTGTGCGCCACACGTACGCCAATCAGAACGTCTCCTCGTGGACAGCAATCGTTGGAGCCCACGACCTCGTAATCCAACATGAACTTCAGGTGAACACCAATTCTCTTCATCTCCATTGTTTGAGCATGTCTTCCGTCTCTGAAGAGGAAAGGGCGCTGCAGCTCGCGCAGGCCGCGAGCGAGAGTTTGGCCTCTGGCGACCTGGCGGCAGCGGCAAGGAAGCTACGAGAGGCTACCAGCATTGCGCCTGAAAACACACAGATCAAAGAAGCATGGGAAAAGTTGAAGCAAGAGGAGGACAAGAGCGAGTTTCTGGCAATCTGCAAAGTCTGGGTGCAGACCAAGGATGAAGCCGACGGCGAGCGCGCGCTAAAATCGCTCAGGGAGCGGCCCTTGAAGCAAGAGCAGGCAGAGCAGGCAATGCAGATTCTCAACGACTTCAAGGATGAAGATGATGTCTTGGACCAGGTCACTGGCGAGTTGCTGAAGAATGTCGGCGCGCAGATGTGGCTTGCACAGGCTGTGCGCGACCGGCCGACGCGGACCTACTATGAGTTGTTCCCGCGCGGAGACGACTCTATCGACGGACTGCTCAAGGTCTTGCTCAACCACAGCCTCTGGCATGATGACGCCAGCTTCAGAGAGAGCCATAGAGATGTCTTCCAGCTATGTCTCGCCATGCTCATGGAAGAGGCGCTCGACCATCCAGAACGCGCCATGAGGGGTGTCGCGCAGCTATTGGCCCATCATGCAAACCATCTTGAGAACATCATTGATGCTGACAGCTTCGATGTCATTCTTTCGTCCCTCGACATACGGCTGCCGAAGACTCTTCGTGACCAGGCTACTCTCGCCAGCATCAAGCTATTTGAGCTCAGCCCGGACACGGCGAAAGAATTAATCTCCAAGTTTGTCACACAGCGTGCAGACAAGGGCGATGCAGATAACCTGGTCATTGCTTTCTCGGCAGCCACAGCCATCTTCCCAATTGCAGTCGAGGCTGCAGCCGCCCTCTTCCTCACGGATGGCTTCGTCAGCACGCTGGTTCCCATGGTGGAGAAGAAGAAGAGCCACAAGCTGATTCAAGTGACGTTGGAGTTGATCAGCGCTGCGTGTGTCGACAAGAAATGCCGCGAAGCCATCAACCGCCACTGCAGGGACTGGTTAGATATGGTCGCCGACAGCCCGGACAAGGGACGTGCCAATCTCGCCGCGCTCATTCTCATCAAGCTCGGTGATGAGGAAGCCCCTTCGTCGGAAAATCCTCAGCTTGTCACGCCTGCAAAGGTCGATCAGAGCGACCTGATTGCAAACTTCAAATCCATGGTCATCAGCACGGATGCCGGTAGTAAACAAGACTCGATTGAGGGTCTGGCCTACGCGTCCCTCCAAGCAAGGTTTCGCGAAGACCTATCAAACGACTCGCGCTTTCTCAAACGGCTCATTGAGATTATGGGTGCTCCGTCGACGCCAGGGAACATCATCTTTGGCGGCCTTACCATCTTCGCCAACATCACGGCGTTCCTCCCCATCCAGTCCGAAGAAGAGAAGAGGATGGCGCAGCTGAAAGCTTATGCTAACGTGCAGAAGCCCTCAGCGCCTGATGGTCTCCTCGACAACGAGCATGCTACGGCTAGGTGCACACGGCTTCTTCAAGCTGGCGTTGTGCCGCTGTTGGTTCAGATCTGCAAGAAGGGCACACCAAACGTGCTATCACAGAGCAGCCAGATCCTGCTGAACCTCACAAACGACAAGAAAGGGCGAGGGCTTATGACACAGCAAGGCGCAGTCAGACTCCTCATCGTCACTTGGGAACACATGGCCTCGACCGCCGCCTCGTCAAACACAGCAACAGCCTCCTTCCCACCAACCGCACAGCCCGTCACCGCCCAAGCCCTCTCCCGCCTCCTCATCAGCGTCAACCCAAGCCTGGTCTTCAACTCGACACTCCCACCCTCATCCGCCATCCGCCCGCTGCAAAGCCAGCTAACCCGCACCGACTCGCCCATCTGGCAACTACACGCCTTCGAGGCCCTCCTCGCCCTCACCAACCTCGCATCCACAGACCAAACAACCCAATCCCACATCATCCGCAGCACATTCGACACGCTCGCCGACGACCTCCTCCTCAGCCCCAACACGCTGCTCCGCCGCGCCACCACCCAGCTCATCTGCAACCTAATGGCGTCGCCGTACTGCGTGGAGAAATTCGCCGACGCCACCGCCCCGCGCACAAAACACCGTCTGCACCTCCTCCTCGCCATGACAGACGTCGACGACGCGCCGACGCGCAGCGCAGCAGGCGGCGCGCTGGCGACCCTGCTCTCATGCGGCGATATCACCGTTGCGCCGTTCCTGCAGCAGGAAAAGGGTGTTGATTTCCTGCTCGCCTTGGTGCGCGATGCCGACGAGGAGCTGGCACACAGGGGCGTCGTGTGTTTGCAGAGCGTGGCGGAGGTGGCTGCAGGGCGGGACGCCGTGAGGGCCAAGGGCGGTGTTGATGCCGTGAAGGCGGTGCTGGAGCGGACGGGCAGTGCTGTTGTGAAGGAGGCGTGTGGAGATGCGCTTGCAGTGTTGGGGGGGTAGGGTATGTGAATGTATGAAGCAGCGGTTTCTGAGCGTGGTCGTGTTGTGGGAGGGATAGACTTGCGCGGACTCGCCATGTTGATAGTCAAAGCAATCATCAACCCATCAAGTGTCGTTCATCCTACACATACATTGGCAATCTAAAAAGTAGTCTAAACAGTATACCAACCCCCCACACCTTCCTCCCTCCTCTCCATCCTTTCCCTTCATACTAGATAAGTGCGACGCCGTCGTCGTCCATCCGTGTCTCGGTCCCGTCCATTCCAATGTCACTTCACGTCCAGAAGGCGCGGAATGGGACCCAGCACGACACAACACGACACAACACGACACGGCACGGCACAGCACTGCGCAGCTAGCTAGGGATGCTTGTGGTAATAGATAATATACCAACCAACTACTTGAGTTATCACGTCCTATGCTATATAATAAGGTGTATAGCTTGTTACAGTATACAGAGCGTCCTGCCTACTGTTGTTATCTGTAAGAAAAGAAAGGGTGTAGTAGGGCTTACATACCTAGTCTCTAGGGTAGTGTGCACAAGTCTACGACACGAGCACTATGCTTTAACAGTCTTGGAGCATCTATGCATAGTTGCTAGCTATAGTTTAGTGGTATTTGGTTATTGCTTTCTCCAACGTCATTGGGTTTGTGGAGCTGTTTGCTAGTATATTTGATGTTGTTGCTGGATTGTTTAGTATATTTCACCGTTGCTGGATGATTTAGTGTATTGCTGGTGTGGATTTGAGGCTTTAGGTCAAGTGTTCCAGTTCAAGTGTGATGATGGTTAATAGATTGGCAAACAACATGTTTTATAAAACAAGGTCCTCATTGAATGACGTGCTTTCCAAAAATATAATAAAATAAGGGTATACTACTTTTGACCGCGAGGCCATGGACAAACATGGTCTAGGAAACCCACGCCAGATCTAGAGTGACCCTAAACGACAGAAAGGGGGGGGGAAAAAAACGTGGACCCAGCCAGCCTGAACACCATGCTGTACGAGCAAGTAAAAGCAAGCGAGTAAGATAAGAAAAAAAAAGGGGTATTGTCGCAATGAAGATGAACTTTTCCTGTGACCGGTCCAGATGCTGTGGCGATTTCCAAATGTTGACCCGAGACTAGTGTTACAGTGGGAATTGTCCGAGATGCAGCGTGATTAACAATTAGACAGCAAGAAAGGGTATCTCGCGTAAACAGTAAGATGAACCAAAAGCAGATGCACTGCGTCCGGGCAGTGGTGAGGCAGAGTGTAAACAGAGTGTAAACAGAGTGTCAAGCTAAGCAGAAGGGTAGCGAAGGATTTCTTCGCAGTTGGCATCGAAGCGCATGCTCCAGAGACGCATGCCGGTCATGAGCTTCTCCGTCTTCTCGAGCTCGCGGTCGCGGCCAAAGATGGACTCTACGAATTCGCGGCCGCTGTTCTTGCCCATGGAGACGGGCTTTTCGCCGCGCGACTCCTTCTTTGCGGCCTTCCACATGAAGTCTTCGCAGGTTTTGAGGAGCTTGGCGAAGCGGATCCAGAGGCGTTCGCCACTCATGAGGAAGTCTTCGACCATTTCAGCGTTTTCTTTGCGACGAATCTTGGACATGTTCTCCTCGGCTCGCTTGACCTTGCCGGCGAGCTGGATGAGCAGGAGCCAGAGCTCACCGGCCATCTCGGCAAGCGGGGTGGCGGGGCCGTTGTAGAAGACGGTCCAGTCGTAGATCCACTTGCCGAGCGAGTTGGCATCGAAGACGCTGCCGAGGAGCATAATGGGCTCCTCGGTGGGGTCCCAGTTCTTGTACGAGTAGCCGGCGGGGATGCCAGCGCGGCGGGCGTCTTCTTCGGTGGCCTTGGAGGCGGGTGCGGACTTTGCGGGGGCCGGGCGCTTGGGCGTCTTCTCTTGAGGTGGCGGGGCGCGGGTGGAGTGGGAGGCGCGGCGGTGGCGAGGGGGCGTGGGATCTTCAAAGATTGGGACCTGATCATGATAATAGCGATCAGCATCCCGAAACGAGTCGTATCGTGCGTACAGCGTGTACGGCGGCGGGGGGTGGCGGTAGACGTCGTCGGCGAGCTCGTATTCGACGCCGTAGCCGTCGTCGTAGAAGACTCGGTGGACGTAGCGGGCCGACTGCGACGGGCGACGCTTCTTCTCGCGCGCAGAAGGCTTGAGGGGAGAGGCGTCCGAGTCGCGTCGGGCCCGTGGTGGGCGCGGGTGGACGTGGGCGTGGACGTGACCGTAATCGAAAGCACTTACATATTCGGGCGTTGCTCGCGGCGTAGGGTATGCGCCTGCCATGTGGTGCATGGGGCCCCGCGCAGAAGCATGCGAATAGTGCTGTTGGGGAACGGCGGTCGAGGCGCGGCGAGCGTGGCCCTTGACGCCAGGGCTGGCGCGCGGGGTCGAGGGCATGCCGTAGCGGGGCGAGTAGTAGTTTGCGCTGGCGCTGGGGCCAGGGCCAGGGCCGGGCGACATGGGCGGCGACGTGCGGTGGGCAAAGTCGTGGGGCATGTAGCCGGGCGGCGGCGTGGGATACTGGGGCGGGTACATGGCGGGCTGGGAGAGGGCGCGCAGGCCGGGGCGAGGTTCAGCGGGGGATGCGCAGGCTGAGGGCGGTGCTGGGCGAGCAGAGGCAGCAGCGGGCGGGCGTGGTGGGTCGAGCAGCGGCGCAGGAGGACCAAAGGAAAAAGCGGGTGGGCCTGCTGTACATTTGGGGGGGGGGGGGGTACGGGGCCAGGACGAGCGGACGCTGGGAGTGCAGAGTGCAGTGCAGAGTGGTGGACGGCGGCGACGGGCGGTGCGTGGTCGCGGCGAGGCTCTTGGGTATGGATGGTGGGCCAAGGGCTCGCAGGCGGCGGGCAGTGGCAGCCTTTTGAGCCAACCGCCAGAGCAGCGCGAGCCAGGCCGCTAGTCCCGTGTGCGGTGGGCTGCTAGCTCAGCCACGGCGGGCGCCCCTGTGTGTGTGCACCGGCGGCCGAACAGGACAGGACCGAGCAGACAGGGCCAAGCAGACAGGGCCGAGCAGCAGCGCCCAAGGCCCCAACCGCCCACCCGTCCCTGGTCTGACTCTCTGACTCTGGACAGCCTCTGATCAGCCTCTGGTCCCAGCAGCATTCCAGTGGCGACCCTTGTCTTGACTGTGTACGTACCGTGTAGTACCTACTGGATACAGGTCTGCCCAGGTTCATTATTCATTGCTGAGCTGCCTGCCTCTATCGCCCCCATGGCCGTCACGACACGGCTTGATGCCTGACGGGCGTGGGACAACGGCGCAGCCTGCCTGCATGCCGCCACATGCTGCAGCAGTCCAGCAATGCAGCGCGGCTGACGCTGCCAAACATGCCTCGCTATGCATCCATCACCTGCCCTGCCCTTCACCGACGTTTCCGCCGCGTTTCGTTTGCTGCCCTCGCAACATGCAACCAACAATCCAGCGCTCCACTCGCTGCATGCCAGAACCATCTCTCCAACCACTCTCCAGCTCGCCCCTTGGGCAGCTCTGTCATGAATCATGGCTGCCTGTTGTCATGGTTCGTCCATGGCCGGCCCACTTCCCCCAAACCCACGCCATGCCACAGCCTGGCCTCTGCTCTCGTGTCGTGCTGTGTACAACTGCGTGAGAAGTGAGAGAACTTTCTCGGCCGCCAATATTGTAATCACATGCACCGAGACACAACAGCCTCCTGTGTACTACCTTGTACCGCAGCCATCCATGTTCACAGTTGTAACAACACACACGGTGTAAGCTGCCATGCTCTCCTCAACGCTCAGCTCGGCACCACTTCCTCAACCTTGGTCCTCGACTTTGGTCCGGCTCCCTTCCCCTTTACCTAGCACCCGCACTACCCTCTAGGCACTCGCGGCTGCCTTTCTAGACTGACTCCTTCCGAAACAGCGGGAGTCCTCCACCCAACGTCTGAACGTCCTCCCGCCTCCCCTGCCTCTGCCACCTGGGGGAGCCCTGTCGTCGCATCAGAGCCGCACACTGACCACCCGTGCCACCCTCACTGCCCATCCGTCTGCTCAGTCCTCACAGTGCACACCTCCTGAACACTGCAATCCCTAATTTCCCTGCCGTGCAATTTTTTTTTTTTTTCTTTCCAAATGTCTCATCCAGTCACCGCTTGCTGCATGCTGTTGTTTACCGCTACTTGCTACCCCTCCAGAGTCCTCTCACCACCACCTCTCGCTGTTGAACCGGCCCACCACGCTGCATACTGCATACTGCATAATGCATACCGCCCCTACAGCCCTCTGCTGATTCGCCGCCCATTCACAACAACAAACAATCTCTCGCTACACAGTTCATTTCAATTTTCAACCCTTGACTTGCTCCCCTGTGATTGGCTACAACTTGCATATTCCCTGCGTTCTGGAGACGGATGTTGTTCCTAGCGAGCCCACCCACTGCATTTCTGATGCCATACTCTTTTGATGATATGGTAGGTGGTTGTAGTACCGTAGTAGCCATAGCCCATCAGACAACTCACCCTGCGTGCCTACGCGCCATGCGCTTCCATGTATAAACTATGACTCTTCACTTGTGTTTGCTCCGCGTGCGAAAGCAAGCTCTTGCCGTCAAACTACAGTGTGTGTGTGTGTGTATCAAAACCGGATTTCCCTCCAGGCAGACACCAACCCAAACGCACGGTCCAAACCAGCAAAGCAAAGCAAAGCATCAGAGCGTGCGTTTGCTCAGGCCCAAGCTCCCAACTCACCGCATCGCATCGCTGCTGAGAAATTAATGAGTCGCTGTGATGTAAAGTTGTAAACACCTGCGTCCGTGCTCTATGCTGCTGCTGCTTATCCCTCGCGTTCACGCACCACCACCGCCAGCGGTCAGCCCTACGGCGTCTCGCCTACGTTAGGTACATGTAAGTATTGCAAAACGTGTGTGTGCTGCAAGGTAAGTTGTGCGTTACTGCCACGTTGGCTGTCCTTACCTTAGTTTACCTTATCTCACCTTGCTGCCTGCGAGCTGGACAGCTTGCGTCACGTTAAATCGAATTAAATTTATCACATCAAATCAAATCATATCACATCACATCACGTCACGTCACATTACAGCAAATCACAGTTCATCCTATCACAACATAACGCTCTCCAAACAGCAAAACTACACGCTGCAGCCCAATCCAGCGTTCCTCGCTTTCTTCCAGCGCCCTGCTTAGCCCCTTGGACTCTGCCTGATTCTGCTTGATTGCTAATAATAGCTTTGTATAGTGTGATGGTTAAGATGTAGGTAATACTGTACTGTGCCTGTTTGTGGCGGTGCAGTCTTCTTGCTTACATACTGTACGTGCTGGCTGTTGGAGTTTGTGTTTACATGTGTACCCTACTAGCTAGGCTAGAGTGTTGCTGCTACAGTACTTAAAATATAGCAGGCTATTTACAAAGTACCTTAACATTAGTAGTAGTCTAGTGCCTCTGCTTTGCACTGCGGATATTTTGTTTTTGTAACTTGAGTTTAGGGACTGGAAATGCATATAGTAGTAGTAGTAGTAGTAGGCAGGGAAGTGTTGGTAAGAAGAAAACCTTAGCCTACCCATTCACACAGCCGCATAATTGCAATGAAAGCCCATAAAGACCCAACGTCAACGCCCTCCACACCCACAAAACCTCACCATGCGCGCTTCCTGCGCCAGTCTTCTCCTTCTCCTCCAGATAAAACACCATCACGACCCCGCTTCTCACCACGACTCCCATCCACCACCGCCGTCGCCCGGCTGCTGGACTGAATCTCAGTCTCTGTCACCCGGCTATACGCCTCTCTTATGACCCTGGCAAACTGCAGTTCCTCATCAACCCACTCGAACCACTCCCGCGCACGACTCACGTTTCTCTCCCGGAAGACTCCAGATCCGAAGCCAGGGTCGTTAAAGCACGGTAGCAGCTCCCTGTCGCAGTGGTGCTCGCATGAGAGGGGAATAAGCCGGGAACGGAGCGCGTGAAGATGGGCTGTCTGTTGTTCCATAGCTTTGTGTTTGTTGCTGAGGAGGACGAGGTCGGCTTTGAGGCTGGTGTTTTCGGCGTTGAGGCGGGTGATGGTGTGTTTGATGGTGTTGAGGGCTTTGGTTGATGAGTAGACTTGCTGGGTTTCCTTGGTCATGGTGTGTAGGAGTTGATGGTGCGGTGAGCCTAGTGTTGTATTGTGTTAAAGGAGTGGAAGAGTGGTTCTTTTAAGGGTTATGTAAAGGCGAGGTTAGGGCTTTAAAGTCAAGACAGCAGGTTGGAGTCAAGGGTAAGAGTAAGAGTGATGGATCAATCACCTGTGGCAACATCAACTGAGCTAGGTGAGAGAGTTGTAACTAACAACCTTGACAACGACTGAAGCATGAGTAAGTAAAGTAGCCATTTTTACCTACATGAACAACCAGCACCCTCGTCGAATATCAAATACTGTCCCAGCAGCAAACCAACACCGAACAGATATTTCATGAAGAAGCCGCCAAAACCCTCAAGATATAGCTTACCCCAATACCTGTGCTTAAGACGATCCCACAATCACGCTTGCATTAAATAATGAACCACAGAGGATTTATACCACCTGCTTTATACAGCACTACCCCTCAGGACAAATCCACAGACCAAAAACCCCAATCCCCATCAGCCGTGCTGCCACGCCCTCACCAAACAGCTTCATCTCCACAGTGTGCAAATCTGCAGTTCAAGATCGCCACTTCGAACCTCGACAACCACCCCGCGAAACGCAACGCAACCCCCGTTCTGGCAGAACACTGCGCGAGCCGAGTTGGTCGTCGTGGAACATGGCAGCCGCATCTGGCTGCGCTTAAGAGCTGAATTTTTTCTCTTATCTAGCAGCTTTGGTGAGATTGAGGTTGTTTAGAGAGTGCTTGTACTATACTGTCCGGCTATTCTGATGGTGCTCTTTACCTCTATATTGACATTCCACGCTTTGCATTTTACGCTCTACACTCTATATCCTACACCCCACACAACACCCAGTGCATAGTATACCAACCATCCCTCCTTCCCAAGGTATCGAACAAACAAACAAATCCAGGCTGCGGATAATCTCTATTACCAAGCACTGCCAGATCTCCTGCAGATCCAGGCTCGTGCTAGTGTTGACGTTGCTGTGTCTCTATCTCTTTCTCTGTCTCTGTCTCTACTGTTACCATTACCGTTACCATTGCCGTTGCTGTAATTGTAGTTGTAGTTGTAGTTGTAACGCACACTACTCGTTGCTGTGACGCACGTGTATACTAGGCTGTTGTGCGGCTTGGCGGCTTGGCAGGTCACGCTGGGAGTGTGTTGTGTTGGCGGGATGCATGTGTGGATAATGGATGATGGATGGCTAGTAAGGACTTGACAGTAGGGACTTGACAGTAGGGCTGGACGTTACAGTAGAGATCTAACAGCGGCAAAGGCGTGCACCATGGCTCCGCACTTGTGTATTCACGTCATTTGCTGTTGGTGCGCCTACGATATCGAAGATGAGAAATCGCTTGTCCATCACTTTTGACCTCACGATACAACCACACCTGCTGGTATAGACACAAGCGTCTCGTTTTGTCTGTATATACTTGCTTTGATAGAATTTCGCTACACATGAATATCGACCTGACCCGCCCATGTTTCATAGCCTGCATGGCCAAATTTTGCTTTTTTGCTGATGCAGAACTCCCCCGCGCGTGATGCTGCTGCGATTGCTCTAATGCGCCGTCATGCTAGTCTTGAGTAGTGCTCGTCCTGCTTCTACGAGGCGCTGTCACGTAATCTCTGCTGCTCATCTGCGGTCAGTTGACCAAACTCTTCCGCAAACCCAGGTGTCGTCGCCGCGTGCTTGAAGAAGTCGACGAGGAATTCTTGTGTCTCGTCGTCACGCTGGCGCCCTGTGCTGGGGCCATCGTCGGCAGCGTATGCCATGAGTTGCTCCTTGGTGAAGCCGCTGCCAAGATCGACGAACGGGTTGGGCTCGTCTTCCCAGGAGCCATCGTCGGAACCTTCATCTGCAAGCTCCGCTGCGGCGTTGGCATCTAGCGGTGCGCCTGCAGCTGACTGCAGTTCGACAATCAGAACCTTGAGTATCTTGAGGGTGGCGGGGACTATTGTCCACCGATCAGGGTCTAACATGGACGTCAGTTGTGCTGAGATGGTGTAGGAATTGAAGGACGTACTGGTCCTCGCGCGACTCCGGGTCATGATGCGGCCATCAGTATTGGGAATCAACTCGCCTTTGACCTGGACCTCAGCCAGTCGCGAATCCTTCAAGTCATACAGCTTGGACAGGGCAATAACACTGTCGTGGTCAGCATTGCTCGTCCGTGTTAGAGGGGACGGGAACATACTTTTGACGAATCTCATCGTAGCCAGCAAAGTTGACGGAATTCTCAAGCCACTTGGCCATGACCACCTGGAGGCCATTCTGGTTGTTGATGTTCTGTCGCGCCAGGAATTCCACCACCTCAGCAGCGTGGTTCAAGCTCAGCCGTGCGAAGACCAGGGTCAGGCTTTGGATGAACTGCGCCTGTTCAGCGGTGGCGAGACGAGATGCAACGCTTCGCAAAAGCTCTTCAAGATAAGGCCCAAGCCGCTCATGGCCAGCCTTTTCCACTACCTCAGCAGCAAGAGCACCGACTTCGCCAGCGGCGTGGTCAGATGCAGAAGAGAGCAGTCGTGAGATGATGAGAAGAACAACCTCAAGACCTGCCTTTCCGGTGTCGTCGCGCCACTCGAATAGCTGCTGGTGGTCGTGCGAGATGATGTTCTTCACCGCGATCGTGGCAGCCTTGAGCAGCTCTTCGTCTGTGGCGCCAAGCAGCAGCCGAGTGAGTTTGGGCATTGTCGCTGCAACGAAGCCAGGGGGCAGGGGCTCAGGACCATACTCAGCGAGAACACCGAGAAGTTCGGCGGCCAGGTTCGTTAGAGCATTCTCCTCGGTAAGATTGCCGACGTCAAACGCAGCAGTGAGGGAGGGCAGAACCTTTGCGCACAGATTAATGTATGCATCACCTCCCATGGAAGCAATGGATTGTGTAACTTCCTCAAACGTCTCAGTAACCAACATTGTGAGCTGGAAGTTGTTCGCTCCATGACTAGCCACCGAGAACAACAGGTCCAGACCATTTGCTGTAATGCAGATCCGCGTGTCAATCAGGATGGCATCTCTCAACGTCTCGATTATGGTAACCATCAGGTCATCGCTGTCCGCCAGCTCTTGCATGTCTTGTGTATTGAGGTACTCCTGAATGGCATGGATGATGTTAGGTTGCAAAGGTTGCGTGACATTGCCAGGCAGAGCTTGGAGGTAGAACTGCAACGCACGGATGCAAGATACTTGAACAACGTCGGACTCGTCTTGAGATACGGCCTGCAGCGATGCTTCGAGAAAGCTTGTTGCGTACTCCTGAAGCGCATTGCCCGACGTCCGAGTCAGGCTTCCAGCGATCAAGTGACCACGCGCTCTGAGGAAAGCATCCGGCTGTTGCATGGCATATTTTGTGAAGTCGACAAATCCACTTGCGGCTTCAGGGCTAATTTGCTTGTCGGTATCTTGAAAATCGCTAAGCATCTGGCTGAGGACGTAGAGCGCAGCTTCCTTGGCCTTCCAGCTCTCTGTGCCTGAGTACAAGGCGCGTGTATAGGCGAGTAGACCGTTGATGGTTGCTTCGGACAGCCACTCTCCAAGCTTGATGACCAGATCTCCACATGCGGTGCGGGGGGTATAGTTTGCGGTAACGCTCGTCTCTTCGCTGAGGAAGATGTTGACGTCAATGTCCCAGAGTCCCTCTTCTTCGGTTGTGATTTGTGCATAGCCGACAGCCAGCTTCATGACTTCGGTCACCCACGAGTTCTCTGCATTCTGGTGCTGGAGCTCCTGCTCGAGCTGAGCTCGCACTGGAGGTGCTCGAATGCATGCCTGCATGAAGTCGAGCTCTTCGAGGACAAGGAAGTCGAGTGTGTAGGGCAGACCGTCGGCGTCTTCTAGCCTGCTCTGGCGCTCTTCCTGGATGTACATGAGGTGGTATGCAGGTTGTAGGGTAGAGAGCTCTTCCCACGTCGCTTGGAACAGTTCGAGACTGTGCGGCGAGAGCATGGAGGGGAAGACGGAGCGGACGCGCATCAGTACCTGAGAGAAGTCAGTTTGTGCCTGGAGAAAGGGATGTGTGAACAAGACTGCGCACCTTGACAACCTGGAGTTTGAGCGAAATGAGGCCCTTGTATGTCTCGGCAATTGGAGTCTCGTCGAATTCGTCCTGCTCTGACGGAGGGTCTGCGAGCTTCGTCTTGAAAACGGCAACGAAGAAAGGGAGCCACTGCTTGAGTATCTCGTCTGCGAAGCCCTTGACCGATGCCTTGTGGTCTTCAAGAATCATCTCGAGGATGTTGAAACAGCCGCGGAAGACGCTGCAGGCCAGGGCTCGGTGCTGCGGGCGCCTCTGCTCGTTGGACGCCACATCGAAGACGACCTTGACAAGCTGGGGCGCGACGCCGAAGAAGGTAGCCTCGTTGAAGCAGTCGTCGACCAGCTCGCCGAGGACCTTGAGGGCGCCGTGCAGCTGGCCGTCGGTGGCGTGTGGGATGAGGTGGAGGAGGTTGTCGAGCAGGTCGGGCCACTGGTCTGGGTAGTCTGCGGCGGCGATCTTGCTGACGACCAGGCTGGCGGCGGCCTTGAGCTTGCGGTCGAGGTGGTCTGTGGTAGCCAGCTGCAGCAGGCGTGGGCGGATCTGGGCCTTTGTGTCGTCGTTGACGAGCAATTGGCCCTTGAAGTCGTCGAAGCTGTCGCTCCAGCCGGCCAGGACCAGCTGCTTCAGCGACAGCAGGGCGGCCTGGCGGATGTTGAGGGGCACACTGTCATGGCTGGCGATGCCAACGAGGCCGAGGGGCAGCTCCTGGTGGCCGTACAGGGCCTTGAGCTGCTGCTCGGCGTGGGTGCGCGGCGCGTCCTGGGCCGACTGTGTTGCGGCGAGCAGGGCGACTAGCTGGTCCTCCATGGCTGCTGGCGAGGGGCGTGCACGCAGAGGGCTAGTGGGCGCGTCTAGCGTTCCCCGCGTTGGAATGCGCTGGGTGCGAGAGGCGGGCGACGAGTCTGGTGTGGTGCAGAGCTGGGCGGTCAGCCGGCGGGCAGCCTGGAGATTTGCTACGCGTTCCGGCCGGAGAGGAGGGGCACGCCGACGTGAAGCCTGGCAGCCGGTGCTCGACACGGGCGCAGGTGGGGTTCGAGGCGACAGGACAGCACGGTGGAGTGGAGTGCAGTCGGTGCAGTCAGTGCAATGCAATGCAGTATAGGGCTATGCAGTGCAGGCAATTGAGCTGGGGCAGACGAGGAGCATGCAAAGCCGCAAACACAGTGCACGCATCCCAGCAGCACTGCTCATGGCCGCCCGGCCAATCACGATACCTGCTCCGACAATCTTTTGCAGACGCCTTGTCCTGAGCCTCCCATCTCACGTCACGATGCTGCTGATCGCCGTCGCCGTGAGCCCAACCTGCGCAGGGCAGCCCAGCACGCAGCGCCGCCTGTCGCCGTGACTCTGCCTGGAGGTCGGTGGACGAGGCCCTCCAGAGCTGCTCGTCGTGGCCGGTCACATGTTCTCGCGTTGGACGTGACGCGCTGGACCCTGACACTGGCCCTCTCCAGCACAGCGCCACAGCACAGCACTGTAGTGACGTGAGCACTGTAGTGACGTGACTGCACTGCTAGCCATGGCTGGGGCAACCTACGCCGAGACGCTCGACGCCTTCACAAACTTCCTGACCGCATACGTTCACACCCTGCTCTACCTGCGCACCCTCTACCCACGCACCTCCTTTGTCCACTCGCGCTTCCACAACACCTCCGTCTACCAGTCGCGCCACCCCCTCGTCTGCGACTGGATCCGCGATGCCATCGACGCCGTGCGCAAGGAGCTGCTCAATGGCACCGTGTCACGCATTGGCATCGTCATCTTCAGCTACGGCAACGGCAACGGCAATGGCGCAAGTCGAGCAAGTCAAGGCAGTGGAGGAAGTGGAGGAAGCAGAGGCACCAACGATACCGGCTCCGCCCAAATCATGGAGCGCTTCATGATCGACGTCTCCGCCTTCCCCATCGTAGACAAAGACGACCAAAACGCCGTCCTGGAATGGGCCTCGCGACCGTCCTCACCAGCCACATCGCCCTCGGCCTCTGAAAACGAAGACGCACACAGCGAGGCATCCACGACGTCCGAGTCCCAGCACGACCACCACAACCACGACGCCGAACCCCCCGCCTTCGACCTCGCCGTCGACACCAACCTCGCCGAGCAGATGCGCGCCGCCCTCATCTCGCTGACCACGCGCTGCGCCGCGCTGAAGCCGCTGCCAGAAAAGTGCTCCTTCAACATCGCCATGGAGCTGCGCGACGAGGCCGACATTGACCCCCCGCTCGCACACCCCCAGGCGTGGATGCCCGTACAGCCCAGTCTGCAGAAGACAGGGCGGAAGCCGGCCCGGCGAGCCACAGCAGACGACGGGCTTGGACATGCAAATGGAGAGGGTTCGACGCAGGAAAGTGGAGAGGAGTCCCGTGATCAGAGTCAGAGCCGCAGAGGCGCGGATCTGGGTGGAGTGAGGGTTACGCCTATTCGGACGGTGGAGACGGGGACGTTTAGGTTCGAGACGTGGGTTGAGGAGGGGAGAGCAAAGTTTGGGGAGGAAGCGGGAGGCCATGTACAGGCTGAGAAGAAGTCTGATGACGCGTTTGCGAAGCCTAGCGTCTCCATGAAGAATCCTAAGATGAGCTTCTCGACGAGCTCGGGAGGTAGCTCTTCCAAGTAAAATAATCAACCATGTTATGACTGACTCTATGGAGCTGAAATACATGCTAATATGCGACGCCGTGAATACATGTGCCGAAGCTAATTTTTATGCTCCAAAAAGTCCACCTACAACGCCATCCCAATGCTCATGTACACATACTCCCCTCACCGGCCCGCACGATCTTGCCACAAGATATCATGATGGTAGCCGCCTCCATCTACATTCCGCCTCGCAGCCGCGCGATTCGCGTTCAAGCCTCCAAACGCCAACCCACGACCTAAATCCTCATCCGCCCCAGGATACCTCCCTGCATACAACCAAGCATCGTTACGCAGCTCCGGTGCTGGCATCTCATGCAACCACGGCACCAACCGCGCACGCTCGCCGATGTCATGATCCAAGCGGGGCCGTCTAGCCATCCGCTCTACCTCAAGTAAGCCCCGTCGAACCTCGCGCCCGGCTCCATGCACGGCCCCTCCAGCTGCAGGCTCAGCTCGATTAGCTTCTCGAAGCTGTCGCTGGAATCTATCCTGCGCTGCCTGCGCTCGAGCATTCAGTGGCGCAAAGGGGTCGACGGCGTTGTGGAAGTGTCGATGCGCACGAGGTGGGGGTTGCGGTTCCTGTATAGCAGCCGCCAGTCGTGGCAGACGTTGTGGTTGCTCGGGAATAGGGGGGTCGGCCAGGGCAGCGAGTTCTGCGGGGTTGCGGTGAGGTTCCGGGTGAGCCCTACTCCAATCTGTTAGGAATATGTTGAAGATTGAAACGGTTCCACATGTGGTGGGGCATTGGACGACGTCGCTTTGTTATGACGTTGAAGATATGGTCATCGTGAAAATTGTAGAAACATGCTTCATGGGGATCAAAATAAACGTCACGAGCAGGATTACGGTAGACTCCTAGAGTAGGCTCGAAAATGTAGGCTGGGGGAGGAGCGCGGCGCCACCCTTCTTGTAAACCACCATGACGGGGTTCCGGGCGAGGAGAGATGAGATCATCATGATCAAAGTCATCAAACACCGGCCCATCGTCGCCATATCTCGCATCGAATCGATGCTGCCGTTCATCTTCAAGGATTCGCGGGAACGGAGGATGGTCAAGGTCAAGAAAGGGGTGTACGTACCGTCCGTGTGGGATAGGGAGAAAGCCAGGTCGGTGAACAAGCTGGTCTCCAAGCATGTGGTAAGGAAATTCATTGACACGTTCGGCAGCTCGTCCCTTGCGGGCGGTTTCGGCTTGCTTGACACGGTCCGACACCTGGATCATAAGGTCCGCATCAGAAACTCCAGGATTCTCAGCCCTGACCTGAGCCATGGCGGCTTCGGCTGCTGTCTTTACCGCTTGCTCATGTACATCTTCGACATTATCGTGAAGAGCGCATCGACCTTGTTCAGCATCGCTAAAGTGCTTGTAGTCATTCACGTTTTTAGAGCAAAGGTAGCTGCAAAAAGTAAGCTCCTGGTATACGTGGAGTCCGCGCTTTGCTTACCATTGCTGATTTCCGCAGTGTGTGCAAACCATCTTGTTGCAACCAAAATCCTTGATGAAGGGGCGTTGACACTGGTTACACTTTCGTATGAGAGCTGCAGACATGGCCTCTTCAACAACATGCCGTAGCGTCAGTTGTCCGTCCTTTTCAGCCTCTTTGCAGCTTAGCGGAATGTGTGTTTCCTTGTTACAAAGCCGACAGCTGGTCTTGCCACATTTTGTGTTTTGGCAACGAAACTCCTTGTCCACATCTACTGGGGGACACTCTGCCTTGAAATCGCAGAATGGGCACTCGGACAAGAAGTCAAGACCTGCGGCTGCGATGTCTTGTTGCTGTTGCATGTGCTCTAATCTCTCAAAGGTTTTGGCGTCGAGGACCTGCTGCAGCTGCGTGCGAGAGAATGTGCCTTTACACTCTGTGCTTGCGAAGCACTCAGGTCGGCATTTCGATTGGCCAATTTCAGTTTCAATATACTGTTTGGGACAGTCCATACAGAACAAGTGCTTGTTCTTGCTGCTGCAGCTGATCATCCGATTCAGCGGATGTTCGGTGAAGCAGCATTGACATTCTCTCATCATATTGTTCATTCGTGCTCGTATGAGATTGTCCTCTTCAGCTGCTGCTTCTTCTTCCAGTCTGCGTCTCTTGACTACGTTTGTCAGCTGAAGAGTTGATCTCTGTAGCACAAAAGTGCCTTAATCAGAACACTTACCAGTTTCGCCGTCGATTTTCTTCTTTGCTGCGCGGAGCTCTTTTGGGAGCTGACTTCCAGCCTCGATCAGCGTAGATTCAACGCCACGCTTGATACGGGGTCTTGGAATCTTGTTGAAGGTCCTCGTAATCTGCTGGTAGTTTCGAAGCTGCTCTTCTAGGACAATGTAAGACTTATAGAGTGTCTTGTGCGCTTTTACTGTGTTGGTAATATGCCTGACCGGGATCTGAAGGAACTCGTCCTTTAGCAATTCTATGCTGGAGAATAAATGTTAGCAAGATGGAATAGCGCCGGGAAATGACAGCACTGTATAAAATAATGAACGGCGTTGAAGAGCGAGCCAGTGACGAGTTAAGTTCCACGGTATTCGTCAGCGCAATGCTGGCATCTGCTAGCGCAACATTGACGTCCTCTACAACAGACTTCCACTTCATACCAAACATTCACTGGCCGACCAGGAATGATACTTCGGGTTTGGCATTGGGATACGAAGCGCTTGGCATCGATCACGACTTTTTGCAGTGAAGATCAAAAGTGAGGCTGTGCGTGTATCAAAGCTTGCGAAAAGGTAAGGAAGGCGAATGTAAACTTACGCATCTAGTCTCCCGGACGCCCCAATTTCGCGGTCATCATTCTCATAATCGTTAGCTTCCTCGCTGTTCTCTCTCCTCCTCTTCTTGCTCGCCACATCAGCTTCTCGTGGATAGGTGGTCTCTAAAAGTTCGTTGACGATTTGTTCACTATGCTCCTTTGTCCGCGTCGCGTCTGTGGTGCTTTTTTGAATCATCATCAAGACATGGTCGATAGAGACGTCTGGAAATACATCCAGGATGAGCTGCAAGCACACTGCTTCAGTGATGAGCTGCCCTTCGGACCCCAAATCAGACGGTACAGGTTCCTCAATAACTCTTGGGCTATGGTCAGAAGGCGGAACGTCAATGTCGGGTATTGCTGTAAGGTCGATAAAATCTGGGTTCTCGATGTCAACGTGTTCGGGGTAGTGCTCCGCAAAATTTACGAAATCGCCCTCGTCGCGTTGTTCCGCAATAGACTGCGCATCGTGAAACACCATAGAACCATCGTCCGAGAAGTAGTCGTCCAAGAAGCCGTCATCCTCGTCGTCAAAAATCAGATGAACGGCTTCGTGCCCATGAGCGACAGCCGGTTGAACCATGCTGTTGAGTACTGAGGGGAAACAAAGACGTCATCCGACAGCACTTTGAATATTTGGGTGAGCAGGAATTATTTGGTAATGTTGACGGGCTGGCGTAATTGATAAGATGCACAAGTGTGGTCGCGCTGTGGTCGTTGAGCAGTAGCGAGCGGCACGCGTCCAGTGATCGACCTTTATGAGCCGCAGAAATCACTGTCTTTGAAGGTCCTGAATCCAAGTGAAATTCAGACTGCAGTTGCAAGGTGGAAGATAGTGAGTGAAACGGCAGTCTCGCCCAAGATTCCAGCTCAAGACTCAGCGCTGCAGCCTTGTGAGTGCGTCTTGCAATGTATAGTGACCTGTACGGAGAAGATGCAATAGAGAAAACAGGATTCGAACAGAAGTAACGATAGTATGAGATGACAGCTAAAGAGCGTGTGTGCCCGTGAATATTTACTCTCCGGGCTGTAACGAAGTAGATGGGAGCTGTCACTTTTCCGCCGTATTTGCGGTTGGAAGGACCAGGCGAGATGCGGGAGCAAGGCGCAGATTTCGATACGGCGACTACATGTCAGCAGTCCTTATATCCAAGCAAGCAGCGATCTATGTGAGCGTGGTGGAAGGCCGCTTGTGTCTGCCCACAGTGTAGCAGAGGCGTGCGCACCGCGCCAATTTTTGACGCGTTGTACGAATATAGTTAGATCACCCACCCCCTGATTGGCAATGCACCAGAGCAACCAACCACGTCGAGTGACAGGAGGCTGAAGACCAAGTAGTAGAAGGTGTCTTCAGAAGCCGACAAAGGTGTCTATGGGAGAGCCAGTCATCGCAGACGCGGGTTCGTGCCGACACTAGCGAGGTTGAAGAGCGTTACAAGTCCTGCGTCAGCGAGCCTTTCCTCAGTAGGAGAAGTGCAGGGAAAAATATCGTTTACAGCTTGCAATAATGTCATGTATAATTGTGGAAGGCGGAGGTGCTGAAACTAGGAACGACCCGCTACACCAAAAATGTGGGGTAGACATCTGTACATGGCAAGTTCATCGATTGACTCCAACATGTGATGACTCCAACATCAAAAGCTGCATTCTCCTTCTATATAAGACTGTTGCCTGGGTGTACCCTCCTCTTCCTATTGCTTCAGTGTTTACTGCACCTTGCAATTGCTCGACTCAACCTGACCAGGCCTTGTCACAGCTCGAAAGTCATCTGTCATCTATCGTCGCCTAATATGACTTCAAACGCGTCCTTACCGAAGGGCGACTCGCCCACTCTCGCGCTTGTTCACCCCACCGATCAAGAGCAGTTAATACAGTCCAAGCTCAACGGCGCAGAATGGCGAGGCGCACTCTCACCAGCCGCATATCTCCGTCGCGAGATCACTCTCTCACACCAGGCGTTGACTAAAGATGGAGGCATCACCTACTGGATCCTTGTCGATACTGCACTCGAAGGCAATCCTCTGGATCCGGAATCAGGCACCCGGCTCCCGCTCGCGAGCTGTGAGACGTACCGCAAGAAAGCGCTCGTCTGGCGAGATGGCAAGCTACAAGAGGTCATCGCGCACGGTGTCGGCAGTGTTTTCTGCGCGCAACATCTGCGGAAAAGAGGATATGCGCAAAGGATGATGACGGAACTTGGGAACACATTGCGAACACATCAAACAGATGAGAAGGAGTGTCTGTTCACAATACTGTACTCAGATATCGGCAAAGTAAGACGTAAATGCCTTCATAATTGGTATATCTCTAACATGAGAAGAAATTCTATGCTAGCTTTGGCTGGGACGCCTTTCCCTCGTCTCACATCGCGCTGCCACCAAGGTCCGACGCTCCTCCAGCAAATCTTCCTTCTGCTCGGCCATTGTATGCTGATGATATTCCGGAGCTGTGCAAAATCGACGAGGAACTTATCAAACGGGCCTTGGAGTTGCGTACGAAAGGTAGCAGACCTGCGGTAGCACTGGTCCCTGATGTCGAGACTGTGCAGTGGCATCATGCAAAAGAGGAGTTTGTCGGCCAGGAAGTCCATGGCAAGGTGCCGCAGGTGAAAGGCGCAATAGTGGGTGATGAAGTGGGCAAGCGCGTCTGGTGCTACTGGACGCGTGTGTGGTACAATGATAATGTGGCAGTAACCAAGGGCAATACTATGCACATTTTACGCCTGGTAGTCGAGGATGACGTACTGGGTAATAACACAGGTAAAGAGAGTGACCAGCACCAAGGGGCCATCGCAGCTCTACTGTCGTTTGCGCAGCGTGAGGCAGAGGCATGGGAAACAGAGCACGTGGAGCTCTGGAATCCTTCGGAATCAGCGATAGCTGCAGCTCAGATATTGGACAAGACTGCGAAAGTCATCGACAGGAACGTAGAGAGCATCGCAAGCCTGCTGTGGTACCCTGAGCACGAAGGTGCCGCAGCAGAAAATGTTGAGTGGATCAGCAACGAGAAGTATGCCTGGTGTTGAGAGATTGACGATTGGCGCGTAAATTGCCTGACAAAGATTGAGTACGATACATTGTAGCCTTTGACAAAGCTGTCCGTGTCGACTACTGTAGACGACTGCCTTCTTGCATCAACTTCATGTGATATTTTCTCCCTCGACTGCTAGCAAGCCAGAAGCATCAATGAAAAGTGAAAGCCCGCTAGATTGTCCTCTACGTCCTGCCGTCCAGTGCGACCGAAGCACGCAGCCGTTCAACCGAGGATCATCGCCGCACTTACCAAAGCAAAGGCGATTCCTCACTCCAGGTCAAAGAAACTCAAAGGCATCAAGCAGGTTGAAGAATCTGTAGCTTCGCGAGGAAGCTCAGAAGAGGACGTACTGACTGCATGCTAGTTGCTGTAGTGCTCGATTCGTGCTGTTAGGTACTTCCATATAGAGATGATTCTATGGCGTATCGTCGACTGGCGAGAATGGGAAGGGCGTGGGGCCAGCGGTGTTTACGAACAAGCGGGGCGGATGCTTCTCGCCGACCCGAGCATCAGCCGTCGAGGGCCAGCCGAAGCCGCAACTGCAGGAACATCAAGGTGGGGCATGAAGGCGGGGTGTTCAGCAGTGATTCAGATCCTCACACGCCTTAGGTAGAAGAAACTCAGATAAAGTTGGACTGCTTTCAACAAATTTCAGAAGGTATTGTACTCTTACAAGCAGTTATTGCTGTTCAGGGCTTGTGCCGAATTACGGTGAGAGCCTCCAGAGGAATCAGTACATGCAGCTCATTCTTTGCGCACCGCAACTCCCAAATCTGCTGTAAGGACTATCAAACATGTTGTATATACAAATCTGTATCACAGTACATATAGAATTTTTTTCTTTACGGTCTAATAATAGGAATTGCTCTCGCAAACAGCCCAATCACAGCCTCAGTCGACCGCATGCTGTTATTTGCCGTTTGCAGAGGTCAAGGCGAAGTTCTTGAGTCAGTGCGATTCCGGAGCTCATCAACAACTTTTCCCCCACGGGGCCATCATTACTCTACATCCTCTGCTATTGGCGTTGTCACAGTATCGCCTCCTTTTGGTATTCTTCGCACTCTGCGTCTCGTTGTTGTAAACACACCTTGTCGAGATGTCCACACACACCGCGTCCCAGCGCTACCTCAGCACTCGAGGCGGGTCCTATGATGTGAGCGCAGCGGCGGATTGAGTATTGCGGACGAGTTATGCTGACTACTGTAGTTCTCCTTTGAGGAGGTCGTTCTCAAAGGTCTCGCGTCTGACGGCGGTCTTTTCATCCCAGAAGAGATCCCTACCCTCCCCGACGACTGGGCGTCCCAGTGGCAGAACCTGTCTTTCGAGGAGCTCGCATACGAGATCTTTTCCCGCTACATCTCTGCGTCCGAGATCCCCGCCGCCGATCTGAAGAATATCATCCACCGCAGCTACTCCACGTTCCGCGCGAAGGATGTCACACCAACCGTCACACTCGACAAGGAGAAGAACATTCACCTGCTCGAGTTATTCCATGGCCCTACATTCGCTTTCAAGGATGTCGCTCTCCAGTTCTTAGGCAACTTGTTCGAGTACTTCCTCGTACGCAGAAACCAGAACAAGTCCGGCCGCGACAGGGAACACCTGACGGTGGTTGGCGCAACAAGTGGTGACACTGGATCAGCTGCCATTTACGGTCTGCGCGGAAAAAAGGACGTGTCCGTTTTCATCATGCACCCTGAGGGCAAGGTCAGCCCTGTTCAGGAAGCGCAGATGACTACAGTCCTCGATGCCAACGTCCACAACTTGGCTGTTGACGGCACTTTTGATGACTGTCAGGTATGTCAATGGCTTCACACGCCTCAGAGACCATCTAACAATTCCGCAGGACTTTGTCAAGGCTCTGTTTGCAGACCCCGAGATCAACAAAACCCACCGCCTCGCAGCTGTCAACTCGATCAACTGGGCCCGTATCCTTGCCCAGATCACATACTACTTCCACGCTTATTTCAACCTCGTCAAGTCCGAATCTTTTCTTCCCGCCTCGGCCGTTCGTTTCGTCGTGCCCACAGGCAACTTCGGCGACATTCTCGCCGGATACTTCGCAAAGCGCATGGGTCTACCTGCCGAGAAGCTTGTTATCGCTACAAATGAGAACGATATCCTCCACCGCTTCTGGGAATCCGGAAAGTACGAGAAGAGGAAGGTCCACGGCAAGCAAGCTGAGGGTGGTCTTGTTGAGGATGGTGTCAAGGCACACGAGGATGGTGTGAAGGAGACCCTTAGCCCGGCCATGGATATCCTTGTGTCATCTAACTTTGAGCGTCTGCTTTGGTTCCTTGCCTACGACGTCTACAGCACATCTTCAGACGCCGTTTCTCAGCGCCGCAGCCAGGCTGGTGATCACGTTCGTCAGTGGTTGAACGATCTCAAGACCAACGGTGGATTTGCTGTCGATTCGCAAATCCTCAAGAAGGCCCAGGCAGACTTCTCCTCCTACCGTGTCAGCGATGAGGAGACCATCGACACCATCAAGAACATCTTCAATGCAGGCCCATCGAAGAGCTACATTTTGGATCCCCACTCCGCCATTGGCATCGCCGCTGCTCTTCGTTCTGCTGAGGTTGCAAAGCCGCCTTCCACACACCACATCGCCCTCGCAACAGCACACCCTGCCAAATTTGCGAACGCAGTCGAGCTGGCCCTGCCGGAGCAGAAGGAGTACTTTCAGGAGAAGGTCCTGCCTGTCGAATTCAAGGGTCTCGAGGACAAGCCCAGGAGAGTCAGCCACGCCAAGAAGTCGGAAGGTTGGCAAGGCGTGCGTAAGATTGTTATTGCGGAGGTAGAGGCTGAACTACAGGCTGCTGAGCAGGGCCAGTAGAGAGGTGTTGGGATGGTGATGATTTGCATGTGATAGACGCGCTTTGCATTACCCATAGAAGGACTGGTACATCTAAAACCATCGCTTTTCTTGGTCTGAGAGATAAACATGCATCGTTCCCAAAGATAGACAACCCCCTGATGACAACTTCATAATTATTATTTGTCAGAGGTCTTGATGACCATTACAGCGACCATGCTCAGTGACCAGCCCCACAGAGCTCAAGCTCCAAGCTCCACCCCACCACTTCAATCCTCCCGCATCTCGAAACCTACCCAACCACACCCACGATGGCAACAACAATAACAGAAACCGTATCGCCCTTCCAATACCCGCCACACTACTCCTTTCCACCCTTCTTCACCCTCCAGCCCGTCGCGACAACGCGCTCCTCGCAATTCCAATCCTGGTCCACCTTCATCCAGTCCTACTGCCGCCACCACCGCATCTTCCAGCTCTCGCTCATCGACGCGCTCGCCACACCATTATTCCACAACACCGCGCTATCACGACAGCTCTCCTTACGCGATGCAAAAGCGATCTTGACCTGGATGGCGAGCGCCGAGGGCGGGAATCGCGCCGAGTTTATATCGAGCACAGGGTCGAAGAAGAAGGCGGCTGATGAGGGCGAGGGCGGCAGGGTGTGGATTTACTGGCGCAGACCGGAGGAGTGGGCTGCGCAGCTCGAAGAATGGGTGGATCGGACAGGGCATAAGGGCGTGGTGCTCACGCTATATGAGATTGTGGAGGGCGAGGCGAGCGTGAAGGAGGAGTTTGCGGGGATGGATATGGAGTTACTCAGGACAAGTTTGGGCATTTGTGTGAAAAGAGGGAAGGCGCAGATCTTCTCCAGTGGGGGTGAAGGGGAGGGCGTCAAGTTCTTTTAGGGTTTTGGGCGGTGGACATGGCCTGCAAAGCAAGCATTGTACACATAGCCATACACGGCTACCAGGAGCATGGCGTTACGGTGGGAATACCCTGCATAAGAGATATAGAGACTGCATCTATATTGCAGATTGTTGTCGTTCATCAATAGCCGCATTCTAACGTTCTCAAGTACCGCGGGCTCCTCTTCAACCCAAAGAATCGCTTGTACGCTATTCTAAAATCAATGCCAGTCCTAAACACCTGTCGCTCTGCCCGCCGTTACCAAAAGTTCAATAATGCTATCATGACTTCGCTGCCTTGACCACCTCCTCAGTAAGCTCCCAATCAGGTTTCCAATGTACATACTGCGCCATTGCGTTGATCAGCAGCCACTCAGTCTTTACGATTCTAGGAATCATGTCATGCTTCTTCGCTAGGTCACGGAACTTGGCCCAGTTGGTGAACTCTTTACTGTTAGCGTCAGAGATAAGGTATAAGACATCGCCTTCATCCTCTTTCTGGTTCTGACTTTCTTCGCCAGCAGCAGCGTTGACAAGACGTTTTGTCGCTGTAATGTTGGTAGTGCGGCCTTTCCAGAGCGAGCACTTGCCACCATTTGCTTCGATAATATCTTTGTATGTTTCGAATCCGCCTGCCACCTTCTCGGTGCAGAATATGGTCCAGTCACGAAAAAGGCGATGTTTGTTCTGTAGGGCCCGTTCTACAGCCTCGGACATGCTGAAGCCGTGTTCCCTCTCGAAGTCTCGTACACCCATGCCGTGTTTCTCTGGCGGGGGAAGCCTATTGTTCTTCAAGGCAAAGTCGAGGTACGATGAACCGACTAAAGCTGGTCCACAAGCCATGGCTGCAACGAACTTCTTCGTTCGCACTGCGTGCGGCGCGCATAGGATATCGACCTTCTTGAAGTCTTCTGTGATGAACAGACCGAGCTCCCTTAGACGGGCTTTGTCTTTAGACTCTTTCTCCGTGTTTCCGGTCCATCGCTCAATCTTTGACACGAGCATACGGTACTTTATGGGCTCAAGCCTGTCTTTCTTCGCTTTCTTGTTCCGTGCTGGCACTTCCACTTCTTCGTCTTCGGTTGGATCGCCCTGATCGAGCTCATCTGCGGATCGCTTACTTGACACTGAGTCACGCCCTTCCTTTGGCTTTTTAGATCGGTCCTCAATCTCATCTTCTGCTCTGCGCTTCCCACCATGGATCACACCACCTTTCCGTTTCATCTCTTTCTCGAAAGCTGCTATATCATCTGCAGCACTATGGAGTTTTGACAACGCTCGGTCCTTGGCGCCTCTGCTTCCTGGTGTGTGGTTCTCTTTCCCGTCGTTATGCCGTACAGGTGTCTTGTCGGAATCGGTTGTTTTCGCGCGTTTGGTCTTCTCTGCTGCCGGTGAGCTGCGCGCGACCAGGTCGCTAGCAGCTCTACTTATCGGTAAGCTTTGTGCGATTGAGCCTTTCTGAGGCGGTACTTGCGCCTTGACCGGCCTGGTCGGCTTCCGTGTCGAAGAGAAAAAAATCTTCTCTGTGGCCTCACGATCGATTTCGGTCTGCCCCAGTATTTCTCCAAGATTGGTTCGCGAAGGAAAGTAAGTATAGCGGTTGTCTGAAATAGGCATCATTTTGCACTTCGCGTAACTATCCTCCAACCAGAGATGGTTGACAATATTAACAGCCCATTCTTGTGCAGCGTCGCATTTCTCGCTGTTCTTGTGTGCCGCAACAAGATGTGTATTGTCCTGCTTGAAAGTCTTGGTAAATTCGGCACCGGTGGCCCTTACCAGGTTCTCGAGGTAGACGCGAGCCTCTCCGGTGTAGCTTGATATGCTGATCTTAAAGCTCTCGAAACCTGGTATGCCATTACGAGGTCTCGGATAGTGCATCAACCGTCGCATAGGATTCGTCCAGGTGTCATGTGTAATGAGGTAGTACAGCCAGCTTAAATTCCCTACGTCTTTGCCATTTTGCGATGCCATGACATAGTCATCGCCTTCCCGGTAGCTGCACACATATATGTCTGCCTCCTGAATCGCAGTCGTCATATACCCTCCACCGTTCTTGATCAAGCCTGATATGATACCCTTCAGCCTGCTGTTCAAACTCAAGTCGTCTCCCAGCTTGACCTTCTTCCCAGAGAATGCACGTATAGCTCGTGGCGCTTCAGAACGTACGGACAGTGTCTGAGGAACGGGTTCGTTGACTGGGTCTGGGGTAGTCGCATCGCGTATTTGTTGGCTCGTTCGTGCTGTGGGGACGACATTGAGCTCTACGTTCAATATTTCCGGGTCAGGTAAGGTATACGGTCGCTCTGAGATTCTGCGCCCAACCTTTAGGCAGTCGTCGAACCAATGTGGGAGCACGATTGTAAGGTTCAGGCGTTTGCTGATAGCAATCTGACATTTTTGATCGTTAAGATCTAAGGATATCAGATGCGTAACAGTCTTCGAAAGCTGCTCTGTGAACTGGCCTCCCATCGCCAGCACACCTCCTTGTATAGCCTCCTTGTCTCCACTCGGCAAATTCCCGCAACATATAATGACTTCGCTCATGAATAGCGCAGGATCTGGACTGTATGACCGTGGGTTTTTTGTTTTGTTCGTTTTCAAAGACTGCTCCACCCATGTCGGTTTAACAACGTGTTTCATAAGGTCCAACGCGCGGCAGTAGTCGGGAAAGTCTGAAGTCATCGATATTATGTAATTGATCTCCTCAAGTCGATCGATGCGCCCTCTTGATGCGTCAAATGGTATTATGGTGCCATCTGCGGCTGCGATATCGTTCTGGAGCTGTGGAACCCAATCAGCATAAACATTGTACAACATCCACGCATCATGCTCACCTGTTTGAGACGGTCGTCCGACAAGCCGTTGGGTATTATGGTGAAGCTAGTATCTTCAAAAAGTCCTTTTGAGTCGTCTTGCATTGTCGTGTCTCCCATGGCGGGCAAAACTGGAGGGTATGTGCGGTGGGCGCAAAGCGCAAAGATGTTGTTGCGCATAGTCGCAAGCGTCGCGTTCAGGAAAGCGCGACGCGACGCGCTTCACGTGACACCCCACACTACACTTATGATTACATTGCCATATCACTTGAACCGATTCGAGTCCACGGTGGCTGACGTCTTTTGACAACCTCCAAGGTCTCGTTGCGATCTGTCTCGCATATCTATCGATGCAAAGTCCACGTTTTGGACACTCAATTTGCAAGAACTGAGGGCGTTAAATGATTTAATCATTCATTGCACTCCTTCTAATATGCTTGTCGATCGTTCATGTTCGCAGCAGTGCGTCCTTCATACTACACAGTATGCCCGTAGTAAGCCAGTGACCCAATGAGTGATAATGGTGTTTCCTGCAGCCTTGCTGTCACTAGCGCGGTTCGGGCGTGGACCTCGGCATTCAATCTACCCCATACTTCGGCGGCAATTGGTCACGACACCTCAGTCCTGGCGACTCAAGTATTTCCGCATCGATAGACACGGACTCTCTTGATCACACTTTCCATTTACCTCTGGAGAAATAACGCTCGCAGCGCCCCCTTGTTGTGATACCTTGTTCAGACCTTCAGGCTGAGATCTATAGCCAGCGCGGGTATCACCATGTCTTCGCAGTATTTCCGATTAGACGAGCACACGATTACAGGATCACATATTCGTGGTTTTCCAAGGGCCATTTCTACGCATGAGAACGATGAATTGCAGATTGCCATCAAGCAGTACACGCCGTTGAACAATCCCAATCCTCAAGAAGGGGACGTTACGATCATTGGCGCACATGCCAATGCATTTCCAAAGGTCCGTCGCCAAAATCCGAGTACACAGAAGCTTTCGTCGTGAACAACGAGCATGTTCTTTTTCCCCTGCTGCAGATGAGTCTCATAATGCGATCACTAAATATTCCAGGAACTCTACGAACCACTCTGGGATGAACTTCTTCAGAGGAGCGAAGGTTTCGGGTTTAGGATACGAAGTATCTGGATCGCGGACGTAGTCCAACAAGGTTACAGCGGTGTCCTCAACGAAGAAAAGCTAGGAAATGATCGTAAGCAAGCCAACCACGTAACCGCATTCTCTCTAATACGCCAAAGCATCATGGCTCGACCACAGCCGCGATCTTCTGCACATGGTGAACACCTTCTCACGCCAAATGCCCCGTCCCATCTTCGGCGTCGGCCACTCAATGGGTGGTGCACAAATCGCCAATCTGGCACTTTTGCATCCCCGCTTGTTCGAGTCGCTCGTTCTCATTGATCCCGTCATCCAAGGCAAGGTCTCCATTGTCGGCAACGTCGGTCCTGCCTTTGCATCCGCCAAGCGGCGCGACCTCTGGCCTTCGCGCGCCGAAGCAGCAGCAGCATTCAAGAAGAGCAAGTTCTACCAGACCTGGGACCCGCGCGTGCTGGAGCGATGGATCGAGCATGGGTTGCGTGACGTGCCAACGAAGCTGCACCCTGATGCGAAAAAGGGCCAGGTCACGCTTACAACGACCAAGCACCAGGAGGTGATGACGTTTTTGCGGCCGAATTTCAGAAATAGGGGCGGCGAGTCGGAACCAGATTCTGCGGACTTTACGTTATCGAACTCGAAGCTCAATCGTAGGACCCATGCCGATCTCACACCTTATGAAGAACCGCAGGAGCCTTTCTATAGAGGCGAGAGCACGATTGTGTTCAATCAACTGCCAGCTTTGAAACCATCGGTAATGTACGTCTTTGGAAGCGAATCATTCCTGACAAATGACGTTGTTGTCGAAGAGAAACTAGCAAAGACAGGCTCAGGTGTTGGGGGCAGTGGTGGTAGAGCAATCGGCAGGGTTGATAGCGTCATGGTGCAAGGTGCTGGACATCTGATTCCTATGGAAAAGGTAGAGGAGAGCGCAGATCATGTTGGGAAGTGGATTGGGAAAGAAATGATGAGGTTCTGGGACTGGCAAAAGAAGACACAGGAAGAATGGGGCAGCAGAAAGGGGGCGGAGAGGAGCGTGCTGACCGAGAGATTTGTGGAAGAACTCAACAACATGATGGCGAGGTCAAAGTCAAAGCTTTGATTAGATCAATAATGTACCAGTTGTTTGCTGCATTCTGGACTGATTATCGCTAGTAAGAGGAATTCGCCCAAATTGAAGGAACCACTGTCTTGGCAAGTAGGAGAGCCTCTCTCAGTGCTATGACAAAGTCCCACACAGAAATACCAGCAGGGTTTTTCACCTTGTATATCTTCCAGTTGAGATCGTACTCAAAGCGTGAGATCTTCGATCGCCACGCCAGGTGTATGTCCGCCTCCCTCACTGGAGGGATGCATGCCAGCATGTCTTGCCAAGACTCGCGTCTCTGTTCAGGCCAAGTAGAAAGTTCCTCTATGTAATACGGGTTGTCGAATTTGAACATGGAACCAGCAGTCCCATATTTGAACTCGGGGTGAACAAGACGCGCAAAATGATGCAATTTCGCGATGATGGGATGGATGGACTCGTTTGCGTTGTTGGTGTAGTGTCCTTCAGAAACACAGAGCTCCAGAGTATATGTGAGCTGCGGCGGTAAACCGAGAATGCGTGTGGTATGCTCCTTGTAATCCACAAAGACTGGCCAGAAAGTCTCTGCACGGAAAGGCTGCTCAGAAGCTGCTTCTGGGCTGAAGAGTACTCGACGCAAGATGGAGTCGTTGCCTGGCAGATAATTCTTCCACCCTTTGCAGACCTGCTGGCAGCGGAGAAGTTGAAAGAAGGACAGGTAGCGCCACACTGACTGAAGCAGCTCTGGAGGCAATCTATTGATTGGGATCGGTACGATATTTGAAGTCATGTTGTAAGGAATATTAGCGAAGTGTGAGATTCATGTAGAAAGGCAAGAAGGTAGAACTCAATTCTTGACATCGAAATTATCCAGTCGCGCTGTACTACCAGGGCGAGCAAGAAGCACCTGATTTTAGGAAGTCCACATAGAATAGAATTGTGACAGGCGCCTTCTCCCTACCATTCAACCATGAGGAAGCTGCAAACCAAGGCAACGCTCCACCTGAATTACTACGAATATGTGGGAGACCGAACGAAAATGGCGTGACTTTGTCTCATTACCTTTTGTGCGGCATAAAATGGGTGTTTCCATGTGCCACTATCCATGAAAATCACGAACGACTGTTGGTCAAGTGTCTGTGACCATTGATCGTGGCAAGGAGAAGAAGATTAGGCGTTCAGGCAACACAACAAGACAGAAGACTACAAATCGTAATCAGAACAAGATCGTTCCTTGGATTGCTGATGTGAGAATGCTGGATAACAATAGTTGCATAGCCATTGTTCTCACCATAATCAGAATAGCACAGATGCCCAAATCTCTCAAGAGTCTGATGCTGGTACGAACAAAATCCTTGACATAGTATAAGGATGAATCTGAGGGCCCAGAATAATCTGGCTGTATGATGAAGGCGCAGTCAGAACCGCAGGTGGACGTACGAAAGGGTGCTGTCGCGCCCGTGGCCCACCATCACGTCAACGATGTACGCCGCGAGTTTGTATGCATGACAAAGCAGATGAATGGAAGTCATTGTCATCAGCGCTCTATATTGTATCAGCTATATTATGTCTGTCTCCGACCGATGTGAGCACTTCATGATTTCAAATGCGCGGAGGGGTCGGAGTAGACTTGTTCGAGACCAACACTGAAACGCAACCGGGCTCTGAGAGGGAGCACACAGGTGCAAACACTGCTGTCGGTTGTAGTAGTACATGACGATTAGAATGCAAAAGTGAGACAGATGGCAAGGATCGGTAGCCGTGTGTCGGTCGAGCGCACCGGACCAATTTCCTCACGCACTGTCGTGTCACCGACTACAGCATTGGCGTGACGGGAAGGACTATGGAGGACATTCTTACTCCAAAATCCGGCCTTCTAAGCCTTGCAGTGCGTCCTGGCAAGACAACAGAACACATGGCACCTCCAGGACCAGCATGTCTGCACAAAGCATCGAAGTAAGACGTACCGTTCATCATAGGGCTGAGACTGGCACTTGAACCTCCAATCGCCTCCCTGGCCAAGCACCAGGCCCGTCTATACGTATGTGTAATGCTTCGCTTCAGCTGCATGTAACATTGCCTTGTTTGCTGTTTGTGGCCAGTCCAAACAGCCCGCCGTCCAGCGTTGCATTGCCCAGCGCGCCAAACCACGTCGCTGTACTCCCACCCGTTACCATGGCCCGCAAACCTATTCCGTGCAATAAGCCTGCGGACGCGGTAGCAAAGAAGGTCGAGACCTTGTTCGCGTACGTGCCTCGATACAGATAATGTGCCGACAAAAGATGACAGAGCGTCCCGCCGGCCTGCCCATTCAGCCCTACTTTCTGTAAGCATGCATGCCGCGCTGCCGCCCTGTTGCACAGCGCACGTGCCGCGGCTGCCGCCGGTCAGACAGCCTGTGCCGTGACTGAGTTGGCAGACAGGCAGTCTGAGTCGGCATGAGGCATTCATCATAAGGGGTTGCGCGACAGCACAATTTCCTAATCGCTGTATTGTGGCTGCTGTCTGCAGATGATGCCGCGTGCTAGAACGACATACGGCGAGTTCACAGCAGAAGCCGACGCGCGTTGTCTGCAATTGGGAGCATGCTGCCGCGAGGGCCATTGGATGAAGTGGAGCAGAGCATGGGTGGTTGAGCTGAGACAGGAAACGTGGTACTGTGTCTGCGGGCCATGTTTTTAGCAGCACAAAGACGGCGCGACCTGTGCTACACGTGGATGGCATGATCCAGGCACGCAAATCCTACTGTGTAAGGACCCTCTTTTCGACAACCAGGGGCTGCTGCAGCGTTGAAGTCGAGACTCTGTCGTGTGTGGACCTTGATGCATGGTCATTCGCGCAGATACTCCCCGACGGTCGGAATTCCGCCTCTCCACGGACTGCGCATTGCCAGACTCCAGGGACTGCGACGGCCCATCAAGCGAGGATCCCCAAACTCGAACCACGATTGTGCACGTCTCCCCGTCTTATGGTCTGTACGTGCTCTGTGCTTGACTGAGCCTCTCGAAGTCGCTGCCCAGGATGCAGAGATCAGCGCATTTCTGTATCTTAGAGATTGCGGAACTTCAGTAGCCTCAATTTGCCAAATCAAATTGCAATATTCGCGAGATTGCAGCCCCCAATGCAGAGCGTTATGCTCGAGCACGGACAAACATGTGCTGGAAGTCTCCGGGCATGCAGTTCCTAATGTCTCCAATTGGGTGCGTTTCGGCTTTTGACCCGCCTTCCGGCCCCAGCCTTATCACAGGGTATTGATTCGTTGCTGTGCAATCACGTACCGGCACGATGGGGAGTTTGCTGGAGAAGTCTGTCAACAGGTGTGCGCTTCAGTGAATGCCAGAGTGAGTGACATCTGAACCGTGAGCTCGTTACTTGTTCTTTACAGCCCGTTGTTGAGGATAGTCAGATCTGATTGCAAAAGTGAAAGGGAAAGACTGAAAGGGTTTAGTGGAAGGATGGAACGAACTTGGGATCACGCTTTGGCCCCGCTTCTGATCTGGGAATTCCGCTACAGCGCTTCGGTCGGCGTTACGGATGACTCGATGTGGAGAGCAGCTCGCAGCTCGCAGCTCGCGGCTTGCAACCGAATGGGGATCGCAATAGGCTTCCTGTATGCAGCACAGCCAGGGTGATCCTTTGAATGTCGTCCGAGGAGGTTGTACATATCACAGCAAATTCGAGAGATGTTTCCATCGTGACTTTACATCTTGGGGGAATCTGACTATGAATCTGTGTGGGATGCAGCTTTCCTCAGCCTTATGGTAAGAGCCTCTTCGTAACAGTAAGCGCTTGTGCAAGTAACCCGTTCATAGAGGCTCGAAATCAGATGCTTGGCCGAGTTGAGTGCTTACTCTGAATCCTGGGGAAAGTCTGAGGCGTTCTGACGCATTTGTGCAATGCCCTATGTAACTTGTGCTAGGTATGTGGTCGGACTCTGGTGCATGTGACATGGGCCACTACCTAACTAGCAAAACATGTTGTCAAAGGCAGGCCGCAAGTGTGGCTTGGACGGCAATTCGGGATTGCGTACTGAACAGACGAAACCCCTCATCGCTGGTCGGGGATGCCGGATATGCCTCTTTAGGCAAGCGTTGCGCAAGCGCTGTTGAAGCCGCGCTTCGCTTTACCTTGTTCCGATTTGCGGGTCTGTACTCCGCTCCAATGTCGATTGGTGCACTCGAGCCAAGCAAGGCTGAATCTATGTACAGCTCTCCACTCATTGCCATGAACACAGGTCGAGATGAGTCGCCGTGACGGACAAATTATACCGCAACTACGTGGGTAATTCTTGTTTCTTGTCGATCTCCTGGTACCTTCGGGCATTCGGTGTTTCGTATCATCGAGCTCGTTTGTTACTGATAAATCACGACTTTATTTCCTGCTGAGCACAGGGTCAGAGGGCTGAACGCTCGCGTAGCTTCCTGCGCTAGACATCCTGTCAATGGCACTGGGCTCTACATCGGTTTAGCTGGTAATGTTTCGACTCAAGCCATCACATTTGTAAATGCCATCATGGTGCTCTGCTCGTCTCCAAACCTGGGTTGAAAGATGCACTTCTTTAGCGGAATGGATCGATCAATGCTGCGATTGAAATACGGAAAACCTGGTCGGTCGATCAGGTTTATCCATAACTCCAAGCCCCAATACAGCTGGAGGCCTGACTGTGCAACGCACGAGCCCAATAATAGACTCTGATGTATCCACGAATGAACAGTGTTCGGCTCCTGCCGCTGAGCCACGTATGCTGCTGGACGTCTTGAGCAGCTGCAGGCCTTTTATTCGTCTTCACTCTAACACTAGGTACTTGTTGTTGAGAATACAGCATCATGATGTCAGGCTCGTTCAGTACCAGCGCAAGACCTGAAGCCCATGGATGCCGTATCCCAACACGCATGGTGATCGATTTCATGTGAATCGGGCCAGCCTTGGAGGTCTTGTGCGATGTGGCTGGTGATGAGGGTGCATACGAACTGCAGTTTAGCGTGGGTGTCCGCCCTTGCCGTCTTGAACAAAGCACTTTCTGGCGACGGATGTCAGAGCCACCAACCCTGTTGTTTGGTCTTCCACTTGTAGTGTTGTGGTCCTTCAAGCCTGTAGTTCATCAGCCAATATGCTCACGAGAAGACAATCGTGATACTGAAAGATATAGTCTCGCGAAACGCGCCAAAATAGGGAACGGTCGTGCTTAATCGTTGCCACGAATGCTTCGATACGCGACTCTATTCCAGACACGCTGGTGACTAGGCTGCGAACACTCGTCGCGTTAGGTTGCCTGAACTTGCAAGATGGAGAAGCTGTGAGCTATTTGCGTAGAGTACACCACAGTAGCGCAATCGAAGAACGTGCCTGCCCGAAAGGTCATGTACTATTGAAGTTCGCGGCTTCATTCATGTAACGCGGTTCTTGTTTTGTTGCATCGGCGAACCGAAAGCTTGGGCCTTATCGGCCCGCAGTGAAAGGACGGCGCGGGGTACAGGCTACGGGGTGGATGAATAATCAGCTGATCGACGCTCTCGCTAGCATTCACGCTCTGAAAAGGAAGACCATTCGACGAGCTGTGCAGGGTTCCATCCTAGGGCGCGGTAGGCGTACCCATGTGAGTGGTCACTCCGCTACTCGCGTTGCGAACTAGATCTGTGACGTTATCACACCGTGCCATCGGGGCAACTTATCTCCAAAGTGCGCTCCGAAGGCCGTCACTAGACTGCTCGAGAAGGCTACAGCGAGACGACAGGTATCGTCACTTGCAAGCTCTAGAGCTTTGTCATTCAGTTTGGACTCGTACGCGGACGAAGAAGTGAACTCGAGACAACATCCTGGTATTGGCGAAACCTCCATATTCTACGATCGGCAGGCCGGTGGTGCCAGGTCTGAAGCTCGATGTTAAGTCCGAAAGGGCGCAGGTGGCCTCTCGCTCACCAGCTCGCCAACAAGTCGAGGCAGACAACAAATGTAGTTCTGCATATGCATCAATGTATTGCACCACAGCAGTAGAAATGCTTTGTCACCAACTCCACAACGCGCCAGCCTTGTTCGTCGTTCTGATACCGTTGAGTCTTGCGGCCGTACCCCTGAAGTCGCTTAGGCTGGTGAGTTCGCTTCAATGCGTGGCTGCGGAACATCGTATGAGAGCAGTTCGTGATCGGTGAACTTCCGTCGTAATCAGCGACGCAAGTCGTGCACTGATGCGAGAGGGTGGGGTGCTGCCGAGACCAGAACGGCCTCGCCGGCTAGACACGTGTTGGTGGTCATGTCTGTTCCCTCGAGATGGGAAAGAGGCAACCAAATTTGTGTGGCGACTTGCACAATGACAAACCTGGCCTGCATACCGCTAGCACGCAGTTGTTTCGAACGCGGAGTGTACAACAGTGTTGTGACTCGAGCCGCAGCCACTGTTCGCGGACGAATCGTCCAGGCCAAGTGGTGCAATGAACACCCCTGCCATAACACAAAGGGCTATCTGGGCCGCAGCAGTGCCGATATGCGCTGTCGGCATTGGCCATGCTGTTGCCTATAACTTGTGAATCATGATCGGAGCTACTTGTCTCTGCTGCCGCATGACGATGCAGCCCTATGTCTGCTTGGGTCCTCTCACATTTTCCGTCGCGAAGATACAGCGAATGATCGTCGAACGGCTCGCCGACCTGTCCAACAGTAACAACAAGTGAGATGACTGAGCAGCTCGCTGGGACGTTTTGAAATGACCTCCTGACGACGCGGCGTCACCGCAAGCGGCCCCAGAATGTGGTCCTTCACCTTCGATGCATAATGACGGGAGGGTGAGGGCCACCCGTAACTCGGGCGGACGTGTGTCCGGATCCAAGCTCGTGTGCAAGGCGGGTACTTGGCCATGGTCACCGCCCCGCGAACGGTGAACTTGAAGCACGGGGGTTCGACAACAGAAGCTTGGATACTTGCGCGACGTCTGTTCATACGCGAACTGGCACTTGGATCGCGGAGATGCCGAGCGACAGGTTCATCCGCGTCGGTCCGTCCAGGTGACATTCTTTCGCGAGACTTGCCACGGCCTGTAGTTTGTGATACACAAAGCGCCCAGGCGGTACAAGTACGAGCACAGATGTGTAATGTACAAGTTCATAATTACGCAGGTGGCGGGTAATGACGAGCTTACTGGATGCTGATGGAGCTACAGGGCTGTAGGGCTGTGGAGATGGACATGTGTTGGATGAAGATTGCTGCCGTCAGGCTCGCGGTCTGGTGGCTGGTGGCGCTAAAAATAGCGTTCTACAGTCCATGCATATAATGGCACAGCGCAGCGCGGCTGCACGCTCGAGGCCATAGGCGCGCTCGACATGAAATGCTGTGTTAGCAAGCGGCTACGCGTCGCGGTGTTGTTCGTGGACAGACGTGGTGGTCGCATTTGTCAGAAGGGCGGAGGGTGAAGTGAGACTGCGTAAAGTATTCATCGAGTAACGCGCTTTAGCAAATTTTCGCACTCATCGCTCAAAGGAGACATACCTATCAAGCAAGCACAGGAATCCTGCAGCAATGCTGCAATAGTCTCCATGCACAATCGAGTGTCCCCATAGTCCGGCTCGGCTTGATCATATGACAGCCTTGCAAACGAAGGACCTCTCGGCTTGAACTACGTGCAGCGGTGTGAAAAGCGTGGGAATAGCGGGAAAGTGGTTGCTTGCAGGGGAGCAGATTCGAGTATACCAATCAGAGTCGCTTCAGTAGCCCGTTGGCAGGGGCTTGTAACACGGCTAGCCCCTTACGGATGGCAGGTGGGTCTACCCGCAATCCAACTCACCGCGTCTGAGTATCTTGACCTTTACATCGGCGACGACCGAGTATACGTTGTGTGTTCAAATTCTCGAGCGGAAATGACAGTGAGGATCAACTCCTGCTGGCATGTTGTGCAAAAGTGCGGTCTTTTGGCGGTGGGCACTGTGGATGCTCGCTGGTACTTGCGGCCGTGCTATGCCTACGGGAGGCCTGACGATGCTGGGTGCTATGGTCTTGACCGACAGGTCGTGAAGATTTGATGTGAACCGCGTGGGAAAAAAGCGGAAAGTATGTCCTAGCATGGGCATCCTTTGTCCTTTGGCGTTACATCGCTTGCCGTGTGGTAGAGATTGTCCTGCCGTGACACATAGGTGGGTGCGTGCTCTACACAATTTTTCGAGACAGATTCGGGGGTATCTCGAACATCATCTGAGTAAACGTGATGGCTATGTGGCTCGTCTGTGTCTTCAAAATACTGAGATGATTATATCGAAACAACCCTGCGTGATACTCTGCTATAGCTAAGCCCTTCAGACATCTCAACTCCGCCATGCACATGTAATATCGGGCCACCTGTCTCAGAAAACCAAAGCCAAAGGTCTTGACTTGGTAACACTGCTTGGGAAGCCCGCCCGCAAGTAATACCGTAAATTGCCTTGATGACACATCAACCAATGATACTAAGGAACTCATGGCCAAGCAATGGCGAAGTCGGCGAGGTGAAGAGCGACCCGTCAGAATACATGTTGTGCCATGGGTGCATTTGGGATTGGAGTTGGATTCCCTTTGACGTGGACGTGGACCGCAGCTTTGACCCAATGACCTGCATGTTGGTATTCTGGTTGCTTATGCAAAGAAGGCGCAATAGGCACCATGTCCGTCAGTCCAGCTTGCAGAGCCCTTATATCCGAGATAGTTTTGAGGAATGGAGTCCAACAAACCCAATGAGGTCCAGGCAAGGGCGCCGCCACTATCTCATGAACAACGCTATGCCCCAGAACTGTTCCTGGGCCGAAAGGGAGCGTGCAGGGACTTGAGATGGACACTGTCACAGCATTCCGGGCTCTTTACTTACAATGGTCTCTTGGGAGATTCACCTTTGTCTCCTTCGAGGCGTGTCCCCACAAGTACAGCTAGTGGAGAGCTGAAGATCCACAATACAACGGCCACTCAAGAAGCCTGTGAGACAACACTTTCGTGGGCTCGGTGATTGTATACGTTTTGAGAAGGGGCTGTTGGTTAACACAGCTCCTGATCCTTGGTGCTTGCATTTCGAACGATATGATTGTAAGACAACGTGGACCTGTCGTGCGTCCGAGCTGGAAACTCGACCGCAGCCCAGCGACTACAATACCCTGGTCCGTGGTGGGTTTGATCTCAAGTTTCCGTGCTCAACATTGCTGAGTTGTAGCCGACTAGAGGAGATGCGGGACGGTAGGCCTAGTGCTATTTCTGGCGGTAAAAGAGATGAACGCGGACCCTTGAAGCTGTATACCATAGCCTCTCATACCGCAGCAGTGAATGCAACTATGAGTATGCAGCATAGAGTAGGGCTCATGATGGGTTCCCCGTATATGATGCGCAGAGTATGGCACCGGACGCAACATGACGTCCTTTACTTGATAAACAAACAAGCAGACGATAGTAGAAGAAAAGTCTCTGAATCGAGAGAAAGCTGCGGATTTCCATATTTGGTCAAATGCCTGTAGTGGCTCAGTATGATAGTGTAGGCGCAGCCATGGGAGGCCTGATTCTGAACAGAGCCACGATAGTTGCAGGCGTAGCACCAGACCGTCGCACTATACTGGCATGAGAAGGCCGACTCACAGCCGGCGGGTCTGAGGCTTTTTCCCACGAGATAGTTGGGCAGGTCCATGGCAGCGCTGATTGGGCTGGTGCAGTGGTATGGCAAGCTGGGTCAGAAGTGTTGTCCAAAACAGACAACAAGCTTTGGGCTGATTGGCGGCAGCCGCCCCTGGGGACCGCTGTCACCAACTCTGCAGTACCCTGAAGCAACAAAGTGCTGATGAGGCGGCGGGAGAGCGCGGGGACAGTGCGTAGGGCTGCCGTGTGAGACGGTAGTTTGATGGGTGCCTGTGGCTCAGCGAGTGGGCGGGAGGAGGCCATGGTGGAACTAGGAGCCATGGTAAAAGTTAGATGGCCTTACCAAGCAAGCTAAAAGCATCTGCAGCCAGGATGGGAAATGAAGGCTAGCCCAATGCGGGATATGGTGTCCAAAGCAGCGATCTCCTGTTGTGGAGGCACTGGAGGGGTTCTGGAGGCCGTCGTGGCCGTGTGCCGTGTCCGCCGGACAACGGTTCCAACGGTGCGGCGCTAGGGATTTGAAATTCATCGCCGCGGTGTGCGCACCGCGTTATTCAGCGAGAGGCCGACGAGTCGCGGTGTGCAGCGTGCTGCGAGGTTGTGCATGCGCGAGGATGCAGCGCGCGCAGCCAATCAGCATGCCGACTGTGCGACTGCGATGATCTGGTGCAAGCCGTCAAGTCCTGGCACACTCGTGGACCGTCGTTCACCAACACCGCCCTGGGAGATATGCAGGGCGTTTGGTGCGCGCCCATTCCGGAGCTCCGCCCAGGCATGCGTGCAATTTACCCAGAAGGGCTCTCCTCTGTCGAATCGCTGCCGCTGCTGCCTCTGGCCCCCAAGCAGCGGCTGCGCATGGGGCTTGAGACGGCTGGCCGTGGTGCTGCTCCTGGCTGCTTTGGCTTGCACACGCCTGCAATACGCCTACAATACGCCCACGGCCACGCCCCCGCCTGGGGCAAGCCAGGGCTGCGCGCAGGGCCGCCTAAGGCGATGATGAAGCAGCTCGCATAGCGTCCTGGCGGAGATAACAACGGATCCGAAGGCACCAGGCCAAGCGCCGTAGGGCTGGTGGTGCTGGAGCAGGCGTGGGTGCGGCGCAGGGGGGGTCAAGCAAACTGACCGCTGTATCGAAACGCAGACCGATGGCCAAACCACCCTATCTGCACCCATGCATACGGCCCCCGACTTTCCCGTGCGCTGAGCCTTGATGGCCCTCGACGTTACTGGCCCGCTACAGGCCTTGTGTCTAGCGCTATCCTAAATTTACAAAGCTGCCTGTCGGTGAAGGACAGGGTTGTATCCGCCGCAAGTAGTCCTGAGTGCGTGAGGGCCTGAAGCTGGGGACCTCCACTAGGCAGTCTGTGCTCCACTTGAACGACTACGGACGCATTTGACAGCCAGATAAATATACCTTGAATCCCGACTGCCTTGAGCCTCCCACCATTCATCCCACTCTCCTCCAGCTTGCCCACCATACAACATCTAGCCTTGCTCCGTGACTTGACCCCCAAGTCCTCTCTACAGCGCTGCACATCCACCCACCATGCATAGACATCAACCTTACCAGCAGTATGCCACTGCTGCACCCACCACCACCACTACAAGATACTCTGGCACATCTTCAGCCTTCTCGGCTTCAGCAAACCCCAACGAAGACTGGACCAAGATCTCAGACCTTGCCGAGCGCAGGAGGATACAAAACCGCATTGCCCAACGCAACTACCGCAAGAAGCTCAAGAAGAGGCTCGAAGACTTGGTGAGTCGGCGCCTCCGTCACACGTCGCACCCTCGGCACAACGTACTAATTCGCTATCAGGAGCGCCGTGCTGCGTCAAGTTCAGCTTCGCCTGAGCAGAAGCCCGCCGAGCTGCAGCCACCGCAGACCTCGCCGCGCCAGGAATTCCCCTCCCCCTCTTCTTCGGATTCCTCGTACACCAGCCCACCTGAGGACCGTATGTTCTCGCATCAGTACACTCGTCAGCTCTCCACAAGCCCGCCTCCATTCTCGGTAGCCTCGTACTCCTCAACCTACCTGGCTCCGGAAGCAGTGGCGTACTCGGTGCCATACACCACAAACTCATCGTATCACACAATACCAACCACACTCACACCCGAGATGACTCCGTACACATACCTGCCACCCCCGCTCCCTTCTACTTACCCAAGCACCCTGCCCAGCCTTGTGCCAAGCATGAAGAACGAATACTACGCTGAGGACGACCTTAGTCCGTTCGGCGTTGGCTATGCGGCTATCGGTGGCATCGAAATTCCGCCTCCTCATGCATACGCCGACCATAATGCTCATGTAAGGCTTCCCACCCGCCAGACGTACTACGCATGATGAACCATCTCTTGGACGCGCTGCGATCCCTCGACGAGCCTTTCGCTGACAGCTCATGGTAGACGCCACCACTTGAGCACGACGAGTTTGGATACCCCACTACCCCAAATTCGATGCCACGCACGCCTCCTCTTCTTCCTCTTCACGCCATGTGAAGAGTCCTGTTACAGTCTACGTGCTTTCCTTTCATTGCTCGAGTCGCTTGGCTCTGGCGTATTTTTGTTTGCGGTCAGCATCTTTTGTAAAGCATTTCAGCGATTTGTCGTTCTGATCAAGGTCCTTCGCTTGGCCCTCGAAATTTGGTGTTTATGGCGTTTGGACGCTCGGGATATCCCCCAGCAGAGAACCTTGAAGCCTCTGAGAAGGCAAAACCCGGTGCTGCAGTGCGCCCACTGGGTGTATGAGAAGAAATGAATATAACTATCAACCCTCACTTGAACAATACAAAGTTAAATATAAAACGTCATGTCATATGGTTGTGATGTCGGCTTTGTGACTTTGTGACGATAGTTCTTCTTGCATGACGTGTGTAGTGTGTAAACTCAGAGTGACGAACCGAGATCATCAGAGCACTTTGCGCGTCGAATCTGCCAAGACTGCGACCGCGCGACGCGTGCCTGCCGTTCGGAAATCCAACGTCAGCATAACACTACTGTTATCAACCACAATCCACTTCATGGCCCCTCTACAGCGTTCGAGGGCTGAAAAGGCACGGCAAATTCTATCGAGCGGAGCTGTACTGCGCGAAGACTCTGACGACGAGCTTGGGTACGAAGACCACCCATGGGAGTGGATATATGAAGATGCAGGTCCTGGACAAGCGCCGGTGGACGACAATGCAACACCCAGGAAGCGAAAGACAGCACTTGCAACACAAACAAGGCGTATCGTAGGCGCGCGCATGGGAAGCTTCAGATGCAAGCTTGGAGATGCTGTCTTGCTCAAGGCGGACGGCAACCAGGCATGGGTTGGCATTATCAGCGACTTTTATGAGGACGACGAAGACGATGAGAAAATGGCAAAGTTCTTGTGGTTCTCGTCTGAGCAAGAGATACGGAATGAAAACAAAAAGCGCAACGATTTCTTGCCTGTAGGGCTTGACCGTCAAAGAGGTTGGGAGCACCGCTGACAGGTGCCAGAACGAACTCTATATATCCGCAGCCTTTGATGACAATCCGCTTGCCTCGATCAACGGTACCGCAAGGATTGTGTCTCTCGAAACGTTCCAACAATTGCATCCTACCGGTCAGGTTAAGAAGTCATCGAAAGACTACGGCAAGATCTTTGTGTGCAGGAGAGGCTGCAACACCCGCACCACGACATACACTCCCGAGTTCAGGTGGGAGGATGTGTACAATGGCGCCGACGATCTGCCCTCGCTGGTTGACTTGGTAGAAAGTCAGACCAAAGCAACAAGAAAAGGGCCTTCTCGGCCAAAACGACAGCAAAAAGACTTAGATGACTTTGTAATACCGGAGTCTGAAGATGAAGCGGCACCGAAGACTCCACGGAAGCGCCGGAAGCTTAATGAAGCGACGACCCCAACATCCACGAAGAAGAGCCCGGCCACTCGGAAATTCTTGACTCCATCGCACAAACGCATAGTGTTGAAGAAACAGCTGGAGTTTACTCCGCTGGGTACTCGAAGGCTGTCCCCCTCAGCACTTGCATCACCGTTTCAGATTGCTCGCAACCAACTTCATGTCTCTTCTGTGCCTGCAGCACTGCCCTGTCGTGAGGAAGAGTTCTCGACCGTATACAGCCATCTAGAAGCGGCTATCACCGACGGCTCCGGCTCATGCATTTACATCTCAGGCACGCCTGGCACAGGAAAGACAGCAACGGTACGAGAGGTGGTAGCACAGCTGCATGCAATGGTGCAAGCCGAGGAGCTGGACGACTTCATTTTTGTCGAGATCAACGGCATGAAAGTCACAGATCCACATCAATCCTATTCTTTGTTGTGGCAGGCACTTCGCGGCGACAGAGTCAGCCCTTCCCATGCATTGGAATTGTTGGAGCGCGAGTTCTCCGCGCCTAGCCCTCGCCGCGTACCGTGCGTTGTTCTCATGGACGAGCTTGACCAGCTCGTCACCAAGAATCAATCCGTCATGTACAATTTCTTCAACTGGCCGCAGTTGCGGCACAGTAGGCTAATTGTCTTGGCTGTCGCGAACACTATGGATCTCCCGGAACGCACTTTGAGCAACAAGATCAGCAGTCGATTAGGTACGTACCGTATGAGTCTCGCCCTTCACATGCGGCCCAACAGTGTTGCTGCGCATGTGACCGGCTTGCTTTTTCCTCATATCACAACGATTACAGGCGCCGCGTGGTCACTTCCCAATACGTTTGCTTTTGCGATGGTTTTGCGAACCCCTGTTCACCGGTATTCTGCGGGAGACTCATTGGGTAACGCTAACACACGTGTACCCAGGACTAACACGCATTACTTTTCCGGGCTATACTCACGACCAATTGATGCAGATTATTCAATCTCGCTTGGAGGGTGTTCCAGGTAACATCGTCCTTCCCGACGCTGTTCAGTTTGCGGCGCGTAAAGTTGCAGCTGTGAGTGGTGACGCCCGACGTGCACTAGACATTTGTAGGCGCGCCGTGGAAATCGCGGAATCAGAAGTCGCATCACAAGATCAGGATGATGAGGCGCAGCCCTCAACCCCGAGTCGGACCGGCCGCGGTAACAAAATTCCAGCGTCCCGATCGCACAATGGTACCGAACAGTCGGATGCCGCTTCGACAAAACATGGAGGTCCCGCCGTAGGACGGAAGGGTACTGTCACCCTTGCCACGATCAGACAGGCCATCAACGAAGCGACTAGCAGTCCCCTGCAGCAGGCGCTTCGGGCGCTGCCGTTGGCTTCCAAAGTGTTTCTCGCTGCGCTATTGGCGCGAATACGAAGGACTGGTCTCGGGGAGACAGTGCTCGGGGACGTCGTGGATGAAGTCAAGAAACTTGGCTTTATGAGCCAATTGCAGCCAGTACATGACCACCTACTTGTACCCGATCGTCAAAATCGCCTGAATGGTCCTCTTGGTGCTGAAGACCAATGTGCAACTCCATCGAAGAATGTGGAGCCCATCGACACCACAACCAAGCATGCAAAGCTCAAGGCTGCACGAGCGCTAGGTCTTGCATCTGCTGCTACCGAACTTGCAGAGGCAGGTATCATCGGCGTTGAGACCAGACACGGCGAGCGCGTCGGTCGTGTAAGGCTGGGTGTTGGTGAAGATGAGGTTCGTCTTGCGCTAGGTGACGACGCAACAGTCAAGGGTATGGGCTTCGGATCCTGAGGAGAGCCTTCTCTACCAATTTGTTTCTATTGAGTGACTCGTGCATTGGCGTTCGCATGCTTCGCTGCCTCAATCTGGACCAGGCTCTCCACTTGCCACTCGCTTTGCGTTCTAGTGCAACGTGCAGTATGATACCCCTCCTGTATACCGATCACGTTCGGCCTCCTCACCTACTTTCTAGCCTCGTCATCAAGAGATGGATTACGCCTCGTGCGTTTTGATGGCCTGACAACGACGGCTGCATGATGTCCACCGTTCGCGAGAAGCCACAACAGGGGCAAGCGACCCGTTCAAGCCTCCCGTTGAAGGTGCGGGATTGCGAAGACTGTGGCTAAGTACCTCCTGAAGCTGCACGATAACGCAACGCGCGTACATCCTTGATGCATCATTAGCGAGTTTAATAGTACAGGACGGCCCACGTGAAGCGCCGCTGTTCATGACTGCATGCAGCACAGCTTGCACAAAGTTCAAATGTGAGTATTGCTTAATTATGTACATTACTGGCTACCTAAAAGCTATCTAAGGCTTATTATGCGACAAGGTCTACGCAAAACGAAATGTTGTGTGACATGAAACGCCGAACCCTCAAACTCCAGACATTCAGTCGTGCAAATCATGAGACAATGCAGGGAAAACGAGTAGCCGCCATCATCGATGCCTTTCATCGATTGCTCTTGTGGACCACTCCACGCTCCGCGGAGTCTTGGCTCAGGACCTCAAACTCCTGTGGCTGTCTCTTTTGCTGATCTTTGAGCAGCAAAGCAATGTCTCCTGGGTAGCTGACGTTCAGGATGACCATAACAATAAACATGAGCACCGCATCAAAGACATAGATGAACACCTCGTGTCGAAGGAGGTATCCCGCATTGCCCTGGATGTATTCAACAACTCTGAATACCGATCGGATCAAGATCAGAATCGACACAACGTAGAGCGCGAAAAGGTGTTTCTTCCATGGAATACTGGGGCTAAGAGTCGCAAGATAAGTCTTGCCACGCATTTGGAAGATGATTGCCGTGATGAAGAACAGCCCGAAGAACAGGATCTGCACAAACAATCCTCCGATGATGATCTTCTCGCCAGTCTTCATCCCTGACCCACCAGACGACATGATACCACCGCCTGCACCCTGCATCATGAACGAGATTACGTCGCCGGTGACAAAGATCTTGGTCAACCATGTGCGGCGCACAAGCGAGTATCGCTCTCCTCCCGTGAGCAAGATAAGGCGTCCAAGTATCATGTAGATGCTTGCTGCGTACAGCGCAGGGCCAAGGAGGAGGAGTAGCGTCTGCATGATGTATGGGGATAGTGCATAGCGATCGTTGGAGGAAAGAATGCGTCCTATGTAACCGATCGTTTCGAAAAGACCGCCGATGATGAACGGAATCATGAACCATGAGCGCTTTTGAAAGGACTGGAAGATGTGAAAGCCGGTTGTTAGTCCAAATAGGACGGTGAATATGGCGGCTGCCGCGAGGGAGGGGTGGTAGCGGTAGAGGACGAACTCGCCGCTGCTGTCTTGACCGGCCATAGTTTTGATTATGGGGGCAGTCACGCCGTAGTCGCTATCGGTGTTCTTGTTCCGAGATGATTGGAAGTTCGAGCTCAATGCTCAAATGAAGATGCGCCTTTATGTCAAGTGTGTGCCAGGTATGAAGAGACAGTCGCTTGGATTGGAAGATATGCAAAGGAGTAATGATCGGTTGAAGGCAATTGCAGAGTCCAATATATACATTACACACGCAAAAACGGATCCATGATAAAGAAGAGGCGCAGCACAGCTTACACGTAGTCTCCCAGAAAACTTCTCCTTTGTTGCCCCGAACTATGATCACTGAATACGCTTTACGGTCGGTGGAGAGCGCGATGCGGCACCAGCATATCTCGATGAGCAGAAACGCATTCCATTCGTCAATAAGGCGGCCTTAGACCCGTGGCAGATCTACGGCCCGTTTCGGTCGATGTCGCTAGTGCAATAGTAAGTACGAAATACGCCCCTGGTCGTCTGTGCATTGGACTTCGTCGTCATCGCTAACACAGATGCTTAGATAGAACCTTAGGAGTACTATTTTCGTACAAGGGAGTAGGTCCAAGAGCGCGTGCTGGACCGATTCTCTAAAGTCAGCGCTGTGACTGACTAATCGCTGACTAAGGCATGGTTGGAGATCGTTCACAGCGGATGGAATCTGTGGGGACGCAAGTTTTACATATACAGAAGTTCACACACGTTTTCCTTTCAGGAATCAGCTGTGTTCCATTTGTACTAGAACTCGTTGCCAGATGACACGACCTGTCAACTTCGACCAATCACAGGGCTCTCTGTACGGATGCCGGCCTTGCCGATCCATCCCAACCCTCGTGGAAAACGTCAGTTGCACTTTGACATCTGACATGAAACTCGAAAAATCACGTCTTCCACATATGGCTCTACAATAACCTGACCGATCCCAAGACCATCGAACATCACTTGGGCACGCACTATCCATAATCCATGCGCCGCATTGTGTCCGAGGTGGATCCACGCACCGTAAACCGTATCAGCTAGCGGCATCTAAATTAGGAGGGAGAGATGGCAACAAGACGAACACACAACAAGACCAGGTTGGGATGCCATCAGTGTAAGAGGAGACGCATAAAGGTATGGTTTACTGACTTCCCCGCTGGTAGTACGCTTGATGAGCGTGTGACTAAGACGTGTCGAAATCACGCTCGTCTCGCGTACTCATGTGACACTGCTTAAACCACCTTTGATGGGCCGAATACATGTGTTTCTACTATTTTCATGAAAGAAGATCTCTAGTCTCTGGCGATCCAGGGCCAAAAGATTGTCAATTGGAATTAGAGACTGACAATTCATAGTGCGATGGCAAACATCCAACATGTGCGAACTGCGACAAGAAAGGCGATTCATGTAGCTTCCTCCAGCTAGTCCCTGCATCACGACTCACAGGCCCAGTGGTATCCCGAGGGCCGACACTATCGACATCATCCCTCCCTGCAAAGGCTTGGGTGCAAGCACTTTCACCAGAAGATACATCATCGGATGACCATGACTCAAGATCAACGAGAAGCTCTCCGTTCACGCCATCACCCACTGGCGACCTAGTCCACCACTCGCTGCAACATGATATACCTCCTTCGGGAAAGGATCAGGCGAGCTCCAATTCCTTGGTGCCGGTGTTATTCCCAGAATTGCAGCTGTTGGAAAATTCTCTACCACCTCACCTCCGTCTGAACGACGTATGGAAAAGCATTAGAGAGCCACTACCTCCATCACTACAAGATGTGCTTTATCATTATGAGTACACCACAAGCCTTACCTTGGCTAATGACGATCCTGCTAAAGCTGCATGGCAATCGTCCATACCTGAGCTGGCGCACACACACGACTTCCTGGTCAACTGCATACTCTCAGTAGCCTCGCTTCACCTTGGGAGATTACACGACGACAAAGCTCAGAAGAGAAACATGAACGCGATGGCAGCATCCAGGATGAACAAAGCGTTGACAACATATCGTCCTCAATTGGAAAATATCACGGCGTCGAATGCAGCAGCGCTATTCGCCAGCTCGACGTTCACGGCTGTCTACCTGTTTCGGACATCAGCAGTAGACATCGAAGAGCTGCGTGAAACTATTCCATATGGCACTGTCATACCTCCCCCAGGTGTCGTTGACAAGATGATGTCTTGCATCTTACGTACAGTCTGGGGTCTCCGTGGCCCACTTACAGTGCTAATGAGTGGATGGAATCATGTTATCAACGGAGCAATGCACTCCGTAGCAGCACGCAAATGGTGGCCGAAGAGAAGAATTCCGGCTACTCCTCGCGCAAAAGAAGAGGACCAACGGCTTCAGGACATTGACCAGCTATGGAAAAGTACAGACAGGGCCACCGAACCAGAAGTCCACCATTTGAATGAGGCACTCGCTTACCTGCGTGAGTGCTACGCGTTGATCTCGCAGCTCACACTACCTGGAGTCTTTCCGCCAATGACTGCCGTCCCTTACTCTGTCGACGACATCACTACTGGCGTGCTTACCGACCGTGGAGCAATATTTGTGTGGTCTACACTGATCTCACGTGAATTTATCCATCTTCTGGAAACGAAAGATCGTGACGCCCTGGTCATCCTTGCGCATTACGCTGTCCTGCCCGGCCGAGTACGCAATGTCTGGTGGCTGGAGGGTTTGGGTGCCGACTTTGTCACTGCCATAGCTATGGCGATTGGCATCGAGAATTGGCATTTGATCGACTGGCCCGCTCAGGTGGTCGGAGTTGACTTGTGGAATGCGTTTGGGGTTAGACAGGACAGACTGGTCGGGAAGCCTGATGAGTTACACATGGACGTGATTTGAGAGTCAAAATCTTGCTGGTTTCTTTTTGTGTCTCCCTTAACAAAAAGGACGCCCAACTGTAAGGCTTCCAACGCACACTGTTACGGCATGGACATGGCGCCTGGACCTAAAATGCCTGTCCAGGTTCCGAGCGTATGAAGATCAGTTATCAGGGTAAGACCAACTGCAGAACTTCGCCAGGCGATGCGATCCTGCGCACAACATCTATAAGACTCGACAGGTATTGTCGAGCGTATTGCTTGGAGCGCCACAGATGGGCCTATACCGAAGGTTTCAGGCGGATCGCAAAAGCCAGCTGAACCCATCTTCTGAAAACAGCAGAAGTATGTCTGACAACCACTCAAGCCATTTGTGTCGGGGACAAGTTGTGAGATGATGTCTGAGCATTGTGTGGTCTTGCAACACAGCTCTCTATTGACATCATTGTGCAATAACTAGTGCTGTGGAAAAGCTTAGCTATGGGTTCCATAGCATACGAAACCAAGCAATTACTTGTTGGAAATAATATTGATGAATTGAGAGCAATTCGACTGTATCAAAATAATGACGGGCATGGTATTGCGCACGGTGGAGGAAGTTCGTGACCATTTTGTTTATCGAGATGATGATGCCCTTGTGGTCTCCGAGATCCGCCGAAAGGCTAGCGTGGCAACCGCTTTCCACAGCCCAGCCTTGCATTCTGGCCACAACATCCTCAAAACCAGAGATGGCTTCAACACTACTGAGTGAGTTTCCAACCAATGCACCTGAAGCTCCATCACGGAGGCTCCGGTATGCAGATGTACGGCACGGCCCTTCCCACAACAAGGTCATCTGCTGAGTCATCACACTCAGGTCGCCGTCACAGCAACAGCCAAGGACTTCGCAGGTATTTATCGCGGAAAGCAATACCATGAACCCGACTTTGAGTCCGTTCTGCAACGCGCAGCAGCAGTTGGTGTCGATAAGGTCTTGCTCACAGGCATGTACTTGTCGGACGCTGCTATCAATCTCGGCATCGCAAGAACAAGGAAAGAGCAGTGCAGAGTCACGATTGGCGTACATCCATATCATGCCGTTGAGGCTGACGAGGGAGGTGATCAGTACTACCAGGACCTGGCGCAGATAATCAATACCACACTCAAAGAGGAGCCCGAATTGCTTGGCGCCTTCGGAGAGTTAGGGCTTGACTACGATCATTTGGCTGCAGCACCAAAAGATGTCCAGATCCGTGTGTTCAAGAGACAGCTTGACACTCTTGTAGCGGAAGACTGGAATCTTCCACTGTTTCTGCACTGTCGAGCAGCTTTCGAAGATTTCGTCTCTATCCTGACTCCATACCTGGATCGCCTCCCTCTGAAGTCGGGACTGGTTCACTCCTTCGTTGGTACGACCTCTCAGATGCAGAAACTAGTTGATCTCGGTCTCGAAGTCAGTGTCAACGGGTTCAGCTTCCGTGATCGCGACAGCCTGGAGATGGTGCGCGCAATTCCGCTCGAGAAGCTGCAGATCGAGACTGATGCGCCATGGGGCGAGATACAAGCCACGAGCGAGGTATCCAAGGCGTACCTAAAAAATGCGTCAAAGCTCCCCTATGCTTCAAAGAAAAAGGACAAGTTTGTGCTTGGCGAAATGATCAAGGAGCGGAATGAGAGCTGTAAGATGGAGAGCGTGGCACTGATCGTCGCAGGGCTGAAGGAAACTACTATTGAGGAGATCGCTGATGCAGCGTATAAGAACAGCGAAGGGATGTTTTGGAGCTAGATGCGATAGTGCAGAAGAGAAGCCACACGACGTAAGAAAGTACACACCTCCTGACCGGGCAATGAGGGGGGATCCAGCCTCTCACTGGTATGACATGTGCAACCCTACCGCTTGCACTGGAGCGCCTTGTAATCAGAGCGGTGAGCCGACTGAAACATACCAGCAGGGTACTATCAACATATATTGCTATGTCGATGTGATTCAATCGAGCCGACGTGGGAAAGGCCCGACCTGTCTACACAAATACGATCAACATGGCATATGCATACCCGTAACCCGCTGTCTACCAGCCACAGGGCTACCAAGACCCAAATTTACGCCAACCACAACCCGCGTATCAAGCTCAGCCGCATCAGCAACCTCAAATGCAGTACCAACCTCAGCAACCACTCTATCCAGCAGCTCCAGCGCCATACCAGCAACCGTATGCAGGGCAAACTCTCGATACAACGCAGGACAATAAGAAGCATAGGAAGGAGCGCGGGTTTTGCTACGAATTGTTCTGCGATTGGAGCGGCTGTTGCAGCAAAAGGGCCTGGTGCGGCTATTGCCTATCATGTTGCAGCTGGTAAGGTCGCAAAGAGGATCTACTTGCCGATACCTTGTGCTTTCTAAGCACATGAAAAATTCATTGAGGATGTGGTCTTGCGGAGAGTAAAAGCGCAACGGGTGCCAGACTGGTAAATGGTGGGGCGCTAGTACCTAAGCTTAGTCACAAATATGAGCCTCTGGTGTTGCGTCTCACATCGACCTTGTCTACGCAAGCGTGTCTACCTGATGCTGGTGGCCTGAAGTTCATGTGCAACTATGACAACGCGCCTCGTACAATATGAAATGATCCTCTACTAACCCGACACCGTCTCACTAAAAACCACGTCCAGCTCCAGATTGATCCCCCCTTGCCCGCACACAACGTTACCACGCTCACAATGACCGTCACCGAGATAGCGCTCCTCCACCTATCTCCAGACGTCACAATCGACGACCTAAACCTCCGCTCAAAACTCGCGCGCGCAAGAGGCGTAATGCAGAAACACACGGGCCGAACATTCTACTACCTCCAGCAAGTCGAAGACCCCACATACATCTACATCATCGGCGAATGGGAGTCTCTAGACCAGCACATCAACGCCTTTATACCAAGCACAGACAACCAGGAGCTGCTGGCCGACCTCAAAAACCTGCTGACTGTGGACTGGCTGCTGCACATTGACGCACCGCATTCTACCCTCCCGCTGCCCGGCCACGGCGCAGCTAGGCAGACAACCCCTGTGTATGCGATTGTGCGACATTTCATCAAGGACGGGGAAAGGGCGCGGTTTCAGCGGACGTTTGAGGCGGAGAAGCACCATCTGCAGGATTTTCTCACCGAGGGCACACTCGGAGGGGGATGGCGGGTCGACAAGGAAGATAACGCGGAAGAGTGGGTTTTGCTCTCGCCGTGGACGGGCGTCGAGCAGCATCATGCTTTTGCGGGGACTGTGGGGTTTGACGAGTATGGTCGGATCCGGGAGCATATTCACGGCGCGGAGATGAAGCACGCTCGTGTGGTGGATGTGTAGGTTGCGCAAATAGTCTCTCAGCCAGTAGTGTTCTGTTTGCCCAGCGAGTATTCGAGTCGAATCGAATCTCGATCAGATCAAGATACCGCCATTTCTCCTCCCGTCTGACCCCAACACCAAACTCTCTTGATCACTCCACTCCACCATCCTGCTACAAGAACCGAGCATCAAGCTACCAGACTGGCTGCACACATGACCTCGAATACCAACACAGTGCCTCTCCATCCTCCAAATACACAATAAAGACCATCACCAAAGCCAACATATCCACTCTGCATACGCAACATGGCTGGCTCCAAGGACACGAGCTCCACTACAACCCGATAACAGCGGCTCGATCCCATCGTTCCATCATCCACGCATCCATCCATGCCGCGCATCGCAACGCACCGCACCACGACACGTCGCTCACTCACTCACACCTCACCCGCACCAGACTCACCCGCCTCCTCTGTCTCCAACCCTCGGCCCACCACCGTTTCAACTAAATCCAATCCAATCCAATCTAATCCACAGAAACAAGTGAATTGCCGTTTCAACTTTTGCCGGGGGAGGAACAATGGCGTGGCGTGGCGTGGTGTGGCATGGGACGATGGGGGATTACGCTGTATTTTGGTAGGGGGTATGAGGTATAAGGTATGACATGCTGTGGTGGAGTTGGGAAGTCAGGGGAGGGGAGATGGGGGAGGGGGGAATTGAGCAGTGTTGTGGGAAGGGGTGGGAAGGATGAATGACAAGGGTGGAGGGTGGTTGTTTTGCTATTTATAGGGGGAGTTATGGCTGAGAGGTGGAGAGGCGAGGATGTGTGTGTGTGTGGGTGGGTGGATGTGGTGAGGATAAGCATAAGGTAAGGTAAAGATTGGACTGGATTGGAAGGCCGTGGTGTGATGTATTGTGGTATCATGTTAGCAATGATTGAGTCAGGAAAAGACGGCACGACAGGAATTCGACAAGTAAGGGTAAGCAAGTTATGTATTGTATTGTATTGTATTGTATTGTATCGTATCTATCGTATGTATCATCACATATCACATCTCTCATGACTCCACACACACACTATACTAACCAACCCACCAACCAACCCACGCATCCGCTCATCCACCAAGCAAAACCAATTTCAATACGCACCACCCCTAACCTCAAACCTCCGCCCCTCCACAACACCAACATCAACACCACCCCAAACCTCCCCATCGACGGTGAGTTCCAACCCCTCAATCCTAGTTTCTCCCGAGTCAAGACCCCATAGCGAGATAGCGAGGTAGTTGGTGCCGTGGTAATTCAGGATTCCCTCGGGAACAGGGTAGTTTGTTTGAGGACCGACGTTGCTGACGTATTTGCCGTATTGCCAGCCGTTGATGTAGAGTTGGGCTCTGTATGCAGGGACAGTTGAGCCGGGACCAGAGCCGGTGCTGCTGCTGCTGTTGTTGTTATTGCTGATCGTGCCGTTGGTGAATGTGAAGCCAACGGGTATGTCCCAGCCCGTGGGAAGGTCGAGGTCGAATTCGGCTGCGAAGAACCCGATGCCAGGCGCAGGGATACCGTCCGCCACTGGGCCCTTGCTAGCCTTCCAGCCGGCATCGGCAGAGAGGGCACCAGGCTGGTGCAGGCCGTTACGCTCGGCGAAGAGGCCGCCCTCGTTGAGCGGGCCGCGCGAGAGGTCTACGTAGTCTTCACCGCCGAGATTGCCGGTCAGTTTCCATGAGACGTCCGACTGGCTGTGGCCTGCGAGGTTGTAGTTTAAGATACCGCGAGGGTTCTTGCCGGTCTCGGTGCCGATGGTCCAGGTTTGGTCCAGGCCTTGGTTGTCGATGACGATGGTGATGGTGTATTCCTTTCCAGCAGTGAGGTTGGGCAGAGTGACGGTAGAGTTGCCGTTCGTAGCAGCATCATAGCCGCGCCACGATCCAAGGAACTGGTCGCCGATCCAGATGGATGAGCCGAAAGCAGAGCCACCCTGAGTCCAAGCATAAAAGGTAGTCTCGTTGCCAGTGGCTTTGAAAGTACCGCGGTAGAGCAGCGTTCCAGTGTGGAAGCCGTAGTCAGAGCTGTAGAGGGAGACGGGCGTTGTGAGAGGCCTCAGCGAGTTGTAGGTCTTTTTCAAGTCGGCGACCTTCCATTTGCTGTCATCGTAGTCGGCCTGCACCTCAGGCAAGGTGTCAATGTACTTCCACTCGAGTTCGCTGAGCTTTGGAACGATAATATCGGCCTTGGGCAGCTCAATGGTGCCGCTCAGGGCACCTGTCTTTGAGGCCTCAACGCTGACATCCTTGCTGTTGAAAGTGACCTTGGTGACCGAAGAAGGCGCGCCAATGACCTCGATGGGGGTAGTTGCATTGAGATCTCCCGTGACGGCCAGTGTGTCACCGGTAACCTTGGCTGTACGGGTCAGGTAACCGGCCTTCAGGATAACCGCATCAGAAGAGTCGTGAGGCGCTTGATCAACAGCCCAGTAGTTGTAGGCTTCGTTACGGCTGAGCATGTAAACGTGGATGAACCTATCCTCTACACCAACCTTTGCAACCTTTCTACCACCATTGACGTTAAAGTTCAAGACAGTGTAACCGCGGGTAGTGATGCTCTTGACATCGCCCTCGAGTACCTCCAGACCTGTCACAGCTAGAGCCAGTTCGTGGGTCTCGCCAGGCCCTCCATACACAACGAGTACAGTCTTGTCGTCATACTTGTGCCAGGTGAAGATCTCCGCAGTCGAGTAGACAAGTGTGGTGCCACCGACGTCGTAGTCACTCACATGGATTTTAGAGTCACGCCCATTGAGTGTCAGCGAAGTGCCGTTCACCTGAGGAACAGTGATGTTGCCGAATGCAGTGGTGGGAATCTTGAGCTTGTATGTGACCGAGTCAAGAGTGTTGTACTTTGCGTGGCGGACAAAGTAGAAGTTTGTAGTGTTGCTAGTGGCGGGTGTGACTGTTAATGCCTGGGAGTCGGTCCAGGTATTGTTCGAAGCCTTCCCTCGAGCTGCAGTCAAATATGCTGGGCTGACCTTGAAGAAGTTCGCCTGGAGTTTCTGCTCGGAGTACTTCTCGCGATCTACACGGCGGTCCTCGCGGATTCTGAAAAAAAAAAAAAATACTATCAGCGCCTATCTTTGAACCAGCGAACCCAGGAACTTACATCGCCGCGTAATCGTAGCTCGTATAGCCACCAGGGTGTCCCAGATTACCCCAGTTGGTCCCTCCGTAGGTCATGTAGAGGTTCAGAACCGTGACCCCAAAGCTGTATAAATTTTTGTAGAAGACACGCTCAAACGCGGCATTGACAAGGACACCGCACTTGTCGAAGCCCGGGCCGCCCCAGGGGTCGAAGCTACCAGCTTGGAATTCAAGAATACTGTATGGCGTGTTCGGGCTCTGCTGCTGATGCAGCTGTTGCCAGTTGGTGGGAAGCGCCCTGTCGGGCCAGACATCCGGATTGGCGCAATCAAAGCCGAGCGGGTATCCGTCGTGGCCGTAGATGTCTACCACTGCTGGGTAGCCGGGTGCGGACTCGATTGGTGCGTTGTAGCCTTTGGGGGATGCATCGTTCGATATGAGGGGCACAATGACACCCGCATCGTGAATCTGGTCCATGACATACTGGAAGTACTCGGCATCGGGGAACGGCTTGATGGCCGATGTGGACTGGGTGTACTCATTCTCGGGCTGTACAAGAATGATGGGTCCACCGTTGGTAATCTGCCCAGATGCAATCTTGGCGCCGACATGCTTCATGTAATTGTCTGTTGCTGCGAGGAAATCCGGAGCTCTTGTCCTCAGCGTGCCGTTCACTCTCTGAATCCAGCCAGGGAATCCGCCTCCACTGACTTCAGCATTGATGTATGGGCCAGGTCGAGCAATCAGATAGATGCCGGCCTCCAACGCAGCATCGAAGAAGGGCTGAAGATCGAAAACCCCCTCCTCACGGTACTCGCCGGGTTTGCCTTCAAGCAGAGCCCAGTCGACGTAGAAAGAAACACCATTGTAGCCAAGCGCCTTGATCTTCTGGAAGAGATCCAGATACAAGCTAGGCACGGGTAAACTATCTGTAGTCAGCACGGCCATGTCTTGCTGGAACCCAAACGAGAACCCACCGGTATGGATGAACCTCGCCACTGTACAGGAACACACGCTCGCCATTGACAAAAATGGAATCCTTATCCCAAGTCACAATATCCTGCAGAGCCTCCCTCTTATAGGGAGCAATCCACTGGTCAGGCTGGAAAGCCACAGCTCTCGCGGCGGTTTCAGCAGCGAGGCAAGACAGCGCGACCGCGCCACCAAGCTTCATAAGGCCCTTCATTGTGTGCGAGAAGAAGCAGGAAATACCCCAACCATACTCAACAACGGGGCAAAAGCTTCACCTTTGTACGTACACGCGCAGACTCGGCATCCTCACCGACTCACTCCCAACTCCCACTGGGCCATTGCCCAATAGCAACCCCCGCGTGCCTGGCAATGACGGTATATCGTCTGAACATCATTCGAACCACGGCCTCCCCCCCATTTGGGCCCGCCGTGTAACCCTGGCAGGACCAACCCCATCGCAGCGTCCGGGGGGTGTGGGGGAGGTTGCATACGATTCCACCAATATCAGAAGCAGGTGTTTCCTCGGCCACGGGCAGCAATGATGACGCAGGCGGGGGAAATGAGCAGATGCAGGCAACGGCCTGCGGAATACGGAAATATGGACGGGCGATCAGCGGGGGGCGCGGGGAGGCTAAGTGCTTGTGCGGTCTTGCCAAAGCTTGGAAAACGGGTGCTCTTCCGCCCCTGGGTTGGGCAAGGCATCCGCTCGGTGCTCGCTGCTGACAATATAATGCCTACTAGGTACATATGGATCCTTTCGGCTTTTGGCCGAGGGGGTCGTCACGTTGGTTGGAAGTATGTGGTTGGTTGGTTCAATTGGTTGTCTGAAGGCATGATGCATGCTGCATGGTGCGGACTCTGCTCTGTGGATACTGGAGGCGAGCGACTGATGCCCGGATGGCAATTGCGCCGTTGACCGAGGAGCGGGACGTTGATAGTTGGTCTTAGAGTCTAAACGTTTGAACGTCTGAACGTCTGAACGTTTAAACCCCAATGACGTACCGCAGGCTACGACGCACCTTCCAACGACGCACGAATCACCATCACCCCACAGCGAAGGTCTTCTGAGAAGATGAATATCTAGGTCCAGCCAAGAGAGTGTGTGGGACTTTGCTCAGCCATCTTATTGTAGTTGAGGAGTTTCCCATAATCTACAAGAAACGATTGCTGCTGCTACTGCTACTGCTACTGCTACTGCTACTGCTACTGCTACTGTATGTATCACGTACTCTCGCCCTGTCATCTAGCTGTAGACTAGAACATACATGGTCATTACATCACATCTTGTGCAAGGTGAGGTGGTATTCACTGATTCGATTCATCCTTTGCGTTGATACAACCCAACGCCGAGTGTATCTGCAGTGCAATTGTCAAGGCTGGCTTCGCGCCGTCCGTCTATTCCCTCCCTCGCAATGATATTAATATGCACAACCACCGCGATCATCACCATCATGCCCTCTTGCTGGATCTGACATTCTCCCCCTGTCTCTGCTTGCGCCTACTGTCCTATTCGTATGCGCTCAGGTCCAGCGGCACACTGCTACCTCGGCCTGCGCGATAGCGCTTTGCGCCCCCTGTGAACGGCCTCGGCGCGGGGAATGAGCTTTCGGGCTGGAACCTCCAGCGCAGGTCGTGGACTGGCAGAATCTTGCCCTTTTGTCCGGGGGATCCTCCGCTTATTGTGCCTGTGGGGCTTCTCAAACTTGAGCCGCCGTTGGAGAGTGTGTACATGCTTGCATCCATGTTCGATCGCGACGGCGTCTGTGATGCAGGCCGGCTGGGGGGCGCACTGGGAGGTGGAGGTGGAGGTGTGGGGGCGGACATTGGTGGGGGTGGTGGAGCAGGCGCGGCGCCAGGGGGTGGTGGTGGAGGTGCCGCAGGTGAGAGGCGGCCTTGGCCAAATGCATTGCGTGCGGCCTGTTCTGCGAGTGACGGGGCGTGACCGTTTGTTGGTGGTGGAGGAGGTGCGGGGATCGAGGGAGATCGCGATCGCGAGCTATCGTAGCGGTATGGATCGTAGTCGTCGTCATCCTGTGGTCTGCTGGGCGGTGCCGAAGGTGGAGGAGGGGGCGTTGATCGCGAAGGAGCTCGAGGTGCTGCTGCTGACGGCGGCGGTGGCGGTGGCGCGGATGGTGTTGAGGAGGGTGGAGGAGGTGGAGGAGGTGGGGGAGGAGCAGGCGGTGCTCCCCCTGGGACTGGCGGCGCTCGGGCGGGTGACGCTGACGGCGGTGGAGGAGCCATGCCGGATGGCTTTCGAGACGAAGGAGGTGGAATTGGCGGCTTCTTGCCAATCGGCGGGGGCGGCTTTGGCTTGCCGCTTATGCTCGAGGCCAGCGAGCCAACGGGCTTGAGGGGAGGTCTTGTGCCAGGCACTGGAGGCGCAGGAGGGGCACCCCCTGGGGGCGGCGGAGGGGCGCCAGGCGGTCTTGGGGCGGCAGCTCGTGGAGGCGTGGGCGCCGCGGTTCGTGTTGTTTCTGGGTCTGACATGTAGGGCGACTTTGTGTCGGCGCCTGTGTTGACGCCGCCCGACTTCCTCAGTTTGGGCATGCCACCGGCAAACAGGCCGCCGAGCTGGGGCGGGGCGGCCATGGCACTGTCTCCTCCTGTGTCGCTGTTGCTCCTCGCGCGGTTTGCTCCTCCAGGGACGGGCGGTGCAAGGCCACCAGGCGGTGCTGGCGGCCTGCCCATACCGGGGACTGGCGGCGCGCCTCCAATCTGTGGCGCTGCGTCTTTGACCTTGCCAATCTGTGGCGCCGAGCGGTCGTTGACTACCGTCTTCTTCAGCCTCGCTCCCTTGGCAATGTCGCCCAGTAGCGCTCCCTGTCATGCATTAGCGGCGGCTCTGTGCCTGGCGGGCCACGACGGCGGACAGGAGGCAGGGCGGGCGTGGGCGGCGGTCGTGACGCACTCTTCCTGCTCCCGACGGCGGCTTTGCGCCGGGGGCCTTGATTCCAGGCATGGGCGGCGGCGGAGGGGGTCCTCCAGCGCCGCGTCCCATGGGCGGCATGGGGGGAGGGGGAGGCGGAGGGCCTGGCATGGTGTCGTGTCGCTGTGTTGCTGTGCTGCTGTGTGCACGGTGTCGTGCTGCTGGCCGGCGGGGCCTCGTTGCTCGTTTTGAGGCTGCAGTGCAGGCAGTTTGGCGGGTGTCTGAGGCCTGGAGCCTGGGACGGGAGCCGCGTGTCGAGGTGCTGAGTGTGTTGTGGCCGTGGGTTGGGTTCCCAGGCATGCGTCAGTTCCCCCAGGGCCCCAGCTGCCAGCGACTTGGCACCGACTGCCACCAGCGGCACGCTTCGTCACTGCTCAGCGCTCAGCGCTCAGCGCCCACATCGACAGCCAGCCCACACCAACGCCTGCCCCCACCATGCAGCCCGGCCGCCTGCCCCTGCGCGCCCCCTCGCGGCCAGTGTGCCAGCTGTGCGCCTACATCCTGCGCCAGCCCGTCTCGCGCCGACCCTTCCTCGCCGCCGCCACCCTCAAGACGCCCTCAATACGCAGGCAAACTGCGCCCCGGATATCCGTGCGGCGCATCCAGACCAGCTGGCGCAATGTCGACCACGCCGACTTTGCAGACGCTGCTGCTGCCCCACAGCCCACGTCCGACTCGGTCGCCGCCGTCAAGACTCGCCTCGCCGACGTCGAGGCGCACATCAGAGCCATCTTCGACTCCAACAGGGTCGAGTCGGAAGAGACCATCTACGCCGTGCTGGAGGGCATACAAGACGTCGCACAGTCTGCCATAGCCGTCCGCTCCCAGCAATCGCCCCCCACAAGACCCACCATCAGACAGAGCTCCGCCGGCGCAATCCTGTCGGGCCTGGCCAGTGAAGACGCCCCAAAGCAGAAACAGACAACCTCCAAGCCGCTCGCCCTGAACGAGCTGCCAACCCCAACATACCTCTCTAAACTCGCACAAGGCCTGCTCAAGCACCCGGCCGTCTTCATCGGGCCCAACGTCCTCCGAATCTACATCCACCTGCAACGCCTGCTCGGCCGCGCCCACGCCATCCCCGAGATCCTCTACCTCTACGCCAACAAGCCTGTCCCCCAGGAAGGCTCCTCTCCGCCAAAATTCTCCAAACCCTCCCCCAAAGCTGCCTCGCAGGCCATCCCCGCCGACCTCGCCGAAGAGTCGCTCACAGCCGCCATCGAGGCCAAGGACATCTCCCTCGCCCTGGCCGTCGTCGACCACACCTACCGCGCCCCAGCCTGGATCCGCCACCGCAAGATCACCAAGATGGGCGTCCCCGGCGTCCTCGCCGCCATGGCCCCCCTTGCCATCTACATGATCGCCCAAGAGCTATCCGTCTACAGCGGCCTCATCGACCCCTGGCTCTTCAAAGTCTACGCCTTCGCCGGCATCAGCACATACGTCATGTGCACCGGCACCCTCGGCTTCGTCGCCCTCACCACCTACAACGACGACCACGACCGCGTCGTCTGGCGGCCCGGCGTGCCTTTACTCGACCGCTTTGTCCGCGCCGACGAGCGCGCTGCCCTCGACCGCATAGCCTGCGCCTGGGGCTTCAAGGAGCTGTGGAAGCGGGGTGATGAGGAGGGCGACGAATGGGAGGGTCTCCGCCAGCTGTGCTTGCTGAGAGGTATGGTTCTTGATAAGTCGGATCTGCTTCCTGGTATGAATCCTGGTCGGTAAATCATACTTTTTAGAATGACAATATAACTGTAATATACACATACCAAGACTGCATTGTCTGAAAATTATTGCTTGTAGCATGACAATCAACATGTAACATAGTAACATATATATCCAACACCAAAACTGCCTTGTCTGACCTTCATGCCACCCATGCCCCGCATGATCCAGGACATCCACTTCATCGTACAACTTTCGGAAACTATATTATATATTTTATATATTTTAGATGACTACCATCAATCCTTCATTGCAAGGCACTTTGGCGGAGTGGTTAACGCGTTGGCCTGCTATCAATTTTCTCGAAGCTTTCTCATCAAAGAGACGGAGTAAGCCAATTCCTTCGGGAGCGTGTGTTCGAATCACACAGGTGTCGCTTATTTTTTGATTCTTTGTTCTTATCAATCTTCTTCTACCTACTACATGATTTGTTTTGTCTTTAATATTTCTTTCTTTCTCTCTTTTTATATGTTTATTGTTTTTTTCAAGACTTGTTATCTGTGTAAGAAGGATGGGTAGACTGTATGTAGATTGTAGAGTCTTCTGGCCCGGTTTATGTATCGATTGGGCTAGCTTCTACTTTTACATCTATAGCGTGTTGATGTGTGTGTTGCTTGACTTTGTAAATAAATACACTTGGATGATATCATCATCTGTAAGGCTGCATAGCTAAGCTTGTTTAGACATTTAACCAAGTACACAGTATGCTTTCAGCCTTCAGGCTTCCGGGATACTGAGTCTGAGTTAGACATCTGGCATACCGCGAACGGCTTTATCCTTGTCTTTGTCTTTGTCTTCTCCTTTACCATGTCCTTGCGAGGAACTGCTCGATCTCGGCTTCAGTCCATGAACCTGCCACGCGTTGACTGACTCTCGTTCTGGGGGTATCATCACGCAGCTATTGTGAGGCTGGTCTTGTCTGCATCCATGCTGGCCTTCTGTTATGATTTTTTCCTCGCAAGCACGGCGTTTGATCGACTCTGTGTGGGTATATATCTGTGTGCGGCGGCGTATCAAGTGTTTGGCGTCGGCATAGAATAGTCGGCCTGCTGCTGCTGCTGCTGCTGCTGCTGCTGCCCCGGCCCACCACTGTCTGTATCAGTTGATGCAACGACAAGAATCACGGACTCGACTGCGACGTCCAGGACTCACCTTTCTGGCATATAATCCATGCTGCCATCCACGCCATTCCCGACATAACTGTCACCACCACCTCCCCCCTTATCCTACCAGCTCTCGTTCCAGTTGCGACCGATGAAGTCATTTTCCATGGCCCGCACAAACCCCAGCGGATCAGGATCGCCATCCAGAGTCATGGGGAAATCCGGAATCGTCTCGAAAGCCAGCGGATCGAGATCCGGCAACGCAAAGCTGGCATTGGCACTACTCGCTTGCTGTTCGTGCACGTCGCTGGAGCCGCCGCTGGGCTGTCTTGCTGGGGAACAGGGTCGTCGACGGCGGCTGTCTTGAATGGTGCGCGATACTTTGTTCAGGGCTTTGATGGTCTCGGTGAAGGGTTTGAGGTCGCTGTGGAAGGTTTTGCTCGAGTGTTCCATGGCATCGGCGAGGCGCTCGAGCTGGTGCACGTCGGCCTCGCAGTCGTCCGGGTTTGTACATGCCATGACGTGCTCGTAGAGCGTGAAGACGGCGCAGAATGGGTAGAAGTTGAGGAAGCTGTGTAGGTGTGTCAGAAGCATTGGCGAGCAGTAGAGATGAACGCTCGCTGGAAGAGCTTGTAGAACAAGAAAGACAATAGACTCACTGGATGAAGTAGTTGTCGGGCCCAGGCCTGTTCCAGTGCTCCGGGCCATTCTGATCGACGTCGAGCAAAACACCGACAATCTTTCTCGCTGCGCCAATGGTCTGGGCATCGACAATGTCAATCTTGTCGATTCGATTCGCCAGCCTCTTCAGCCCAACAATCACAGCGTAAATGTTCATGATATGATCAGCAACAACACATCGAAGCGTGTACTTGACCGTCTTGTCGTCCATGATAGCTTCCATCTTCCATTCCTCGATAGTCGCTTCGAGTTTGCGGCAGCATTCGTCCACATCGCTAGACACACTCATACCTCGCTGGCTGGCCTCGTCAATCGCGTTGATTTGCTCGACCGTCCGAGACGTGTAACTGATCCAAGCGCAAACCAGCATGGCCTGGGTGGGGTCCGGGTACAGATTGCGAGGGCTGAGAACAGACGGCGGCCTGACTTTTCTGGGATTCCATCGTATCTGCGCACATGTTAGCTGAGACTTGTGGTGGAGGCTATGCGGATCCCCTCGGGTTATGGATTGCCACGCGTTCTGAAATGCGCGTACATACCATTGTGGGCTTGGACCAGAACAGTCGGAACAGACAGTCTGTCGACAGGACCTGCCAGAACAAATACCGGCTCGACTCTCTCTTCTCTTCTTCCTCGAATGTTCTAGCTGGACTGACATCCAACTGGTCTATCTTCCTGCTCTTCATATAGTGGCAGGCTTTCAAATGGAGCCGCCAGGAAAGTTGGTAATCTAGATTGTTGACCGCGACCCACGCGCTGATGGCTGCCGTGTAGCCGTCCAGATCCGTGTCAGTAGAGGCTTCTAGCCAAGCGGGAACGTGTTCCAGCGCCTTGAAATATGCTGTGCGTGCGAGTGCATCTCCTGGACCACGCGACTGCGTCAAGCCGTAATGGATCGCTGCAAAGTACATTACATGAACTCCGGCGTCGATGTTGACATACGGCGAGCCAATGATGTGGGGTAATGACCGTAGAAGGCTGAAATCGAGTGTGTTTGTAAAGACTCCCGGAACTACCAGTGAGTCCATCATTGTGAAGAATGCCTCGATACATTGTGTCGCTTCTTCGGGCGAAATGATCAAAGTGACTTTCCCTTGAGCGAGATCGGATCGAAGCCTCAGCCTGCCCAGATCTTCGAGGGCGTCGTTTAGTGCAGACATGTCGGTATCAATCTGCGGCGTTGGTGTGCTTATCGGGGTGGTCTGAGATTGGAATTGTCTCTTGGTATCATTGGCCATCCGGTAGATCCAAGAGTGTTCACCGCTATCCGATGCCTGGAGTTCAGCGGCAGAAGCTGGATTGGCAGTTGGATCTTGGTCTACATTATCAGATGTTGATGTAGTTGGTGATGATGGTGGTGAAAGTGATCGCTGGGACGCAAGATCCGCATGAGTACCAGCCAAATTAATCTGCCTCTCAAGCAGCTCGAGCCGCTGGTTCAGCGACGCGGCGGCAAGTCTCTGTTGTGCGAGCCGAGGCCGTTGGCGTCGTTCAACATACTGGCACTCACTCTTCGCTGTGACACATTGATGACAGATGGGTTCGCCTTTGTCACATTTAATCTGATTCTTGGTCAAACCCGAATACCAACTTCGACTGGAAGAGAGAGTGTCAGGGCCGGAGCGGTCTGAGTTCTCAGCAAGGACATACCTTTTTGCGCTTACAGCGCAGACACTGAACCAATCAATACGAGCCCTGGACAAGATACACAATGCAGATGACTTACAGCAAGCTTCATAGTAATAGCTTATGCTACTGAGGTAACGTGATCATCAATGCGGCGCTCTCAAAATGTCCGGGGACCGGATTTCTGGATTTACATGCGGCTCCAAAGTGGGCCACAGCCTTGATTAGTACAGAGAAAGGGTCGGAGCCTGATTTCAGCCAAGATCACGCCCAGAAATGCAGTCATCGACTGCTCACGTAACACGTTATGGTGTTGAGGATGCGAAAGAAAACGCCGCGGAGCCGCGGAGCTCTCGGACTGCGCGCACATGAGCCAATCATATCTGAGCTTTCTGTTCATGAAATGGGGCGAATTTTTCAATAAACTCGTCCGCACTTTCGGTTTTCTCCAAGAGTCCGCAGATGGCAAAATGGAAACCTCAAGCCGTGCCACTTGCAACGTAATTGGCCCCGAAGATGTCATGGAAACACTTGGCCTTCGTCTGTGCTGTCGGCGGACTGGATATTGTCAAGCCGCGGAGCCCGTGATTCAGTCTTCCTCACGGCTCGAGTATGACAATGTGCAGAGCCAGACACTTCCAATATATATACGCGTTCGTTGTCGTCCTGTGTAGCCATTCCTTCTTCAGTGTTTCAAGTGTCATTATGTCGGCTCCAGAGGCCCCCTCACATCAAGTCACAGAGAAGCAAAAGCTTGGTTCTAGCTCCAGTTCAGAAGATGGCACATCCTATGTCGGCGATCGAGACATACAGCAAGAGCACGAAATCCTCGAACTTGTCCGCAAATACACATCTCAGTCCGTGCAACAGAATCACGGATCACCATTCGAGGCTGCCGAAGGCGGTCGTCTAGATCCCCAGAGCGATCAGTTTCGAGCTCGGGACTGGGCCAGGTCTTTCTACGGCTTGAAGTACAGTGGTGATGAGGCTGTCGCTCGCGTAGCAGGCCTCGCCTTCGAAGGGCTTAACGTTTGGGGAAAGGGGAGCCCTACTGACTTTCAGTCGACTGTCGGTAACTCCATCCTGAAGCTACCGGCGTTGTTTGGCAGGGGAAGTCAGAAGATTGAGATTCTTCGTGATCTGGACGGTCTTCTTCTTCCCGGTGAACAGCTATGTGTGCTTGGACCTCCTGGGTATGTAGACCTGGCTCACCTGCCGCGCGACTACTGACGAACTTAGTTCTGGGTGCTCGACACTACTGAAGACCATTGCTGGCGAGACTCACGGCTTTCAAGTCAGCCCAGAGTCTTATTTGAATTATCAGGGTGTATCAGCAGCTGATATGCAAACTATGTTTCGTGGCGAAGCCGTCTTTACAGCGGAAGTCGACGCGCATTTCCCCCAGCTTAGCGTTGGAGATACACTTTACTTCGCAGCGCTTGCCCGTGCGCCTCGGACCCTACCTGGAGGTGTAACAAGAGAACAATACGCCACTCATCTGCGCGATGTGAGTACTCCTTAGGCTCTGTCTCAAGTACATGGAGCTAACACGGTAGAAGGTTGTCATGGCCATGTTCGGCATCAGTCACACTGTCAACACCCGTGTCGGGAATGACTACGTTCGAGGAATCAGTGGTGGTGAGCGTAAGCGAGTAACAATCGCCGAAGCAACACTCAGCTTCGCACCTCTGCAGTGCTGGGACAACAGTACTCGCGGTCAGTACAAACAACTCCTTGATACGGACTTCAAGACTGACAAGAGACAGGTCTGGACTCGGCAAATGCGATTGAGTTCTGCAAAACGCTCCGCACTCAGTGTGATGTGTTTGGTACTTCAGCTGTTGTTGCCATTTACCAGTCTCCACAGGCGGCCTATGATACGTTCGATAAAGTTACTGTCATGTATGAGGGTACGTTTGTAAATCTCTGCCATTTATAGACGATCGTGCAGCTGACGATGCGCCTTTAGGACGACAAATTTACTTCGGTCCTGCGCGTAATGCACGCGAGTACTTTCAAAATCTCGGTTTCGAATGCCCAGATTCACAGACCACACCCGATTTTCTCACTTCGATGACGTCGCCTTCTGAGCGTCGCACCAAACCTGGCTGCGAAAATTCTACGCCACGAACTTCTGATGACTTCGCACGCTGCTGGAAGGAGAGTTCTGAACGACAAGAACTTCTGCGTAAAATTGAAGAATACAAACGCGATCACCCGCTCAAAGGTCCTGGTCACGCGCAATTTTCAGCCTCACGGAGTCTGGAGAAGTCCCAGAAGCAACGTACGCGATCGCCGTTCACGCTTTCATACTGGAGCCAAATCCGTCTTTGTATGTGGAGGGAGTTTCAGCGGCTGAAAGGTGACCCGAACGTACCAATCACAATGCTCGTCGTCAATTTCTCCGAGGCCCTGATCATTGCCTCGATCTTCTACAACCTGCCCGGGAACACATCTTCTTTTTTCAAGAGAGGTGCTGTTTTGTTCATGATGGTATTGCTCAATGCTTTCGGCAGCATGCTAGAGATCATGAGCCTCTATGCTAAACGACAGATTGTAGAGAAGGTGCGTCAAAGACATAAAGCATGTCATCATGCTTAACTAACCTCGCACATAGCACAACCGATACGCACTATATCACCCGAGTGCAGAAGCGATGGCATCAATGATCATGGATGTAAGTCGATATCAATCTTCAAATCCCGGTCAAGGCTAACATTGGTCGAAGATGCCATATAAGATTCTGAATTCTCTTGTCGTCAACTGCACACTTTATTTCATGGCTAACCTTCGCCGAGAGCCTGGGCCCTTTTTCTTCTTCTTTCTAGTCGCATTCACCATGACCTTGTCGATGAGCATGTTCTTCCGCTTGTTCGCAAGTATGACTAAGACTATCGCGCAAGCTCTTGCCCCCAGCTCTATCATACTTTTATGCTTGGTTCTCTATACAGGGTTTGCGATTCCTGTCGATTACATGAAAGGGTACGTGCATTTGACGTCTTGGTTATTGTACGCTGACTTATTTCAGATGGGCAAGTTGGATCCGTTGGATTAACCCTGTTTCCTATGGCTTTGAAAGTGTCATGGTGAACGAATTTCATGACCGACAATTCCCATGCTCAACCTTTATCCCTTCCGGACCAGGATACGAGAACATTTCCCCTGACCAGCGAGCATGTGCTGTGCGGGGAAGCCAACCTGGACTAGATTTTGTTGGTGGTACTGCCTTTGTCGAATCCTCATACTCATACCAATGGAACAACCGCTGGCGGAACTATGGGATCATTGTGGCCCTCACCATCTTCTTGTTCATCGCTCATCTGGTCATGTCAGAACTGGTTGCGTCCGAACGCTCGAAGGGTGAGGTTTTAGTGTTCCGACGATCAAAGATGGCAAAGACCGCACGGCGTCAAGGTGTGGATGAAGAGACTGGAAAAACTTCTGCTCATCAAGGAAATAAGATTGAGACCAGCGGTACCTCCACACCCAACGTTCAAAAGCAGCAATCGGTCTTTCATTGGGAGCGCGTCAATTATGAAGTACAGATCAAAAGTGAGACTCGTAAGATCCTGGACGAGGTAGATGGTTGGATCAAGCCGGGGACACTCACAGCGCTCATGGTAAGATCTTCTTTGAAAGGACGAGATCAATTCATCTAACATGTTCATAGGGAGTGTCGGGTGCAGGCAAGACGACATTGCTCGATGTTCTGGCGAGTCGCACAACGATGGGCGTCATTTCTGGAAGCATATTTGTTGATGGTCGGGATCGCGATGAAAGTTTTCAGCGCAAGACGGGATATGCAATGCAACAAGACTTGCACCTCGAGACATCGACTGTGCGCGAAGCCCTCGAATTCTCAGCCCTGCTTCGCCAACCTGCCGAATACTCCCGGGCTGAGAGGGTGGCCTATGTCGACCATGTCATTGATTTGCTCGATATGCAAGAGTATGCCGATGCAGTCGTCGGCTTACCTGGATCTGGTCTCAACGTTGAGCGCAAGTCATACCTTCCTGATTTTCGTGGATGATAGGTGCTAACATCGCGCAGAACGCAAACGCTTAACCATTGGAGTGGAACTCGCAGCTCGACCCAAGCTGTTATTGTTTCTTGACGAGCCTACTTCCGGATTGGACAGTCAGACTTCTTGGTCGATATGCGACCTGATGGAGAAGCTCACAAGAAACGGCCAAGCCATCCTCTGTACAGTACACCAGCCTTCTTCCCTTCTGTTCCAGCGATTCGATCGCATTTTGCTCCTGGCGAAAGGCGGTCGAACGGTCTACTTTGGCGACATCGGCCGCGATTCGAGTGTTCTCCTGGACTACTTTGCACGCAATGGCGGTCCCAAATACGCCACTGGAGAGAACCCTGCTGAGTATATGCTTGCGGCAATCGGAGCAGCCCCAGGAGCTGAGACCTCGATCGACTGGCCTCAGGTGTGGAAAGCTAGCCAGGAGTATAAAGAGGTACAAGCCGAGCTTTCGAGGTTACGGGATCTCGTCAACCAGCCCTCTGCTGTCATGGATTCATCTGAAGGAAGCCACCAAGCCTTCGCCGCTTCGTTCGCCACCCAGCTCTCTGCTGTGGGTAAACGAGTTGCTCAACAATACTGGCGCACTCCCTCCTACATCTACTCTAAAGCCATTCTCACTATCGGTGGTTCTCTCTTGATCGGCTTTTCGTTCTTCCAGGGCAACAACACTCAACAGGGCCTCCAGAACCAGATGTTTGGTGTATTCATCTTTTTGTTCGTGGTCATCCAGCTCATCTACCAAATTCTTCCTATGTTTGTGGTTCAGAGAACCCTGTATGAAGCCCGGGAACGCCAATCGAAGACATACGCATGGCAAACGTTCGTATTATCTAATATTGTGGTCGAGATGGCATGGAATGCGGTAAGTGCATTCTAGTTTGTGTACTGACTAAAACTAATTCGTTCCCACAGTTCATGGGCGTATTCTGCTTCATTGTCTGGTTCTATCCCGCGGGCCTCTACCGCAATATGGAGGCTACCGATGCCGTTAACATCCGCTCTTTCCACACGCTGCTCCTAGTTGTCGTGACCTTCCTCTTTGCGTCAGCATTGGCGCACTTGCTGATTGCCGGAAGTCCGAATGAGGACGTTGCCGGTGCATTCGCAACGCTACTATCTATCATGCTTTACGCCTTTTGTGGCATTCTCTCTGGACCTAGCACGCTCCCTGGTTTCTGGATTTTCATGTACCGTGTCAATCCACTTACCTATCTGGTTTCAAGTTTCATGTCGACAACACTCGGTCAGGCATCTGCTTATTGTGCAGATAACGAGTTCCAGGTCTTCGCCCCGGCCAACGGGACCTGCCTCGAATATATGCAACCATACATGTCAGTAGCCGGGGGCTATCTCCTCAACGAACAGGCGACAGACCAATGCCAATACTGCCAAATTGACAGCACCGACCAGTTCCTTGCCGGCATCAACGCCAACTGGAATACTCGATGGAGGGACTTCGGCTTGCTTTGGGTGTACGTTGTCTTTAACGTCGCAGGTGCTGTGTTTCTTTACTGGCTGTGCCGCGTACCCAAGGGCAAGAAGGCGAAGAATTGAGAAATGGAGTCCTCGAAGATGCAAGTTTTTTGGTATCCGAGCTGTTCGTTATACTTGATTGTGTCAGAACGAATTTGCAGGCGGTAATAGACTTTTTAGATTTCCTTAGCTATGAGGATTAGATATAGTTTAATCGTAATAATGTGTCTTAGCGTTCAGTCTAGTCAGCAAAGCTGTACCCTGTGATGTCACTTCCCGAGCTTACATCACGAAAATTGCGTCACAAAATTCATTACCGCAGAAACAGCATCAATTTGTAGATATTTTGAAGCTCAGAGACAAATTGTGAGCCTCTGAACAGTCTTATGTGACATCTTCCCTTAATTCGCCCAACATGCCGCAAGCCAATGGGAACATCAGCCCAGAGCGCTTCGTTGAATCACAGCCACAGCGCCAATCTGCGGTACGGGTAGCAGTCAAGAACTTCTCTCCTATTTGTACGTCGTATCTTCCCTTCCTATCTATTTAACGGAGGTTTGGTTGTTCTTGGGGAAGCATTTCAGCTGATTTGTCTTGATGAATATGCTCTCGTTCTGGGCATAGCATTGGCAAGGCTTGACAAAGCTTCAATGGTGTAAAGCAATAACGGCGTGCTAACATCGAACGCGCAGGGTTCCTCATTTCCATGGACACGGGCATTATTTCCATTATCATGAACATTCTGCCTTGGCAATTCAACGGCCTGGGTATCATCTCAACGACAATGTTTGTCTTCAACCTCGTGCTCTTTGTCGTCTTCGCTCTGCTGGCCATGACTCGCCTGTTCATGTTTCCTCGCCACGTCAAATCTGAATCCTTGAACCAAGTCGAGGAGATCTCGTACCTAGGCACTCCCACAATCGCATACCTCACACTTGTAGCGCAAGTTGCGCTCACCTGCAGCACGGCATGGGGCTTTCGGCTGACGATGCTTGCGTATGTGCTGTGGTGGATCGGTCTTGTGTGGGCAGTGATACTCTGCAGCGCGTCCGTCATCGTGCTTGCGAAGCGGAGTATCACAGATGACAGGACCTTGTCACCTGCAATCTTCCTGCCGCTGATCGCGGTCATGACGGTCGGCACAACGGGTGGCATCGTCACACGCTACTCATTTGGCATGTCTTCGCGCCTGGCAATTCCAATCATCATCACAAGTTATATGGCTATTGGTTATGCGTTTTTTCTTTCGCTGCTGTACTATGCGATCTATGCGCATCGTTTGCTTGCTGTCGGTCCCCCAATGAAAGCCAAACTGCCAAGTCTATGCGTCACAATTGGACCATTGGGACAGTTTGCCACAGCTATTCAGCTACTGAGTACCGCTGCAGATACGAGGGGTCTTTTTGGAGACTACAACCGTGGGACTTGGTTGACAGCAAGCTCGGCAAGCACTGTATCTGCTGCGAGCGAGTTGATCGCTTTGTTGGTCATCGGATTTGGCTTCTTATGGATCACAATTGCATGGTATATGATCTTTGAGGCGGCATTACAAAGGAAACTGCCCTACAGTTTGACGTGGTGGAGCATGATTTTTCCAATGGGTAAGTCGTCACATGAATATTCGTGCACTCATAATTACTAATAGGTCTCAGGTGTTTACACAACAGCGTTAATCAACTTGTCCATCGCTCTCAACTCTGACGCGCTCCGCGGACTCTCAGCCGCGCTTTTGGTCATACTGGTCATTCTTTACTTCATGAATTGGGGGTTCACGCTCTGGACACTCTTCACTGGAGTCGCACTCGGCATCCCACAACAAAGAGAGGAAGAAAATGGAGATGCGAAAGAAAAGTCTAAAAAGGAGCATGAGACACTGTCGGGGTTAGGTCAGAGGGAGCAGGAGTCGCAAGAACGGGACCAAAGCCAGCAGAGTAGTGATCATGTCTAGGAGCCAACAATCATATTGTCATTTCCATGTAAGGTCGCAATACGCTCTTACCGACATCAGATGTCTTGCAACTCCGAGAACCAGCGCTGCGAGGACCTTATGAAGCGGAAGTCCGGGTTTACTTGGCGACACCCAACGTCTTGGTGTGTTCCTGCGTAATCAAGTGCAACATGGTGAGGATGCGGGATGCTAGCAAGGAAAAATGTACACGGCGTTAGAAAATGTCTTCAATTACTTTGGCGCTAAATAAATTACAAACAATGGAGATATGAAAAGCGCTATACCAATGATTATTCCTCCTCTTGCTGGGCCCTTGCCCGCCCTTGAGTACTCTCTATAGCTCCATGCTACCAATATCAGCCACACCATCGACTACTTCTAGACAAGGAAAGCAGCAAAGCCAAATGCGCCAGCAAGTGCAGCGCCCTTCGCAGCCATCAATGCATTAGCGCCCCCGGTGAACTCGGTCACTGGTGCTGACTGGCTCCTAGTCACTGTAGCAAGTGTGCCAGAAGCAGAGGAGGATGCAGAAGCAGAAGCAGTGGGAACAGCGAGAGTAGCAACAGTCTTAAGCAGCTCTGGCGTCGTGGTATAAGTCATCAAGTCTCCGCCAAAAGCGAGCGAGGCGGTCGCCAAAGGCAGGTGAGAGACAGAAGATGCGCCAGGGAAAGCGACACGCTCGGTTGCGGCTGCAGATGGCTGCAGAGAAGCGCGGTCGAACTCTCCAGGGGCAAGAGCGCTGAGTAAAAGTTAGCTGGTGCAGCTTGTGATGGGCAAGAGTACTCTACCTGTCGATAACATGTGCAACACCGTTGTACAAGATGGTGTTCGGGAACGTGATTCGTGCGTTGTTGACCCATGCCGAACCGTCCGGCAGCACCGTGATTGTGAGGTTAGCGCCTTGGAGAGATGGCACAGTAACATTGCCGAGAGAAGGCGAGAAAATGACATTGTTGGGAATGATGTGGTAGGCAAGAACCTCCTGGAGTGTCGCTACATCTGCACTCTGGACCACGGAGCCAATGTTTGCGAAAGCCTCATTGGTTGGAACAAAGATAGTGTAGTCGGAGAGGTTGAGGCCTTGCTGGTCAGCTCCGGTCAGACCAAAGTCGATGCTCAATCTAGCTGTTTCGAAAGCGGCGTTCAAGGCCGTGTAACCGGCACGGTAGGTGAACAGCTGGAAAGGGGCTCCAAAAGAAAGGACTGTATCGATCTTGTGGACTGTAATGCCCTCTCCCAGCTTAATATCCTGTTTTTAATATTAGTCAATGGAGTTCCTTGTTCTAGATAGCAGTATCACATACAGCCTGAGTGACAGTAGAAATCGTCTGCTCCCCAGAAAGGACGCAAACTTCATCGCCGTTCTTAACAAGACCATTGTAAGCGCCGCCAGTAAAGTTGGAGAAGGGTTGGCGGTCGTCGATAAAGGAAATATCGAGCAGCGTTTGGGCAAAAATCGGGATATCCGTAATGACATTGGAAGGGTAGACGCCTTTGAAAACGTGATTCGAAAGAAGAGCACCAATTGCAATACTGTTATTGCGATATTCAATAGCTTCGCCCTCGGGTATGTCCCGGGGCACCTTGGCAAAGGCTTCGTTGGTAGGCGCGAAGATGGTGATGTTCGAAGATGTCGCAAGAGTGTCTGCGAGGCCATCCACGAGACCAACAAGATCAAGTAATGTGCTAAGGTCGGGCTGGGAACTGAGGAGTGCAGCAAGGTCGCCCTGAGCCATGCAAGACCCAGCCATGACAACGGAAGTCCAGAGTGAGAGACGCATATTGGGTGGTCGCGGGCAGAGATTTTCAGAAATGTTGTCGCAAGTAGGATGATGATGCGGCTCGAGTGAAGTAAGCTGAAAGTATACGATGCGAAGCTGAAGTGTGATGCTCTCGACAGCAGACGGTCAATAAGTCCTTTATAGTCAGTTCTGAGCACCCATGTCCTTCATCCTTCACCAGTGAAGAATAAATTGTCAAGCAACATGACGTCTACACAAGACGTTTTGGAGTCGTTCTGAGTACAACGATGGTGAGAGTGCGAAATGACCTGGTGGTCAGCTCCGTGCCTTGTTGTTGATCGACACATCGTGGCTTTCTCCGCATTTGGTTGCCCAGACATGCACAGCCTTGTCCAGACATGCGGCGTAAACACGTAGACCAATCGTAGCGGGCGGTGTGGGAAGCGATGCGGTTAAAATTCACCGTCCCCACCACAGCTAGGAGGTTAGAACAGGTGGAGCATGTTGCAGCACCCAGTGAATATCTACCTAGCATCATTTTCATGAGGCATACATTCAGCGACAAAGGATATCGTTCAGTTCCAAGCACTGCACGCTTGATGGCTACAACAAGTGCACGTCGCTATGGACGTATCGCTGCGTTACATAAGCCGTTATGGGCATACCACGCGGCAGCGAGGGGAGTTGGTACGAGGGCAATCGGTGATCGCCAGGTACTGTAAATGCTAACGGACTATCGGGTTGTCGGACTTTGCAGCCTTGTTCAACGTTGGCTGAAGGATGTGCACAAGCTTCGTCATCACATGCATGAATGAGTGTGGAGACGGCCAAAAATTACCGGACCCCTGTCCGTCCAAACATCAATTTAGTTGCACGTTTTCCCAGATCTTGAATATACACCGGCGCACCTATGCTGATCGAAAACAGTTTCAGTTCATGATTACGTCTCCTGCGATGGTTGCTTCGTATCGCTGCAGGATGGCTGTGTAGTCGTTGTACCATCGCTCCAACCATGACGTCGCATCGAACATGCGGGTGGTGTAACAGCTCATCGTCGGGTCCAGAACCCTCATTTGCATCGTCAAAAGCCGCAGTTTCACACCACACTCCTCTATGCGAAAGCAGTCTTTCGTTAAACATTGCCCGTATGTATTCGCTGGGTCCGTCGAGGCAACCAGTAGATTGACCAAGACAAACAGAGAATAAAGCACAATCGGCGGGAAGCAGAAAGTCGGAAGACTGAGAAGCAAAGCAGGGTCCATTTCTGCAGCGGTGTCGATCACTGCGTGGCAGTGCTCAACGAGACTTAGAAGCGCATCTCCAAAAGGTGGTATGATATGGGCTGGCTGTGGGTAGTCCTTGACTATGAGGCGCCCTGGAATGAAGGGCGCAGCAAACGATGTCTTATTTGTGGGTGTATGGAGCAGAACTTCATGGATGTGAACCATGGCCGCATGATACCACACCGTAAGTGTCTTGGATGCGGCTAGGCTGGGTGGGATGTTGGCGGCCCAGTAATCGACCTTGGCTTTCAGCGTCTCAACCACGGCGAGCGTGTCGTAATTGTTCCCGTCCAGGAACACTGCCAATTGACACAGATACAGAAGACTTGAAATCTCATCAATCAACTGGACAACACGAACGATCTGGCATAAGAGTACGTCGGATGCATCTCCTCTAACCTCCAAGTCTAGTAGACACTCCTGATGATGAGCGTTCCAAGGAACAGCGATCGTACGGCGCGTGCTGATGGACGATGTCGCGAGGGCCACGAAACACGCAAGCCAAGTTCGTCTTGCGTCAAGCGAAGTCGGACCTTCGTGCATGGAGAAGTACGCTGGTGGGGATGGTTGTAACGATGGACCAGCAATTCCGAGATCGATTGACATGTCAACGGCGAGCGTGATTAGCTGGTAGCAACTGCCTTGCTGGCCTTTTCGCGATGTCTTGCTCCAAAAAGAGGCGACAAGCAACGCCTGGACCAGTTCCAGAGACCTCTGGCCTCGACCGATCAGCTCGTTACCCAGAATATACATAGCTTCTCGAACAAGCTCGTCGTGTACTTCCAATTGGGTACCCTGGGTCTGTTGTGTGACAGAGTAGACCAAGATACAGAGCAGTAAAATTGGGGATTTAGTCCGCATCTCGTCCAAATTCATGGATAGACGAATGACTGGCCACGCCGCCCCCGCGTTATTGGCGTAGAAAAAGAGCAACTCTTGTTGTTTGCTGACAGGAATGCGAGTATCCAGAAATGACAGGACAGCTTCGTCGTAATTTTCGTGCAGGCTGCCGGGAGACCGCCCTGGTGTGGCGCTGTTGCTTCGTTCTTGCAAGGCAACTTGAAGTTCTTGAATCTGCGTTTCAAGCTCCTGGATGCGGTCGCGTTGCAGGCGTGGCGCTGCTGGAACACATCCCAGACCATTGCGACTGCATCGCTCGCATATTCCTCCGAGAGCTGTGCTTACATCGCATTTGATCTTCAGCCGGTGGCACTCCTCGCAAGCACGAGCACGCTTTCTTGTACTGGGAGTTCGATCTAGAGAAGACATGAGTATCAACAATGAATTTGCAATAAAGCTTCTTTTTTCAGTATGTGAGTTTTCGAGATACAATCATCTAGTAGATTTACTGTCGTGACGGCGACCACTAGAAAGGGCTGAGGCGCAGCAGGATTGGCAGTGGCACCTGCCTGAATAGAGTGATGGTAGACGTTTTGGGCGGGAAGCCAAGTCTAGAGGCGGGGAAAGAACCCACCCGATCAAATTTAGGTATCTTGCGTTGAACTTTTCGCATTATTTCTCTGGGGCAGGAGGAATCAAAACATGAAGACAACATCGCTTACCTGGGCGGCACAAAGCGGCGTACACCGTGAGGTTATTGTCAAAGAATCACCGGCTGTTTTACTGATTATGATTTCTTCGTTGTCATTTTTCCAGCCGCTGTTTTTTGTTCTATTGAAGTCTCATCTTTGCAATGTCAGAGACCTATTTGTCTGTTTGGCAAAGAATTCTGCATATCATATGCATCAGAATCCACTGGAAGCTGAGCTGGCGCAGCCAACAGATAGGGTAGTGGACGCTGATGAGCATGTGCGCAAGAGTCAGTGCTCCTAAAGGCAGCCAGCAGCCTGCGACTCGGAGGCCGAGGTTTTCAGGCAATTGTTAGTGGGACTGGCGTTCATTGAATGCCTATAAACAATTGGAAGTGATACTGCTGAATCTGTGGACGACCTGGTCTTCTCCTTTGACACCCAGGGATCGATAAGATCTATACTTGTGTCAACATGCAACGCTACGTTGCTTCGATCATTCCCCTGCATTCTCCGTGTTTCGTGTATGACATAGTAAGCCACCTTTTGTCCCATGCTAAGCAGACACGAAGATCGGGATCATGTTGTCATGCGATGCCTATGTCCTTCCTGAATCACTGAATCACAAGGTTATGTGTGCGGTGAACTGACTGGCTTCGATTGGATCGGTTGCGTGCTAGTCGCGCCTCGAGTGCTCTTCAGACTACGCCCACAGTTAGCGAATTGCTGCACTTTCGAGAAGGAGCTCACATACCGTCGAGGTAGTCAGCAGCGATCAGCAGCTCCAAGCATAACTCAGGCGGAATATCCATATCCGAGACATCCTTGCTATCGGCATGCTTTTGGTTGTAGTAGAGGTATTCACAGACTTTCTCCAAGACAACACCGCTTCGCCTCGTCAGCTTGGTGTGCGGTTTGAATTATGAGGCGACGATGCTATGGTGGCGTACTTGATCGTGGGGAAGTCCATACGGTTTCGCGTCGTCTCTTGGAAGCCAGCTAGCCCTTAATTAGTATTTTTGTTCATTTAGAAGGGTAAATCTCGTACACTCCGGGTTCATCGCCCTCTTGATTGTGCCAGCGATACAGGCTGCTGAGCGCAGCAGCTTGAACTCGAAGCCGTCATTCGATACCAACGTCACGTACTCGCTAGTCTTTTCGCCGCTCATTGCGAAAGGCTGAGTTGGTTTTAGGGGCGTGATGTGCAACTGATGGTGGTTACCTCAAGGAAGGAGAGATAAAGTTGCTATTTGAGGCTGAAGGTGCTGCACAGGAGGACCACGATCGCGAAAACGCGCCATCACGTGCCAAATCTCACGTCATCATCTAACACTATCCTCACTGTCATCAAACAATCGCTTGCTGTGTTCTCGTAAGAACACCAGAGCTTCGACACAGATCATTAACATTATAATTGTGTCGACGGTCTAACGTGGAGTTTGCCCAAGCAGTACATGGCGTGGACTTGCCTCTTTCAGCAACGAGCTGCCCCGCCGCACCCCGCGGGAGTATGAGTCGTCGCACTTGACGTCCGGCTGCCATGCGATTAGCAAGGTTGGAGACGCGTTTGACGCCATTATGTCGCCCTTCAAATACCAGGGCTCATCTCCGATAGCTCGGTACCTTGCGAATTGACAAATGAAACTATGAGGTGGAATAAAGCATCTCTCCTGCTGCCAGCCTTTGCTTCGGCGCACTGCACTCGTAAACATCACCAAGAAGCATTCTCGCAGGAGCGTCTCGATGAACTACAACAGAAATGGGGAACTGATGTAGGTTTTATACGGAACGCAGGGAGATTGCAATTGACAACTATAAGTGGGGTTTCAGCGGCATCTCGACTTTCGCCCATCTACCTCACACACGCTGCTTGACCCATCCTGAACAAGCATATGACATCGCCATACTCGGCGCGCCTTTCGATACCGCCGTGTCCTACAGACCAGGAGCTCGATTCGGCCCCCGAGCGATTCGCTCTGGTTCAGCACGTCAAACATCGTTCAGAGGATATAATGCACGAGCTGGCCTCAATCCCTTTACATCATGGGCGAGCATTGTAGACTGTGGAGATATTCCAATAACGCCATTCGACAATGCTCTTGCCTTGCGTCAGATGAGCGAGGCCTACCTTGAGCTTGCCGGAAGGGGTCCCACAGAGAAGAGTGCTGAGAGTGGGGTCAAATACTTCAGCAAGCCCAAGGTCATCACACTGGGTGGCGACCACAGCGTCGCGCTACCTGCGCTCAGGGCATTAAACAAGGCATATGGGCATCCTATCACAGTCGTACACTTTGACGCTCATTTGGATACATGGCATCCAGCTAAATACCCCTCGGCTTGGATCGATCCTGAGGATTCAACAACGCAGTCCTTCCTGAACCACGGCAGCATGTTCTGGCTTGCTTCTACCGAAGGCCTTATTGCGAATGGCTCAAGTGTGCACGCTGGGCTAAGGACCAGGCTGTCTGGCGATGATGAAACTGATTACGAGGATGACACACAGCAGGGATGGATGCGTATCTCCACAGACGACATCGATGACATTGGAACCAAAGGCATCATTGAGTCTATCATGAAGCGTGTTGGCACAGAAACCCCTGTGTACCTCAGTATTGACATTGATGTCATCGACCCTGGTCTGGCACCCGCTACAGGTACACCAGAACCTGGAGGTTGGTCTACCAGGGAGCTGATCAGGATCTTGCGAGGAATCGAGGGATTGAACGTCGTGGGTGCAGATATTGTTGAGGTTAGCCCGGCCTACGACAGCTCCGCGGAAATCACAAGCGTTGCTGCTGCCCAAGTAGTCTACGAAGTTCTGACAAGCATTGTCCGCAAAGGCTTGACTGAGCAAGCTAAAGTTGGAAGCATCAAGAGCAGCGAGAAGGATGAGTTGTAGGGCGTTGGAGAATGATGTTGAGATGGAGCTGGCGGTTGAACTGATCCGGGACTACATGCGACGCTGCGACGGTAGTCATTTGCATATCTGTGGCATGGATCAGCATCTTTGAGGGCACGTGTATGTATTAAAATTGATCCGTAACGACGCACGAATGAACGAGATTAAGAACTACGTATTCATCTGCCAAGCCAAATACAACCTACGTCATGACTCGCACATCAAAACTAACAACTTGAAATGCCTGCGACATCTATAAATACTCTTCATTCATCACGAGCACTCACTAATCAAACAACACGCAGCTATGGAGCACTATGCGCCTCACCCCCGCTCTCAATTCGAAGGGTTCTACTCCAAGTTTGACTTCGAAAGCGGCGCCCACATCGCCCTGATCATCTGCTCTGTACCTCAAGCCAAGACCCGCCCGCACATGGTGTCCTTTACTTACTACCCCAAATCTGGCAGCCCAATATTCCAGCGCGAAGAATTCGTGGAAAACATAGAGCGAAAAGTCACAGACGCGAAAACGAATGCCTTCGAATTAAGGGTTCCGGGGATAGGCTATATGGCCTGTCACGCCGATGGAACAACTTCCTATAGACTGAACGCGCCAGAATGGAGTTTCGAGGCCGACATAACCGCGGTAACGCCGTGGCGGACTGATAAGAATACACCCGAGGGATGGATGATAAACCTTCCGCTGCCGCTGCACTGGCACGTGCACAGTACCTGTTCACCGTGTACATTCAAACTCGCCATCCCTCCTCTCGGCGCCTCGCATCCTGAAGCCGATCGGAAGGGGAAATGCCATGTGCATCAGGAGAAGAATTGGGCGAACAGTTTTCCAGACGCGCATATGTGGGTACAAGCCTTCAATGCTGATGAGATGAAGGGCGTGTGTCTAGCTGGTGGCAAGATCTTAGGGCAGACGGCGTACATGCTCGGGTATCGGTCGAGCGACCTGGTTTTAGACTTTGTGCCGCCGTTTTCGGTGTCGTATCTCAACATGCCTTTTCTGAGCCCCTTCATGAGTGTCGACATTGATTGGGAAAACCGAACTTTTGCCATCTCAGTGTCAAACTATGTCAATAAGTTGGAGTTGAAGGCGCATGCACCGAAGGAGTATGGCTGGTTTGGCCTCGCGAGTCCGTTTCCTGATGGCCACAGGGCAAATTTTTGTCGTGAGAGCTTCATTGCGACGATAGACGTTAAAATGTATGAGAGCGAAGGCTGGATGCCATGGCATGCGTGGAAGCTCGTCAAGCAAGAGAAGTTCGAGAACGCAAGTCTGGAATTCGCGGGTGGGTACTATCCGGAGAGGGGAGAATCAAAGAAGAAGTAGTGCTTGTGTAAACGGGGTTAATAAAATCATTCGTGGGGAAGAGGTGATCACTTGTCGAGGGTAAGTCTGGGAATCGGTTCTATGTTACATTGCGAACATGAATAGCATTGATTTCACCAATTTCTATCGCGCTGACTGATGCGAAAGAGGCTGTTCGGCGTCAAAAATGGACTCTGAGATGTCAAATCTTGTAGCCTTTGAATTGCCTCGTCTCCACATTCCTTTCAAACATGATATCCAACTCCTCGTACGTGCGACCCTTCATCTCTGGCACTCGCAGAAACCACCAGAGCAGACACGGTATCGACAAACCTCCAAAGAAGAAACCTAGCTTTCCCCCAAGATTTGCCTCGTCCGGATTGATAAGGTAGGGTATGGCTACAGTCATGACGATACCGACAAGCGCTTGTACTGCAGTAGCGACAGCGATGGTCTTCGAGCGCACACGCGTGGCGCTCACCTCGCAGAAGATAGCAAAAGCTACAGGACCAACGCTCCAATTATAGACTGAGTTCCATAGCAAGAGCCTCCTTGTGTTAGTTCAACCTAGTCTGGTGAGTACTTGCCAAGGGCATCACTTACATGGTTGACTTGGCCCATACTGCCCCTTGAGTTGGTACACAGTCTAAGATACCGACAAGGAACATGATGGTAGTAAGGACAGATAGGCCTACACCGAAGAGTGCCCGCCGGCCAAACTTCTGCATGAGATACCACGAAAGTAGTACGCTTACCCAGCCAAGGGCCATGAAGCCGATACCCATCGCTACGACAAGCAACGAGTCAGTAGAATGCTACTGGAAACAGATGGTATGACTTACAGTACGCTTGATCTGTGTTCAGACCAGCCAGACTGAAGAAGTATGTCCCGTAGTTAATCAAATACACACCGCACAGAACCTGTGTTGTGTACACACCGATCGTGATCTCCGTACGTCGCCAGTTCTTCTTCTTGAACACGTCGTAGTAAGTACTGCCCGCTTCCATATCTCTTTCTAATGCGTCGGTTTCCACAATGTGAGCTAGAGCAGCCTTGACATTCACCTTCTCACTCGACAATCTCTTCAGCGCAGTCTCTGCATCTTCGAAACGGCCCTGTCTAACTAGCCAAAATGGCGATTCCGGCGCGAACCACATCCCAGGGATGATGATCAGGCACCAAAACCACTGCAGCGAAAAAGGGATCGAGTACGCCCAATGACTTTCCAGATGCTGAGTCGCAGCCGTGACTCCATTACCCAGAAGCTGCCCCGTGACAAAGCAGAGATTGACATAACTCGTGCTCACACTCCTGAGCGCTAAGGGACTGACCTCCGACGCATACGCCGGTGCAATAACAACAAAAGCCCCGAGTACAAGCCCGGCAAGTAGTTCGCCAGCAAGAAGGACAGGCAGGGAGCGAGCAAAGAATTGGATGAATACTAGTCCTGCGACAGCGAACACACACACATTGAAAGTCTTCTTGCGGCCGAACCACTCCATTGGGTAGCCTGCGGCAAGTGCGCCTACGACTTGGCCGATGGGATTACCCATACCGAGGCCAGTTTGCCAGGCGGCAGAGATGATGTATCCGTCCTCGAAGGCATATCCGAACTGTTTCTGAAAAGCAGGCATGGCATACAAGTTACCGAGAAGCTGAGGATCGAATGCTGTGTTCGCAGTTAGAGCGTAATCATGAACGGGCCACGGAGAAACAAATACCAAGCATTATAACCCCAAGACTGAAGTACATTGACCAACCTATCGCCTTCGGATAGAGCTTTACAGCTTGTAGAAAAGTAAGATTGTGTTCGACTTCGATGGCTTCGCGAACATCCTCTGCAGCGATGGAGAGCTTGCGCGCCATGACGGGCGTTCCGACGTCTTTGCTTGGAGCAGCCATGGTGGAATAATGAGTACTTGGTGAAGTCGTAGTCTCAAGCAAGGCCGCGCGAGAGGCTTGTAAAGCTTGGTATGAGCTCGGCATCTTATGTATGCATGTGCGTCTGTAGAATATGGATCGTCGTTATCATCTGATTAGGCGTACCCCTCTTCACCCCATGTTCCAGATAGCGGTGCGGGGCTGGAAGTGTACAAATACCGATGCAGGTTCGGCAACGTTTCCGAATAAAGGATTACGGGATTACGAAGTAACGATGTTTGAGTTCTTACCTGAGATGGTATCGACGGACAAGGCAAGACTTAGAAGGTGCGCGTTGTCTGGAGCGTCATCTGGCGGACGCTAGGTACGTAGCCGAGGCGAGCAACGAGAGAGTTTAGAGGCAATGGACTTGGTCAACGAGTTGGAGGAAAAAAAGATGACTTGAAGCATAACAACACTACATCTCGATAATGAACCAGAACCCAACTCCAGCTCAATGCCGCTATCATAACAAACGCCTCGTGTGCATCGCTAATTGCTTGGTTGTACAATAATGGACTCGTTCTTTTTCGGTGTCCACACCAATGCCGCGAGTCCTGATGTCTTTGCCAGAGATTTTACTACTTCATCAGCCTTTTATTCGACCGATCACTCAAATCAACGTACCTTCTTGCATATCTCACACCTGGTCTCGACCTTTACAGTCGCCATTATAATTCCTTCGTGTCCGCGGCCACATTTGCGTTGGATCATTTGACCTTTAGAGCAGAGTTTCTGCAAGATGCACTCTGTGTGGCCGCACTTGTGAGAATATGCGTGGTAGTAGCACATTGTGGATGCTGTAGCGGCGGTCTCGGTCTCGGTAGGTATCAGAACGAAGACGAAAGAATGGCACACTGCGTAACTGGCGAGATAACAGTCAGACAGAGGAGTGATTACTAGAGCCTGAGATGTCTCGTGGGTGTTGAATGTGACGAGGTCAGACGCCAGAACAAAAGCAGTGTTGAAAACGAGCAATGGCTGTATAGTAATGAACCTGCGTTCTGAGAGTGCAAATTTGTATGCTGAAATCCTTGAAAGTATTGTAGGCTGGGCTATATATTCGTCACTTGTAGCTTCTACTGTATCACGATGGTTGTGCATTGCCTGTATCAGGCGTAATTGTCGATTCGTCCATGGTACAGCGAATGAAGTCGTAAGTATGTGTAATCAAAGCGATGGACAATCTTGTGAAGGCAAATGCTGGATGCAGAGATTGAGGCTAAGTCGCAAACTGTGACTGTAACAAGCTCTTAGCTGGTTCCACGGTGTACGTGTCAGAAGTCGTCAATTCGGACCCGACTTAGATGCTTCACCCTTTGCTGAGAATGGTAAGCTGGGTGAATTGGTATGCCTGTATCGCGGAACATTCATTCAGATGGAAGCTGCTACTGGTATTGTCCAGCGATGTGACGTTGAACCACAAAGCAGTGACAGGAATGTTTGGGTTTTCAAGTGACACGACTGCGCATCTTGTCGGGTACCTGACTTCAATCTTGATGCTGTGTCATTGTATCACCAGTTTGCCGAGTCGTTGGTTTGAGCAAGCTGCGGAAGTGGTTTGCTCGCTTTGCTGGGTCGGATTTTGTACGGATGTACTGATGTTTCCGTCCTTGGGATGATCTTACCGTCGGCACGCTGCAGCCCAGACACAAATCTTCCTGTAGGCAGCACAGCCCGCAGTCAAGGCACGACTAGCTGTCTCACAGACTGTGCTTCCCTGACCTTGAGTTCGTCAAACCAGGTGACTGAGCGTCATCATGCGCTCCGAGATATGACCACAGGTCGTCCAGGGCCAGATCTTTCCTGATCTGCAAATCATGCAAAGGCAACAACCATGCCCTGTTGTAACTGTTGCTAGTGTCGGTCATACGATTCACTGTTCAAAACCTGCCAGGCCATTGTCACTTTGTCCTAGAAGCGGACTGATAACTCGGCAGTCGCCAGAGGCTCAAGTGGCTGTGCAATTTTGGCGTCCAGACTTGCGTGGTGGCGCCCTGTATGCCGAGCAGATCTCAAGGAGGCTGGGTTAGTGACAAACGATGGCGATCAAGTGTCCATTACGGCGTTGGCCAGCATATTCGTAAATACTGGCCAATCACAGCACACCCTCACCGCTACTTTTGATGCGCAACATGAACGCAGAGAGCATGGAAGGCTTACAATTGACAAAGCCTTTACTTGAGGTCATCGGTATGAGCGACCCCCTGCCACAACAACCTTGATTGACGGAGAGACAGGCACAGACAAGTGCAGACGAGTCAGGGTCTCAGAGTGACACCGCCGTGAAGTGACGTCGATCGGACGCAAAAGAAGCGCTCCGCTGTGGGCTGAAAGACCTTAGGGCTCTTGATATAGCCAAGAGCTGTCGTCTCCTCCCGAGGCATCGTCAGCTGGAATCTTAAGGGCCCACCGTGGCGTAGGGAAGTGCTGAAGCTTGAGATGAGATGGCCACATGTGCACTGTGTGGTGGGCATATGTCGCTGGTGGACTGCATTATCGGTCAAGAAATTGGTCGGAAGATGCTGACAAGATGACATGCCACACTCGGTGATGCTCTGCGACGTGCGCTGGCAGCCGTTTGCTGTTGGGATGAGGCGTGTGCGTCGATGAGGCAGACAGCCCTGCAAACGCACGAGAACATGGCGCAGAAGAGAGGCGGCGACTTCTCGCAAGTGTCATTGCTCCGGGCGATGGCGATTCGACGAATCTTGTCATCCGTGCCAGCTGTCAAGATGCGAACTACAATCGGTATGGAGACGATGCAGGAGACGGGTGTATTTAGCGGAGGATTTGGACAACGCATCGCTCGCCACTGCAGGTTGACGCAGAGCTGCACCTGCATATCCACAGGACCGGGCTCGAATTGCGGGTTAACACTACCAGCGACATCCACAGGATCCGCCTCGCTCGCCTCGCTCGCCTCGCTATTTCTTGACATCGTACTGTCCGGCGGTGGCCGTGGTCGCAACTGCCACAGTCTCACTGCTGCCGCTCGCTCTTCCCTCCTCAACTCCAGGCGGAAGGCACCCCGCACCCATCCTCGCGCAAATCTGGAGTGTGTGCGGCTCATCTCGTCTCGGACCGTCCCAAGACAACCGCATTGACCTCCGCTACACCGCCCGGGGAGAGCTGTCGCAGCTTTAACAACGTCGCGTCACCTCGCGCGCGGGGAATTGGAGCTGGAATTCGCGATGCGCTGTTTCCAGCCACCCTGCATCTACCTTTCCTTGCCTGACGACAGCTAGCCTATCCATACCCAAAGTTTCCGTGTTGCCTCATTCAACAGGCGCTGTGATTGGTCACGTCTTTAGGCCCGTCATCAAATGAAAATAGGGCTGTCGTTGTCTCGACTTGTCCTGTAGAGGTATCTTGACAACTGTGGGCTGTGCCACGCCATGTGGGCAGTCGCCCTCTTACAAGTGCAGTGCGCTGACACCTCCCAGGCACATACCCAACGTTTTCTGGCCTTCATCCTCCATTCTTGTACAATACCTCCGCTGCCCCAGACTCGGCTTGTCACAACTATTGTATATTGTACTCTTATCGAATCGACCCCATCGCCATTGCCCAATATAGCAATTCTTCGGGCCGCGCCATTCGACCAGGCCAATCCATCACCAAATTTCCGATTGCGCGCGTCACAAGAGCCGCGATTCACTGGCCACAACCATACGCACGGTCACACCCAAGCCTCTCGAAACACATCAATTGGTCGGCAGCCGTTGCTGACTTTCCATTCCCTATCTCCTGGGCGGTTTCATCGCACGGCGCCGTCGGTCAGCTCGGGCCGGGCTGCTCTCTGTGTCTATTGACAAGATAGAGCGCGGCGGTCCGGGTTGGCTGTGATTCAAGGTGAGTGAAGTCTACTTCTATCAGCAACCACCATTGTGCCAGCAGACATTGTTATTATTTCATCTCAAAGAGCGTCACCGCACGAACCTCACATCCCCAACTCTCCCCATCATCTCGATCCCTTTCATCACAAGACCAGTGTAGCTGCTAAACATCGAGCTCACAATCACAATAATCAGACACTGCAAAAAATGGCATCCCTGGATTTCGACCAGAAGTTTCTTGGGCGCATAGCCAAGCAGACGGAGGACTCCAATCCGTACCTTTCAGGCGCACTCTATCAAATACTCGGTCTCTCGATCCTCCTTTCAAGAAAACTCATCCGTGCAAGGAAGCTTCGCAAGCTCGATACGAGCAGAGACACACCTTCATTGGCATCGTATCAGCACATACTATGGATGTCTAGGGAAGGCCTGTCTATATTGGAGCTGTACGTGCTACCATATGCGCAAGACAATCAACATGGACCAGAATGCAGGGTTCTCAGCGTCAAACTACGCGCAAGCTTCTACCACATCTTCTGCCTTTTCCATAATCAACCACCTGTCACTATGACAAACATGGAATCAGCCGAGTCGAGAGCAATCGGCGCACCGCTATCGCCACGGTCCGGCAATCATCGCAAAGGCGGCCGTGGCTTGTCGCCTCCTTTGAAGCGTCATGGCAAGCAACCAGCGCTGCGCGAACCTATCGATTCGATGGTCTCAGAAACTTCATTCGTCACAAACCCCTATGCAGCAGGTGGGCCAGTTGGGACGCCTTCTCCAGGACCAACACTCAACGCACCTCCTGGACTCAACCCTGTGCCTATACCACAGCCTTCGTCGTTCCTCTTGCCGCCGTTAAACTTCGTGCCACTTGCTACTGGGTACTTCACTACAGCAACACAGTATGCCATGTCATACCTCCCTGGGTCCCATCCTCTTCGGTTGTCTGTGGCTCTTGAGCATAGTGCATTTCTATGGGACTGCGTACATGACCATAGCGAATCGCGACGTATCGCACGCCGTGCCATCAAAGATGTGTATCGTGCACAAGAAGCAATGGATGACAGCGAGTTTGAGGATGCCGCCGAGCTTGTTGCAGTTCTAGGCCGCATGATGAAGCGCAAGAGCTTCGAGACCACACCGCGAATGGGCGGTGTGGCTAGTCCGGAGCCGGTTGCACAAAGTGGTGCTCAGGTTCGAAACGATTACAGCGAAGGTGATACAGACCGTGGGTTCCCTGTAACCGCCCCACTTCAATACTCTCATAATTCTAGAAGAGCTGCCGACGGTCCACCAATAACAGTCTCTGCTCCACAAAGCCCACCCAAAGATCCTGCGCGCAGCCGAGCCCACAGTACTTCATCAAAACATCAGCCGACGAGCGGTCATGCGAATGCTCCACGTCTAGAGACGAATCGTTTGTCCGGAGGCAGCCATGAATCAACACCTCGCGCAAAACATATCAGTATGGAAAGCGGGGGCAGTATGACACCTAGAGCATCACAAGGCAAAGCCGGTCGTTCGCCTGCAACACCTTCAACTGTCCGTAGTGTCCATCAACACGCGGGAAGTGGTGGCTCGCACAAAACAAGTCCGCGAATCAGAAACTCTCCTCCAATACCAGAGAGCGCCGCTGTCACAGCTACCTACGAGAGCATGAGGACCTCCCCAGCCGACCGTCAATCGCCGCCACTACGTCGTTCTCCACGATCGTCTCCGAACCTTGACTCCCGCAGCAGGGCACCGAGCTGACTCGTAGCGGCGGGCAAGGAAAAGGCTAGGAAAATGGATGTCCAATGGCTTCCAAATGGGGAAGCGGACATTCGTTTCCTGCCACCTTCCGCAAATTCCACGCCTGTGGATGCTCGCCCGCCGATACAAGAAGCACTACGGCTGCCTTAGACTCAGATCCCCCATCTATATATTTGAAGAGACTTTATTCGTGATCACTCAACTCGCAGCATCCGGTGGCTACTATACACCACACACATTGTACCTGTACTGTCTATACTGTACGATGCACATCAGAACATTAAGACTTCGAGGGCGCCTTGCCCTGCATTTTTTGCGTGCAGTCTACTTCTGCCTCGATGAAGCGTTCACATTGGCAATTTCTTGGCGTAATTTGGGCGGACTGTTGCATTTTCTTCACTTTGTTCCCGAGATACCATTTCAGGTGGACGGTTTTGCTTAATGAAATATCACAAACTACGTGATAGGAGTCTATAATTAATGGAAATTTCACATGCTCTTCCCCATTACTCGTACCCCTTTCTGATATCCACTGCTGGGTACAGGATCCTGAGCATTCATAGCATAGTTTCGAACCACTTTGCCTGCTCAGACATCCCGCACACGACCATCTCCCCGCATTCCCTCCGCAAGGATACTGTAAAATGTCGCAACGTCAAGCCCATGCCGCACCATAGCCTGAACCCCAGCCACCCAATCTTCGATAGGAACACGATCTCGCACCGAAACCAGTGCTCGACCAATTGTTCGTCGTCTCTCTGCTCGATCGCCATGCTGGAAAGAAACTGGCAAGGCCTGCATAGGAGGAGGAGACGGAGGCGTGGGCGGAGTCTCGTTCGCTCGGTACCTCGGGGTGGTATGCGAAGTACTGATCTGAGGAGACGGGGGCGTAGCAGACTCTGAGTCCCGGGACGGAGTGAGCGGGTGAACTAAAACCGGCCCTAGGACTTGCACCGGCGAGAAAGATTGACCGAGGCCCTCAAGCTGGAGTGCCGGGGTTTCTTCACTGGCCCCATTTGATGATGCAGCTGTGGAGGTAGTCGGTGTGGTTTGGCTGCTGTGGGTCCGCATGAGATCGTGCTCTGGAATGTCCCATAGTGCCCGTATGCTGGGCGGACAGGCGGATGTGGCTTCCTGTTCCAGGTTGCGTAGTATCGCACAGGGTATAGTGGGCAGTGTCCTCTGGTAAAGTGCATTCAGCACCTCCTCAGTTGCGCGAGATGTGGGGATATTGGGTGTGGGAGTGAGGCTGAAGGGACCCTGATAATTGTATTTGAAGTGGTTGTTCATTGTGAAGATGATTATGGGTTTGTGGAGGAGTGGTGGTATGAATCCTGAATTGGGCTTCTCAGGATGTGTCGCGTATCTTATTGTTTCGATGGCGAGAAATTTGAATAGAAAGTATCTCAGCACGACGTTCAACCTTGGGTTCAGCTGAGATGTACCATAGTTGAAGGCGCTTGGCAGTGAATGTGAATTATTCGCATGTTTGTGAATCTAAAGAAATCGGGGACTGGCGACCAAGAGCCTGAATATTGTTTCCCGATCGTGAGTTTGTGATATATTCCAATCATCATTGTAGCCACGAGAATAGACTCGAATTTTATATACATCTTGATTATGCTATGAAATACTCGCAGCACACCCGCTCCATCGTGCCTTTAAGCCCCGCCCAGTGGAATGTAGAACCTGCTCTTCAAGCTCGCATCTTCCAGATCATCTATCATGTCATAAACGTTTCTTTCGTCAATCCGTGTTCTTATCTGAGCTGATGCACCATTCTGGCACAGAGTCGTGAAAAGATCGGTATCTCCATAGTGAACAGCATGATGCATTGGTGTGAGCCCTTCTCTGTCAACTGGATCTTTGTTTGCACCACAGTCGAGCAGAATTTGAGCTTCAAGAGATCCAGAGCACATGTGCAGTGGAGTCCAGCCTGACTCATCAATGACCTCGATAGCAGCACCTTTTCGAAGAATCCGTCGCATGGCATTTGACTGCTTGTGTTGGGCAGCCAAGTGGAGTGGGGTTCGACCACTGGATCCGATAGCACTGAAATCAGCCCCGTGGTTAATCAGAAGATGCACAATATTTGTCCTGCCAGTTATGATGGCGACGTGCAACGGCCGATCGAGATGGCTGCCTGCAGCTTCTACATCTGCACCTGCAGCGAGTAGTGCAGAGGCAATTTTCGTCGAGCTCGGTTTGTAGCGTATACCTGCACATGCCTTTAAAACTGTTAGTATGTTGAATATTTTCAGGTATGGAAGGGGGGACGAAGTTACCAACAACAAAGGCGTATCGTTCTTGATGCTGTCTCTCGCGTCTACATCAATGTTCTCAAGCTTCATGATGTGCTCAAACACCTGCTCGTGACTGAAAGCGGCAGCGAGATGCAACATGGTCCGTTGGTTTGCAGTAACAGTATGCTTCATGTTAGCCCCGCGCGTGATCAGAAACAGGGCTGCGTCTTCTTGATCTGCCGCCAAAGCACAGGCAAGGGGCGTCCAGCCGTCTTTGGAAGACTGATCAAAGTTGTTCTTCGCAAACCCATGGTTCCAAAGCTCTTCCAGGGCTTCCATGTTTCCTACAGTTGCAGCTGCATGGAGTGGTCCCCTACCATCTTCGTATTGCAGATCAGGATTGGCACCTCTCTTCAAGAGAAAGTTAATCATCTGCGGGCTATAGTCACATGCCAAAATAAAAGGCGTGCGTCCTTCGTTATCGTGAACGTTGATGTTTGCTCCTTTGTCTAGAAGGAAATCCGCCAGATCTTGGCGACCATACCGGACGACATGGTGCATCAATGTCCCGCCGTCATCATTACAGGCGTAGTCAAGGTTACTGACTGAATTAAACATCATTAATGCAACTCGATTTTGAATTCCAGGTTCCCACTCGCTTGACTCCAACACCCGCCAGAACGCCGTTTGGTTCGACGAAGCGCCTGCAAGGATGTTGAATCGATCGCTGTCAAGCAGCATCTGTAGAGAAGTGAGACATGTCTCTTTCTCGTAAAATATGTTCAAAAGTGCATCGAGGAGGATATCTTCCAGTTGACCACTGGAATTCTTGATGCAGCGAGCCGATGGTACAGGACCAGCACCGCTGTCGAGAAGTAGCCCGACAATATCAGTATTTCTGTTGACAACAGCGGTACTGAGTGAGAACTCTTTGGGATCAGCACCCGCGGAAAGCAGTGCTGTCACAAGTTGCACGTCTGCATCTGCAATTGCGACGAGTGTCATGTTGCTAAGAGCTTGTCGCCGAACAAGATCGCCACCGGTGTCGAGAATCCACTTCACCCATGCACACTCTTGGGGTGCGTCATGCTTTGGCTTCATATGCGCATACATCCAGGATGCGCTCTTGATCAGCGATCTCATTGTCTCAAGTCGCTTAGCTGAGGCAATCTCAAGCGCAACGCTTTCCAAGGGATAGTCGGGACCGCCTAGAGTGAGAAGAATCAGCCGCACAATCTCCACGCGGCCTTTCAACATCGCAGTTTCGAGTGCGTTCTGATCTTGACTCCCCACATAGCTCAAGTCAGCACCTTTGTTGATCAGAGCCTGGAGTATTCTGCGATGGCCTCTTGTGACTGCTTCTAGCGCTGGTGTGTGCCGCCGAACATCTGCCTTGTTGACGTCTGCACCCATCTCGAGCAGGAATTCCACGACTGGAGTATGACCAAGATCGCATGCGCTCATCAAGGCAGCTGAAGATGTTAGACTACACTACCAGTGCACGTCTGGCTAGTCTAGGTGTAAACTCACTTAGACCGTCGTCATTACACTCGTCAACAGGTAGACCCTGTTCGAGGCACAGTTTGACTATCTCCAAATGCCCCGTGGAAGCCGCAAATGCCATTGCGTTGCTTCCTGAATCGTTTCCTTTTGTTACATCAGCACCTTTAGCCAAAAGAAGCTTGGCAACGGTAGTATGTCCTGTCCCAGCAGCTACATGCAAAGCAGTGTGCCCTCCTGCGCAAGTAGCCTCAATGTCGATACCTCGAAAGATTAAGAAGTTTGCTGCGTCGACCGCTCCCGCGGCAGCAGCCTAGTGTAGCGCATTCATACGTTGAAGCCCGCATGTGGTGTTGATATTTGCACCATAATCGAGAAGTAGTCGTATAAGGACGGGTCCGCACTTCTGGTCTTGGATAGCGTGGAACAATGGTGGTCTGCCCTGGGCACGACGTTGAGTATCCGCCCCTTTCTGGAGCAGAAGCCTTGTTGCGGCGATGTTCGAATTCTTGATTGCTGTGACGAGGAGTGAAAGACCATCACGATCTCCATCCTCGATGATCGCTCCAGCATCAAGACATCTTTCAAGTGATATGAAATCCCCAGCAACCAGTCTTCGGAATGCTATTTCAGCAAGACGGAGCTTATCTCCAAGCGAAGAGGGGTCCTTTTCATTATGTGCATCTTTGAGGCTCGCGTCTACCATAGGCATATTTTCCGTTTTCTAGACACTTTGATGATGTGCGCCTGGTGACGTAGGATGGGAGACCGGAAGACAGATTTACCAAGATTCGCCTAGTTATCGCTCTCCACCAGTGTTCACTTTTAAAGCTCTGCTTGTTCGTTGCTCGTCTTCTTCAATATGTTCGCGCGACAGATGTTGCTTGCTCACAGCGCGGTCTGTGGAAATACTACAAACATTGTGCACATCAGCCTTGCAGCTGATCCAGGCAGCAGACAACCATCCTTGTGTTCAGCAATTTGCACGTGATGTGCTTGGTGCTGCATCTCGCATTGGGTAGACATCTCTCGTCAGCGTAAGCAAGGTGGGAGGGTCACGGTTGATATTCAGCTGCTATGATCCCTCCAGTGTTTCGGTGCGGACCCCTCCATCGTCATCGCAGCCAGGGCGGGGCAGTTGTGGCACAGGGCGACGCAAGATGTGCGGCGGAGCCTCGCGAAAGACGGTTCAAGCGGGAACTAATGTGATCGCACTGCCCTTGAACCTCGCAGAACCCTGAAGAGTAATGAAAATTGGACACAAAGCAGAGGTGGCTGCAAGCTTGAAGTGGGTCAGCCATGCTTTACCCGTTTGTTGTTGTGGCGTAACGTAATCATAACTAGAGAGATGTTGGCGCGATAGACCCCGTTCAGATTCTATTCCTTCTCTACTGCTCTTCTTCTTACTCAAATTCCCAGCATCTTGCAACAATGGCTGGCTCCGCTAAGTATCTGTTGCTCGTCGCAGTTGCGATCCTCGTCCTACTTCCTGCCAGGGCCGATGCCTTTGGCGCTGGAAACATTGCGTCCATCTCGAAGATCGAAGGAAAGAACTGGCGTCATGGCGACATCGAAGATATGCTTGCGACAGTCGCGTGCATACGCGGCCACAAATGGAAGTCAATGATGATCAAGGTATGCTTGGCTGGCGACTGGCGAGTCAGTACCAGTGGCTTATGCATTGCAGCGCGTGTACTTTGGCAACTGGCTACGAGACTACTCACAGGTACGTTGAGCAGTAAAAAATGCCATTTGAAGGATGCTGAATAAATCAGGCTGTCGACACTGCTACCCTAAGCAAAGTCCAAGTAAGTTATCTCGAGTGAAGCGTGCCGTATTTCCGGAAACTGACGACTGCCAAGGGCGAGACGATCCGTGTGCTAGTGTGGATACTTTCGTTCATGTCCTTTGGCTACGCGACTGGCGAGTTCGAAGTTACTGCAGAGCGCCTAGGAACTTACAGGCCCGAGGAGCATATTGACAACCCCAAGGATTATGCCGACAACGAAGATGCCCGGAAATATGATCAGCGACTACGAGGCCCAGTCGCGGAAATTGAGCTTGCTGTCGACCCGAACACGGGCATGAAAAACTATATTGCTAACGAGCAGGGCGGTTGGGCGACATCTGCTGGCTATGTGAGGTACTCATTCTCCCGAGCAATTCACTTCGGCAGAATGTACACTCACGGTCCTTCCGGCCAACGTGGACGGGAAGAGGACCTTTGCGAGGCGCTACGTTGTTTGGGCCAAGGCTTGCACTGCCTTGAGGATTATGGAGCACACACGAACTACACCGAACTCGTGCTTATCGAGTTGGGCTACCATAATGTCTTTCCGCATGTTGGCACGCAGGCCGCTATCAACCTCCGTGGCAAGCATGTCTTCCCTCTAATAACTGGTACCTTTGGTGGAGTTGATTTCTTCCATTCAGTGCTTGGAGAAGCAACAGACCACATCAGTTCTGCTGAAATCGATCAAATGGATACGACACTGTCGGACGCCTTGACAAGTAACACGAAGGGAAGCGGCGGCGGTGGTGCCCTTGGTGGGCTCACAGATGTCCTTTCCAAGGTCCCTGGCACGAGCGGCCTCATACAGGAAGCGCAAGCATTGCAGGCCTCCTCCGACGCCCAAGCTGCGGCAAATGCTGGTCACGGCTATCGCTCTGGAGGTTATGACAGCTATGGCTCGCGTGCTGGTGGCCAACACCAATCCGGTGCAGCACCCACCTTCGATGCGCCGCCGGGTTCTGTGGGAGGACCTCCTGGTCCTGACATCCCGGGCACAAATACCGATCCAGCCACAATCATTCCGAAGATCTATCCCATTTTAGTCTTCAGAGACAGGGTGGTACGCAGCATCTCAGAGATCATATCTAAAATCCCGGGTCTTGAGAAGCTCATTGACACCATAACTGAGCGGGTTACGCTCTTTGTCTTGTCGCTTCTCGCCCCATTTGTTCTCCCTATCATCAAGAATGCGTCTGCACAGCTGAAGAGTGGATCTGCCGCGGTCGTTGAGTCCTCAGCTAAACACCAGTTCGACGTCTGGAACAACCCCACCTCCACCGACCCCACCCACTCGATGCTCTCTAAGGACCATTTCTCCAACATTCTCAATGAGCCAGCCGGCCAAGTCGCAGTCCAGATCCTGCAATATGTTGTTCCCCGCGTCATGTATGCGTTTGATCACCCCGACGTGCCCGTTGACCAAGTCCTCAACGACTGTGTCAGTGTCTTCCACCACCCGGCATTGCGCGACTCGCGCTCAGAGGTGCACAACAACATGTTCCGAGTCGTCAAGGATTGGGCTCACGCCTACCACGGCACAGACCTTAACCAGATCCTCAGCTCCGAGTCCGTGAAGGCAGGCAAGAACCACAAAGCTGGCGATGACCATGCAGGCCACGGTGCAGCAGGCCTACAAGGTTTCTCTGGCCACGGTGGACACAGCGGACACAGCCATGGCGCAGGAAGCAACTACAACTTCGGCGCTAGCCACCAGCAGTCCTCATCCTCTTCTGGTGGAGGACTCCTCAGTAGCCTGACCTCTTCGCTGCCTGGGGGTTTGGGCAACGCTTTCTCCAGTTTCGGTAAACGTGATGGTCCTGAAGGCGACTTCTCAAACCCAGCAGCCGGGGGACCCGCGTACCAGCCTTCGCCGTCTCTACAGCCATCCAACTTTCACCCCTATCAGTCAAGCTATGACGGAAGCCAGCCGTACCAGGCGCCTGCGGAGCATGCGAATTCGCAGCCGATTGGCGGCTATGGCTGGGGCGAGGCACAGTTCGCGAGTGGACAGGTACATGAGCCTAGCTTCAGCGTGCCGACTGGGTATCAACAGGGCTACGAGAGCTATCACAACCCAGCGCAACCACAGGGCGGATATCAGTATGGCCAGGGACAGAACCAGGGACAGAACCAGGGGCAGGGCGATGGACGACAGTGGGGTTCTGGAGGAGGTAACTCTGGATGGTAGGGCTGGACGTATAGACCGTAATTGAAGCGACATATCCATGTACGCTGTCAGTTCGCTGCATGCTCAGTAGTCAGTAGTCGGTTCGACGAGTAATGTCAACGTTTTTTGCTTTTGTTCAGCTGCATAGTACTTGGAACGTGGTAGTTGAAATGTCGCAGTATAGCGGAGATATCTGATTTCTTCTCTTGACGTCGTATCACATCCTCCCCTCATTCATCCGTTGTAATTACACATGTCGCTTCCGATACAGATGCCCCAAAGCTTTCAGGATATGCCAAAACGCCGGCCGGAGATACGGGCGTGTCTTTGTGATGGGCGGTGTTGATACAGTAGGTATACATTCGATCCGAATAATAACCGAGTGCGGCGCTCATGTCAGCAACACATTTACTCGTTGATCTTGGCAAGGAGCCTGGCAATTGTCAGTCATTCGCTCATACCCTCTCAGACACTCTAATTGGGGCGTTGAACGCATGTAGGACTTACTCGTGGTCGCGGAACAAGCTGTACTCCTCCTCGCCGACCTTGATGGGGCTGCCGCCAAACTGGGGGATCAGGACCTTGTCGCCGGGCTGCACGCTGACGGCAACGCGGTTTCCGGACTTGTCGAAGGCACCGGGGCCAACGGCGAGGACCTTGGCCTCGTTCAGCTCCTTGACCGCCGTCTCAGGCAGGAAGATACCAGAGGCGGTCTTGGCCTCGGGCTTGATGCGCTGAACGAGCACGCGGTCGAGGAGGGGCGCGAGGGAGCGGATGGACTTGAGGGCAGACTGAGGGTTGGAGTTAGCGGATGTTGGAGCTGATGCTGATGTCGATGTATGAAAGGGTTGCAGAGAGCTGCTGGGTCAGGCGCATTGATTGAGATGGCATTGATTGGTGGTGTTGTGCCGGCAGTATGACGTACCATGGTGATTAGAAGATGGGATGAAAGACGGGGTATCTCAAGAAGTGAACGGTATTGCTTGGGGTTGAAGGTGAGATATGCGGACGACGGACACTAATGAGGAAAGCGTGCTGGAAGCTCTAGAAATTTCCAAATCGACTTGTCCGTGCGTCGCAGCTTTCAAGACCTCGGGACAACGCGTCGAGCTTCGCGCACTACCACGATCAGTCCGCGTCTGCGCGCCTTCTCCCGTGTCTTTGTATTCTGTCCGTTGACTTTGTTGTACGCGGTCAATGCCACGGCGTACATGTGGAGAAGCAATGTCCTCAGGGTGAGGGACTGTTCCTCTGCGGCATGGCGTAACGTCAGGCGGTACAGCTCGCAGAGCCTTCCCATCCCAATCGATGAGTTCAAGAAAGCGTTCCGTGGCATGTCCAACGGCCTCCCTATTGGACTTGCTATTAGTGGAGGAGTAGATTCTATGGCACTTGCTTCATTGATTGCAAGAAGTCAGCCCGGCCATGCCTCCGCCTTCATCGTGGACCACAAAGTCCGTCCAGAGAGTTCTGAAGAGGCCGAGTGGGTTGCGGAGCAGTGTCGTGTCAAGTGTAGGTAGTTATTAGCTGTATTCATCACGTAAACCATGCTGATTTGAAGCAGTTGGTATGCAAGCCGCTGTTTTGCCCTTGACCTGGCCCGCCGATTTCGATCCACTTGACCACAAGCGCTTCGAAACTGATGCACGTATTCTGCGGTACCAAGCACTCGGTCGAGCATGTCGGGCGGCAGGTCTAGAGACCCTGCTGGTTGCCCACCATGCCGATGACCAAGTTGAGACAGTGTTGATGCGTCTTGCTTACAGCCGCCTGCGATCTGGCCTGCAAGGTATGCAGCCAGTGGAAGGGATACCGGAGTGTCATGGTATGCACGGTGTATCGCATAGTGGAGGCTGTGATTACTCTCAACTGTTCCCCCATGAGGATGGTGGCATACGTATCCTGCGGCCTTTACTCAGCTTTGACAAATCGCGGCTTGTTGCTACGTGCCAGGAGCATGGCGTAACCTGGGTCGAGGACAAGACAAACCATCTTCAAACATACACATCGCGGAATGCGATTCGTCACATATTGAAGAATTACAAAATGCCCGCCGCTCTGAGTACCGAGTCACTGGTCGATCTGTCCAAACACATGCAAGAGCGCGTCAAGTCGCATAAGGCTAAAGCGCAACGTCTATTAGCTGGGTGTTCAAAACGATTCAACCCTCAGGCGGGGTCTCTGCACATTCAGTTCCCTCGCTTTCAGGATCTTTTGAAAGGAGACTCTGAACAGGCCTTATTCAAGCATCCATCTAGTACGTGGGACATATCCAAGCTACGGGACGCGAAGAACACTGCCGTATATTTGCTTGCACAAGCCGGTCAGCTGGTTTCCTCACGAGAGAACCCGCCCCTTGGTGAACTTGCGTCCGCGGTCGCCTCTGTTTGGCCAGAGTTCCAGAATCTCGATCCGTCCATTTCCTCACAAGAAGGAGAGACTAGAACAGACATTAAGACGAGGTACTGTGTCCATGGCATATGGTGGCGTAAGTGGGATATCCCCTCTGCCCCCCAACAAGAAAGGCCTCAAAATGACCGCCTTGCCGAACACGAGTGGCTTTTAACGCGGCAGCCATTAGCAACCCACAAAATCGAGTCTGCCTCAAGGAGCATTCGATACTCGCCATCACACATGATCCGAGACATTCAAGTCACTTCGGAAGAAGCCAATGACAGAGCACACCCTGACTGGCAACTCTTTGACGGACGCTGGTGGGTGAACATCCATAATTACACTGCGGACACTCTAATCCTTCGTCACTTCACCAAAGCCGACCTTGACTGCATGAAACCTATCGCCATTGCGCGGCGTGGCGGACCTGAAAAATTCATCGCCGTCGCGCTATCCCTGCTCAAACCTGCGGACGTCCGCTTCACGCTTCCAGCACTGTTCCAGCATGATATGGTCACGGGGAAAGAGACTTTGATAGGGTTTCCGACACTGAACGTCAGTATGGGTACATTAGGCTACCCCAAGGATATCTGTTCTTGGCAAGTGCGCTACAAGAAATTGAGCAACGAAGCAGGACGTGCTTCTTCTCACGCTATTGGCCTCTACAAGGATTCCCTAATCACGCATGCTATGATTGAAAAGGAGCTCTTCAAGTTTGATAAGACATATAGAGGGACAACCATTGCGAGGTCTTCTTCTCGCGCTCGATTCCACAAAAGCACAGATGCTACGGCGAAGAAGGAATTAGCTGAATCCGGAAAGCCATGTGAGAGGACAACGCGTACAGTTTCTTCTTCAAGCAGAAAATCTGTCTACTCGTCATCTACTAATGACGAGGTTCAGAACGCACGCCCAACTCCCACGAGCGAAAGCCTGCGCAGGCAACGAACCGTCCCCCTCGTGCCCACTACTGAGTCCTAACGGCGTGGGAGGTCGGAAAAGAGGGAGGGCGGTGGGTATAACATCAAATGGGAGGAATTTGGGAAACGATTCAAATAAGAGATACCCCTCTTCCATCACATTTCGTGTGCTCTACGCACACCTTTCCTTGCACCCACTGTGGTCTCTGCGCCAGGCCAATTGAGCACAAGCGTTTGGATGTAGCTTCCGTGTCACTCCACTCCACTCCACCACGCTCACACTACACAGTACGTGTACTGAGTAGTGCAGTCAGTCAGGCAAGAAAGGGAAAAGCACAAAATCCGTGGGGGCCGGGGGCTTCGACGCCAAGCGTCCATGGAATACGCTGAGGCATCCCCGGGGTCGGACTGATCGATATCAAGAAAGGAGAGCAATGAAGATCAGTGCCTACAGTATCCACTGATGGTAACAATTAGTGGGTACATGGCATGGAGACATATCGTACCCAAGTGGTAGGATACATAATTGATATTCGAAATTGGCTTTGGACAGTCACTGCACCCAACCCATAGCCCATTCACCGTCCGTGCTACCTCATGCTTCTGCAGCACTGGCTTGCTAGCCATCCGCACGCCTACCATCACCACATAGACCTCATTCAACGGCCTAATTACGCATCAATAACATGACCTCGGCTCCCATCCAGCCTCGCAACGCCGCAGCGATATCTTCGACGAAGCACTGCCCCCGCCCCTATGACGACACTCTCCCCTTCGCCTCTCCGGCAGCATCCGCCCCTGCATGGTCAGCCCAGGATCAAGGTGTTACGGACGTGAGTTGGCGGCAGCTGGTATCCCCGCATGACGTCGACTGTTCATGCGCGCAGGGCGAAGTGGGATGTTGGTGGAAAGTCGGGGTCAGGGGTGAGGGGGAGGGCCAGAAGGAGGGGATCCATGGGTGCCGCGGATGTGCCACGGTGTCTGTGCTCTGAGTTGGTGAAATCCCATGGTTTAGCGTGGACATGTGTGAGGATGGAAGGTCATTAGTGGTAGCATGATGGGAGTGAATTATGTATAGGTGTTTGCTGCAGTGGAGGTGCAAGTACCTAGGCTGGTGTTTGCCATTGTTTGATAACGTGAGATCTGGCAGATCATGCGATGCGTCTGACGATCAGACAAGACCGCTTTGCAGGTCCGGTCCGAAATCTCCAGTTGTGATCAGTCGCGATGGATTGCTTGTCATGCTCTCAGCCACGCACGCTCGACCAGAAGAGGAAGGCACTCACTGCGTGTCTCCACCATCACGCATCGCGCTGTTTTGCACGCGTCCAGCCCTGCAGCGGGAATCGACGCCATTGTTTTGAGCTTATTTGGACTCCCAGATTCTGCCCGCTGCTAGGCGCTACATTTAGAGTGAATCGCGATGATACAAGATGTTGATCCACGATCCACTCAAGCTGCAGGGAAGGCCATGGGAGTGTTTCCGCCTGTCATTTTTAAGTTGGTTGGCGTCTGTCTGTCAAAGGTCAAGTAAGCGCCTGATTCGAATTTTCGACTCCCATATGCGACACCGAATCGCTACCTTCTCGCTTGCTTTCGACCTTCGCAGAGCCGTACCTCGTAAAGTCAGTTACAGTTTATCGTTTTGACTCGCAAGTGGAGTGTGGCTTGTCGCGAACCGCTCGAGTCTTGGCAATGCCCCTGGCCACAAAAGATTCAGGACCGGGATTCACGGCCTTTCATCTCCAGTTCTTGACAGTTTCTGTGCAATGTGTCTTGTTTGTCGACCCAATCATGAAAAAAAATGACGGTTGCGGCCCAAGTCTTGCGTAGTCCAAATGAAAAGAGAACTATTCAATTTCGATCCATCCTTCATACCTAGTATGAAAGCACAACCTGGGCCACTCATAATGGAGTCGCGCCTCAAGTCGCAAATTTGAGCGTGTGGCGGTGAGTCGAGCGAAAATTGGCGCCGCTCGCTGGCGAGATTATTGCGGGCAGATCGACCGACGGAGGTTAACCTACGCGGTATGCCCTGTGCGCACAGTAACAGTTTGAGATGGAAGGACGCTGTACATTTTTGTACTGAAACTCTTGTCAGTACCTGCAATTATGCAGTTCGATACCATGTTGCCAAAATATCTTGCGAGAGCGACTGCATCTGCATCTTAAAACGTCACACTAATTACCGCTCCGAGGGCGCTGGCGACCATGAACACTCCTTTTCACGTGAGCCATGACCATTCAATAAAAGAATTGGCTCCATCCTGGCCACAGTCTGGTTCGGCTGATCTGCTTCAGAGTCATTCCTTAGTCTGCAAGATTTTATATCGGTGTGTGCTTTGCCGTGGTACTGTTTTGGGAAACCCGGTCGTGATCATCAATCTTATTAAAGGCGATTGTTCTCGTAATCGTTCACGCAGTGTCACGCCTGCATACTGACGTCCGCCAGAGTTGGTCAACGGTGGTGGCTTAACAACCTTGATTGTGTCTGCCTGCCATAGTTCGGAGCGCTCTGGCTGTGTGCAGTGAAAAGACGTAAGTTCTGCTTCGCCAGCTGCACGATTCCCACAAGCTGGGTTGAATGAGTGCGTGACATGACTTTTTGGTTGGCAACATTCTTGTGAACAGGGGTTTGAGTTTCCAGCATCAACGGGGATCGGCGCTCGGGCGGTGAGCGCGACACGCGATTCGTTGAGGCGGGCGCTAGCCACTGTCTAGCTTTGCATGGCGTAAGTGCTGGAGTTGTGCAAAGGCTCAGAGTTGGGGATGGTCGATACAAACATTGTGGTGTTGTTACACAGGCAAAAAAAGGTGGCGGGCATCGAGTTACAGGTTCGCAGCCGTTGAGCCGCCAGCATATGGCAGGTGTGTTGGGGCGCGAAGCAGCAGCAGAAGCGCCGATGCTGCATCTGCTAGGTGCAAGATACCAGTGTCGATCGCGGCCAGGTGCAGTGTGATGGCTGTACCTCGATGCAAGAGGCAGACGGTCCTGGCCACACCGTGGTCAATCACGTCTTCGCCCCAAGATGCTGGACGGCAGCAGTGCCGTAGCCTGCCATGCTGCCTGGTCAAGAACTGCCAGAGGTTGGTCAATCGCACCGAGGAAGAGTCGGGAGAGGAGGGGCAGTGTGATCATGCGACCTTGTTCCAAGATGAATGTCGCAAGATCTCACCACCCAGCAAGATGCTTATCGCAACACGTGCAGGTCATAGCCGCACGCTGCCGTGACCACCAACGACGACGGCGCGCCGCTGGCTTCGAGCGCCCACGTCCAGGCTGATGCTGGCATGCACACTTTTTGTTTCAGGACATGAGGTGTGCATAATGCTCGTGAATCGTGCTATTCGACCAAGCCTGGTGCGACTAGGGCGAGGCGGGTCCTCTAGTGGGCATGCTGCCGCGAGACCAATTTCGTGTGCCGGGATCCCTGCACATCAAATCGAACCCCTAGCAACGCGCCCTCACCTTAAGAATCTCGCGGCCCTTGGTCATTTGTTGAGCTTTTCCTTATTCTCCTTCCTCACACCGCTGTGCTTCAGACTTTTCAAACAAGGTCGAGCCTGCTTTGCCTCTCGCCGCACCTGCCAGAGCAAGCTTTCCTTCCCTCTACTAACTTTGTAATCTAAACACCAAGCGTGCTCCTTCCTTACCTTATCTTTTCTTCACCGCCCGCCTCACGCTTTTTCCTTCCCACTCTCTCTCTATACTCACCATTCACAACATGTCTGCCGAATCACCAAAGCCTGTTGTTGCGACTGAGGCCGCCCCTGCGCCTATGGAGTCCACCCCCGTTGTCGCTCAGGACGTCGCCGGCGAGAAGACTGTTGTCCCTGTTGAGGAGACACCCAAGGTTGAGGAAACGCCCAAGGTAGAGGGCGACGCTGCCGTCGCTGCTCCCATCGAAGAGAAGAAGGAGGAGGACAAGCCCGAGGAGAAGACCGAGGACAAGGTCGCTGAGCCCATCTACAGTGGCGCTTTGGGCTACAAGGCCCCTGGCCTGAAGAAGTAAGTAACACACCGCGTGACAGGTGTCAGAGACGACGTACTGACTATAGAATAGCGCTTTCCGATTTGCCAAGAAGTACTTCTGGTTTGGTGAGGAGGCAGTACCTGCTTCGAGCCTTGCTGAGTACCTGCGTGGCGAGAAGCCCGAGGTCGCTCATCCTACCGCTGCGTGGTCTAGTCAGACTGGAAAGGGTCTCCTTTTCTTCGCCAAGCACGCCGACAAGAAGGAGTGCCCTGCCGGTGTCCTGAACTTGGTGCGTGCCAATCCAAAACTCTGTTGCTTGTGCATCAGCTAACAAAGCACAGGCTTACGCCACCGACCTTGCCAAGGATGGAACCATTTCTTTTGCTTTCAAGATCCATGGCCACAAGCACGCCTTTGAGGCTCAGACCCTGACTGAGCGCGATGGATGGTTCGTCGCTGTTGAGAAGGCCATCGTTGAGGCCAAGGAGGCCAAGGATGGAATCGAGTCTAGTGAGGCTTACAAGGAGGAGAAGACCAAGCTCGGTAGGTTTCACTGTTTACCTTCTGCACGCGTCGCGTGTTTTTCGTGGCGATCCCGCCAGACCCACTTCAGCATGCTGACATGACACGCAGGCAAGCCCACCGCGCTAGCGGGCGCTACCACCGCTGCCGCTGCCGCCGCCCCTCCGAAGAGCGTCGACGCTACCAAACCCGCCGAGACTGAGGCCCCAGCTGCTGAGACTTCCGCCGCCGGCCCCGTCCGCACTGGATCATCTTCCAGCAGCTCATCCTCTGACGCTGGCAAGAAGAACAAGAAGAAGGCTGCCAAGAGCAAGAGCCGCTCTGCCTCCCGCAAGCGTGCCAGCATCTTCGGAGGTCTGCTTGGTAAGAAGGACAAGGCTGAGGAGCCCGCTGCTGAGCCTGAGGTCAAGAAGGAGGAGTCTGTTGCTCCCCAGATCGGCGAGGCCTCTACCGCTGCTCCCGTCATTACTTCTGATATCCCCAAGACGGGCGATGAGCTGAAGACCGAGCCCGCTGCCGCTCCCATAGTTGCTGAGACCGCTGCTCCGGCTCCTGTTGAGGTTGAGACTGCTGCTCCTGTTGTTGCGCCTGCTCCTGTTGAGAAGGAAGAGAAGGCTGCCGACAAGACTGCTGAGAAGCCCAAGCCCACCAAGCGTGCTTCCATTTTTGGCTCTTTCTTCGAGAAGGTCAAGAGCCCCTCCCACGAGAAGAAGGAGGCGGACCTCGTCCCTGCTGTCGGCGCCAAGGAGAACGTTGTCATCCCGGAGGCTCAGAAGCCCCTTGAGGAGACGCCCGTCGTTGCTCCTGCCACTGAGACCACCACCGAGGCTCCCCTCGCCGAGGCCAAGCTTGATGCCCCCAAGGCTGAGGTTGTTAAGCCAGTGACCCCTGTCAAGGAGAAGGAGCACTTTTCTTTCGGCAAGTTCTTCGGCAACAAGGAGAAGGCCAAGTCCTCCACTGTGGAGTCTGCCCCTACTCTCTCCAAGACTGAGGAGGCACCCAAGGTCGAGGAGGCCTCTGTCCCTGTTGTTGCCAATGGTGTTGAGCCTGTCGTCCCCGTTGCCGAGACCTCAACTGCCGCTCCTGTCGAGGAGAAGAAGGAGGAGACTCCTGCTCCCAAGAAGGAGAAGAGGACCAGCATCTTCGGCTCTCTTGCTCGCACCGTCTCCAAGGCTGGAGGCAAGAAGGAGCCCAAGGAGAAGAAGGAGACTGCCGCTCCTGCCACCGTCGAGGAGGCTGCCGAGCCCACCGACAAGGTCGAAACTCCCGTCGTCGCCGAGAAGAAGGACGAGACCCCCATTGTTCCTGCTCAGCAGTCCACCATCGGTGATGTCACCCCCGATGCCGTCAACGTTGGTGAGGCTCCGAAAAGCAGCGCACCTGTCGCTACAACTGCGTAAGGTGTGGTGGGAAGACCCAACCTTTCTCGATGACAGTCATGATGGAATGACGGAAAAGCAAAGATACCGCAAGTCCCTCGTTTGACCGCACGGCCACGACACCGATACCCCCATTTCCTTGCCTGGATCTTCGAAAGGATCCAGGTCTAGGTCATGGATCACATATACCCTTTTGCACCCGATTTGTTTTGTATTTGGACCAACTCTTCGTCGCTCATTCCCCTCGGTCACGAAATGTGCGGCATTGGCATGTTGGAGATGTCTCTTTTGGGCTTTTCTGTGTTTATGCGCACTTTTGTCTAGATTGATACCACTCTGCACTGTTTTCTCTCGTTTTGATACCAATGTCTGGCGTAGGTCGTTTGGTAGTAGTTCCTGTCGGTTGATCGCACAATACCCCCTGATACCCTGCGTTCAGCCTTGACAGGAATGTACACAAGCGGCCGCTCGGGCACATTTCGCATAATAATCTCTAATAGACTCGTGGCTTACAATGGATTGTCTTTGATTGCATTTTGTGTGCGTTTTCGGGCATAATGAAGATGACATGAAGGTGTCGATCACACCCTCGGCAGTATCCCTCAGAAGATGCGCAACCATCAAGACCATGCCTTGCTTCCGATTGCTTTCAAGTACCTACCTACCTATTGCTAGGGTTCGGGTACAAAACTCTCGTGGCTTTCGCTCGACTGGTCATCCACACCTGAGAAACTGAAGACTCTGGCAGCGGACGAAGTGACAATTATGCCAACGTTGATCGCCAAGTGTGCACATTATTCAGGCCAATATCGTGCGTGACGTGTATTTTAGCTGGAGGTGGTCAATTAGCCTATGTCGCCCTGCTGTAAACACCAACCCAGTAATCAGGCCGGTCTAGGTTTTCTTGTGTGCGGCTGTGACAGGCCCGATGTGCCAACCTTTTCCAGCAAGGCGCAACTGCGGCAGCAACTACCAACTGAGTGAGGCGCTTACAGTCCGTTGTCTCCAAGAAGGCGCATCTCGACAGTCGATGCCCAGGCACAGCATCGAGCGCCTCCCCCGCTGTGCAGCCACTTCGACCTTCGACGCGCCACCGTGAACAGCCAGTGCTCATGCGATCGTTTCTTCATCGCTTCATTTCATAAATTTGGTCATTTCTCGATATCGTAGTCTTACTTTTGCCCTCGTTCCTGACATCCTCATCAAGCTCCATAATACCGAGGCTGAGCGGTATACCAGCCTATCATGGTATGTCACCATGTGCGGGCGCATGCGACTTTTTCTCACTTCCGCTCAATGTGCGGGCGACTCATTTGACTTTCCCGCAGGGCTGCTGCAATTCTCGTCAAGTTGCTGCTCCAGCGCATCATGACGGTGCAGAGGATACCCCAGTCGCACATCTCGATGTCTCGTCGCGCAACCTCAACGCCCCTGCGTCTCGTCAAACTTCCGTACCGTCTTCGAGGGATTCGTTCCTTGGGCACTCGTCGCAGCCAGCGGCTACCTCCAGTACCAACGCCCAGCCCACGTCAAATGCTCGCCCTAACCAGCCTCTGATGCTTTTTCCTGTGGAGCAGCGCTCCACACTCCCTACCACGCTCGCTTCGTCCACGAACGCGAAGGGCAAACATCGCATTGAGCCACTATCAGACTCGTCAAGTCAGAAATGGACAAGTGCGCGGTTAGAGAAGGAACGCAGGGACTGGTGGGATACGCGCGTCACAGGCGATATCCAAGTGTGGCGATGTCTCCAAGCTGCGACCGAAGCGCTACAGGAGGGCGATGTTGCGACTGCGCAGACTCTACTAGATGCTCAGGAGTGCACATGTCCAAGTGGCCAGCTTTGGAGCAGGATCTATGACGACCGAGGCAACGAGTATAGAGTCCCAGAGTGGCTGGTCATCGAGCCTGCTGGTATCTCGGAAGAGGACAACACTCCCATGAATGAGGATAAAACCGAAGACACCACGGCAATTGAGGATCCTGAGCCGGACCGTGAGTTCGTTGTGCGCGTGCGAATTAGCGAAACATCTACAGACCTCAAGGTCTCGGTTCGCACACGGGAGACTGTTGCGTCCATTCGTGAGAAGCTTAAGACGCAAACACAGGTACGTCGACCGCTGCGCATTTATCAACATGTTCGACCAAGCTGCGCCGACAAACATTATATGGCCTTTCAACAATCAAACAGAGCGATTTACTGATCAAGACAGATGGCCAACGACCAGCAGTTTCTTCTCGTGTACAATGGACATGTGTACAATGATAACGAGACCCTCGAAAGCAATGGCTACTGGAACTTCGATAACAACTATATCCTATCGTGTTTCGTCCGACCAAGGGAGTCATCTTCAATGTAGCGTGTCTTCTATAGACGCTGCAGACTCTCGCTGTAACACCACGATCATCTGCTTGTCGCGTTGCTCTGTGAGCCTGTCGGGTACTATTACCGGAGGCTGAACAGCATGTTCAGTCAATTTTCTTCACCCATCTCATCTGCTCTAGATACCCTTCTCCTTATCTTTGCTGGTTCAAGTAGAGCTAGCGGCGGTCTTTCTCACTTTGTCCTATATGTAGGATAGCCCCACTTGTGTAATAACATAATGCCTAATCATGTCATCCCGCGGTGGCCGTAGTCCAGAGGTATCAGAAGATTGGCTTCGTCTAGACTTTGCAGACTCTCTTTGCATGAGAGACTTTACAAGATCGGCCCGACGTGGTTTGCCAAGTATTGCACGGATCGTCTTCGTCCGCAATTGATCGCTCATGAATATCGAATTTGCTCGTTTTGGTCTGCTGACATACCGATTCACGCAAGATCTACACTCCTGTTTAATGCTCAAATACATGTCACATGGGTATCATATCACACTCGCCCTTCGCTTCTTAGCTCCCCTTCTCGTCCACTCCCGCCCCTCCTTCTAAAACTTGACCGGATACCTCTCCCTAACCACCTTCCCGTACTTGAACAGCAGTGCCGGAACGGGAATAAACGCAACCGCAATGAAACCCAGCATACTATTCCCCCAGCCCAACCCCAGCGTCTCGTACATACTCGGTCCGGCGAGCGGCAGCATCGCACCGAATAAGCAGCGCAAGCACGTCATGCCTGCGATGGCGCTTGCAGCATACTGTGGGAAACAGTCGATCATATATGTCTGCAGCGGGGCAAAGATGCCCATGAGACCGAAGCCAAAGGGGATCAGGGAGATGATTGGAACTATTTTGCTCATATGAGCCCCGAGCTTCATTGTAACAGTGGAAAAAAAAACACGGGACGCAGGACTTACCAATCCAGTGCACCTTATAGTACGCGCACCACCCATACCAGAAAAAACTCACGGGGATCAACAAACCGAAGAACACGCACAGCGGTAGCCGCATCTCCGGCTCGTAGACACCTTTATTGCGCTTTGCGAGCTTGATTATCGTTGCGTCTGACGTCTTTGCAACGAATCCAATGCCTAGGAAATTGCCGATTCCGATACCCAGGTAGGCGAGCCCGGTCATGTCGGGCTCCCAGGCGTCTGCGATGTGTCAGATGAGATGTCTCTGCAAGTGCTCAATGTGGCCGAATGTAAGGAGAACGACTTACAGGTTTGGATAAATACGGGGGTGATGGTTGTGAAGAGGAGAAACAGCAAGCCAAAGAGGAAAGACATGTACAAGGAGCAAAGAAGAACAATGGGCTGGGTAAGCAGCATCTTGAGGGGTCTAGTGATACCATTGAAGAGGATGGCCCTCGACGTCAGCGCTGCAGCGGGCTTGTCGACATTAATCACGTTTTGTAGCTCCGGACGCTGAAGTTCGACCCTTAAACGCGCAGTCTTGCGGTTCAAAAGTGTCGAGGCATTGGTCTCTCGATTGAAGACGAAAAGACCACCTGTGAGAAGCACCCCAACGATTAGCACAACCCACATATCCCAACGCCAGCCGGCTCGTTGTGCGATAAAACCGCCGCAGATCGGACCTAAGATGGGACCGAATAGGATTCCCATGCTGTAGATTGCAACTGCTCTGCCGCGCTGCGATGCAACGAAAAGGTCTGCGATGACGCCGGTGCCAATGGTCAGACAAGCGCTGCCACCTACACCGGCGAGGAACCGCATCGCGATCAATCCCCCAAGATTCGGAGCAAGCGCACAACCGAGTGTGAAAGCGCAGAAGAAGACATTGCTGATGTTGAGAACGATACAGCGGCCGTAAATCTCGGAGAGGGGGGAGAGGAAGAGCGGCCCGAACTAATTCTAGTCAGTGTCTAATTCACTCTCTCAATGACCTGGAGATGTCAAATAGCTCTGCCTCAGTTCTCATGACAGCTAAGCAGTTTAGGACCTCTGGTTTTTCCAAAAGCCTTCCTGAACTCTACAGATATGGCTTGGTCGATTCCCTGAAGCGAGGGATAGGTAGTGTCACATCGAGATCACGAATGGCGAGATAATGACTTACAGCGAACCCCAGAACATACACACTGACTGCAAAACTACCCAGCAATTGCGACGTATTTCCAAAATCTGCATTCACGAACGGAATACCCGGGGCAAAAATCGACGATGCTAGAGGCGAGAGGAAAGTAATCGCCGAAACAAGGAAGAGGATGAATAGCTTGCTCTTGTGGGGGAAGTTGCGTGGATTCAAAGGGTCGTCCTGTGAATCCCATCCTACGAGACCTTTGTCGAGATCTGTTAGAGGGTATTTCTCGACTGGGAGATCGTCCTTCTTGGTGGATTTGCGGGAGAGGTGTTTTTCGAGGTCAGCGCCGATGGAGTCGTCTTTGGCAGCGTCACTTTCGTCATGGTTCTAGAGGAAGAGTTGGATTAGTCAATTAATGGATAAAGGAATAATCATAGTGTACCTCATGGTCGACTGTCATCTCTTGTGGTACGGTCTCACCCTTCTCAGGGTCTTGGGTGTCTGGGCGTGAGCTGCGGCTTGAGAGGCGCTCATCGTCTTTTGGTATTGGCATAGTGCCGGCTGTGGTGGCTTGACGCTGTGGGTTGTGTGTGTGACGCGGTGGCGATACTAGGCTTTTGCTGGGGGAAGCAGGTGCTAGGTCGCAATCACTTATGTATCTTTAACTTCAGAGTCATTATCGCAGACGGAGTGGATATTAAGACAACGTGAATTGGCAGCCGCATCCCTATGACCGACTAACACCGTACTCTATTCCGCATATGGAAATTGTGGCTGCTCCTGAGCTTGGTCGGTCGGTGGTTACAAAGGCGCGAAGTGCGACCGACAACCGACAGGGCGGGGACGGGGCCGTATACCCTTAACATTGCAACCAAAACCAGCCTGTGTTGTATGCGTGACAGCAGGGCAGGCGCAATGCGATATTGGAGGCTTTGTAAACACCGAACCGACCCAGCCGCGTCATGTCACTGGGTGACGTGACTGGGCGGCCTGAAGACCCATCAGTATCACCGTTGCGGCCGCACGGTGCTAACAGTGCCTTCAACAATCGATTTCGTCCGTTGAGACACGCATCAAGCTTTGCAAGCTTTGCGACTACTCTTATCTGCTGTGTTCCCTTACTTACGGATGTTACTTTGTGCGATGGTTTACACAAATTGTGCTACCCCAGCCTTCCGTACGATGCGTTGCTCGATGACCACGGGACCTTCAAGAATATCTTCCATCTCTTTTTACGTTGCTGCCTGATGTCTTTTTGCATCATCGGAGGCATTACCAAGCTCACGAAAGGTACTGGCGAAGGCATGACCTACAGCATTGTTTTCATCAACGATTGAGGATACGTGGAAGACAGGCAGTTGCGACTACAGGGAGAATCGGCAGCGTGAATACAGGAACGTAAGGGTACCGGCCTCTCATTCAAGTTTGCGAACGGACACATGCTGGCAAAAGGGCAAGAAACAATGTCGTGGGGGGACGAAAGTACTTGTACGCATGCGGCTCCCCACAACTTGTGGCCGAAGGCATCCGTGCCTCGGTAGGTAGCACCGTGAGAAGGATCCTCGATAAAGATCTCAAAGTTCTATTTCATCAAAACATTTACTCTTAATCATCACTTTTAGAACTACGCGGTAATGGCTTCCTGATTGGCAATGCGGGCTACGCGCACTGTACCGTAAAACCATTAAAAACAAATCGTGGTCTTGCTAAACATCCTCAAATCCAATCGCGCCTGAAAGTCGTATGTGTACCAGAGGACGAAGGACTGATATCCACCCATTTTATTCCGGAACGCCTTTATACGCTCGACCCACTTATAGCATTCATCCTACACCCTCATGTTACCCACTCAACAGGTCCTTGACACTCATGCCTCGAACGCCAGTCCCGGACCAACTCCTACGGTCCGCCGAATTCAGCATCATCAAAGCTTCAGTAGCAATCTGATCTTCGCGGTCTGCTTGAGGTGCCAGCGCTGGCGATGTCAAGGCGAAAGATGCTGCACCGTGAGCGGAGCCCGGAGCTGGCATGGGTCCGCTACTCGGTGGCCCACTGCGGAATGGATTACTAAACATTGCAGCTGTAGGAGTTTGCGATGCTTGAGCACTGAATGCGGGGGATGCAGTGAGAGAAGGGGAGGTTATAGATGCCAGTGAGTAGCGATGTGGATCTGAGGGCTGCAGGGCTGGTGAAGGGTGTGCAGAATAAGGATTCCTATCCTGAGGATGCATGGCAGGTGAGGTAGTTGTAGAGTGAGAGTACATGCTGCCCCTGTCAGAGGGGTGCATGGCGGGCGAAGCTGTCGTGAAGTGGTAGGTAGACACCGGGACGGCATTAACCACGTGAGTTGGTGATACCATGTCCCTCATCTCTTCGTCTTCGTCTTCTTCGTCGTCATTCTCATCATCATCGTCCGAATGGCGTCTCAGTGGGGGCGGGGCAAGTTCTGACGCTGTCGAAGATGGTGTTTCGTGTCGTGTTTGGTTGGCCGTCTTGAGGTCTGCGACGCATTGCTCGAGGTAACGCATGTACTCAATGGAGGCCTTTTATCTGATTAGTGATGCAGTATACAAAGAGTGGGTTACAATTACACACTTGTAGGATGGCCAGCTTGTGCATTTCCTGATTCCTACAAGCGGGGATCATGTCCTTTAGTACGCCAAATTCCTCATTCATCTTCGATCTTCTCCTCCGCTCAATCAGGCTATGTGCTGTTTTCCGTGCAATCTTGCGACCTGCCGCTGTGGTAGTGCCTGCCTGTTTCCGCTTCCCCCCACCAGCCTTCTCTGCTGGTGCTTTCGTCTCTGACTTCTCTGGCTGGGTTGTAGATGCTCCCCGTGCGTCCTTGGGTTTCATTTGTATAATCTTGCGTGACCTCGTTGGTGGTGGTGGAAGAGAGTAGTCATCTTTGGTGATAACACTCTGCTGAGAAGTTGTGTTCGACCGCTTGCGACTCTGGCTGGGCTTCGTAATAGTGACAGGCGAATTGGGTGAGGGTGGCCGGTAAGACGAGTCTGAAGCGGCTTCAGACGGTCCTGATGAACTGGCTACACTACCGCGACCGTTCAGCGCTGCTGGAGGCAGAGTGAAGCCGCTCTCGAGCAGGGGAGCATTTGCGCTGCTCTTGCCGGTGATGTCTGTGGAGGGCTGCGGCGTTGGGGGAAAGCTCGGACGAGGCATTATAGTCTTGATAGCACTCATAGAAGGTTTTCTAGAGGTTGTTGACTTCTTGCCAGACGAGAAAATCTCAAGAAATGAGGGGGAATTGATTCAAAAAACAGACAGACGGCAACATTATCACAGACAAGGTGTCGCGTGGGCTCTTGTCGCAGTAGAGGGAGTCGAGCACACGCGTGCTGTGTCTCAGGGCTGTGATTGGCCCGCCCGATGCATATCGCTCGATTGCGCCTCGAATGAGAGCGGTCATGACGGAAGCGTGGGCGCTGCGAACACCAGGATGGTTCAAGCGTTCGAGGGGCTGAACGGGTGGGCACGCCTTGGAAGCTTCATGCCACCTTCTGGTGCCTATTCGCTGAGCACGTGCGTGATTTTGTGCTCGTTCGGCGGCATGTCTCATTTCATCCAGATGGCGAGGCTATGCAAGCGCTGGTTCCATACTGAAAATGGCGCTGCCGTGATGATCAGCCATTAGATGCGTAAGAGGAAGGCGCAATGGCGCGCGGATGGCAGCAGAAGTTTGTTAGTGTGGTGTTGATGAGGAATGTGGGCCTGTTGTCTTCCAGGATCGCTGCTGATGACATAACCCCCACAATAGGTGGAAATCCGGGGGAAGCATTGACATAGGATTAAGAAGAAGAGGAACGTCCCCAATAGTTTCTATAATGCCTTCACGATTGTCTAGAAAAGCCGTCTCATCTGCACCTGATTTTGCGGGCTGGTCGCGTGCCATCATGAGGGTTGGCCATGAGTCGGGCTTGGGTGTGTGAGATTACCGCACAACATGTGTCATTTGTCATTCGCTATATATCGCGCAGCGGAATCCGTCTTGGACCTTTCCTCAGCCTTTTGGAGCAAATGCCTCAGCATATGCATACAATTAGATCGAGCGTATTCTAGAGGGCCACACACACACTCTCTCTCTACACCTTCCCAAAGACCCTCTCTAACAGATCGTGCGCAAAGAGCTCAATACCAGGACTCTGTGTACACCAGCTGACCTTGTTTCCCCTCCTGCTATCTCCCCACCATCCTGCATCGCCCACAACCTCTTCATCAAGCTCAGTCGTCCTCTCCGTTACCGGTCTACCCCTACGATCGACAATACAGCATCCTCTCGTCCACTGTCCTGCTGTCTCCACCCTGACATCTTCGGTCTTGAATTGCCAACTCGGGTGGGAGGACGAGAGGGCGTACCATATACACAACGGGTCATGTAGCTGCAGGCCGAGTTTTGAAGCGTCTTGGTTGGGATTCAAGGAGAGGAGTTTCTTGAAGGTCGTCAAAAGGAAGAGAGTTGACCAATCTGCAAGAGGCGAATTGATTAGAGACTCTGAGGCAGTGTGCTTGGTATAAAGTGATTGAGGAAGCATGTGTTGCTCCGTTATGTCTATTCTGTATGAGCTTATCGAGGTCAACATCCACGTGTAGGATGAGTATACACACCAAGTGGAAATAGCCTCAGCTTCAATGGCCTGGAGAGTTTCTCAGGATATGGCGGTAGCTGACCCTTACCATTCAATGTCGGTGGCATGGTCGTTCGAGGATTGGGATTCGTCAGTGCAAAGACACGAGCACTAGCTACGCTGTCTGCATACGTGTTGAACTCCGCACCGGGTGTCATCTATTTTCGTTCGTTTAGCCTCAAGCACTTCAGACGTATAGGCTGCATAGCAGCTTCAGGACCGCATTGTAGATAGGACTTGGGAAAAATACTTACATTTCCAGGCGCATCGATTGCACCACCCATAACAACGACCTCCTTCACTTTCAAAAAGGTTTCGGGGTCTTTGGCCGCAGCAAGAGCCAGGTTAGTAAGAGGTCCGACAGCCACGATAGTGATAGTGTCAGGTTCGTTGTCCCTCAGCAGCTCGAGCATCTGCTCGTGAGCAGGCTTCAGCGACGGCTCAAACAGCGAATGCTCGTCCTTGACAGCTTGAAGCTCGGCCGCATCCTTAGGTGACAAATTTTCTGGACCTGGTCTGAAGAGAGACTTCCATGTCTCGGCTGGAGACAGATGCGGGTGGCTGTTGTGGATCCCACCAAGGCCGTCAACACCGTGGAAGAAATCCGCAACCATCATGTGCTCTGCCAAAGGTTCGGTAGCACCCACGGCAACGATTGGCTTCCGGACATCCAAAGTCTCGAAGCCTTTTGGTCGGCCCTGACTCTCCCTCCATGCTCTTTCTTTGCCGATGTAGTGAAACAGCGTGACAACATTCCTCAGGCAGCTGTCAAACAATCAGTACATTTGCGTCTCGCTTTGAACAGCACTTTATCTAGGTTCGGTATGGCTTTGCAGGCATAAAATATCTTGAAGACAAGGTGCACGCGCACCTTTGAACATCGACATTTCCAAATGTCAAACTCAACATCAAAATATCCAACTCCTCAGGCTTTGCTGAAAACGCAAGAAGCATAGCAATGACATCGTCCACGCCCTATCTTGCTTATCAGTATGTGATCCTCAAATCTCACTTCTGCTACCCCGCCGAGGCACTTACAGGGTCCGTGTCTATGATAATCTTATTTGGAGCCATTTTGTCTACCGTCTATCTCGAATGAACAAGAAAAGGAATGTCGTGAATGTCGTGCAGGGCGAAAAGCTGCAGGTCGTTGATTATTCTGATGCACGTACAGGGAGACCATCTGGGGCGATTAGCTAATAAGTCGGAGGTTGAGTCAAGATCAATCCGTGTGAGGCAGGTGAACGCTGTAGGGTCGGCTCCCTCCGATCTCCGCACTGTGGAGCTGATGACGTCCCGAGGTACTTGCCCCACGAGAAATGTGTCCACAAAGCAGACAGCAGCTATTGATAACTAATAAGCAGGCTTCAAATGGTCGGGTGTCTGTTTGTTGCTACAGTTGGCAAGGTGCAGCAAAATTGAGCATGATGATTCAAAGTTGCGCGTGCTTTTTCAATTGCTAATCAAACGCTACGCCAGATTCATAATCTACATGTTCCAAAGTCTTGTAGACTCTCGAGAATCAATGGTTTTGACCATGACCTTTCCCTGATGTCTGGCCCGTGAGCCCTGGATCATCTTCGTTTGCGTCGTTGTACCAAGCTTAATATAGTGCATAGCCTGGCCTGCGGCCGGATGCTGAGATGTGAAGATATTGTGTGCCGAGGAAAAGATCGTCTAGTAGACCTTCTTCTTTTCGTCGACGGAGAATTGACCGGGACCCATGTTGACAAGGAGAAGAAGACCACCACTGTGAATAGTAAGTCGTGTAGAACTTGCAAAGGCGGTATGTGGAACTTACACAATCGAGAGAATCTGGAAGAAATCATACTTGGCAAAGTCCTTGTGAGGGTGGTGGGGGTGCAGAGTCCACCAATTGTTAACGTAGAGGTTGAAGATGCTGAGGATCAGCACCAGCATGACCGCGGAGAACTTAGCCTTGAAGCCAACAACCACCATGATGCAGGCAATGAGGCCGAGCAAGCTAGCCACGATTCTCCAGAAACCCCAGTCGCCGCGGAAAACAAAGCCAACGAAAAGGAAGATGAGCAGAACACGTCCAGCAAGCTGGAAGTACATCTTCTTGTCCTTCTCGTCGAGCTGAGGGAGACCAGCCGGGGCAAACTTCTTGCGAACCCATGAATCGGAAAGAACCATCATGAGACCGCCCATGACCGAGAGGTTTCGGAGGAAGAAGTTCAAGTCAAAGACTAGACCGTATCCAATGCCCTGCATGACGACTACGCTCATGAGACCAGCCACAGCGTATTCTGAGTGCTTTCGCGCAATGACCATAACCGAGCATACTGTCATTGCGACAACATTGATAATGAGGAATGCGTGGGTGAAGCCATTCCATACTGCGAGGCCATGATCATTAGCAATTGCTCAATGGGTCTCGTCAGGCGTGCAGGATTGCGTACTCTTTCGGTAATCATGAAGGTATGTGAGCTGGTCGCTCCATTGTGTAAGGATGCGCAGCGCATCCTCGAGGAAAGTGACAACAATCAAAAAGCGGCCGACAGCTGGAAGATAGCTATTCAGAGCTGTGTCAGCTCTATTGTAGAGGGGGGGAGCTCTGCGTTGCTCGTTTTCTGCGACACAAGCTCCCGAAGCTCCAGGAAACTCACGGCTTGATCGGGTCGGACAGTGTGTCCAGGAAATCCTCAATTTTGTTTGTCTGCTCTCTAAGCTGGTCGAGCGGGCTCGGGTCGTTCGTGGTGCCATCGTTCCGTCCAGCGTTACCGAAGGGGCTCTGGTTTCCCAGATGGTAGCCCGCTGTGCCCCGTATTTGCGCCATTACTGCGGTCGAGAGCAAAAGAAAGGAGCAGGTTGAAAAGGTAAGGAGTGGCGCTGGGTGGGCGGACTTGAATGTCGTGAAGCTCTTCCGTGAGAGGACAGGTGTTGTTGCCAAGAGCGCACTAGTACTCACACCCTAGATCTGCAGAGAAGCTTTGGTGAGACAATCCTTTGTATGTAAGTTGTAATTCTAGCGCCGGGCCGTAATCCTTTACTTGCGGACTTCCGTGGATACCCTGTTTGTGAGATTTAAAAATGCGAGCCGCAGTGCTTGCTGAAACAGATTGTGAAGCTCCCGTGCACCTTCCGAGGTCCACTGTTCTTGGAGTCAGGAATGAATGTACCTGCCACAATACAGAAATTACATTTCACCTAGAGAAGCTTCCAATGATGACAAGTCTATGATCGCTGATGAGTGAGATGTGCAAATCTGACTGTCGCAGAAGGTTGATGATCTCAGCTAGATATTTTGGCTATTTTGGAGTAATCCGGATGCGCACTGCTATCATTACCATAGTTTTCAGCTGCGCATTGTGCTCAGAAGACTTCCAGGCCCGGATCTGGTACCCAATGACGTGGACCTCACTGCTGTTCCACGTAGCGTGTGTATTTGGCGACGAAAGCCTCTGCCAAAACTAAGAATACCCTGTATCGCAACTCACAACCCAAGACTTAGAAAAATGACAGACACTAGATGTCACAATGCCCAGGATCGATGACAAGGTCACGCACGTTGACGATTGACTTTCATTGATTGTCTATCTGCCATGGACAGGTTGGCTAATCCTAGACTGAACGAGAAGAAAATACATGATGAGATGAAGCCAGTAGCTTATCGCTGCAGGTATCGAAATGAACCGAGACTCCAAAGCCACTTTTCGTGCCACAATGGCAACCGAAACTTGCTATTATCTCACAGATGCTTTACAAAATGCCTGACCTCCCCACAGCCGTGCACGCGCGCGCGATGTAGCACACAAGCCTATCATCGTGGGAGGATATGGAGGTGTCGCCCTCTGATAGCGGCTATTGCCACGTACAAAATAAGTTAGGACGTCGAACTCTTCTGATCGGATCACAAGGACCGAGCAATGCGATCAAAAGCTGATGTTCACATCACAGGCCAGTCAGAGTCCTTCTCGGTGGTCGTGAAGGGTTCAGAAAGGATGCCATAGCGGGAGCTGGAAACAGGTGCGCGGTTCTCGGCCTTCTTGACCTGAGATGCTTGGACGGCCTTTACAGGCTGCACAGGAGTGGCACTGGTGGCGTTGCTCTCCTCAGCGACCTGGACAGCCTTTTGCTTTTTGCCTCCTTTGGGAATGGTGGTCCAGGCAGAGTCATCCTCCATTGCCAAGCGCAGCTGCTCTTCCTCAGAAGGCAAGCCGTTGTAACTGCCGCTGTTCGAGACGGTGTCGGGGGTGTTCTGGGTCCCGTTTGTAGCGCTGGAGCTAGCAGTGGAAGCAACATCGAAGGTGTCAAGGAGCTGGCCAGTAGGGGCAGATGGCGCTTGGACGGCGCCACCAGTGGACTGACCGGACCACGGGTTGTTGGATGGCAATTTGGCTGGAACGCCGTTCTTTGCGGGCTCACCACGAGCCTCGCGAGCAGTGCGGCGCTGCTTCTCAAGAAGAACCTGGCGCGCCTTCTCATCTTCTTCACGCTGAGCCTTCTCTGCCTCCTTCTTTTGGCGGTTCTGGCGCTGCTTCTTGGTCTCCTGAGGGGCCTCAACCTTCTGAGCTTTGGCCTTGGGGGCCTTCGCAGGCTTGTCAGAGGCCTTGATGCTCAGAACATTGGCGGCAGAGCCGGAAGAAGGGAGCATGTCAGAGACATCCTTGCCGCTTGGGGCTTTTGGTGCAGCACGAACAGGCGACGCTGCTGAAGAGTCGCTGGCATCGGCACCAGCGAAGGTGGCCGCATCAAACTCGGCCTTGACTTTGTTGCCGGCCTCCTGAACGGCCTCCTGAATCGACTTCTTGCGAGGGGCTTTGGCCTTAGTCTGCTTCTTGGCTTGCTTCGCGACCTTTGCTTTGTTTTCTGAATCGCTCCAATCTACTGGCTTGGAGTTGTTGGTAGCTGTGCGAGCCGTAGAGCGGCCTCGGGCGTCGGTGTTGAGCTTCGGAGCATAGTAGAAGTAACCTGCAGCCAGGATGGCCAAGAAAGTGGCCCAGCTCATCCACGCCTGCATCTTGTCGGAGAGATGCGATCAATTGAGTAAATGATCCAATGCAGGTCAAGTGACGACTGAAGGCGCACTCAAGATGCAGCAAAGGTGCGGAGGTGTTTGGACTTCTCAAGGAGGGAGCTTCGCCGGCCCTTATGTAAGGTAGGCAGATCTAGGGTATCGGCGAGGGGGTGCTCAGTTGACGATGTTGTGTCGAGCGACTCGTTGGTTGCACAGCCCACAAGCGCAGCGTCGGCGGGAAAGGGATTGGCAAGGTGGCCGTCTGCTTCGGAAAGCTGCTGCCCCGGATGGTGGAAGAGGCAGAAAGTAAGATGAGGGGCCAATCTGAGTTGGGCTCGATGCCAGATAGGCGCTGCGAAAACAAGGGCAGGCTGTGAGGGTGAGGGAGAACGATGTTGTGGAGGAAGGAGCTCGCAGATGATGTTGAGTGTGGTGCTTGCCCGTTTGGTATGGCGCTATTTGCGCCGTTGCGGAGAGGCTCACAAGCTGCGTCACCCTTGGTCGCTCAATTCAGATTTTACAGGCCCAGAATATGCTGTAGACGGTATACGTGGCTCGTTCGACCTAATGGTACATCTGACAAAGCAATTGTCTATTGCTTTTGCAGTCCCGCGCCTGTGGCAGCCATCTGCCCTGCTGGAGCATCTCAGGGACCTCTGCGCACGGTGGCGAAAAGAAAGGCCACCTTGCGGTACCGTGTCACCGCCGGCACCTGAGCTCGTTCACCGCGCGCACGGACTATGCAACCTTGCAATCCAACACCGATTCGGTTGGGTTGATATCACTTCCCCCGTGCTCGCTCGCCTCGTAGCACCTTGTCTCGCTAGATACGAACGAACAGTCGATGAGTTCAAATTGCCTTCTGATAGCATCGGGCTACGATTGCATAACATCGCAGGCGCCATATGCACTGATGATGCGATTCTCTTACGAAATGGCACTCTCCTAAGGTCACACAAGGTATCAAGGAAACAGTGGACAAGTACGACAAGCCTTGGTTTTCCTGGCGCTCTCCCTTTTCTGCCAACCACTCATGACTGTTCCCCATCCAGTGGCTCCAATTAAAACACTTGTCATACACGTACAGGGAGAGCCAAATGGCGTGCATGCTGTCTCGACGGCCATGCTTGCCTGCAGCCGATCGAGAGTGTCACCAAAACGTCTGATCGTCACAGTTATACAGCCACTGCCAACCGCCGTCTTCATGAGCACGGGGGAAAATATATTTGATGTCGTTAACATAGCAAAGTTAAAGGGCCCAGTATAAACATGGCTTCTCAAATCGCTCAACCCAAAAGACGCCTGCAAATGCACCGACAGCCTGAACGCCATCAATATGTCTCCCGAAAGTAACTTCCCCTAACACCTCTTTTTCAACATCATAAGCCCTTCGCCAGCATCATCTTCCGCTTTCCTCTTCCCCTTCGGACTCCCCTCACTTCCAAAACTCCCGCTTCTCGACATTGGCGGCGTCACCTGCCCAATACCCGCCAATCCGGCCTGGCTTTGATATAAATTCCGGTGGCACTGCGCCAGCCCAGGAACACCCTCTCTTCTCTCCAGGCTATGCTGAAGATTCATCTGTGCCTGTTTCTGGACCTGGGCTTGCGCGAGACCTTCCGCAAGCTTCTGTTGCTGAAGAATCTGGGTCTGTTGTTGCTGCTGCTGCGCCTGCATCGCTGCGTTGCGCTGCGCGGTCTGCATCTGACGCGCGATGTCGCCAAGCCCGGGGCCGACAATGTTGCGGTCACCAATGATGGTAGCGCCGCAGTTGATGATAATGTTAATGTTGAGACCGTTCTTCTTCTTCCCTTCTGTGCGTGTCGAGTTCAATCTTGTAACAGGGGCTTGTGGTGGGGATGTAGGTGCTGTTGGTGCTACTGAATCTCCAGATAGTATTGTAGCGATGAGGTTTGCTATCCGTGTGCTGTCCATTTGCGCGATGGAGATGATGTTCCCATTTCCTCGAATCTGTGTTGCTGCATTGACGGTGATTTCTGGTGTATCGTCCTCGCTATCTTCTCTATCCGTTTCTGTCTCGGGATCATAAGGCGAGGACATATTGGATGTGCGTGCTTCGGGATCAACAACCATGTGGTAGGCTGGAGGTGCTGGCATATCACTGAGCTCCTCGAAGGAACTCTGGTTGGTACTTGATTGAGCTGGATTTGTATTTGAGGATAGAATAGTTTTTCTTGCGTTTTGTAGGGCGGCGTTTCTCCATGGATCCATGATGAGATATAAAGCTGGCGGCTATGCTGTCGATCAGGTGTCTGGTGGGCTGTGGGGTATCGTGATGATGATGTGTGGCGTGATGGTGGGTTGAGCGGCAATTCGACCTCTGCTGCGCTGGTAACACAAACAAGTGACCACGAAAACTGGATGAGACTTCAACCGGGGCGTTTTCGGTATCTGCAGCAACCCTTGGACCTGGTGGACTGACTCGTTACGTAGGTAGCCTGAGTTTCTGCGAGTAACGGCCGCGTCCGGCTGGCCCAACTGTACTTGACACAAGAGTCGAATGTTCAGCGGCAGTTGGCTGACGGCAAAGAACGCTGCAAACACACCATCAGCATCTCACCTGTCGATATATACCCGGAATACTCACACGCTCTGCTTCGGCTGAAAAGAAATCACACTTGATTGAAGATCCTGCTCACAATGCAGAACAAATTCCCTCACAATCACACTTTGGGACTCGGCGGACGCCGCCATAGAAATATACCGGCACTTAAGTCAAGCCACAATCGCCCGTTCCACTCACCGTCCCCTCCTCGCCGCTGACATCGATCAACTCATGAAACACGCACACAATAGCACTCGGACCTGGGTTGCACACGTACACGGGCCGATAGTCTGCTATTGTGGACAATAAGAACAGCGGGCGCTAGTCCGCTTTAACCCTTGACTGGTTACATGCATGTGTTACCGGCAAGCTTGGAGACATGAGCAAGCACGCTTACGGAATGGAATGAAACCCGGACTGCTACTTCGTTAGATGCTGGCGAGGTGCGATGTGTTAGCTGGTGGAGCTAGTGCGTTGCTATTGTTCTTTGCTATTCAGCGACCAAACATTCTCATCTCATCATCGGAAAGAGGTCCGTTGGATGGCTGGTACTTGTGCGACGCATCACCTCTCGCTCTTCCCCTCTATCGCGTTGATATGCTGCAACAATGTCTGCATTTTGCTACTTAACCAGGAGGATTCCATCACCATGCCCAATCGATGCGCAGAAGCAATAAATGGGCAGTGCACGAATCAGGTTGACCTAGTATCTCACTATGGAGTCATGATCGGTGCCATATTACCGGCATACGATCTCTTCTGGATATGGTCATGCAAGTCAGGTTCTTCCTATTGTCCGCGAAAATTCTGCCAATTGTACGCTCGAAAAATAAAGGCAGTCATGCAGCCCTATGCAAAGATAACGGCAGGTACGGACCCACGCTGCCACAACGGCGACCTGCATTAATCATACCTACCCGGTCAATAACGACAGGGCATAGGCAATGCTGTCGCTGACGAAACAAGATGGCGAGATTTGTTGGTATTGTTGTTGTCGTATGGCTTTATGCTATGCAATAGCCACTTAGACAACCCTTTTGTAACTGACGATCGACCCTTGATCGACTGGCCATATGAGAATCAAATATCGTGCAGGTAGTACCGCTCATTGAGACACTCATCTCGTACTCGGTCCGGCAACAGCCATAGTCCTTCCCCGTCCATTCATTTCCTCGGGTCGCGATGTCTGATACACATTTCATCAAACAGCCAGGACGCCGCGCTGGTAAATGCTACAAAGAGAAACATACAATCCCGCTCGTAATCGGCTTTATTGTTGCGGAAGCGTTTCACATCTGCAAACCCTCCGCAACTCCCTTCCTCCAGCAAAGGATGGGTTTGAGCACACTTTATCGTTGTGGTCGATATTGTGGAACTTCGTGATACGGACGATCGTTGAAGAACAGATTCTCTGACCAAGGTGGAAGTTTCTTATCCCGTTCATACAAGTAGCCACAATTGTGACAGAGGGTGCGAGGGCCTCGTGGGCCATCGCGGACAGCCCACACAGCAGTGCCCCAGACGTAGCAGTGTGCGCATCGCCAGGTTTGTCGCTCTCTAGAGATGTGTCAGTCAAAATAAAAGCACGGCTGTGGTTGATGCATACCCTTCCTGCAAGCCTCCCCCCTCTCCTCCATAGCCGGAACCTGCACCTGGTGTATCCCGTCCAACTGGACTCAAACTTCGGAAACGCCTCTTCTTCTTGCTGCGCTCACCACGACCCATATTCTCTTGTTGCTCGATGTTACTAAAGAATTCGTTTTGCGGTGTGCCAGACATATTGGCCGTCGACGAGAAGCGCGCTGTTTCTCTTCGTAGTCTTCTGATTTGCCGTTCGCGATCGCCCTCACGCTTCTCAATCTCATCCTGCGAGAGTATCTCAACCTTTGGTTCCCACTCATCACATAGATGCTCTTGGTCATATCTCCAGCCTGCGCCTATCGAAGGCTCCACAGCATCGTTGTCGATCTCGCCGTCTCCAACAAGACCACCGTTCTCGCAAGCTTCTTTTTTCAAACGAAGCACAGCCTCGTAGATGGCATGAGTCATGGAGGACACCCATTCACCTGATAATCCCAGATCAGCACACGTTATTTGTGCGAACATCTCTGCAAAGCCGGGAGGGTGGAGCAAAGACCACTCGAACTTGTCGGTATACAGACGGTTCATCAAATTGATGTTGAGGGTGACTATGCATCGATAAGTATCATCTGGATTATGGAGCTCCTCAGAAGGTAGCGCTGTCGCAGAAGCTGAGATTCCGTTTGGTATCGCGGTGGGCGCAGGCGTAGGTGTGTTGGCGCCATTGGTCTGAACTGCGCCGTTTGTGACAGGTGTTGAGGCGCCATTTGTGGGTAGCAGCGCCGGTGTCGAGGTTCCGTCTCGTGTCGCAGGCAGCAATTTGGGCTTAACTGTGGTGCCCTGAAGAGATGGTGCCGTGGAGGAATGAAATAGTGGGTGCAGAGCAACTCCAGCATACTCCTCCAACTGTTGTCGTATTTGCCCGGCAATATTGTATATGATCTGAGGTTTGCGGTCTGCAGGGAGATCGAGCTCGTCAACGAATTGTTTAGCAAACTGATCAGGTGTCATGAGGGCTTCATGGAGGTTCCAGAGAAAGGAGTCTTTCAACCGATACGCGGGCGTAACGTCTGGTTGCTTGTACGCCGGCAGCGACTCATTGATACCGAAGTCGCGTGCATTCGAGGGAGTGGGTAAGGGCGCTTCCGGGCGAAATGGTTGAATATCCATGTCGATCCGTATAGGGATCAAAGTTACAGGAAGCGCAGCCTGCACCTGTACCTGCTTCTCCGTTCTGCAGCAGTCAGCCTCTGTCTGTCCTCGGCAGCACGCGACCACTCACAGAGTGCGTTTGGGCCTTCCCATCCAGTCTCTCCAGATGCCCTGTACTTCAATGGGTGCCACGAGCTCTTGTCCCAGTGCTGCAATTTGCGCTGTCTGATCCAAGTTCATCGTGGCGTCTCTCTGCACACTACGCAGGCCGGTCGCGCGCCTTGGACGGTCGCTGTCCTCGAAGTCGTCATCGTCGAATGCATCCTCAGCATAGCTGAGCACAGCGGTTCCGCGCTTCGTCACGCGCGGTGGAGGGAGCGTATTCGAAGGCGGCACAATTGGAGACATGAGCGAGTTGCCGTGGGAGCGCAGTCGCGGCGCATAGCTTGACATGAACGCCTGCGGCGGCGCCGTCTTTCCCGCCGTGGTGAACATGGCTGCCGGTATACGCAACGGGAGGGATGCAAAAGAGAGGAAGCTCAGAAGAGCTGTGCGCGCGGCAGACGCGTCGCAACTGGCGTGTGGGGGAACTGGATGAGCGTCGAGACGAGGTAACCGTCAGGGAAGAGGCTGAGATGCAGATTGGCGTATTCCCTCCCCTTGCCTAGCAGCCTGGTCCGAGTTCTGAGGTTCGTTTCGCGTGCCTTGCGATCAGCATCATGCAGCGCGCCCTCCAGCTGCTGCGTGCTGAATCAGCATGCGCTAGTCCAAATAGGCTCTAGTCCGAATGGTGACAGAAAGTCACCTCATGATTGTGGTGGTTCATCACTTCTCGCTGCGTGTCACTACCCTCAGATGACGCGGGACTCTCCGTCCATAACTTTTTCGCACGTGTCGCCCATGACTGATCCTACGGTGATGACCTTGACCACGAATTTCGCGAGTTCCGAAGCTGATTCCCGCTGACGGACATCGAGGCGCAGCCTTGCCTTGACGCACAGGGGTCCGCCGATATGAGCGTTCACCCTCTAAGAGTCTACACAGTATTAGTCCTTCGATGTTCATTCCCCTCATTCACAGATCATCTTGTGCGGCTCACGCGCAATCCATGAAGCCTTAAGTCCCTAATAGCAAATACTGTCTCCTGTCTATTCAAACTTTTGCATAAACCCCGCCGCTTTGCCGTGTGATCGGGAAACAACCATGATCCATCCTTTACAAGGCCGCCCTCCAGCCACAATCCTTTGCCCAATTCGGCAACTCACGGAAGATGCAAAACTCGACTCCGCTCACGTTTAATTCGCCTACGGTCAAATAATGGAATCTGATTCGTCGGAGCTCCACAATGTACTGCGGATACTCCCCTTCACCTCCGCTCACGATGTCCGTCCATTGTCTCATTGTGAGGCTACAGTACAATCGGCGAGCGACCGTACCGCTGTACACCGCTATTGGTGCTGCCTTGTTCGACACACAATACCCTACTCCGCAAAACTACTTAAGCACTCACAAACTGCTCTTCTTGAACATCATCGAAGCTCCAACAAAGCAACCACCACCACATTCATTCAATCATCAGACTGGTTCTGATCATTCACACTCCTTCATCTTTCGATTATTCACGACTACGCTTTTGACAAGCCCAACTCTCAGCTTCCGATCATTTCCAGTCCTTACATCAACATTACATTCTCAATCAAACCAGCAACAATGTCTTCCACTATGACTAAGACTTCTTTCGTCGCCGCCGTTCTGGCTATGGCTTCCACCACCTCCGCCCATATCTTCATGGCGAACCCAGTTCCTTTCGCTGGCACTATCAAGGACCCTCTCGACCCCTCTGGCTCAAACTTCCCCTGCCAGGGTGGCAGCTACCAGATCACAACCATGAATGAGTGGACTGTTGGTTCCGAAGTCACTCTCTCGTTCCCCTCTGACCAGACTGCTACTCACGGCGGTGGATCTTGCCAGATTTCTGTCACCAAGGACACGAAGCCCACCAAGGACTCCCAGTGGAAGGTGATCCACTCTATCATTGGCGGCTGCCCTACTTCAAACTCCCCCGGCAACCTCAACACTGAAGGTGGTTCCCTTGGTACTTACGGCTTCACCATTCCCGAAGAGCTCCCCGAGGGCAAGCTGACAATGGCTTGGACCTGGTTCAACAAGGTTGGCAACCGCGAGATGTACATGAACTGCGCTCCCATCAACGTATCCGGCGGTACTGGCAAGGGCTTCGACGCCCTCCCAGACATGGCTACTGCGAACATCGGAGGCACATGCAAGACATCTGAGGGTTCTGACTATACCTTCGCCAACCCTGGCAAGTCTGTCGTCAAGCTGGGCAGCGGTCCTACCATGCCACTGTGCGGCGGTGCTCCTGAGACTGGTGGCAGCGGCGGCTCCTCTGCGCCTGCGCCCGCTCCTGAAGCTCCCGCAGCTCCCAAGCAGCCCGAAACCCCCAAGCCCAGCGCCCCTCAGGCACCAGCCACTGGCGGCTCCAGCGGCGGCTCCTCTTGCTCCAGCGAAGGCGCAATCATGTGCAAGGGCGAATCCCAATTCGGCATCTGCGCTAACGGTGCCGTTGTGTACCAGAATGTTGCGGCCGGAACCAAGTGCTCTAATGGCGCCATCACTCGCCGCGATCTGCACCGCAACGCTCGCTCTGCTCTCCCCGTTTACTAGAAACACAATCAAGTGTGGGCTGTCTCTCGGGTACTAAACGACAACATGATGGTATAGATAAGGGAATGGTTGCATTGCACGGCGCAAAGTTCTTGGTTATAGTCTGGTTTGATTAATGGTTTCTCTCAAATTGCACCGTCTGCTTGGTCATGCCCTTCTGCCTGGTGCAGTAAGTGCGGTCGGAGTTTGGCGTTTTAGATACATAGACAGCATTTAGACGTACGCTTCGCGCATTCAATGCATCTGCTTACAACAATTCACTGTGCTTGGTGTGAAGCTTCAGAGATCTGGCTTTTGCGTAATGAAGCTGATTGTGTAAATGTTTCGTATGACCAATGTGATTTTTGAGTAAACAATTCGACCTTATCTCTGAATGCTTCTCTTTCAAATCAATATCCGAATATTATGCAAATCAGAGAAAAGCCTACGTATTACTTATAATTGACCTTTGTCAAAGTGCCAATCGGCTCGTACAGCCCACAAGAATAGTCTGAAACAATAGTATCAACAACAGTAACCCCACTGCTCCCATTACTTCCTAACAAGCCCAATGTTTTCTGGAATAGGCTACCTACCTTGGGCCACCCCACACCACCAGCAGGATTCTTTGCAAAACCCGCCCAAGTCTTTTGCACGAAAGCGCTCAAATCAATTTGCTGTGTTGTTGCAATACCATACTCATTGGACAAGGGATATGTACCGAAAACCACGGGGATTTCCGAGCTGTGATAAGCGCCAGCGTTGGCAAAGAGTGGGATCGTGGGGAACGAGGCGTCATAGCGGAAGCGGTAGGTGGTGTAGCCATTGAGTGCAAGGAACGAGGAGAGAGTGCCAGTGCTACAGGTGAACAAAAGATCCGTCAAGATGCTGGATGATATGTTAGCATTCATGAGAACAGCGCAACTCAGCATGTAAGACGTACCGGTCTGCTACCACATAGAGATCCACGATGCCCTTCACGGCGTACATTGCTAAGATAATCTCTCTGATATTAGGGTCCGTAATACCTACGCTCGCCAGAGCTCCATCGACTGCTGCGGTTCCGTTGTTCAGACCCAGAGCGGCAAGGAAGACACGTGCTTCGTTGAGATTTGACCCAAGAAAGGTAGGTATATTAGCCCATTTTTTGGTCAGAATACTGGGTCTCACATCATCGATGGAGGTGCCATCGCCATTGACTGGTGGGAAGCCCAGACTGTTTGTTTCGATGTAGCTTTTGATTTCCTGGGCATCAACATTCCTCAGGCATGCAGTGTCTTTGCATCCAAAGTTGGCAAGCACATTTTTGTAGTTCGCTAGGCCATTACCACTGATCACGGCATTCTGACTCTGCAGAATTGCAGCCGAAAAGGACCGTGGAGATGGAGGGTTGGCGAGCAGTTGTTTCACGGATTCGCCGCCTGCGGACTCTCCAAAGAGAGTCACACGTGATGGATCGCCTCCAAAAGCAACGATGTTCTCTTGGACCCACTGCAGCGCGAATCGCTGGTCTAAAAATCCTGCGTTCTGGGAGCCGAATGGGATGTCTGGGGAGTTGGAAAAGCCAAAGACTTAGGAAGTCAGCACTGTACCATTCCATGAGGAGTTGGCCAATTCACTGTTGGTGCGATAATTAATCGTCACTACAATAACGTCTTGAATTATCGCCAAAGAGCTACCATCATAGAACTGTAGGCCGCCTGTGCCGAATGCTAGATTTCCCTACAGTTGTTAACATGTATTAATAACAATCTTATATCAGAACACTTACCCCAAACAACCAGAACATGACGGCTTTCTTACTGTTGGGTGTCACACCAGGCGGGGTATACACGTTGAGATATAAACAATCCTCACTTTCCTCAGGAGCCGGACCAGTGGGGTCGTTGAAGATTCTCTTGACGAACGCCTGTTGCTGAGCAGAACCAGAGAATTGCTGGATACATGCAGGCTTGACAGACTGGGCCTGCAACGGCGTCGGCCATGGAGATTCGGCTTCTGGTGGGCTGAATCTCTCTGGTGGAGACTTTGCGAATGGAATCCCAAGATAGACATTGGCAGCTGCAGTGAGCGATGGCTGATTTGCAGGCTTAGCTGTGGTCCCGACGATGGTACCAGATGCAATGGTCACAGATGGGTTCACGGCAGCTGGTGCAGCGAGCACAGTTGAAAGGAAAAAGAAGTAAGTGAAAAACATTGTGTAGAGTTGACGAGGTATGCACGAATATTGTCCAGTCGTCTGCATTCAATGCAGAACTGATGTCGATGACTGAGTACATAAGGCGCAAAGTAACTGGAATATCTGTGGTACAACCCAGATCTACCACTTAGTGGCTGCAATTTCGTGTCCGTAACGTTGATCTGGGGAAATAGTTCAACGCCTAAGCCTTTTCTGTGTGCTGTTCGATGTCTAGTCTGACATTGGGCCTCGGCCGAGACGGTGTTACCAGTCAACCGTATGCAATCAGCCTCGGTAGGTCATTGAGGCTTTCGCATCGACATCCTAGCGCATGTACAGTATACAATTGTGAGCTGATTAGATAGAATTTGCTACTAGCTTATGCGAACATAGCACAACGTGGGCCGGATTGGGCCGGCTCTGCAAGTGTGACACATCGATATTATCTGTGAGCCAGGTTCTGTTATTCGAAAGCTGTTTCGCGAAAGTCGAAGATGTCATGGACGTGATGGTCCGGGAAGTGCTTCTGCACTGCCTGAAGTAGTGCAATGATGGTACGTTGATTCCTCAAGATGAGTCCTATGCGCGAGGAGACGGACGAACAAGTGGATTATGACAGCGTCATCTTGAAGTGTACAAGACCTAATAATAATGATTGGATCTACACAGTAGGTGTGGATGTGATGTGCGGATAAGAGAGCGGAAAGATACGAGGGCCTTCCCCACCAGCCCCACATGAGCTTTCGAAAGCTCGTCTCACGTCACCGACAGCTCTAATATTTGCGAGAACACATACATCACCCTGTCCACGCTATTATACGCACAAAAAGCATCACAATGTCTGCCGAGGCAAGGCCGATCACCGCCGCTCGATTCGCCGCCGCACTCAACGAACTCCCAATTTCCTCACTATACGCAAAACACGCCGAGCTCTCCAACAGTGTCACACACCTGGAATCAAGTAATAAGCAACTGGAGGAGTTCGCGCGCGAAAATGACGACCGCGACTGCTATGAAGCGCTGCTTGAGAATCGAAATGTCATGAAGAACTTCAACGAGCGCATGGAGTTGATCAAGAAAGAGGTCGAGGAGGTCCGCGGCCTGCCCTGGAGACCTAGAGACGAAGGGGAGGTCAGAAAGGAAGAGGGGGCTATCGGCTTGAATGGTACAGAACCGACGCATACTGGTGCAACTCAGGTTGCCCCAGCTGGATCTCAAGCGTCGCAAGAACAGACGAATGGCACTTCGGGTTCGACAGGAGAGAGCGAGGAGGGTGTGTACCTCTAACAAGGCGGGATGTTGGTTAAGATATATTGGGAAGATGCACTTCCCAGGCTCCACGCCTGCGTCTTGACTGAGATCTACGTGCTGGTCAGACTGATTCTCGCAAACACGAAGGCAGATTCACATGCCCCACGAGGACGCATGCTCGTGCTTTGTATACACTTTTCAAAGCTCTAGAGCTTGAGATATGATGGCTTTGGTCGTCCGGCGGTTTGTTGTGACCAATCACAACGAAGCTCCGTGGAGCAGTGTAGGGTATGATGTTCAGTATAGAGGCCGCTCTGATCAGATCAAAGCGAGAGACGGCCTTCAGACAGTATTTCAGTGATCCAATCACTCATGCATTTGGGGTTGCGATGACCATCACACGCGTTTGTTTATCCCATGGAACTCGACCGGTCGGAAGTAGATTGAATGCGATGTACACCGGACTTGGTTCACAAGAGAGCACTCTCAATCATGTGCTTTGCAGACAGCCTATCACCTTTGGGCGCTCTTTCAGTGCGTCGGGCTAAAATACCTACAGACACTAGCTTTGCTCAAAACGGGTCGCCAATTATCCAGATCTCTCGGTTCAGTTACGGTTCTTGAGAGGATAGTAGCCCTGTACTTCCTACGTTTCTGGAGGCATTGTCCTCGCCAGGAGACTTTAGCCTTTGCTTGAAGACGTGTTTGCCTGAAACAGCACACGACGCAAGGTCTTCTGTCGATGTACTCCCCATGGTCAACTGTCTTTGCCAAACCTGTAGCATAAGCCACCCACTAGGAATATCTCAGTACGGTACCTATGACAAGATGAACACCTTCATTACTCTGTGTCATCTTCCCGTAGGACCGGGCCTGGTCGCGTATTGTAACCGACATTTCTTATCAAACTTCTCGCGAAGCAGTGGAGACAAGTTGCATACAACAAGTAACTGTGTTGGCCCCTGTCACACCATGTGTGCTGGCTGTCATATGTGCCTTGCATAATCGTACCCACAATTCTATCAACAATTAACTTCTTAGCCAATGTCAGTATATGCTGTCCCATAGAAGCAGGACTAAGCCTTCGCAAAGGTCCTAAATTTAGTACCATTCTTTTGTCTTCATTTGGGGGGTTCCCGTAGTTACGCAATAGGACACTCTTACGGGGTAGTAACAATCACCCTGATCGCCCTAAACTGCACTTTCGAATGGGGCAGTGTCATGTCATCTGCATGAGACCCTCCTCGCTGTCGATCATGGGACGATTCTCACACCTGCTATTGGCTGTGCTCAAGTCTCTGACCGGCAATTACTCTCCATTCGAGTTTTGAGACCAAGAAAAACAGAGTCCACCATACTTGTTCCCGTGTGTTCTACCTTGTCTTCTAGCTGCACATGTGTATTGGTTCTTCCACAGTGTCGGTACTTAATCTGAGGTTGCCAATCAGATTGCTCGGTGCGACTTCCTGCAGTTTGCCTTACATTTTAGAGCTCTCGAAAGCTTAGCTCCGAGGTCCTGGCGGCACATGCAGGTGCATACAAGGATGAGCGTGGGGTTCGATGGACAACATTGTGGCGCATTGTTGCTCATCTCGTGCTATGTAGGAAAGCTGATATGTATTGACCTTTCCCGAACCACCATCAGGACAGTGTAAGTTCGATATGTCATGGGCTATTACTCCGCAAAACTCGCAGAGCAGTTTCGCTGCGCCGTGCGTAGGAACAACGGAAAGAACGGCCCAGAGCTGATTTACCCACGCGAGGCTAAAGAAGGCTTCCTTCCAGGCAAAGTGGAAACATCAGGTGATTCCTCGCAAAGAGAATCGAATCCACGTCACCCAGCATACCAATCAAACCCACGAGTCTAGTCAGCAACGCCGCACCAACCATGCTACACCACGATCCCTCTACACCCTCGAGGTGTACATACATACAACAAACCCCTCTTTCCTTTTTTGTCGCCCAAACTCCACTTCGCATCTGAGTAAGCGCAGCCTCGCACAAGGCCCTCACTCCCTCTGCCCAGACTCGCACAGAACCGGTCACCCGCTCATGCTGCACATAAGCACGTACCTATCGAAAGTCTCAGCCATCGCGCCCAAACCGGCCCCAGCCTCGACTTGGCGCAGCAAGCCCAACACTCTGTCGTGGGCCCTCTAATTTTACGATTGGCACACGCGTATACCCCTGCGCGATGAAGCAGGGGTGGACCGAAGCCACCCGCACGGGTCTGTGCATGAGCATGAATTGGGGCGGGTTAAGATGAACGAAGGGACGCCTCAGAAAACCAAAAGAGTATCTTGGAGTACGATACTATGGGAATCGGCAAGATGTGTAGCAAAGTTGTTGTCAGCGCTTGACATGCTCTTAACGGACTTTGTCGCGAAGGGTTGTGATGTACTCGACTTGAGGGCTGATGTCGATCACCAGGCACGTCCATGCAACAACGCCTTTGCCGCGCTGTGTTCGATCAGGAAGCTCGATCTTCAAGGTGACAAAAGGCAATTAGCCATACGTCTTCGCCTAAATCCACCCTGTTTCAAGGCATCTGAGACAACAGCAATCACAGCACTGAGTGCTGCTCGAGCTAGTGGAACTCGGCAGGGGTTGCACGCCCATGGCATGGCGTCGTTGTACAGTAGGTAGCTGATCCCAGTGTCATATTAGGGCGCCGTACGATCTTGGAGACAGCGGAAGATGCGCCTAGTGAAGACATGGCGTGATCTGTCGCCAAAGGTTCAAGGTAATGGGATGTTGGGGAATGTAATCTGCTCAAGAGAAGATAGGTGAGCTATGCTCTTAGGGCTGCTTGCGATGCCACAAGATGTACACAAATCACAATAGACACGAGTTATCTGTGTTTGTCTCAATTTTACACAGTAGATAACCGTTGCTAATCATAATGTTCTAACAAAGAGCAAATAGATGTATTTGATACAAAACCCCTACCTGCGAAAACAATGTCAAGCCTCCTGCGTGAGCCCAGGCATATATGCAATAATCAAATCTAGCTGCAAACGAGAGCCATAATGCTCAATCGTGGAAAAGAAGAAATAAACCAAGAAGCTTAGCGAGGGTATCGTAGCGCTGAAATGCCGCAAAACTGGATGAAAAGAAAGTTTTTACAAGGTGTTCACACGGCTGCGGTTCTGTGTGTGGGCAGCCACCTGCCGCTTCACGTCGATGGGTGCAGTACGCATGGTGACTTTGAAGGTGTCACGAACGCGAGTACGAAGCAGTGACTCGAGCGAAGTGTACACAGCCAAGTCGACGCCGTTATTGGAGCCATTGCAGTAGCAGGCAGAGAACATGTCAATGAGCTGCTCGACCTTCCTTAGCTCACCAAGAATGATCTGGGTACGGAAGGTCTCCTCATCCTCGGCTTCGAGCTTGAACTCACCAAGGAGTATTGGTGTGTGCGTGAAAGCCTCCATGCGAGTGTTGATGGGAGAGACAATGTCTTGAGCGATTCCGGCAATAGCCTGATACCACGAAAGTATTTTTGTAATCGAGAAGGCGATAGTAGTAGAGAAGTGTGGGTTTGCCGAGCAAGGGCAACTGAGAAGGGCTGAGATGCTTTCAACTGCAGCCTTGTTTGCCGACAGAACTGCGTCTAGGGTGGGCAGTCCATCAGCAGCACCATTGAAATCAGTGAATGCAGGCTGAGATGAAGGTGGCGAGTAGAGGCTATTCAGAATCTGGAATGCGAACTTGGTGCAGTCGTGACTTTGCGTAGGAGCTGGAGCCAATGACCCAGGCTGCGACGCCGCTGTCAAGGGTGGGGACAAGGTGAACGTCTCAGGCTCGAACATTGGAAGACTTTGTTGATCTTGTAAGCCAAAGAGAAGCGGGCTGGCAATAGGCGGGGACATCAATCCATTATCGATTGGGCCAATGAAATCTGGCTGGCTCCGCAGACTCGTGGAGCGAGCATGTCCAGCACCGTTGTAGGGCGAGAGAGGGGCGAACGGGGGCATTGGCATGGTCATGTCCATTGGGGCTGGGAACGCCATTGGCTCCTCGTTTGACCAACTGGCCTCTGAGTATGGTGGAGACTGGTTACCACTGTAGTTGTTGGCGAAGGCATCCTGGAACTGCAAGTTCGGTGTCGAAGGACGAAGATAGAATGGGTCTGATGAAGGCTCCGGTGAGCTTTCTACTGTGTATGAGGCAAGTCGTGGAGCGATCTCGGGCCTGGATCCAAAGGGCCCGCATGAGCTAGCTCGAGAGATATCGCGGATGATGCTGCCGTCAGGGTTCCTGTTCTTGCGCGGCTTGCCTAACCTATGTTGTGTGAGTCGGTCGTAGTTCAAAGCAGGTCGGTTCAAGAAAGAACTTACCTCATTGAAGGAGAGTAGTTGCAGCAGACGTTCATGTTGCTACATCGTTGGCACGAGGGCCGCACCTTGTCGCACTTGACCTTTGCACGAGAACAGGCATCGCACGACGCCCGCATTTTCCTCGGCTTAGGCTGGCCATTAGGACCATTTGGGCCTGCCGTGCTTAAAGGAGGAGACAGCATGTTGTCTGCTGGAGGCGAAGGGGAGGTTTGAGGTGTGTAGATCTGAGGGACTGTCTGGAACATCTTGCAAAGCTGTCTGATGATATGTTGGTGGTGAGGTCCGATGGAGCGGGGTGGTATAATATATATGGGTGATGTTGGAACTGGTACAGCTCGAGATGAACTAGGCGACGAGAGTAACCGTGTTGGAACGCATCCAGAGTGCATGTGCAGGCTGCATTTGCCGGAGCAGAGTTGTAAGCGTCAATGCTTACTCTTGGTGAACCAGGGGCAGGGTACGCTGCAGCTGCCACACGACAGGGATGTCAAATGGGGCTGAGAGCTTACAGCAACATTGATCCCACTCTGGACATAGTGTAGTCCAAGAACCATGCAGGTCACGCTGAGCGCACTTGCACTAGCCGATGTTCAGGCTCGGGCCGGTTTGATGATGCCTTCACAGATCCACACCTGCCGTTTTCTTAGGCGCGGGACCGTTCGCTGGCTCGCGGAGATTGTCGAGCATTGGGTTTCGCGCGGTTACCAGCCTCAGGTCGAAACAATCCAAATCCGGCGAGGCATACCTGTGGAACAAGATACCAAGGTTGTGGTAACATTCAACGAGGCTGCGCAACTAGAATCTGATTGTTTGAACCGCAGCTCGAGTGTTTCCATCGCCCTCTTGGGGTCGCACACAGTCTGCCTGCATCGCGAAACTTCATCCGTTCAGACCATGACAAGTTGATCACTCCGTAAGCCCTTGACTGATGCAGAGATTGATGCTCCAGTGGTGATGGTCCAATGACTAGATTGAGTCTATAGTGCCGGCGATATGAACTGCTTCTAGCGCTGACTTGTTCGAATGGAGGAATGCCCACACAAAAATAAACGGCGCTTTACCAGTCTTCCCGTCCGAGCCGCAATAGCCTTGAAGGCAACTATTGACATCATGATCGCTTGATGTTAGTGTTGGCGTCTAGCGGTGCTCCAAGCGCGTGCAAGATAGCGCTTGCAAACGTTCCCTGGGGCTGGCATTGCTGAGCGCTTGCAAAAGTTCCTCACACAGTAGGGCTGGCATTGCTGGACGGAGTGCTATCAGGCACAGTTGGAACAGAGCACGTCGTTGCACGGTGTGAGAGATCGTCATATCTCATTGGCGCGTCCCTGACTGACGTTTTCGAGTCACAAATTGTCAGCTTTGCACAGCACTCCAAAGTCAGGGTGCGTTCGAGCGGTGCTGCGACCGATCATTGGCACAACTCACAGCGCGCTGTCTATCGTTGGATCTGGGGCGCCCCAGGAAGCCGAAGTGTCGATGTGATGCTGGGATTTGTGTAATCGCTCTGTCGCGAATAGAAACCAGTGCGGTCTCAAGGAATGTGTGGGGGCGTACTCAGCCTCGTTCTTGGGCTTAGCTTGCGGTATGTACCTCCTCCAAATTAACCGCGACCTCGTCCCCTAAAATAGCATCATGCGACACGAAGTACTGAATTTTTTGAGGCTGGTGTGCCGTTCCTGGGATTGCCCGTATCGAGGCTGGGTCCTTAATGCAGGAACAGTTGCCTGTCGCGTGTTGTGGACGACGCTCGCTTCCACTGTACTTCACATAGGTACCGCGCCTTTTACTGCAAAGCCTAGCGGCCGAAGTATTTGCGTGCTGCTTCGTCCATTGTGTGATTCGATTTGCCGGTATGCTGTTATGCAGACAGCGCACATAGAGTATGGTTGGCGCGAAGCTTCCGTCCCCGATCCTCTCTTCGTCAATGCCAGGTGTCTGGTCCACAACACACTCACATTCTCGGACATTTGATCAGAACGCTTGTTACTACAGTCGAAGAATGCGCTTCCTGATCTTGACAAAATGCCTCGGTTCTGAATTTGCACTGCATATGTTACCTCCTGTTGTGGAGAAATCGACGTGCTTGGAAACCGCCACTGTGCTCCTCGTCAACTCAATGATCCAAGTCATCAAGTAGAGCAGTACAGTACGGCACTCCAAAAAGCTGGAGGGATGAGCGAAGGACTTCTACGTATCCATGATCATCTTGCGTTTCGAAAGAAGGACATCCGACATAGGTTCGGGGACCGACAGCCATCTGGACCCTGGCTGGTCAGGAGCCCTAACACGCACAGCGCAGGTACCCAGCTCTTCAAACATCCTGGAAATGTCTTACAAGATATAGTCTAGATGCTCTTATAACGTGTATGGCCGCCACACCCAAGGTTTTGGCTCGACTGGAAGTCTTACAAGACGCAGGTCCTGGTATGGATTATCCTGCATCATGGACTGGGATCGTCGGTCCTATGACTATTTAGTCTTCTCAGCGTCGTAACTTGAAACAAGCGCTCGATGGTTGAACAAGTCCAGGGTAGGAGGATCGTCTACCTGCATACATGTAGTATTGCGTTCAAGAAGTGGTCCGTGGTTCCGAATTTTAGAAACCCGAAGGTGACTTCGTACGACGATTGGAACATATCGAGCGCTCAAGCTTCGAGACGATCGTTGACGCGTATAATTCGTCCTTCCCCGGCTCTTGCTCTCATGGCACACAAGAATCTGTGTTCACTGGGCCAGGGACCCAAGCTTCTCAACTCCTTCTCTGTGTTTCGAAAAGACGATATCGGTGACAAGCGACGTGCAGCAAGCTCTTATTGAACAATAACTTTCCATCGCCAGTCTATAAATGAGGGCGTGGAAAATTCGATAGCTGCGGCGTGTTAACGTTGTAAAATAGTTGAGGAGATTTACGGGCAGGATATGGTAGCCACTTTCTCCAACGGCATGGGCAACCCTTTGTCAACAGTATGCAGCCACGCGCCTGCCAGCGCTTATCGCCAAGCAGCCATTCGACATGCAGAACCTTATTCTGATAGAAAGGATTTCGTCGATCACGTAAACGGATCTGGTATTCGTAGAGGTTCCCCAAAATGCAGGCGCTTCCCACCAAAATACATGCTCGTCATGTGTAAGCCTTTGGCGCTGGTTTGTTCGGTACAAGTGGAGTAGCCATGCGCATCGTTGCGCATCGATGGTACAACATCACAATCATGTCTGATCGAGTTGAGATAGGCAAAGAGTGCGAAGTAAGAGGAGTGGTAACGTTCAAATTAGACAAGGCCAGGCGTCTGGCGGAGCATCGGCATTACATTCTTCGCAAGACACTTGCGTAGACGATTCTAAGTTTGTAACCTGAAACATGCTGTTGGCTGTCAAGCTCTATGGAGCCAGTAATATAGCGCTGATATATGCAGCTTACTTTCTCCGCACGACTCAAAATCGTACAGTCCGCCAATCAGCACCATCGCCACTTCGGACTACCTCTATGCACTCGATTCCGTGACTGTCGAGACTGCCAGAATCTCCGACAGCGAGGCCCTAGGTTCATTGTTGACATCGGCGTTGAGAAAATCTCTTACAATACGTTCCTTGGAGCGTGTCAGCAAAGTTTTGGATCGCTCACAACGCTCTTACCGCTTCTTTGAGATTCTCAATTTCGCCGTTTGGCATTTGACAGCAAGCAACTACCAAGTCCTCGCCTCTCATAGACAAAAGAACTAGGTCTTCGGCGCGTCGTATTATATCTTGTGGTACTCCGTTCATGGCTGCACAACTATTCCGCATTAGCTAGGCAAAGTTCTGGCGAAGGTCAGTCTACCATGTGCCAAAGCTTGAGGTGCTCCGCCCCTCCTTGAAGCTGTCTTGCCGTCAGTAACATCAATATGGTTGTGCTGATGGCTTCCTTACTTATAGAGGTATGTTACTTGATCGTCAACTTGCGACCTTTCAGCGTCGACCTTGACTTCAAAATGTCCGAAGGCAAGTGAAGGTCTTGACTTCAGCAATTCCATCTCGAATATTTCTGTCCGCTATCAGCACAATTTGGATGAGAGTTGGCTAGAATCACCATGAAAGTGAGTCGCCCCGATCACCTTCGGCCTCCCGCTACCTAAGCTAAGCAAATACTCCATGACTGCACAAGCTAGTCCCGCTCCATCACTAGCATCAGTTCCCTTTCCAAATTCATCTATAATAAGTAAACTTCTGTGCGTCGCCAGGTTTAGAGCAAGTGAGATCTGCTGCAGATCGATCATGAACCCGCTTTGGGCTCGCGAGACCGTCTCACGTGTAGTGACACGGGATAGTATCTTGTCGGTCAGGCCGATTCTTGCGCTCCTCGCAGGCACAAATGACCCAATATGTGCCATGAAGATGATCAAAGCCACTTGCTTCAAGTACACGCTTTTCCCAGAATAGTTCGGCCCTGTCAAGACCAGCATGCTGGGCCCGCAATCGTTGATCATTGAGCTGCTTTGCACGTCGCTGGGGGGGTCGCGCTCTGTACCAGCCTCGGCATCGTTGTCTCCTACTCCACCAGTTATGAAGGTGTCGTTAGGAACGAACGCAGGGACGGTTCGTTCCTGGAGGATGTGACTGTACGAAAAGTAAGCGCAGGGAGTGATGGTATACCAACCTCACTTACCGTCCTTTTTCAATTTGAATGCAATTTTCAACAGTCATTTGTGGGCGCACAAGATTATAGGCTTTCGCCCCTTGAGTCAGAGCTAACAGACTTCATGTTTGGTCAGTACAATCCGCACCATATGTCAGTATTACGCATACACATCAAGCTCACCGCAGACGTCTGAACAAGACGTGAAAAGCTCTTCATACTGTAGGACAAATTGTGCAAGGTCGTGGCTGATCTCGATTTCGCGGTCTGATATCATGCCGTAAATATCCCCAAAATGATCATCCATCTCCCGGACCTCAGCCGTCTTGAAGTAGACTTGCCCTCTGCAATCGTTTAAGCATACTTGGGATGACTAAGGATAGTGATGAACTTACTCAGCAGAAAACATCATCTCCCAAGGGTTATCGAGACTGCCCTCGTATATTGCATTTCCTGTGGCGGGGTCCGCTGGGACAATAACAAGAAAGCCAATCTGTGGGAAGTAGATGACATTTAGGGAAGTCTGCAAGTCAGAAGGCATCGATTCCGAAAGTTTGCCTGCGACCTTATTCAGAATGTCTTCAAGGCCGTCAAGGGTTCTTTTCATGTTGTCCAACTGCTCGTCAACACCAGGTAGGATTACAGTTCGTCGTTCTTGTGCCGACTTCTCAAAGTCCACTGTCTCACTTATCTTCCGGCCAACCTGAGCCAGGTGATAGCCTTCAAATTTTTCGAACACCTGCATGATGTTAATGCATCCGCCAGGCTGTGTATACTCGCCGTACCTTAATTCTTATTGCTAGGTTGTCACCGCATACGACATCTTGCAGTGCATCCTTAATTTTGAGGGCATGAAACGCAAACTATGGCATTGTCAGTCAACTGATAATAATCGGGAACAATGTCCCCTTACTCCTCTTATAGCGGCCCAGACAGCCCTCAAGAGACCATTCCTTCCCATGGTGGAGCCACCAACACCCTTTCTCAAGTTGATTATCATGATACGCATATTGCCAATGTTCTTCATGTTATCGACAAGATCACTGAGTGCTGACGTATTTTCCACGCGTGAAAAGGCGCTGACTGCGTCCAATCGCTCATTGATGACATCAATGTTGAGACTTGGACGCAAAAAGCATTGATGAAGCATGAACCTGCCTTGTGGTGTTCTTGCGAGATGATGAAACAGGCCATACACCGAGAGTCCCTCCTTCGCTCCCAAGCTTGCATTGGGTCCTCTATTGTGAGAATGCGGATGCATCTCAGAATCAATGATGCCAAGCGAATGGAGCGTGTCGGCATTGATGAACATAGTATCTCGCAGGCTAAACATCTCGAGCTTCGTGATGCGAAACAGCATGTATGCAGCCTCGTCGCCCGGTAGGCAAGCTGCTGTACGCCTCCGCTGCAGATGTGAGAGAAGTGCACCAGCACACCCAATCTGCACCTGTCGTTAACAATTTCACATGAATTAATTTGGATCGCTCACGGTCACCCGACTTTCCATATCGACCCAGTCTGTGAACCGCAGAAATTGGCCTTGTTGTCCCCATGCGGCGTCACCTTCATAGCCACCCAGATGATCACCAGACGTGTTGAAGTTTGTTTGTGTACCACAATCCTCACTCAAACTCAGAGTCATAACTTTAGTTTTTGCCGAGTCATAGAAGAACTCGGAAGGAGGACGAAGGTCTAGTAGGAAAGGCAGTCGAAACTGGTCGTTGTTGCCACTCACTGAACCTGTGTTTTTGGCCTCAGGATCGAAACGTTCAATTATTGAATCGTCGGTTTTGGTTGAAACGAGGATGATGGTCGGATCGATAGAGCACCTTACTATTGCCTTGTCAGCAGAGAGTTTCAATACTGGGAAATCCTGCGCGTACGAGTGTCAACAATTTCGACATTTCCAATCTGTACATCTTCCATGAAATACAACCTCTCATCTCGAGCAACATAGTAGCAGCAGCCAACTGTACCCCGAGGTGTCATATCGATTGCCATGATGACTTCGCTCAAAGTGTCGTCGCGAACACCCTCACGCTCTACCGCCAAGTCACCCTCAAAGGCGCCAGAGTGTGTGCTGCTGAATGTGCTTTGTTCGCGTGATACTCGTTTCTCATAATGACATTGATTAGAAGAGACTCTATCTTCTACTGGTGGTGAGCGAGCAGTGGAGCTTCGGTAGCTGCCAGTACGGCTGGTGCGAGATGCGCCAGAGCTGCGGCTGCCCTTGAGTCGAGACTGGAACTTGGCAGTATGTTTGCGTGGCATCACTTGGTCTTGAAAAGAATGCTGGACGCTTGAATCAGGTTGTGCGTCTCAAATGTGGTGAGAGAATGGTGAAGGATGGACCGGCTCAAAGGAGAAGTTGCGATAGCCGCGTTCCTACCACCAGCCTAATCACACAATACTCACTTGAAAGCATATCAGTAGAGCATCTTGGAACGTACCAAGACTGCATTGGTATCATTGACAGCAGAATATCTAATTACAAAACGTATTGTGTACACTGAAGAGAAATATATAATACAACCATATCATCGTGAATGCGTTAAATCAAGTTGATGCAGCCACAGAAAGGCCAGATCCATCCTCGCGAATAGTGACTTTGGCGGTATCGCCGCCGCGAATCTCTCCTCTGATGATCTTGTCAGCAAGACCATTGCCAACCTCCCTGGCAATGAGTCTGTTCAACGGACGTGCACCAAATTTTGGATCGTATCCTCGATCACAAAGCCACTGCTTGACTTCATCAGAACAGTCAAGCACAATTCTGCGGTCATCTAATCGCTGCTGGAGCTCCTTCAGTCGTATGTCAACGATGTCGCGCAGCGCCTCGCGAGAAAGTCGACGGAAGATGATGAACTCGTCAAGGCGGTTGATGAACTCTGGTGCATAGTAGGACTGTGTAACAGCCATCACCGCATCGCGGACTTCGCGCGAGATCTCACTGGACTCCTTACCAGTTGAATCAATGACTTCGTCCCCAACGATGATGTCTGCGCCAAGATTGGAAGTCATTACAATGATTGTGTTCCGGAAGTCGATCTTATGACCTTGCGCGTCAGTCAAGAAGCCTTCGTCAAGTACCTGCAGTAGCAGTGTTGAAATATCCTTGTGGGCCTTCTCAAACTCGTCGAACAATAGAACGGCGTATGGTTTTCGTCGAACTGCTTCTGTGAGCTGCCCTGCATCCTCATACCCAACATAGCCCGCCGGACTACCAATCAGACGAGATACTGTATGCTTCTCGCTGAACTCGCTCATATCAAAGCGGAGCACAGCTTGAGGCGTGCTGAACAGGTACTCCGCCAGCCGCTTGCAGACTTCTGTCTTACCAACACCGGTAGGGCCCAGCATCATGAAAGACGCGATAGGTCTATTCTCTCCCGACAAACCAGCCCTTTGCATGCGGATAGCATTGGCTACAGCCGTAAGGGCTTCATCCTGTCCTTTGACATATTGGCGTAACGTATCTTCCATGTGGACGAGCTTCTCCATATCACCGGCGTTCAGCTTGGACAAAGGGATTCCAGTAGTCCGAGAGACCACCGACGCGATGTCTTCAGCTGTAACGGAGTCGTGCAGCAAGGAGTCTGGTCGACCGCTAGCAGCAACCTCATCGTCTTTCGGAAGCTTTCTCTCAAGCTCAGGGATGGTACTGTACTGGAGCTGCCCTGCCTTGGCGAAGTCACCCTCGCGGCGAGCTTGCTCAAGTTCGACCTTGGCCTTCTCAAGGTTCTCTTGAGCGTTCTTGATCGCATCAAGTTCAGCACGTTCCTTCTCCCACTTCTCGGTCAGCACCTTGACATCAGCCTGCCTCTGCTTCAGAGTGTCTTCCAGGCGCTCACGTCGTTCCTTGCTAGTGATGTCTGTTTCTTTTCGTAAAGATTCAAGTTCGATCTGAATAGTCATGATTTGACGGTCGAGCTCCTGAATGGCGTCTGGTTTGCTTTCTTGCTGAAGACGAAGAGCACTAGCAGCCTCGTCTACAAGATCAATAGCCTTGTCAGGCAAGAATCGGTCCGTTATGTATCGATTGCTGTACGTCGCAGCGGCTACCAAGGCTGGGTCAGTAATCCTGACGCCATGATGAACCTCGTAGCGCTCTTTGATTCCGCGCAGAATGGATATGGTGTCCTGTACTGACGGCTCGCCAACGAGTATGGGCTGGAATCGTCGGGCCAATGCTGCGTCTTTCTCGATTTGTCGATATTCGTTGAGAGTGGTTGCACCGCAGAGTTGAAGCTCGCCACGGGAGAGTGCTGGTTTGAGGAGATTGCTGGCATCGATACTGCCCTCAGCTTTGCCCAGACCGAGCAGCGTATGCAGCTCGTCAACGAACAGGATTACGCCTTTCTGCGCCTCCTCCACCTCTTTCAGCACTCGCTTCAATCGCTCCTCAAAATCGCCACGGAACTTTGCGCCAGCAATGAGGGAACCAAGATCAAGGCTTACGACGCGCTTATCTTTTATGGACTCGGGCACATCGCCCTTGACGATGCGCTGAGCCAGCCCTTCCATGATAGCTGTTTTGCCCGTACCGGCTTGTCCAATCACGACAGGATTGTTTTTCGTTCGTCTCGATAGGATTTGTATCGTCCGCTGGATCTCGGCGTCGCGACCAATGACTGGGTCGAGCTTCCCATTGCGTGCTCGTTCGGTGAGGTCGACGCCGAACTCTTCCAAGGCAGCCTTCTCAGGCTCAGAACTCATGTTCATGCGATGAGTCCCACCTGGAGGGTGTGGCCGACCGCTAGCATAATTTCTGACTGCACCAATCGATCGGACCACGTTGAATGGCTGCGTTGACCGCGTCGTTATAAATCGATATAGTGGCGGCGAATGGATTGCAGATCGAGGAACGGCAGCAACGCGCCTTACGGCGACACGCGCTCTACTGGTTAGCATGATGGTGTGCAGTCGTATCGACAGAAGTACGGAAAATCGAGGGGAGACGAATGGAGGTAGAAAGCATGATTATATTCTTCGTGGCGCGCGGACACTGCTTGAGCTCGAAGCTCCGCGATCATTCGACAATCTTCCATGTCGTCGCGCAATTCTTCAACACAGCCTCGGAGCACAAAACTCATTCTAGTTTTCAAATTCTACTGAAGTAACCCTGAAAAGAACAAAATGCGTCAGAAGTGAAGATGACTCGAACATTGACTCCAGCAGGCGCGCCTGACGGCCTCGAGGAAGGTCCAGGAGCACGTGCGTCTAGCCCCGCCTTGGCGACTCGCAAAATCCTTAGCGCCCAATCTTGCACCAAAAACTCTTGCTGCCCCCCTTCCTCCACGACATCTACGTGACTGCATATCCCTCTCCCAAAGCTTTTCCTCAATCGCAAACATGGGCTTCACCGATTTCGTTTCCGACGCAGGTCTCACCCTCCTGAACAACTGGGTCAAGACCCGCAGCTACATTGTTGGGTAAGTTGCTACCCCACCATACGTTCTTCTACGTTGTATTTTCGCTACAACACAACCCCTCCGTCCATCATGATGAGAACATTTGGTCCGTGTTAATGAGGCGGCTTAAGACCCCGCTATCTGAATACAAAACCACAGCGCTCGTCGCAACTCTGATCTATACCTCGTTACTGTCACTGTGTATTTTTCTGGCCACAAAGTCCATAGGCTTACGCTCAACAGCTACACCCCGTCGCAGGCCGACGTCAAGGTCTTCCAGCAGATCAAGCAGATCCCTGCCCCCGAGAAGTTCCCCTACGCCTGGAGGTGGTACAACCACATCCTCACCTTCGAGGGCGAGTTCGAGACCCTCCCCGGTGACCCAACCAAGGAGGCTACCGCCTACGGCCCCGAGTCTAGCGAGCTTACCCTCAACCCCGCTCAGGCTCCCGAGAAGGAGGCCGAGGAGGATGACGATGAGGTCGACCTGTTCGGCTCTGACGACGAGGTCGATGAGGAGGCTGAGCGCATCAAGGCCGAGCGTCTTGCTGAGTACAACAAGAAGAAGGCTGGCAAGGTGAAGCCTGCTGCCAAGTCTATTGTCACCCTCGACGTTAAGCCCTGGGGTAAGTCTTGTGATGTGTGAACAGCGAAGCGAAAACTAACAAATCGCAGATGATGAGACAAACATGGACGAGCTCAAGGCCAACGTTCTTTCTATCGAGCAGGAGGGTCTTGTATGGGGTGCCTCGAAGCTTGTCGCTGTTGGTTTCGGTATCAAGAAGCTCCAGATCAACTTGGTCGTTGAGGACGACAAGGTCTCCCTCGACGAGCTCCAACAAAAGATTGAGGAGTTCGAAGACCACGTCCAGTCCACCGACATTGTTGCCATGCAGAAGTTGTAGACGAAAGTCTACTTTTATGATGTTTATGATGAGAAGGTTGGGCATGGTTATGGGTTGACGTCTTTATGAGCATCGCTAGACGACAAAACAAAATCACGATCTGGCAGAAATGCCAGTCTTCTCTGTTCCCAGAGACACCCACCAATTACTAGAGCCATGCATTGTGATGTTCCCATTTATTTTTCTCATCTCTCACGAAATTGTGTAGAACTAGATTTTGTAGCCACATCCGTATTGCCGAAGAATTGTGTGTACGTCTGGCAGATAAAACATCCATAAATAGAAATTGTAGTACTCCAGTTACTTCGTGGCATGAGGCGATATACTCCATGAGCAAGCGGTGCTGACGACACTCGTATGAGGGCAAAGGCTGGTGCTTGATAAGACTCATCCAACGCATGGATGCGAGCATCTATAAGAATGTACTACAAGCTAGCGCCGAAGCTCTGTTCATGCTGGGTTGCGTGATGTTCTGGAATGGTGGCGGCCGCAAAGAGTACGCCGTTCGGCGCCATCCGCGTCGGGGCCGCATAGATCTCAACGTCTCCCAAACCGGGTATATAGCATGCTAAACATCAAACTTGGACAATCTTGATTCAGGAGAAAAAGAAATTTGCTCATCGCTTCCGGCGCAATTGAAGCCTGTAGTTCTCGACCTCGCTCCTTATCGTGCGCCGCGGAACCAGCCCGCGACCCGAGCGAGCTTGTTCATTAGCAAAAGGCTTGGCCTGCTTTCTACGCCACTGAGGCGTTCTGCCTTTGCAATTGGAATTGACATCACTATCAGCTCGGATTGTTGAGGATGACATGGCTACTTCTGTTGTGTCCATTGGATGTGGTTGCTCACATTGGAAACGCACTCACAGAGACTGCTGCGATGGCTTCCCTGAAGCTACTTATAGCTGACCCACCTTTGGATTCCCCTGGTGCCCGAACAAAAGCGCGGACACCCGCTAGGCATGGAGTTAAGCGTACTCCCGGGCTGTCAAAAGTTTATATCACTAGCAGCACCCTTACATTGCAGAAGCTTGATAGGTACCCATAAACCAATTGTCCTATCGAGCACGGCTCAACACGGCGACCGACATGCCGGAGAACAATGTGGACAAGTACATCCAGCGTGCAGAGAGGGATGCAAGTCCAGATCGCCTCGGAGACGCAGAAAAGGAGGAAAGACAGGAGCAGATAGCGCGGACGTTGACGGCAACGAGCTCATTCACATCATCTTCGGAGGAATCCGATCTCGAGCGGGATGGTGCCATGTCACGTATCCCCACGTGGCGCGACACCGGCACAGACCTTGACCGCCACTCGACAGCACTGAGTCGAATTCATACTCAGCGATCACAGCATTCGGGTACTGTTGGTGCCAGTCTACGAAGCAGGGCGAGCAGGAAACCATTGCCAGCTTTCGGAGCGGGAAAGCCCTATCCACCACAACTCCCGGAGCGCGAGGCCTACGTGGTGGAATTTGATGGATCTGATGATCCTTTGCATGCGCAGAACTGGCCAATGAAGAAGAAACTTGTCACTGCTGCTATGCTTGGTTTCACGACGCTCACGGCGGCTTTTGGTTCGAGTATCATCTCGAGTGCGACGGGAGCGATAGCTGAGATCTATGGTGTGAGCTCAGTCATTGCAACACTGGCGACCTCGCTCTACGTTCTGGGATTTGCAACTGGCCCTATTCTCTGGTGAGTTTATTCAATTTTCTTGCGATTCGTTGTTGTCGTGCTGACGATTTCCAGGGCACCATTCTCAGAGCTCAAGGGCCGACGACTGCCACTTGTGATTTCTTCTTTTGGCTTTTCCATCTTTAACATCTCAGTTGCAGTATCCAAGGATCTCCAGACACTCTTGATTTGCCGATTCTTTGGCGGATTTTTTGGAGCGTGTCCGCTAACCTGTGTGGCCGCTGTTTTCTCCGACATGTTCGACAACCGTACCCGTGGCATGGCTATCACCGTATTCAGTGCGACGGTATTCACCGGTCCTTTGTGTGCACCATTCATAGGAGGCTTCATCGTAATGTCTGACCTTGGTTACCGCTGGACAGAGTACATAGTATCCTTCATGGGCTTTTTCTGTTTCATCTGCAACCTTCTCTTCCTCTCGGAGTCGTATCCACCGCAAATCCTGGTTGGTAAAGCTGCAGAACTTCGCCGCCGGACTAAGAACTGGGGGATCCACGCTAAAATGGAGGAGGTGGAAATAGATTTCAGGGAGCTCCTTGAGAAGAACTTTTCCAGACCGCTGAAGATGCTAGTGACAGAACGCATCGTACTACTTCTAAGCATATACATGGCCTTCATCTACGGCCTCCTGTATCTGTCCTTGACGGCCTACCCGTTGGTTTTCCAGGGTGTCCACGGCATGAACCTTGGCATTGGAGGCCTTCCGTTCTTTGGCATGATCACCGGTCAACTGCTTGCTGGAACACTGATCTTTTTGCGTCAGCCAGGATATCAGAAGAAGCTTGCTGCCAACAATAACGTGCCCATTCCAGAGTGGCGTCTACCGGAGGTCATCTTGGGAGGTGCCTGCTTCGCGGTCGGCTTGTTCTGGTTTGGCTGGACAGGATACAACCCTAACATACATTGGATTTGTAAGCTGCCTGAACTATACTTTGGAGGTTGCGACATAACTGACACATTCTCAGTCCCTACGCTATCTGGTGTCCTTACCGGCTTTGGTCTTCTGGCCATCTTCCTCCAAGCGCTCAACTACCTCATTGATGCGTACCTTATGTTCGCCGCGTCCGCAATTGCCGCCAACACTTTCCTGCGTAGTTTATGTGGAGCTGCATTTCCTCTGTTCGCACGGCAGATGTTCGAGGGTATGGGCATCCAATGGGCGTCCACCCTGCTTGGTGCTCTCGCTGCTTTGATGGTGCCTGTGCCAGTATGGTTTTATCTAAATGGTGCAAAGATTAGGGAGAAGAGTGCCTACGCTCCGACCTTTCCTAAGCCAGCAGCCGAAGCAGATGAGTCATCGCAGGACTGAATGTCGACATTGTGAAATGCTTTGAAAATCACAGCAGGGTACAAAACAGTCTCTTGCCGTTCCAAGCAAAACCACGTGCACGAAATTCTACTGATATCGAATGTGAGAGGTGCCTGACGTGAATCGTCGAAGACGTTAATAAAGAAATGTAGATAGGCTATGGAGAGTGGCGAGTGTGTGCCGGCGCCGACACAGGGTATCTTACTCTGGTCCAGGAGAAAGTATCCTGAAAGTGAGCCTATGGCAGGTCTACTGAAGAATCGTAGCTCGACAGTTGGAGTCTTCTCAGGGAGCTACATGAGCGCTTCGCGTAAAAGTCGACGGATCCTGAGGACATGGTTGCGGCAGCGAGGATCGAGGTTCTGGTGTGGAAATAGCCTTGTTGTATGCGTCCTTCTTTGTCCACTTAGCTGAGGATGATATTTGATGAAGTATACGTCTTATTGGGTAGTCGACTGGTCCCGCCTGCGTCAGATCCGCAATGTACATGCACGGTGACATGAGAATCCAGCTGGAAACGTTGCAACTGAACAGTCAAATCCAAGCGAATTTACACGAAGGTGAGAGCGTGAGCCTGCAGAATTCTTGTTGAGAGAGCCAATAGGTATTGAAGTACATAAGTGTCGACCGGTTCAGGCGTAAGCGACAGGGAAAATATAGCCAGAGTGTAGCGATATCGAGGGGTATCTTAGTGAATCCACGAAGGGCTGCCTTTGGCTGGAGAAGTTACTGTAGTGTTGTACTACCTGTCTTTCAGCTCACAATGCGTGGAGCGAGATCAGCTGTATGACTCCGTCCTCGACCATACTTGCCCAAGTCTGAGGGGTGAGAGGACTGCTTCTGCTTTGTTATACACAATGCTCATCTCCGTGAAGTGCTGCAAGCGTCCTGTGCTTCGTTGACTCAATGGAATCAGGTTCTACTGGGCGCGAATACCCTCAGCTATCCATACAATGCGACTCAGATCACGCCCTGGATGTTGCGGACATCGGAGCAACGTTCAAGGCGAACGTGTGAAGGACCAATGAAGACGGCGCCGGTAGCGGCGGGCAGAAAGCCGAAGCGGTCACTATCGGTTCATGAGCCCTGCAACATTTCGAGGGCAGACAGTTAGACCGACGCTTTTAATCCCCACGCTCCTTCCCCAGGCCTGCAACACTACTCCCACCATGTTGCAGCAGAGACCGTCGCGATTGCTCTCGTCGCTCTCCCATTGCGCCTTCCGCTCGACAGCAGCGCCTCTCAGCGCATCGCTGCGATGTCGGACTCAGCGGCCGTACAGCATCCACGCTGATGCATCTGTCGGCAACAAGATCCAGGATATCGACCCAACGAAGCTCAGCATCACACGGACGACCTCGCCGAAAGATCTGCTGCCCTCAGAGGACCTCATCTTCGGCCGCAACTTCACAGGTAGAGGCAGTTCTGTAGTTGTAGCCAAGGAGATGGCTAACAACAGTCCCAGATCACATGCTCTCGCTCGAATGGACAGCGTCAGAAGGATGGCTACCAGCGCGCATCACACCGTACCAGAATCTGAGTCTTGACCCTGCGACATGTGTATTTCATTATGCATTTGAGTGTTTCGAGGGCATGAAGGCGTACAAGGACAAGAGCGGCAACATCAGACTCTTCAGGCCAGACAAGAACATGGCTCGTCTGAACAAGTCATCTGCACGTATTGCACTGCCCAACTTTGACTCCGATGCGATGATCGACCTCATTGGCAAGTTCGTCAAGGAGGACGCCCGCTTCATCCCCGAGTACGCACCATGGAGTCATGTACAAGGACGAAAGCTGATGCAAGTCTAGCACCCGTGGATACTCGCTCTACCTACGCCCTACCATGATTGGCACCCAGCGCACCCTCGGCGTTGGCCCTCCCGCCTCTGCGCTCCTCTACGTCATCGCCTCGCCCGTTGGCCCATACTATCCCACTGGCTTCAAAGCCGTGTCGCTCGAGGCTACTGATTACGCTGTGCGCGCATGGCCTGGTGGTGTCGGCGACAAGAAGCTCGGTGCCAACTACGCGCCATGCATTGTGCCCCAGATGCAGGCTGCCAGCCGCGGATTCCACCAGAACCTGTGGCTGTTCGGCGAAGAGGAGTACGTCACCGAGGTCGGCACCATGAATCTGTTCGCTGCGATCAAGAACAAGGAGACGGGCAAGCCAGAGCTGCTCACTGCGCCGCTCGACGGCACCATCCTTGAGGGTGTCACGCGAGACTCGATCCTAAGCCTTGCGCGTGAGCGTCTGGAGCCCAAGGGCTGGAACATCCTCGAGAAGAAGTTCACAATGAAGGACATTGCAGATGCGGCCGACGAGGGTCGCATGATGGAGATCTTTGGTGCTGGTACCGCTGCGATTGTCAGCCCTGTACGCAAGATCAGCTGGAAGGGCCGTCTTGTCGATTGCGGTCTTGAGGACCACACCGAGGCCGGGCCAATCGCTCTGCAGATGAAGGAATGGATGGAGGCTATCCAGTACGGCGACGAGGACCACCCCTGGAGGTAAGATGGGCCACTATTGCACGTGAAACGATCTTGACGCTAACTCTGCACAGCTACAAGGTCATTTAAATTCGAGAGCCTGTGGGCGGCCATCTCAAAGAGCCAGAGCTACGTTTGTTGATCTAGACCACGGCAAAAGGCCATGAAGAAGACAAGGACAAAAGGCGGACGCGTCTGTTTTGTGTACAACACGTAGAGCTGCGCGCGGGCGGCGACCTTTGATTACGTTAGCACGCAATCATTGAGCACAATGAATGATTCCATGTTCCCGTCATGTGTTGTCTCGTAACAGTCGCGCCAATAGCGGCATGTGTCTGGCTGCCTCCTCGCTTGGCTTGGGCTGTTGACGTCCTGTCGATCGCGTCTCCGCTTATGCAAGGGCCAACTGCCACCCACCGCCAACCTCCCGCCTTGGAAGCTGTCTCGCGTCCCAATCCGGAACTACGACACCACGTCCCCGCCAGCGCTCCTCATTGCCCGCCAGCTGCGCAGCAGCCACCGCCCGTCACACTCCCGTGAGACACTCTGCGCGAAAACGCGACCGCCACTTCTCTGCAATGCTGGCCCGCGGCGCACTCTGCCGCTTGGCGGTTGAGGTGCCCAAACAAGCTACCCACCAGCTGCCCAAGCTCGCGTCGCTCGTCCAGGCTGCGCGCGCCGGCTACGCCCTGCCCATCCGCACTCTGTCGCACGCCTCGCAGCTCCAGATCCGCTCGTATGCTACCAAGGAGCCCACCGACACGGTCAAGAAGGCCGTCAAGGCCAAGGCCGCTGCAGGCGAGTCGGTGAAGAAGACGACAGCCGCAAAGAAGAAACGCACTGCGACCAAGGCGGCGCCGAAAAAGGCCAAAAAGAAGGCCACGAAGAAGCCTGCCACGAAGAAGCCTGCCAAGAAGCCCAAGAAGGTGCTCACAGACGAGGAGAAGGAGAAGAAGGCCATCAGCAATCTGAGGAAGCTCGCCCTTAGAGAGCCTGTCACGCCCAGGGCTCTAACCGCTTATCTTGTCTTCGTACAAGAAGCTTCAAAGGATGCGGGCAAGGGCAAGAAAGGCGATCTGGCTGCTGCCTCGGAAAAATGGAAAGAAATCACGCCTGCTGAGCGCGAGGTATGATCATCACCGTGTTGATTGATACGCACTGACTCCTACCTAGAAATTGAATCATCTGGCTACTCAGCGCACCGAAGAGCGTCTTGCAGAGTACAAGGCCTGGGTCCAGTCGCACACGACTGATCAGATCCGCATTGCCAATAATGCACGCTCTCTCCTTCGAAGGAAACTTGGCGGGAGTCGCAAGACCGGATTACCTCGCCACACTCGGCGCATCGTAGATGAGCGTGCTGTCAAGCGCCCATTGAGTGCGTGGTCATTCTTCTTTGCTGAGCGTCAGGCGAGCCCCGACTTCAAGAACGTGTCCATAGTGGACAGGAGTAGGCTTATATCTGGCGAGTGGAAGGCACTGAGTACCAGTGAGAAGCAGGTAGGCTCATTCGACAAACGCTCTGGAGGATTTCAAGCTGACGTAACGCACAGCGATTCGAGGACCAGAGTGCGGCCGACAAGCAGCGACACGTCCGCGAGACTGCTGCCCTGAAGGAGGCATAAGCCATCCACACAACAACAACACCGGTCGCTCCTTTACTTTGCACGACTTTCCTTGGTTCCTTGGTATGGCGGTGGGGCGGATCACGGCGCTCGCATGTGGCAGCAGCAATGCTCTCTAGTCTAGACGGCGGTTCAGTCGGCTTCTCAACCAGTGTGGTTGACACATCTGATCTGGACATCAGAGCGTGTATGTTTTTGTCGCGCGACGTCTGTAAGGATATGGTAGTGTAGCTCTGCTTGTATTTCATGCTGTTTCCATAATCCCAACATCCGTCATGCTTGTTGATCATGCTCAGAAACTCGCCTGGAGCTGCCTTTCCATTACGATAATCCTTCAGCAGTCGTCTTCTGCCGTGTCTTACAGCGCTGTTGCAGATAGCGCACTCTAGCTGGTTAGCATTGTGAACTCGGTTTGTACCGCATCTCCCTACAGTACTTGGAAATCAGCCTCCCCAGCTCCAATCCTGTATTGCATAACTCTACAGCCGACAAGCGAGACAATCAAAGACCCAGCAGCATCACTGTGCACACATTCCACCTCTGTGCCCGCCATCGTATCTACTGCGCAGGTAGCTCACTACCACATCTAACTTTCCCCCCTTTCTACTCGTAGAAGCCGAGACATGGCTTTAACTTCAGAACCCAGCAAGCGAGCACACACCCCTCATACAAAGCCTCTCCCCCCTCCCCTCCCCTCCCACCTACAGCCTGAGCAAGACCCGGAAAAGAGTTTCTACAGCAACACCCTAAACCCAAACCAACCCAGTCCGTCCCAGGATAGATGGATGGACGGATGAACGCATGCTCAACCAACCGCACAAGAAGCGAACGTCTTCCTTCCGTATAACTACAGACGGATAATACTATGATTTTTTTAAACGGGCTGCATTATCCCGTAGGTTTCTCGCTGTAGTGGGGGGAGTTCTGGTATTATGTTCATGTGGCCATTGGTTAGAGATGGGGTTATGCCGGTTTTGTGAAGTCGATTGCTTGGTTTGTCAAGTGTATGTGTGCGCTGCGAGCTCTTTGGGCTGCTCGGTGCGAGGGCAGAGTTGGATCGTGGTGGGGTTTGGTAGGGGGACTGTTGATAGTTGGAGTCGGGTTTTTCGAGTCGATGTCGATGTCGATGTGGATGTGGATGTTGATGTTGATGTTGATGTTGATGTCGATGTCGCACACTGGAAGATAGGGGGATGTGAGTACGGTACGTACTACAGTGTAGCAAGCAAACGCCCGCTGAAAGAGGCAGGAAAAGCGTCATCGACAAGTTTTCCCCTTGGTTCCCTGCATTCCTTGCATGTCTAGACTCCTCTTTTTTTTCTTCTTCTTTTCTGCAAATCCAAAAAAACGGTGGTGATGATGATGATGGTGATGATGATGATTCAGCCTCTGATGCGTACATGGCGTCCTTGGTCTGTCTGATGTCTTATGTCTGATGTCTGATGCAACTACCTCAGGATCAGCTTCGTGGTCTACATTACACTCACTAGGAACACTTTATCTCCAGCCAGTGCGAAGATGTTGGCGAAATATCAACTTCCCTCTGCAGAGGCGCCAGACAAAACAAGACAAGACACGACACAAAATCATCGCTATCCCCTACAACCCTACACCTACACCCGCGGTGTCCACAAATGGCTCCATCCGATCTTGATACTTGGTCTTTGGTACTATATAGACTCGGCATGCATAATGCAACCCTCTCACCATCATCATCAGATCAGCATCGTGTTGTGCAAGTAGTGTGGTGTAGTGTGGTGTAGTCTTGGAGATTACCTGCTTTCAGATTGGGACAAAGTGAGGGGCAAGTAATACTATGTGTTACATCATCATGTCACAAGAAAGGCACGACATGCATGGGAGAAGTATTAAATCTTATATTGTTGCGTGGCCAGCCCTTCCAGGCCAACCCAGTCTAGGCGAATCCGCCCGAACAATCCAAACACTCATTTCATGCACGCATTCCTCTTTGTCTATCCTATGATACAAACGCACGCTTTAACCCGAGAACTCCTTGATGTCTGTTGTCTTGCCGGGGACGAGGGCGAGTGGTACAATGCCAGAGACGTGCATCTCGGGGCCGTAGACGTGCATGTTGAGGCCGAGCTCCTGGCCGACGTTCTTGATGTTCTTGAGACCCTCCTGGTAGTTGGGACCAGCACGACGGATCCAGATCTGCACCTTGTGCTCGTTGAGCGAGCCGGCAACCTCGCGCAGCGCGCGGATGACACCCTTGAAGGTCGAGGCGACGTTGGTGAAGTTGGCAATACCACCACCAATGAACAGGACCTTGCCCTCGGGGTGCTGGGGCGCGCGCAGCATAAGGTCGAGCACTGTTCGTGCGTAGTGGAAGGTCTGTGTCTCTGTGGGAGCACCAGAGTACTCGCCGTAGTTGGCAAGCTCGCTGGCAAAGCCAGCAGAGGCGATGGCGTCGGCGTAGACGACGGAAGCACCACCACCGGCGACGAGGGTCCACACACGGCCGGTAGAGTTGAGGATGGTGAGCTTGAGGGAAGCACCAGTCTTGGCGTCCATCTCGGCGATGTAGGCCTCCTCCTTGCTCATCTCACGGCCAAAAGGAGCAGGGAACTCCATGGGGGGACCGACATCAATGGTAGTCTTAGCATCCTTGGAGGGAGCAAGTGGGATGCCGAGAGCAGTGGCGCTGCGAGCAATAGCCCACTTAGCACCGCACTCGAACTCAGCAGTCTGGTCGAGCTTGGCAGCGAGGTCGAGGAAGTGAACCTCGGCAGAGGTCTTCTCCTCGTTGGGAATGACGACGAGAGGGTTGATCTCGAGGTAGCTGGTACATGGTCAGTGACAAGCGCTATCAAGTGGGTGGTGATGACGAGGTAACTCACGTGAACTGGCAGTCAACGTAGACAGCGTACAGCCTCGAGATGAAGTCGACAAGGACATTGTGGACACCCTGGGGAACCTTCTTCAGAAGAGTGGCGGCAATCTCCTCGTTGGAAGGGTACTCCTTCAGGTCGACGGGGATGAGAAGCTTCTCAGCCTTCTCATCGACATCACCGACATCGACACCACCCTCGTGGGTGAAGAGGATCCAATCACCCTAGGCGGGGTCAGCAAGGGTTCTGATTGGTGCAGCAGAGCCGCAACACCAGCAGGAGATTGAGCAAACAGAAAAAAAAAAGGGAGGCAGGTTGACATGTGAAAGGAACGTGCGTATCGTAACAAGGACAAGTGGGTCGGTTGCTTCCCTTCGTCCGGCCGGGCTTTGAACAAAAGCATGCGCAGACCCGGTTTAGGCCTAATCCACCTTCACTCTTGCTGCGACAAAAAAAAATTGCCGGTTGCGCATGCCGCGCAGACGATTCCATGCCCTTACAAGGGAGACGCCCCCCACAAACCGAAGCATGGTGGACAGGGGCACAACACCAAACGAACGCGAGGAGTCAGGAGACGAAGCGAGAACGAAACAAAACGGAACTGAACGTGAACGGAGCCAACGAGAATGAAAGCGAAAACGACAGAAAACAGAGACAAACGTACCTCGCGGACCGAGTTGATGTTGATGTAGTACTCGGTGTCCTGGGGGTGAGGGACAAAAGGCTCGACGAGGAACTGCCTCAGGACGCCCTCGACAGTCTCGACCAGCTGTGCCTTGCCTGCGCGCGCCTCAACCCACTCACGAGCCTCGGGCCAGGTCTTGTTCAGAGCCAGGAGACCGCTCTTGCCTCGTCTCTTGATGAGCTGATCTGGCTTTGCGACAAACTTTGCGCCGGGAGTCAGCAGCCACGGGTATGTGGCCTCGGCCTGGTCCAGGACGCCCTTGACGTCGGCATCGGCTGCAAAGTACAGCGAGGCCAGCTTGGGCGGGGCATTGTGTGTGGCAGAGGCAGGCAGAGGAGTGGGCTTGATGACGGGCGCGCGGGTGAGGTGGTAGTTGAGGATGGCCTTGCCGTCGGCCTCGAGGATGGACTTGGCAGACATGTTGTGTGAGAGAGGGAGAGTGGGTGTGGGTGTGTGGAGGGAGGACTGCGGCGTGTGAGTATGGGCGAGCGAGTGGGTTGGGACTTTTTGGAAAAAGTCAAAGCGGAAAGAGGTGGAAGGGAGCCGGTGTGAGAGTGTGGAGCCCGAGGATGATTCCGAGACAAGGCGGCGCTACGGCAGGCCTTACAGCGATGATCGGGGGTGAGAGTAAGAGTAGGGCAGGAGCAAGAGAAGGTGCAGGGCAGGTGCAGGGCAGGTGCAGGGCAGAGCAGAGCAGGAGCGGGGAGCAAAGGCAAGAGCGAGAGCAAGAGCAGGAGTGAGAGCAAGAGAGAGAGCAAGAGAGGAGCCAGGCCCAGGCCACATACCTATATTGTGTTGAGAATGAGGCTCGCACAGCAAGAGGCAGCGCAGGACAGAGTCGGAGGGTTGGGAACTTGGGATGGGACCAGCGGCAGAGTGGCGTGCCAGCAGCGAGGGGTGGGGGGTGAGGTCAGTAATTGGGGCAGCAGGCGCGGGCAGCGGTCTGATGTTTTTTGCGTTGAGCGTCGTCTGGGTGCAGGGTTGCCGCCCACTGGCGCTGCTGGGCCCTGGCGTTGCTGGCGCTGCCGGCCGGCGCTGCAGGCTAGCCCGCGCTAGGCCAACTCGGGCTCAGACGGACAACCCCTCCCCAGGGGTATACGCACTGCAGTCCTGCCCTCAGCATTGCTGTATTGCTATGCTGTGTGCAGTGTACAAGCACAATGGCTGCAATTTGTTGGAGGCTCGGCACGAAATGGCCGCCCACGCCCGCCCTCGCGCGCCGCCCCCAGAATGCTGCAGCTGGCCATGCCGCAGATATCAACAGCCCCGCGCCGCCAATGATAATGGCCGCGCTGCTCGTTGCTACAGTGTGCACCCCCGCTGCCCGGCTGCCACCCTGCGACACGGTCATACAAGGTACCCGGCTCCTCACCGCCCGATGGCGCCGCGCACCGGCCTTGGCCCCAACAACGCAAGACTCGAGCAGGGACCTCAACACCGCCCAAAAGAAACACTGCAGGGCCCATCGTTTCTTCGTTTCTTCGGGATTTCTCGCCAGCCCGCTAAGCTTCGCAACCTCTTCCCTTTTCATCCCAAGTCACCCTGCTGCCGTGCCCGCTACGAGGCTGCACTCCCCTCCCTCGCCATAAGGTGCGTGTGTGTCGCTCCCCTCGTCCTCTGCTATTTTTTTCGGCCTCCGCTGCACGCCGTAACGCCCTGCCCTCTCCTCACGTCAGACTCAGCACTGCGTGTCACCGCCATTATTGCCCGCGCCCTCAGCTGCATTGTCGCCGGCTCCCTCATCCTGCCTTCCTCCTGCTTGTCCTGTCCTCACGCTTTACTCTCACTCTCACTGTCACCCTCCCCCCACTGACACCCTCCGCTCATTAGACCCTCACCCTCCCCGCTCCTGCCCTTTCCATTGCTCTCCACCGGCCACAATGCCTTCCTCCGCGCCTGCCACCGGCGCTGTCCCCAACCAGGCCTCGACCGCCACCGACGGCCTGTCTGCCAACGACAACATTCGTCGCTTCGAGGCTCCCAGCCGTGCTCTGACACCGCCGCCCTCGCACACGCTCTTCCACCCCAAGACACGATGCTTCGTCTAGTAAGCTCCTGCCTCCCCGCCATGGCACCCCCCCCGCCAATCTAACACCCACCAGCGGTCTGCAGCCCCGCGCTGTCCAGGGCATGCTCGATTTTGACTTCATCTGCAAGCGCAAGCAGCCCTCCGTGGCCGGCATCATCTACACATTTGGCGGCCAGTTCGTCAGCAAGATGTACGTCTCAGAATTCACTTTTCCACCTGCAATTGCGTGCTGACATGTCCACAGGTACTGGGGAACCAGCGAGACGCTCCTCCCCGTCTACCAGTCGGTCGAAAAGGCCATGGCCAAGCACACCGACGTCGACACCGTCGTCAACTTTGCCTCGTCCCGCTCCGTCTACCAGTCCACCATGGAGCTGCTCGAGTACCCCCAGATCAAATCGATTGCCATCATCGCAGAGGGTGTCCCCGAGCGCCGTGCTCGTGAGATCCTGCACGTTGCCCAGAAGAAGGGCGTCACCATCATCGGCCCCGCTACCGTCGGTGGCATCAAGCCCGGTGCGTTCAAGATTGGCAACACTGGTGGCATGATGGACAACATCGTCGCCTCCAAGCTCTACCGCCCCGGCTCCGTCTCATACGTCTCCAAGTCCGGAGGTATGTCCAACGAGCTGAACAACATCATTGCCAACACCACAGACGGCGTCCTCGAGGGCGTTGCCATTGGTGGTGACAGGTACCCCGGTACCACCTTCATCGACCACGCTCTGCGCTACCAGGCCGACCCCGACTGCAAGATCATCGTCATTCTCGGTGAGGTCGGTGGTGTCGAGGAGTACCGCGTCATCGAGGCCGTCAAGTCTGGCCAGATCACCAAGCCCATTGTGGCCTGGGCCATCGGTACCGTTGCCGGTATGCTCAAGACTGAGGTTCAGTTCGGTCACGCTGGCTCCTTTGCCAACTCCCAGCTCGAGACGGCCGCAGTCAAGAACAAGACCATGCGCGAGGCTGGCATCTACGTCCCCGAGACCTTCGAGGAGATGCCCGCTACTCTCGCTCAGGTCTACGAGAAGCTCGTCAGCGACGGCACAATCAAGCCCAAGCCCGAGCCCGTCGTCCCCAAGATTCCCATCGACTACTCGTGGGCGCAGGAGCTTGGCCTCATCCGCAAGCCTGCTGCTTTCATTTCCACAATCTCCGACGACCGTGGCCAGGAGCTGCTCTACGCCGGTATGCCCATCTCCGATGTCTTCAAGGAGGAGATTGGTATCGGCGGTGTCATGTCGCTGCTGTGGTTCCGCCGCCGCCTGCCCAACTACGCCAGCCGCTTCCTCGAGATGGTTCTCATGCTCACTGCTGACCACGGTCCCGCCGTGTCTGGTGCCATGAACACCATCATCACCACCCGTGCTGGCAAGGACCTCATTTCCGCGCTCGTCTCTGGTCTTCTGACCATTGGTTCGCGTTTCGGTGGTGCCCTCGACGGCGCCGCTGAGGAGTTCAGCAAAGCTTTCGACAAGGGTCTCTCCCCCCGTGACTTTGTCGACACCATGCGCAAGGAGAACAAGCTGAGTAAGTTCTGAAACAGTGGGTGTTTTGCGCAGATCTGACAATTTTTTTTTTCCCTCTAGTCCCCGGTATCGGCCACAGGATCAAATCCCGCAACAACCCCGATCTCCGCGTCGAGCTTGTCAAGGAGTACGTCAAGAAGAACTTCCCCAGCAGCAAGCTGCTCGACTACGCCCTTGCCGTCGAGAGCGTCACAACATCCAAGAAGGACAACCTCATCCTCAACGTCGATGGCTGCATTGCCGTCTGCTTTGTCGATCTCGTCCGCAACAGCGGTTCCTTCACCCCCGAGGAGGCCGAGGACTACCTCAAGATGGGTGTCCTCAACGGTCTGTTCGTGCTCGGTCGCTCGATCGGTCTGATTGCCCACTTCCTCGACCAGAAGCGCCTGCGCACTGGTCTGTACAGGCATCCCTGGGACGACATCACCTACCTCTTGCCCTCCCTGCAGGCGGGTGGTGCGCCTGGTGCTGAGGGTCGTGTCGAGGTTAGCTTGTAGATGTGGTGAAAAACAAAGGAGATTACATGCGTTCCGGTCGCTTGATGTTTGACAAAAGGAAACAGGAACAGGATCACGATCAGGAACAGGCGTTCTGAGCGCGCTAGACAGATGCTTTACACAGACTTGTGGGCTTTGTAGCATACCCGCCGGCTGTGGGCGGAGATACAATTATTTTAATGCCATACGACTAGACGTACTCGCCATGTTTGCACTCATGTGATGAAGTGATGCTGATGAACGATATGGATGTCGTTGATTTGATCAACTCTTGCAAGATGCTGATGCTGACGCTGATGCTGACGCTGATGCTGAAGATGCATTCAGCTTTGGCACAACACGCCCGCCTCAACAAGCACGTCATGCAGCACCTACAATAACTACACAGTACAGTTACTACAGTACACACCGCACGCGTCTAGCGCTCTTGCTCACCCTTTGCGCCTCCCAGGGCCCCTACGAGGCCCAGCCCCCGGATCCGGCACCGCGCATCTCCTTGCGCATTCCTCGCTCCCTATATTATTGCAGGCTAGCAGGCTCTCTCTCCCAACTGATGTCGCACAGCATCTGCGTGCCGTGTCCTACAGCCGCAGTCGTCTTGACGTCGTCAGGGACCGGATGAGAGGCATGTACCACATACTATATATGATATAGATAGGTAGGCACGCGGTGCGGTGCGACCCCGGCCTCCGGGAGTACCTGCGTTGTGGCAGGGCAGTGTATGGCAGGGCAGGGTAGGGCGAGATGAGATGGTGTCTCGTGTGTGGCATTGCAAGGCATTGCATCATTGATGACATTGCGAGTTTGTGCTTGCGCAGTGGAGTTGGATAACTAGTCAAGCGCGAATACGTGCGATCGCGATGTTATTCTCTGCTACAGTATACTCTACTTTACGAGACTCTGCGTAAGCTTTGCCAATACAATGTGCATGCGAGATGATGGATGGAGGCGTCAAGGCAGACGTGTGACTGGTGGGTGGACGGCGAGCTGGAGCTACCCCTCCGTAAGCTGGAGCTTGGATAGGATGTGCAGTTCTGTGGGGGCCGAGCTGGAGCTGGAGCTGGAGCTGGAGCTCCACATTGCCATGTGTACTGTCTGTACCAGGGTGCAAAAAAAAGAAAAAAGTACGAGCGTACAAGCCTTTTAGTCTCCACTCACGCATATTCTCTTCGCTCTTGCTCGTATATACACGCACACACCGCTCGGATTGTACTCCAACCACATACGGTGTTTTTTTTTTCTCGTCAGGTAGGGTGTAGGCCCGATGAGATCATGGCCACTAAGCTCAAGGCGTGCCTTTGTGCTGGCTGTCAGCTCCTAGCCGAACGCCCAGAGGGCTGCATGCGCTTTGCGAGCTCGTGGCCTGCCGGATGGATAAGTAGCTGCAGCTGCCCTGGGCCTGGAGTCGCCAGCCTTGTGCTGGAGAATCTCTCTCGTGCGGGACATCACAAAGACTCAGGCCGTCGCGTCTCCACGGAATCGCTGATCGACTGATTGACTTACCATGCTCGCGCTGCCGCTGCTTCTGGCTTCAGCCTTGCTGGCTGCTGCCCAGCAGACAGACACATATCACCCCCATGCCGCATTCGCCTTCGTCCGCTCTGGAGAGCACACGCCGGTCCTGGCGGACCAGTCGCAGGTGCTGACCGCCGTGGGCGCGCAGCAGATGTATGAGCTGGGCCAGGCGCTGCGAGCGCGGTGGGTTGCCAGCGCCGGCGATGCCAGACTGGGACGACAGAACATGGCCAACATGTCTGTCGACATTCTAAACAACGACCAGATCGCCGTGCAGACGCTGAACAAGCAGTATCTGGTGTCGTCTGCGCAGGCCTTGATGCAGGGCATGTATCCCCCCAATGCGCTGGGCAATGGGAGCCGACTTGGAGACGAGACGGGCCTGCTGGCTGACGGCTCGACGGTCCAGGCGCCGCTAAATGGGTACCAGTATGCGACTGTGCAGTCTTTTGACCCGTTTGCGTACAATTCGATTTACATTGCCGGGAACCAGAATTGTCCAGAGTCCAAGCTGGAGTCGTTGCAGTATACGGTTTCTGACCGCTTTCGAGACACCAAGGCGGCGAGCCAGGAGACGTATGATCTGATGCAAAAGAGCTGGTTTCAGGGCAATCTGCTGGATGATCAGATGTATGTGGTCTTCTCAGCGGTTTGGGGTGATGGCTGACAACATGCAGAGAATATGATAACGCCCTTGAGATCTGGGACTGGATCTCATACCAATACACGCACAACCGCACCATCTATGAGCGACTTACAGGTAGCCCAGTCTACACGGGCGTTTACAATGCAACTCGCTACTACGCCGACCAATACGCCTGGAATTTCTGGGGCAACACCGCTTCTTCAAGGAACGATTCAGATGCCCAGGCCACTGGCGGCATGACGCTCGCAGCAGAGATCCTGCACCAGTTCCAGAGACTCGTCACGGACCGCCAGAACCACTCCTCCTCTACCCCCGGCCTCTCCCGCCCCCTCACTCTCCTCTTCGGCGACTACGACCCCATGATCAACCTCCTCAGCCTGATGCTGATGGACACGCGTGACGCCAACTTCCGCGCCATCCCGCCCTGGGCGTCTGCCATGATCTTTGAGCTCTACTCCACCGGCATAGACGGATCGTTCCCCGCGGACGAAGACGATCTGTACGTGCGCTTCTACTTCCACAACGGCACAGCAGACTTCAACGACCAGCTCCTCGCATTCCCCATGTTCAACCGCGGCCTCGACGCCACAGCCATGCGCTGGACAGACTTCAACACAATGTTCTCCCGCATCATGATGCCGACCATTGCCGAATGGTGCGCCTCGTGCAACGCCCCGAGTCTGTTCTGCACCGGCGTCGACACAGACACCATCATCGTCACCGGCCCGCGGCCACAGCGCCAGAAGACATACCCCGTTTCCCCACCCGTCGCGGGCGCCATCGGTGCAGTCGTGACGCTCGTCGTTGCGGGTCTACTCATCGCGCTCGCCATGCTACTCGGCGGCGTGCGCCTCCACAGCGCGTCGCCCCGGCGCAAGTCCGAGCTCGGCGGCTTCAAAGGCGCGGCAAAACTCGCGTCCGACCCGGACCTTGCCAACTCGTCCAAAGGCGCGGCGGGCGTGGGCTTCGGCAGTGCGACGGCCGCGGGTGAGGCGCGGACCAGACATGAGAGGGTGGGTAGCTGGGAGCTGCGGCAGAAGGAGTGGAAGGGTGGGGATATGGGTGCGCAGTTCCCCAGCCCGAGGGAGAGCTTTGAGGGGATTGATGGCGTGGTTGGGAGGCCGGTGGAGCCACGGGAGAGTGTTTGATTGATACATATATGCTATGATTGATACATATATGCTATGATTGATACATATATGCGAAGGGAAGGGTTTATGATGGAGTTGGGGGGATTGGGATTGGGATTGGGATCGGGATTAGGATTTCAAACACTTGAGAAGAGGAAGACGCGTCTCGGGACGCTCAGGGCTGAACCTTCACTTCGTACCGTCATGATACCCCCGGCCTAGGAGCCTTTTTTTACGACTCTTTTCTGGGCTCTTGCTCTTGTTAGTACTACGAAGATTACGACGCTCCTTATGACAGAAACGACACGACTATATTATGGCTCTTACTCGCACATGTCTTGCCATGCAGGCTTGGAACGACTTTGCTGATCTTCTGCTCTTGCCTTGTTCACGAGGAAGAGGAAGACTTGTTGTAGGATCTGCGTACGTGGGTTGCAGTATACACAGCACCCGAGACGGAAGTATGGATGTTGAGTAGATTAGCAGCTTGCACAGTGAACTTCAAGCTACCGTCGACACACACGGCCAGATTGTAGTATTATGCAGACCATGAAGAGCAATGCTCTGGTTGTGGAGTGCAGAGAGTGGTACTGTGGCTTTTGCTATACATTGTCATTGACTAGAATTACATCTACAGATGCTTCCATGGCCAGAACTCCCCCTCGCCAATGACTACATGACTGATGTCTGAAGGTTTGAAGATATCGTCACGGCGCGTGATATCGTCTCGCAATCCCTAGTGTTGGTGGTCCAAAGCATGACGCACGCAGCTGATTCGCCAGCCCCACATCCACAGCCTCACAACAAAAGTTCAAGCTCCACCACACAACACCACACCAGACAAGAACGAGACAAACCCAGCAACAACCACCGCCCGCCATGCCGCCCCAGGCCGCCCTCATCCACCTCTCGCCCGCCGAGCTCTCCTTTCTGCGCGCCACACTGAGCCAGGACCCGCCTCTCCGCCTCGATGTCACAAAGGGCCCGCGCGACTTCCGCTCCATGCGCGCCGAGTCCGACGTCCTTCCCAATGCAAACGGCAGCGCGCGCATTGCGCTGGAAGACGGCACCGAGGCGCTTGTGGGCGTCAAGGCTGAGGTGGAGAAGACGCCGCTGCGGCCCGTGCTGGGTGAGCTGGAGGATGGAGCTGGAGATGAAGAGGATGGCCGTGGTGATGGTGATGGTGTAGGACAGGGCCGCAATAGCTGGGTTGATGTCAGTGTTGAGGTGCCGGGGTTTCGTGATGACGATGCTCTGCCGGTTTTTCTTGCTTCGATGCTGGCGGAGAGTCTGCTTGCGAGTGGAGAGCTGAAGGATCGGCTTTATATCAATAGGCGGTTTCATTGGAAACTCTACATTGATGTATGTGAATTCGTCTTTATTTCCCCACACCCCACCTTGAGTTTTTCATAAACAGAAAGAGTAAAAGGAAATATTTCTCGCTAACCCTCAGCAATAGATCCTCCTCCTCTCGCCGCCCCTCTCATATCCCCTCGGCCTCCTCTCCATGACCACCCATCTCGCCCTCCTCACCACACAGCTGCCCGCCCTCAAGTCCGAAAAGGACGAAGACCCGCTCTTCGACGACGACTGGGCCGCCTCAACACCACTCTACACCAACTCCCGCACCTCCTCCAAACCCCCCGTCATCATCCTCGCCATCGCCGTGGGGCGCAACATAATCTTCGACCCGTGCAAGGAAGAACTCGCAGTCGCCGACTGCGTGCTCGCAATCGCATGCACCACCGCAGCTCCATCCAAAGCAAACCCAAACACGGCGAAAATCGTCTCCATCCGCTCCATCGATCCCCCATCCCATCTCACCCCACCCGCAGTCCCCAACAGCATGAACAGCGCAACTGGCGGCTCAGCGCCAGAAAGCAGCGCCCAGGCCCTCACCATGCGGGAGCTGCTCGCCACAAGCGGCGTATGGACGCCGCCACGGGGCGGGCTAAAGCCGAGTCTAATCAGCCAGGTGAGCAGGATGGTGGTGCAGCGGGGCGGCGTAGCGGAAGAGGTGATAAGCGCGCTGGCAGGCATGGTTGAAGTCGGGGGTTGAAGATTGCGCTGGGGCGAATGTCACGAATCCACCAGGGCCCCCATCCCTCCCCCCTCTCGCTTCAGGCATGGGAGGGCTGCGCTGGCCTGCGCTGGCCTGCGTTGGGCTGCACCGATGGTCCTGCTTCTGGCGCGTCGTTTGCTGGTTCCCTCGTTTGGGAACCCGCGTTTGGCATCATTACATGGCACGCTAGGCACGGTGTGCGAAGGGAAGTAGGCCAAAGTAGGAGAGAGAGAGAGGTTTCTTGGCGGATTACTGCGCTGCGCTGCACTGCACTCACTGCCTTGCTGCAAGCCCGAATGGACATAGCTACGATAGCGACAGTGTAGAAGCAAAGAGGATAGAAAGAGTAAAAATTAAAAAAAAAAACTGCACCTGATGTTTTGGCCGCGAGGCCCATCGTCTGATCTCGATTCCATCCTTCGTCTTGCCTTGTGTCGTTGCGTTTGGGCGGGAGTAACACATCATCAACGTTGAAAAGAACAGGAAAAAAAAAAGTCAAAGGTCGCTTCTGAGAACCTCGAGTGTAGAAGCACACAAACATATACTTCAAAACACGTTGAAACGAACACATGAAACGCCGGCATAGAAAACCTTATAAAAAAAAAGAATGTACATTAGAATAGCGTCAAAATTGTTGTCCTCCAGCTCTTAATCCCCATCACCCATCACCGTCTTCCCTGTATCAAGTCCCCCTCCCCCCTTCCCTGAATAATCCCGTCCGTTCGTCCACGTATCATCAATAGTTCACACAAGTCATTCGCACAACAAGAAGCGCTGCGGACCAAGGTCGCGCGGCCAGAAAAGAAGAAGAAAAGGGTATCGACAATTTCTGCAATGAAGCGCTGGAGGCGTGTATGTGTTTTCCTCCGTCTGAGCCCTGGGAAAGACAAAAAAGGTGTCGTTAATGCGACTGCAAAGGGATGATGACAATAGTAGTGGTAATGGTAATGGTAATAATGCTGCGCTCCGGTGGTAATGCTACTGAATCGGCGAGAGATTGTGAGAAAGAGATGTCGTTATGTCGTTTCTGGGCAATGCAATTACGTGGTGTGAAAGTTTCAAATCATAGGCGTCGCCTCGGGCTTGTACACGCCCGCTTGCAAGGTCTCAGGCGGCATGTTGGCGCGCACTTCCTTGGGGTGCTTGTAGAAAGTCTGCTCATCATTGGGAGGAATGACTTGCTCCCAAGGCTGGACCGGGGGTGGTGGTGGTGGCGACATGTTGAAGTAAGAGTCAATGTTGTTGCCTTCGCTAGGCGAGAGAGTTGTGATGCGAGAGTAGGTGTAGTCGGGGACGCTCTCGTATGGAGCAATACCATCTGTGCGCATGGCTGGCGGGGATCGGTGGCCTGATCTGCTTGTACTGCGCATGCGATCCGTGACGCGTCTGAAGGTTGAGCCGAGGTTTTCACTAACGCTACCACGGCCTCGTCGGTGGCTTTGCGGAGACGCAGCTGAGGACAGATTGGTTGGAGACACGCGCTGTGGCTCTTCAATACCAACATTAACGATGCTGACACCGTTAGGAGTGCTGGCACCAACCGTGAATGGTGGAGGTGGTGGCGGCGGTGGCGGTGGAGGAGCACCCAGATGTTGCAGCTGAGCCAGGACAGGAGGCGCGACGTCTTCTTCCTCGAGTATGATCACCTGAGTCTCGTTGTTTGCGCCGTCGATACTGTTCCTGAATGGAGGAGGGCTAAGACGCTTGTAGTTGGATTGTGGCAAGATCTCTGGTGGAGAGTTCATCCTTACGTGTCCGCGCGCTCCATTGAGAGATGGACGCCTGCCCACGCCAGAAAAGGCATTTGGCAAAAGTATCTCCTGCGGCGGTGCAGATGCCGAGCGGGGAAGGCCAGTTGTTTGTCCAAATGTAGTCGATGGCAGGAATGTAGTAGCCGGAAGCAGAGGCCCAACGTCGTCCTCCTTCTCCTCTTGTACTTGCGCATAGATGTTCTGCGGGATGACAGGCACATCTGGGATGTTTTCTTCTGGTTCTGCAGATATGTACCTTGGGTGCCTCATAGCGCGAGGGTTAGCAGGAAGCCCAATGGGCACAGAAGATGTGGATGTGCCCTTGGCCAAGAACCGGTTCACAGGTTTGTTGATTGGATCCGCTGTATGGCTTCGCTGGATAGGGTCTTGATACATCGCAATAGAGTTGAGCATGTCGTCTGTGTTGGAGCGCCCGCCAGATAGGGGTCTGAATCTGAGATCCTCGGGATGAGGAATTGCTGGTGCTGAAGGTCGGCGGGCCAATGACAGTCTACGGGCAGCTAACTCCTGCGCTGCAAGCTCCTTCCGGGTTCGAGCAAGTGGTCGTGACCGAGACCCGCCCTGGAGACTTGACGAGATTGAGTCAGGCGAACTGGCACGCACATGTTGACGGGTCAGGCTGGGTCCGCGAACTGCAGGTGTCGGCTTCCTGCTGATCGAACGTTCTCGCGCCTGACGACTAGAACTGCGTTGGCGGGGACGTGCAGAGCCATTCAACTCTTCAGCTCGCATTGACTGGGGGGACTCGGGCGAGCGGTCACCACGCATGCCACTGCGGCCACGATCTGCGGTGGGGCGACGGCTAGAAGCGCGGCTCGCATTGCGGCTGCGGACATGCATGCCCTCTGGTGACTCAGGGCGAGTCGCAGTCTTGGAAGAGGCCCTAGACTTGCTCGTGCCGTATCTTGCTCTGCTGCGTGCCCTACGGGTGCTTGCGACTGATTCTGTAGCTACAGGAGAGGTGAGGTCTCTGTAGAATCGTTCGTCATCGTACGCCTCAGTGTTTGTGGCGGCTTCCTTCATGCTGGTCACACCGGCATCCTCATGAGACATAGGTACTGGGGAGGACGGAGATCGTTTGGCGGGTCTAATATACCGGACATCCGCTCGTCCCCGGCCTTGCGACCCATCGCGAGTACGACTCCGTGTCCTTGCTGTACGGGAGGCAGGTCTCTCCTCAGGCTTCGAGTCAGCTTGCTCGCGTGTAAAGTAGTTGGCCTCATCAAGGCTACTGATGTATTGGTCGATGCTGCGTGCCTTGGCGCTCTTCAAGCTGGCATCCGTTAGGGGTGGGCTGAGGTTATTGGTATAGTGCGTGCTTGGACCAGTCTCTACCACAGTCGTATCCATGGCCAGGTGAAGATCTCGTTGATTGCGGCTGCGTGAACTGGTCCGCGAAACCGTCTTCTTCTCCTTGTATGCGTCAAACACGCCAACTGCCGGAGAAGGTAGATGATCATCAGGCCTGACATTTGCGAACGTGGAAGCGGACAGCATGAGATCGTTAGCATTACCTCCAGATGTCGCTCGTCTAGTGGAGAATGGTAAAGTCTCATACTCGCGGCCAACGTTGTCAATAGCGGTTCTAGGTTTTGATTCTGCCCGCTGTCCACGATCAGGAATGGCAAGAGAAGCAAGACTCTCGTTAGTTGTTGTCGAGCGGCCAGCATCCGACCGTGACGGCATTCGCTTTCTTCCATACGCACCAGGAGTTGCAGTCCGTGCCGAAGAAGGCTCCAAAGATCTGTCCCGGGTAGAGCTACGGCCAATCCAGCCATTGGTACCGACAGCAGGTGTTGTTGCCGATTCCGCGATGGGCGTGGCACCGGCGACGATTGGGGTCCGTCCATCGTCGTCTCCACGGACTATTTGTCTGGGTTGAGGTCCACGAGAGAAGTCTGTGACAAGCTTGAGTGATGCCATGCGGGCAGCGACTCTGCTGCTGCCCACGCTAGGGGGCGACAATGGCGGGCTAAGCTGAGAACCTAATAGAGCCTGTTTCTGTGCAGAGAAAACAGCGTCTTGTGCTCGTGGCGAGAACCATGGCTCTGTTGTCTCCAATCCCATGCAAGAAAAGCACCGAACTGCTAACTCAGCCTTGCCCTTAGCTACCGCTGCTTCTCCCCACTTTCGGACGAGGAACGATTGTCTCTGCCAGTCAGTGGGGAACATGAGGCACGTCAGTAGTACCGCTTCCATGTAATGCTTCTGCGAAACGTAGACCTCGATGGCATCATTCTGCTCACCCAAGCCAAGCAAAATGGCAACAGCCGGATGGATGTCGCCTTTCTCAAGTAGTCGTTGCACGAAAGCCTCTCCCACTTTCTTCTGAGACCCCTGACCCATGTTACTTAACGCGAGTAACATCCAGTCAGACGAGGTCATTGACTCGGAACCTATCATGGACGCCATAACGTCGGCTCCCAAATCGCCCAGCCACTTCGACAGCAGAACAGCCGCAGCTGACCCGGCCTTGTGACGCGCGAGCTCGTCACGGATAAGCTCGTCAATGTCATTATCCCATCCAAAAACAACCTTCAGCAAGTTTCTCCTAAGATCATGCGGTGTACGCTCAGGTCCCAGCTCAGTTGGTCGGAAGGGGACATCAGCGAGTCTGGCCTTCGTGAATGGGAAGAGATCCATCTTTTGGTTCTTCTCCGACTCATCTGGGCTACGCATGACTTCCTTGCGGAGGGCAGACGAGCCGTAACGCGAAGAAGCTGCAGCTGATGTCCCAGAACGGATGGACATGCTGGCCTGCGAAGCACCTGCAGCGAAAGACGACTCACCAGAGGAGAAGATGGTGCCAGAAGCTCCAGAAGCGCCTGAGGCTATACTTCTTGACGAGCGGGCCGTGCCCCATGAAGGACGATCGTAGCGGTAACGTGCTTGACGCGCGCTGCCTCCAGAAGAACGTGAGCTTGCCGATGCACGACTTGATACTGGGCTCAAAGGGCCGACGCGGTCTCGACGCTCTTCCTCCAGCTCGACCAGCTCGTTCGCGATCTTTTGGAGCGGTGACATCACAGCATCCTCATCCTCACTTGCTTCTGAAGCAAGGAAGGCTTGGGGAACAGATTTGATAGGATGCGCTGTCATTGGATGCGCTGTGACGGGTTCCTCCTCTTCAATCTGCAGCTGTATCTCTCGCTGCTCATCTAGAGAGACTGGAGGCGAAGGAGGCGTGTTTGCGGGCGCGTGCTGAACATTAGCAACCATGGTCGGCTGGCCGCTGGGATTGAGATCGTATTGCTGAACACTGTAGTTGCGACCCAGCGTGAACAGAGTTGCAGTGGCTCCGTAGCTACAGATTGCTGCAATGTCCTGTGTCGTGGGGACAGTTTCGTATGTGACTCGTTTCGTTCGGACGTCCCAAGCGCATGTCTGGCTGTAACATGGTCAGTACTAGGTGTCACTCGAGGAAATATCCACACGCACCCCTCAGTGTATTGCACGATACGTCCGTTTTTTGACCATGAAAACCAACAGGGACCGGGTTCTCTCTGGTCGGATTTGTTAAGCACGCGAATCACGCAGGGTGCATCAGCGCCATGTGAGCCCTTTGGAACACTCCACACTCGAAGGTCACCATCTGATGCTTGGGCAGCCAGCATTTCCGACTTTTGCTTTGAGGACGAGCCATGCCAAGATAGTCCTGCAATAGGGGAGGGTATTCTGGGGGTGGTGAGTGTGTGGAGAATGGTGAATGACGGCTGTAGTGTTGCAATAAGAATTGAGCCATTGTGGTATCTGCGCGCTGTTAGTAAAGCTTGAGCATTATTCGTCTGAAACCTACCCAATTGCAAACGTGCGGCAGTCTGAAGCTGGCGCGAGAGCAGTAATAGGGTCGAAAATAGTCCTTGCAGAGAGATGCTCTGAGGTTGAGGGCTCGAACAAGATGATGTTGCCCTGCGCGTTGCCTGTTGCCTCATCAGCACGAGTTGGGGTCGGTTACGGCGGTCGCCTTGGCACTCACCAAACGCAACATTGCCATTCCTCATCCACGTCGCAACTCTTATCTGCTCATACGAGGCGAACCGTGCAACCTCATCGCCAGTCAACAAATCCCAGACTATGGCTGTTGAGCCAGTATCATAGCTCAGGACTAGCCGGCCGGCGCCACGCTCGCTGACATTGTCTGTCGAAATCCACGAAACGTCCTCTCTATGTCTTTCGAATCTTCGTTCGATTGCCAGTGTGTCATGGTGGAGGCAGAAGATGACGTTTCCCTGGGCATACAGCAAAAACGAGGCGGTTGCGGCGCATGGCTGGAAGGCGAACTCATCGTTCTGTGGAGTGATGCTCGGGGTCGGTATCTGGAACTTGACGTCTGAGCGAATTGAGGAGCCCTTTGCCGAATTCGATCGCTGGCGGGCATGGCCGAGAGACATTGTGTGTGGCCTACGGGGCGGTGGTGTCAGTCAAGGTTGCGTCCAAGCACGGGCGAGCGCATCACGAGGGAATGGTATTGAATAAGGAATACCGGAAAATCTGGGTTCAAGAAGAGGATCCAGGAAACTCCAGGGGGCTCCAGACTCACTGCAATGTGCGCGCTAAAGAGCAGTGCGCTTTTCACACCTGGTCCACGGCGTCTCGAGGTATACTTAGCCCCTCACGGCTTACAAGGATGGCAGCTGGCGGCTAGACAAGCACTGCATTCGAGGGTCCCGGAAACGGAGCACGCGGTACACAGGTACATGCAGCTGAAAGGACAGACTATCAGAGCAGGACTGAAAGGAGGAGAGAGAGCAGCAGCAGGAGTGCAGGCAAAGTCTGAGAAGTTGCGCGTGGGCACCTGGGGCCTATCAAGGTTCGGCGCTTAAGAGCGCAGACGGATTGATGGCGCTCAGAATAGGACGAGCACGGCTGGAATCGTCGAGCCAGCGATGCTTAACGAGAGCGTGGCAGGGAGCTGGAGGCGTCTAATGGCGGGCAAGCAGGCTGCTCATTTGCTGGCGCTGTGAAAGCTCGCAATGGGCCTGGGACTCGACACACCAAGTAGAGTCATGCTGCATGGCTCGCCATGCTGGTCGCCAAGTTGGCCTTTGCAAGTGACACAGCACGTCAATGGTCCAGTTTCGCGCCGCAAAAACAGCGGTGCCTGCATGGACTTTGGGGCAGCCTCTCAAAACGCGCCTCGACGCAGGGAACGCAGTCGCGGAAGACGAGAGCGACGAGGAACAGGCCATGGCGCGCTCTGATTGGCCCTGCCGAAGTGACGGTGCAAGCCGAATCACACCTTGGACGCCCACAAAGGCCCAATCGTCGCGCGCAGCGGCACTGAAAGCTACGGCCCGTTGGCAAGGATCAGCCACGCTGCTCCCCAACTATACGCAAAGCTGCCACGCCCGTGACTCGTCCCATATATCAGACTCAGCGTCGCAGCGCATCACGACACATACCGGCACCTCTGCTCCAGTGGCTTCAGTCGCTGTCCGCGCTGGTGAGATGGATCATGGCGCAGACACTACTTGCGGCCCAATGTGACGACTACAGGCGGGCGCTATTCACCGCCTCGGTGCGCTCCCAGCCCGTCCCGCCGCCGGCCATGGAGCCATGTAGCTCTGTGGCACCACCATCGTGCCTTTGAGCAACGGCTGTTCTGTTCAATGCAATGCCACGGACCAGCCCTGTTCACGGCACACCCATACAGCATACCCTCCCCTGCGCTGGTACCCATTGAACGGGCAACCCGACCTCACACTGCACCCGAGGACATGTATCGCAACGTATCGCAGCCCCTCCTTCACGAATCTGTCGGCACGCACATATACCGTGCTTATGTAGCTCCAGGAACCGTCTGTTGAACATTCCACAAACGTGACGGCGTGTCTCTGATGCCGCACCAAAACGCACATGAAGCTCTTCTCCGCAACACGCCAGCTGTCGTGGTCCAAGGCTCTGTCGATCTTCCAGATGCGCCGCTCTTGAAATTCAGGTACATGGTACGCGATATTGCGAACCGGGATGGCAGCATGCATGCAATATGACAGCCGCTCCTTATCTGATCAATTGCATTCGACGTGTCGTCCGCTGCCCAGCCCACGCCAACGTCACTACATCTCTAAGAGCAGCGCGCGTTTTGTATGCGTGTCGTTCACAATCTTCTCTGCAAGCGCTGGCACTAAGGACTAACATCCCTGCTGGGCCTCAACTCGTCCCAGCCACAAAGTCTCTCTTCTGTGACCGTCCGCACGGCAGCCATGCTGCGTTGATGCGAGGGGGAAGCAAAGGCTGCAAAGCTGTGCACATCGCGTGCTGGCTGGTTCCCACTCACGCCCTCAACATGAGACACTGCCATCTCTGCCAGACCGCACTTCCAACCAACAGTATCACAAGAACCTGCTGTGCGTGCCAGATGCGTGAGCGCGACATGCAAGTCGTCACCCGTACGGCACAGACCCCCGCTTCCGTTCGCCTACCAAATTCAGTTCTCGAAGCTTATTTTGGGCCGCCTGCTGTACGTAGTATCGCCAATTGTGCCCGCTGGGTATAGTCTTCATGCACTGGGTTGAGAAGGATCGTCCGGAGGATTGTGTTGGTTCTATTTCTAGAGGGGTGAGTTGCTGGGCGACGCATTAATATCTTCATTTGCGCTTTCCACAACCCGACAACTGGGTGAAGTTCGTCATGATATGCCGGGGCTGCTGTTCATCCAAATCGATTGACAGCCAAAACCACAAAAGCAATATCCGAGTACACTCATGAATACTCACAATTTCGGAATGTGCTCGTAAATATTCATGCTGTGTGCCAAAGGAGCGCGCCACACGTCTCAACAATCGCGTCAAGTGTGACCAAGTGTGATGTTGCAAGCTTTGCACATCCCATCACGAAAACAATCACCAGTCGCAGTACAGATCAACAATGTAGTGTCAAAGAGTAAATAATCGATAAGATGCGGGTATCTAAAAATAGTGGGTATCATGAAAAGCGGCAAGGAGGACGGACAAGCCTCACAAGCCTCGCTAAATGCAATCAACAGCGCTGTGCACGCGTTGCAATTCGCTGGACCAGCCATATCATATCCGTTGCAATGCACGGAGGCGGGGGGTATCGATGCTGGTGCGAAAATGCAAAGGACGCCTGCAAAATGCCCAGGAACAAGAGGAAGAAAAAAATAACACTATCACAGCGCTTTCCTCCAATCAGATCTGGGATGGCCCATCCCGTTACCCCATGTTTTTCAGGTCTGGATCTGCGCCTCGCGGAGGCGGCGTCCCATACGAGCCTTGCGCAGATGAGCGCGCTCGAGGCGTGTCAAGGGTGGCTGTCGTTGCTGCACGTTGGCAACGGCGAGGCCTTGGGCTCTCGCCACACCGAAGTAGTGGTGTGGTGAGGCTGACACGAGACTCTGATACCTGTTAGGGGGAAGGATGATGATGAGTCAGACTGGATGATGAAGTCTGCTCGAGATGCCATGCGAGCGTGCGACAGTGAGGCTGTCGCAGCTACATGGACATGGAGCCAATCAGGCGTGGTGGCAAGGTCGGCAGTCCCAAAGAGGATGGACCGATTACTGATAGCCGAGTGTGGCTAGTGCCTCGGTGAATGAGGCGCAGCACGTGGCACTCTGTGAGTGACGTAGACGAACAACAGATGACTGCAATTTGATGTTAACATTGCACGGAAACGGAAACATCGAAATCAGGGAATGCTTACACTAATGAGAATGACGCGTGTTCACTCATCCTGCTCCGGAGACTCGCTGATGGGAGTCATAGGCGTCGATGTGCGGCGCTGCTTGCCGCTACTACGCCTGCGCTGAGTCTTTGGCTTTTTCTGCGCGTACAGCGGCGGCAGCACGGGGAAGGCTTGCGCCATGGGAGGAACGCGCGGTGGCGCGGGTGCCTTCTTGAGAATGGGGCAGTACTCGTCCTCGAAATCTTCGCCGAAGAGGTCCTCGTCGCTGATGTACGATGATGGGTTGCGATACTCGAGAGAGGGTCCTGCGGGCCAGGATGGGTAGGCACATGAAGAGCCTCGGCGAGAGTTGGACTCCATGGAGTAGTTGCTATAGCAAGAGCCGGTAGGTGAAGCCATGTTTCTGGGTGAGATGCTGATGGGGATGGACTTTGAAGGCGATGAGCCTGGTGAAGCTTCAAAGTGCATGCTGATAGTGAATAAATTCCTTGGGTAGCGTACGGGGTGGGTCGGTGTATGTATATACACTACGTTCGGGCTTTGTCGGCAGTAAACAGTTTTGCTCGGATCGTGGAGTTCGCGTCAACTTAGCGTCACGGCAAGTCGACCGAGGCGAAAACGGCCGATGGTGTATGACGGTGGGATGTCGGGTGGATGCAAACAAGGTTACGCGATTCAGCTCCGTATTCGGTGGAGGTTCGCGTCGAGGATGTCAGGTCTGGGGATTATCGAGATTTGAGTGGAAACCAGGTCCAAAGGGGGCGATGTTGTCCTTTTGAGCCTGGGGAAGTGTCCCGGAGCGCAGGGTCGAGTCAGAAGCAAAGTGCGACACAGGAGATCAGATGGTCTGGACGGGGGCGTGGGATGCGCCTCGAGGTGACAGCTCGCGTTATATCTTCCGCTTCCGCAAAAGGATACAGTGCGCACAAATGGCGGTGGGTCACCGCCTGGATTCATTTCATGCGCCGTGGAGGGCAAAGGGGACGGAGGAATTGTGCCATTGGCTCGTAATCGGCCTCGTAATTCACCGCTGTTTACCAAAGCGGCGCCCACTGCTGTCAGCCCCGTCTGCTCCGCTGCAACTGGGCGACGACCCCGGCACCCGGGACCTGCGACCGCCTTCCCTGTGCGACGACGGCGCCCGACGTTGGCCCTGTCGTTTCGCGCAGATGGCGCTGGCTGCGATGAGTCGTCCGCCAGCAGGCCTTGAATCACCAGGTCGACCTGCCAGCTGGTCACCCATGACACCCCGAATTCAAGGCAGTAATGACTTTGCCCCTGTGCTAAACTTGCTTCATCCTTTGCTGTCGGAAAAAGCACACACACAGAAATGTCACAGTGTCAGAGTGTGTCCGCCCGGCTATCCCCCCACCACCCACGGCCGCCACGGCCGCATCCGCGAGATGACTCTCCCGAGAGCAGCTCCCTCAGTGGCTCGAAGCAGCAAAGCGCACGCTGGAGATCATCTCGGGGGTCGGGGGAGGGCAACCCTGCTTTTGTCCCCCCCATTCCGTGCACTTTAGCCAGACGTTTGCATTTCCTTTTACGGTACCCAATACAATACCGGGCTCTGTGTCCGGTGCATAGACGGTGCGCTGGCCCGGCAAGCAAACGATGCCCAGTGCGTCTTGACGGGGCAACCAAACGACGCTGTGAGCATGTCTCAACTGCCTGACTCTTTGAGTCTGGCGCGTCGTAATAGGCTCTGCTGACTGTGAGGCGGCGCTGGACGAGTAGCTTGTGGCCTCGAGACAGCTCGTGAAGTTTGCTGCTGCCTGTCACCCGCGGCTGTCTCGCGCGGGACTTGCCAGCGACTCTGCCGTGTTGAACTGCGCTCGAGTTGAAAAACAAGGTTTTGCCGCGGAGTATGGGGTACTTTAGTCCATTTCACGTGCAGTGATAGACGATCTCAGGGTCCATGTGGACCAAGCCCCTCCGGTCCCCCTTAGTCTCGGAGGCTAGATATTATGTCGGAGTGTGGAAGAAACTCCTCACGACCGGCCCAGTGTGTCAGAAAAATCCAGCATGTGAAGCCAAAGTTGTGCTCTCGATAGGCTCGTAACTCGTTGCACGAAGCTCAGACATGCGCATGAGGTCCTCGGCAGAAGGCAGCACGCAGTCGTACCGTGTCGCAAGCAGGATTCCATCTTGCAACCTGAGGTCCGCATGCAATTTCTGCTGATGGCAGCCCTCCACCGGGCTGAATAGAGCTCAATAATACCCGTCCTACACAGTCAGCATAACCCCGAGAGCAACTACCATACGGGGTAATGCAATGTCCACGTAACGCGGTATATGCTATTCTCAGCATTCCACGTTTCTATCGTCTGTTTCAATCAAACTTCCGCATGCAGTGCTGAAAGAGCCAGCTGATCTGGGATTAACGTTCAGTCTGTGCTCGTGAATATTGAACTTCAGTTTGGCTCGACAAGTGCTTCGAAGCTTGCTTGTATGTTCCCAGTGTCTCGTGTGCCTGGAAACTTTCATCGGCTTCGAGCTGGCCTGTCTTGTTCCCTCCCTCGTTTCGAGGATGCAACACTCGTGATTTGGGTTATCCCGATTCCTACTCCGATCGGTATACTGCGGCGCGTTGCTGTTTAAGGAAGGCGAGCAGCAAGTGGAGGCGCTGTGATAGGAAATTCACGACGGCGCATTGGCTGCTGCAATCGCCACGATAGGCTCCTAGCCTCAATGGAATGCTGCTAGAAGGTGGCGTAGAAGGTTACCCCGAATGCAGGGCAGCCGCATACACAGTAGAGCTGTTTCAGAGACTGTATTGGAGAGACCATCTAATGGTCGATGTGCAAGCACGCCATGTTTACAGGTGCACACCGCCGCAAGCCACAACAATCACAGGGATCACATGCTTCTGGTGATAGGTAGACACAGGCTTTGAGTGCTTCGGTACCTTACCAGCGAGACCCATGCCTCAACATCTTCAAGTCATTGCAATTGACATGCACGACATGAAGGGCTGCACCGCAAGTCCACTTTTCGTCGCAAAGAAGTTTTCCAGCTCCGGTTTGTTCGCGGGCCCACTGCTGCTGCTACCGATTTTGCATCTCTGAAGCAACCAAACTCCACCATTGACGTCAGTCACAGTCCCACACACGTGGGTCGGCAGCATCCGTTGATCAGACTGTGGAGAAAGTGCCTGCAGAGAGAGATTGCGTTGAGGGCTATCTTCGGCATAACAAACGTGGGTGGCTGGAGATACCACTCCGAAATTTCTGCGAAAAGGATTTTTTGCACCGCTACACTTTCCCGGCCGACTGTAGGTGGGGATACAATTCCGTCGTGACTGTAAAACGAAGTGACTCGCCATGCAGACCCTAAGCAGCGTGAAGGGCTGGTTCTGATTTTTTTTTCGCGCCGGCTATTGTCCAATCTTCCAATTTTCCGTCGACCAAGTGCAGAAGTACTTCTAGAACGCATAAAGGACATCAGAGTGAACGACTTGCCTCATACGGAAGCGCTTCCGCCTTTCAGATGGCTGGGCGGCCTGTTAAACCCTGTGACCATCATTGCTCGGCGCTGTCTAGTTGTCAAGTCACAAGCCTTCACTTTTGCAGAACACGTTTCTCGTGGGATGCTGAACGCGGGGTCCAGGCGCGGGATTGCGCTCTCCTCGGTGGGTATTTCTCCGCATCTTGTTAGAAGGGTGAATGAAGAAAGTCCGTCCACAACACCTCGGACTCGGGATCACCTCGAGAAGTTCAGGAGATGGACCGACCGAAACGCGGGGTCGACCATTCGTATCATGAGTCCGGCTGATTCTCTGAATATTATCGGTGGCTGTATTGGTTCCGCGCACTGCTGCAGCCCTCGCGTCCGGTTCTCGGTGCGAGCAGCACACAACACAAGCCCTCGGCGCGACGAAGCGACAACAACGGTGATCAGACAGCTGGCTCATTGTGCGACAATTCCGAGCTGGTCTGGGACCTGCGCGGTGATCATGCAACCCCGCGCTGACGATGTCTTGCATTATTGGGTCCAAGTCGGGCGCTGCGACCCTATGCCAACGGCGAGTACTTGCTGTATACACAGCTCTCCCAGCACCAACCAAATCAGGTAACTAGCAACAACTCACTGCGCTGCTTGAAACTTGGAGTCATGCTCAACAATCCGGGCTGCCGGTATTTTAGGGCTGCTATCCTTGATAGTCGGCGTAAACAATAGGTATGCGCGCTGTGCTGTTCGTTTCACTGCCTGGCCTGCTGCATCGGCAAGCCTGCGTGCATCCGCTGCTGTGCAACATGAAAGGCCGATGATCGCATCGTTTCAGCGTATCGAGAATGCACTCAGGAGCACTGCATTACAAGTCGGTATGAGCTGTCAGTTGCAACAACGCTGCATCACAAGCCACCGCGCAGACGACGGCGAGCAATAGAGGGGCCATCGGAAGGCACCTGTTCACGGTTTGTGATGGCCGCTCGGGCTCTGCTGTCGGCTCGGAAACCTCTGATGATCCTGTCCACGCACTCTTCGACGTTGTTATCATCGCCGTCGTACTTGGCCGTAGCGAATCGCAGCTGGAGCGGTGCGCCCACGCGGGGTATACATTTACATTTGCTTTTGCAAACTTTGCGCGTAACAATCCGCCCACGGGTCCCCAAGGATCAACACATTTCTGATTCACCTTTCTCGTCATCATCCAAGGCGAATCGTGAAATAGGCGAAATAACGGCAAGCGCGGTTGTCAGAGTGATGAGTGACTGGCAGACCTCTGCGTCCACTCACACTGACGTGCATGGCTGGCGATCGATGGCATGGGGGGTCCAGTAGCCCTCTAATGTACGAAGAGTGTTCGTATCTCGGCAATTCGCCGTCTGAGCGACGAGTATGTGCGTGTGCCACCTCTCGTGCGGTCGCATCATACCGACACGAGAGTGGCACATCCATGGCGTTGTTTGTGTTCAGATCGTGACTGTGTGTTGAGTGGTGTTCATGCAAGCATGATTCCTGTGGCTGATGGAAATAGTGATCGGCTACACCTAATCCGGATAACCGATCTGGCACCTTGGCTACACCTTGGCTCTCTACCTAATGCATCGTCTTTGTATATCCCCAACCCAGAGCCTGAGCCTACTGATTAAAACAGACCTCTGTCGCCATATTGAAGAGAAAATGTGCGCACCAGAATACCGATGAGCGGAGATGGTCCGGGGAGAGCCTCAAAAGAAGAAGGGGACTTTGAATGCTGTCATATGCATATTGACCGATTGAAATGTTCATATTCGTTGGCATGGTTATGAGCCATGGCTGGATCGTGAAGACGACATGAGTGAGGGAGAGTGAACCTCCTGTGCGATTGTCTCTGGGCTTTTCCGACATGGTCCTTCCTTTCTGGATAGAAATGGCTGAAGTATTTGCCTGATCGATATGTTCGATGTAGTGATTATTGACTGTGGCATATATTGGTGCACTCTGCTCAGCCCTCAGAAGTACACTAGTGCTGTGTCTGTGGTAATGTGAGTTCGGCTGTTCAGACGAATTGAGGATATGCCAATTATTGATTCTCTACGCCAAAAAAGTGTATCAATTCCGGACTTATGTACTCGATTTAAGCAGCTCGCGCCAAGGATAAGATCGATTTTAATAGAGATGGTGTGGCGAATTCTTGTCTAAACTGCAGGTATAGTATTTCGGGTTTAGTCGATCGATGCGGCTCTGGCTCTGCTGTTTGTATTCGTCGACCTTTAACATATTTACGTATCTCATTGTCATCTTTCCAATTATTCTCTTCACTGTATACGAGATCCGCCGAGATACATACTGATTCGCTACATTGCAGGGAGACGACTGGGTTTTCTTCGTGATCAAGGACACACTGACTTTCTTAAACCAGTGGTGGGCTGTGAGCCATCGCGGTTAGTTGTGGGGAGGTCCGCTTCATATTGTGTGAAGTGCGCCAGAGCGCTTGGAATAGTTGATCATGAAAGGTGGCTGATGACAATGTTTAGAATATGACCTGTAACACCTGAACGAACAAGCAAAAGTACTCTATTAAAAATTGGAGAGCAGACTTTGGCATTGTATCTTCTGCATTTCTTTGTAGGGACTTGATATGATGGCAGTCGCTGTATACGATGGTACGGGTGTGGCGCTTGCAAGACCAAAGTTTTGACGTGTTACTTGAAGCGCGAAAAGTACGCTTCTCTGGTTCTCATCACTGCAGAAGGCGCCCATGTAACCTTACATAAGGGGTTCACCTCTTTTTGCTGTTGTATTGTGCCCATGATAGCTAACTAGAGCTAAGCCATGTTCCGGCAACACTCTTTTATCTATGCTATCTGATAGATGTCTGAACGGCACTGTGGTAATTTGGTAAAATAATGCGAGCCTTACGGCACCTGAATTCAATCTTGATAGATAATTAAGCACCAAATTATTAACAAGAGGAGAACTGCGGACAAAGCATCACTGGGAGGGTGCTGCGCTGGAGGTCGAGCGGCGGTATGTGTTCACAAGCAGTAACAATTACAGCAGCTTGGCGGATCAGAAGGGCTAGAGACAAACAGAAGCCAATCTCACCAGAACTAAACACAGTGACTAGGAAACCCAAAGATCAAGGTCATCGTAATGCACACATGCCAGCACAAGTTTGCGCCCCTCGATCAAACAGCGAGTCTGGGGATTGATGCCTCTTACTCTTTTTGTGGAGTTAGACACATGACAACAACCACCTACCGTACATGCTGTCCGCTAATTTACGATACATACCCAACTTGGTGTTGACCTTGAAAACATTGTTTCGCGGGTGTTCTTGCCCCACATTCCTTTCTGGCCCTGGCGGACATGGGGTTAGCGCGAAACTTAACCCCAGGTCACCTTCCCACCGAGCCGTCATCGGCAAGCTGCGGTTAAAGGTGCCTTCGGCTTAACCATTCACCAAGACCGTGTTCCGCGGGCACAGTACTTTTATCATGATCCTTCTGCGAACGAGACTGCTACACAAACCTCGCCCGCCATGAAATCGTTTGCATGCAGAGAAGGTTCCCGCCTGCTGTCCCGCTACAATGCCGGACAAAGAGTCCCAATTGTGGCTTATGCAACGCGGTCGGTACAAGGGCAGAGGCGAGGATTCTCTCAGTCGAGGGCATATCTTGCGGTCAAGCCATACCTGCTCGCCGATATTGGAGAAGGTAAGCATTCATGTTATTTGTAATCCCGTCACCAGACTTACAGGGTTACTAGGAATTACCGAGTGCCAGGTTATTCAATGGTTCGTCAAACCGGGTGCAAGGGTTGAGCAATTCGACCCAATTTGCGAGGTACAATCGGACAAAGCTTCAGTCGAGGTATGCGATAGAAAAGTTTGTGAAAGAGGAGCTACTAAGCCATGTAGATCACATCCCGCTTCGACGGCGTAATCAAGAAGCTATACTATGAGCCAGACGACATGGCTAAGGTTGGAAAGGTAAGATATAAATCGATACACTTATTCAAATTTACTGACCTTTATAGCCTCTGGTGGATATCGACATAGAAAGCGAGATTTTGGCAGCCGACGCAGCTCTGCTCAACGGAGGGTTGGACAAGACACCGGTCGAGGCGGCTCCAGAGCCCACTCAATCGCAAGAGCAGAGTCTAGAAATTGACCGAAATGATACAAAGGCTGTGACTGGGGACATACCAGTGTCACAGCAATCTACCTCTCTGCCATCTGAGCCCTCGTCCGAAGAGACGAAACCACAACGACAGCCAGGGAAGCATGTGTCACTGGCAACACCTGCAGTACGAAGCATGCTCAAGGATCTGAAGTTGAATATCGAGGACATAGAAGGAACTGGCAAAGAAGGACGCGTACTGAAGGAGGACGTCCAAAAACACGCTGAGGCGGCAAAGCACCAGTCAAAGTCTGGAGCAATTCCCGTCACGCCGGCTGCAGTGGCCTCACAACATGTTGAAGACCGCGTACATGCCCTGACTCCTGTCCAGTCAGGCATGTTCAAGCAGATGACCAAGTCGCTCTCCATTCCCCATTTTCTCTACACCGACAGCATCGACTTCAGCTCGTTAACACAGCTGCGTAAGAGGTACAATGTCAACCGCGAGAAGGCTGACAGGATAACACCATTGCCAATCATCATCAAAGCTGTGTCTCTAGCTTTACAACAGTACCCCCTTCTCAATGCCCACCTCGACACCACAACAAACCCTGCAAAGCCCCAGCTCTTAATCAAGGGAAGCCACAACATTGGAGTAGCGGTGGACTCGCCCTCTGGTCTCTTGGTGCCAGTCATTAAGAATGTTCAAAACCACAGCATTGCATCTTTGGCACAAGAGATCACACGCCTAGCCGAACTTGCTCGCACAGGCAAACTGACATCGGCGGACCTGTCTGGCGCCTCATTCACGCTCAGTAACATTGGAAGTATCGGCGGCTCTGCCGTAGCACCCGTTATTGTAACGCCTCAGGTGGGAATCTTGGGCGTCGGGCGCTCAAAGATTGTGCCTGCATTTGGAGAGAATAATGAGTTGATCAAGAAGGAGGAGTGCATATTTAGCTGGAGCGCAGATCACCGTGTCATTGATGGTGCGTATGTTGCTCGAGCGGCGGAGGAGGTGAAGAAATCGATAGAAGGTATTGAGGGCATGCTGGTGAGGATGCGATGATGTGTTAAACAGGCAATAATAAGAGTATACGACTTTTTAACAAGGGAACGTTTGGGACATGCTATACCTTGTGCTGCGCACCTTCTGTGGTCTTAATCATTGTTTGACACATAGACCAAAAAAAGGTAACAGTGTAACATCGCATTCCATGGACAGCATAGAAGTGTTGAAATCTACCGTTTGGATTCTCGATATTGCGATATCTGCCCAAGCCGTTATCGCTTGTGGAGGCCAACAATCTGCTACCAGCTGAGCAGAGCTGGCTTATGCTGACCTCCTTGCTGCAGTGATGGCCTGTCAAACCCTCTCTAGAGGACTGCGACTTGGTAAACTACGTAACTTGCGCCTACTTGAGTGTCTGTGATACAGTGACAGTGCTTCAGCCTTGCCTCTTGAGTGCCTCCTCGATAGCGTTTTTGCTGTTCTTGTAGGTCATTTCTAGGTAATCCTCCTTCTTGTCCAGATTCGTCATCTCAGCTTTCAACGCCTTCTCTTCAGTCTCAAGGCGCTGTTGTACATCTGAGATGGGTGTACATACGAACCTATCTCAATCAGAATGCGATCTTCAATGTCAAAGTGGGGGTTTCTGCATCAATCACTTCCATGTTTTCAACTTACATTTTACCCACACCCTCGTACACCTTGGTCTCCACAGGCAGAGACGAGACTTCGGCCGAAGTCAGCTGCAGCATACGGCCCTCTCGTGTGCGCGCCGCCTTCTGCTGGCGCACAATTAGGAGTTGCTGCTCAGCGAAGGCCTTTTTCTGGCTGATCTCCTGCAGCATCTATGGGTGTTAGCTACATATTTCACAATCGAATAACCAAACATAAGCACACCTTCTGTAACGCTTCATTCTGCCCCGACATCTTGACCTGTTACTTGATTTGGTACTTGTCGATGGTGAGTGGGCGTACTGGAGGCAACGCCAGTGCCAGGGTCAAGCCTCTCGGTTCGACATCCTTGTCTCTTCTCTGATTGGCAGGCGCTGTTTGCCCGCGGACACAACACAACGAACGATAGCCTTCCCAGGCTTGCCACAGTCTACTGAATAGATATTTTATTAAACCCAAGTAGATCTTCGTAACCACTACCTTTTCAAGCGACGAGTTCACTGCCGCTAGTCCTCTGCAAGGCTGCTATGCAACTAGCCTATCGATTAAGCACGATGACCTTTCGCGGACGGCAGGCTCAGCAATCCGACATCCGAGACGTCCGGGCTTGAATAACAGGATTTGGAGGGCTGACAGACCTCAGATATTGTACCAAAGGGCATTTCACGCAGTACGTCTTCCTCCGGAATGGCTGCGCTACTCTCTTGGCTTCCAAGCCTTCCATATCCACCAGAGCAGGATGGCTATTGGAGTCCAGTGACATCGACATTAGACTGGTGCGAAGAGGTTAGCTGAATAGACTGCATGCGCAACTTGGGCTATCACTGACGGATGCACAGAACTATAATGTCACTGTCTATGCTGCAGAAATTACCAATACGCTGACCAACCTGCTGTTCATGTATCTTGCAAGCAAAGGCATTCGAAACTGTCTGAAGCACGGCCATGATACAGTTTTCTTGGTCGCATTCATAGGCTATGTTTTGGTGGGAACTGGCAGTTTCCTCTTCCATGCAACTCTGAAATGCAAGTAGCGTCTGTTTTCCTGCGGCCATTCTCTGCTAATACGACCAGACCCCATGCAGCTCGTAGATGAGCTCTCGATGATTTACACGACCTGTCTGATGTGCTTTGCAACATTCTCCTATGGACAGTCCCCGAGATACTCAGCTTTGCTCGCTATAGGACTGGTCTCTCTGGCTCTTTTCGTCACGCTCTACTATCATCACATCCAGGATCCCGCGTTCCATCAGAATGTCTATGCATTACTGACGGCCATTGTGTTGTTCCGTGCCATGTACATGATGGAAGTTGCCATCCGGCCGCGCTTCAAGTCAGAGGAGAGGAAAGCACTGAACCCGCGACCCGATCGGACTGTCGAGGCTGTGAGGAAACGTGAAGACCTGAGGGATCAAGAAATCCTGCGCACGATGTGGAAGATGATCGCGTCAGGCCTCAGCATCTTTTTGGGTGGGTTCGCGCTCTGGCATCTCGACAACGAACACTGCTCGATATTGAGGAAGTGGCGGCACCAGATGGGCATGCCATGGGGGTTCCTGCTGGAAGGTCATGGCTGGTGGTAAGCATGCTTCGACATATCAAACCCAAGACACTGACAGCGACAGGCATCTCATGACAGGCACAGGCGCGTACTTTTACATCGTCTGGGGCATCTGGTTGAGGCATTGTCTGAATTACAGACACGACGAGTATGAGCTGTACTGGCCAAACTGGCTCACCATGCCTGAGATCGTGAAGGCGCATCCGACTGCAAACAGTACGGCAAAGAAAACATCGTGAGTGGATAAATTGCTATCTTACATGGATATGCACTACATGTTGCGGTGTTGTGCTGCAGGCGGTAGCTGGAAAGCTGTTGTGGGGCTGCTGGGCAAGAAGGAACTCCTGAGCTATCACGAAACCCTGACAAAGCTCCTTCCACAGCACAAATCTGCCGCGAATACATTTCAAACAGCACCGTAGTAGAAGCCGTAGGGTTGCATACAAGGCTCAATCATACACTCGCATGTTACTTACCCCTCCTTTCTTTCTCCCAACGTTTGTGGCACTGTTTTGCGGTTGCCTTCGCGCTGTAAACACGCTAGAGTGGCACAGACCAGCGCTAAGGCTAACCGACAACAACTTCTAGGATTGACCGCTCTTCTACTCCTCCTCGCTCTCCACCCGCACCACCGCCAGCCTCTACCCAGTTTCTCGCATTCTCAGCTTTGTAGCTCCCATTACCCACACCAACCGCCAACATGCGTGAGATTGTACGTCGCCCCATCCCAGGTCGCGATTGTTGTGCCCCCCCCTGAGCGTCAACAAAACCCCGCGTTCTCCTGGAGGCAACACAACATTGGATGAAACACCAGCTAACGTCTGCTCTTCGCGCAATAGGTTCACCTCCAGACCGGTCAGTGCGTAAGTAGACCTCCACCACTTTCACTCTTCAACAACAACAGCTTACAATGGACAGGGTAACCAAATCGGTGCCGCTTTCTGGCAGACCATCTCCGGCGAGCATGGCCTCGACGGCTCCGGTGTCTACAATGGCACTTCGGATCTCCAGCTCGAGCGCATGAACGTCTACTTCAACGAGGTACTAGAAATGACACGCTTCCCTTCGACGGACTGCGAGTGCTGACCGCCTGCAGGCCTCTGGCAACAAGTTTGTTCCCCGCGCCGTCCTCGTCGATTTGGAGCCCGGTACAATGGATGCTGTCCGCGCTGGTCCTTTCGGTCAGCTCTTCCGTCCCGACAACTTCGTTTTCGGCCAGTCTGGTGCTGGTAACAACTGGGCGAAGGGTCACTACACTGAGGGTGCCGAGCTTGTCGACCAGGTCCTCGATGTTGTCCGCCGCGAGGCTGAGGGCTGCGACTGCCTTCAGGGTTTCCAGATCACCCACTCCCTTGGTGGTGGAACCGGTGCCGGTATGGGTACCCTCCTGATCTCCAAGATCCGCGAGGAGTTCCCCGACCGCATGATGGCCACCTTCTCCGTTGTGCCCTCTCCCAAGGTCTCTGACACCGTTGTCGAGCCCTACAACGCCACCCTCTCCATCCACCAGCTTGTCGAGAACTCTGACGCGACCTTCTGTATCGACAACGAGGCCCTCTACGACATCTGCATGAGGACTCTCAAGCTCAACAACCCCTCTTACGGTGACCTGAACCACCTTGTCTCCGCCGTCATGTCTGGTGTAACCACCTGCCTGCGTTTCCCCGGTCAGCTCAACTCTGACCTGAGGAAGCTGGCCGTGAACATGGTTCCCTTCCCTCGTCTGCACTTCTTCATGGTCGGTTTCGCTCCTCTGACCAGCCGTGGCGCCCACTCCTTCCGTGCCGTCACCGTTCCCGAGCTCACCCAGCAGATGTTCGACCCCAAGAACATGATGGCTGCTTCTGACTTCCGCAACGGCCGTTACCTCACCTGCTCCGCCTACTTCCGCGGTAAGGTCTCCATGAAGGAGGTCGAGGACCAGATGCGCAACGTCCAGAACAAGAACTCCTCTTACTTTGTTGAGTGGATCCCCAACAACGTCCAGACCGCTCTCTGCTCGGTTCCTCCTCGCGGCCTCAAGATGTCCTCCACTTTCGTCGGTAACTCGACCTCGATCCAGGAACTCTTCAAGCGTGTCGGTGACCAGTTCACTGCCATGTTCAGGCGCAAGGCTTTCTTGCATTGGTACACTGGTGAGGGTATGGACGAGATGGAGTTCACTGAGGCTGAGTCCAACATGAACGACTTGGTCTCCGAGTACCAGCAGTACCAGGAGGCTTCCGTCTCCGATGCTGAGGAGGATTACGATGAGGAGGCTCCTCTCGAGGCCGAGGAGTAAATACGCTTTTGGCACGGGCGCTAAGCTTGTACAAGTAGCTCAGCTCTGCTAGAAAGTCGATATTGCCACCTTTTGTTTCATGCTTGGGGCATCATAGCTGTTTCTGATGTTGTTGGTAGATGAATCATTGTCACTGCCAAGACAAGTCCAGGTCGCAGCATGATCACGTTGGCGCCAGAGCGATTCTTGTTAATGCAAAAGATTATAATCAATTTGTTCAACTGCATCATCTGTTGTCTGCGTGCTGTGATTTGAGAAGGAGACCACACCAAAACCTTCGCATTGCACCTGACTCAAACGAGTTCAGAATGAGATGGCCGCTGTTCAGCCTTGAAAGCGAACCAACATTGTCTGCAAGGTTCAAAATCTGCGGCGATAATCGACAAGAGAGTAAGTCAGTGCAGATATCTTACCTCGTAATACAAAGGGGAGTAGTGTCGCATGGGGAATTGTCGCTTTGGGCTTGAGCTGTTGTGAACATGTCAATATGTACTCGAATGCTATATCTACTTTTCCTGCCGGCTGTTGAACCTCGACAAGTCGCCTTCAAACACCGCTGCTGTGCTGAGCTGCCGTGTTGAACTCCTCACCATCATCTCGCATCGTCATCTCATCGTGTATCTTTTAATGGAGCCACACGCCCCCTTGTGTATGTTGTGTCTTCTGCGCACCCAGCATATGCCGAACAGGCGACCAAGGACCACGAACGTGCAAACACCCCAAGACTTACGCCTTCTTTCCCCTCTTCCTCTCCTCGTCCCTCTTCTGGTAGATCATCGAGGTGAAAGGGTCCTCGAAGCGGCGCGCAATGGCGTACGCGCCGGCAACAACGCCTGTCAGCAGCAGACCCGCAGGCTTGCCGAACCACAGCGCCGTGGCCAGGAAGCTCAAGGTCGACCCGTGGTACATGGGCGCGTCGGACACGTTGAACGGGAAGGATGTCACCGGTGCGTCCATCAGGATACCGAAGTAGTCGCCGAGGTATGTTCCTGTGACGCCGAGCGCCCACATTGAGGTCAGGACTAGGGTGTTGCCTGTGAGGAAGAGCGGGATGGCGGCGTATTTGACGAGTGGGGTCTGGAGGAGTGGAGAGGTGGGTTGGTCGGCGAGAGCCTCATTGTAGCTGGTGATGTTTCAGTATTGTTGTGACAGACAGATAGAGGGGCTTGGGAAGGATCGTACAGGTAGTCTCTGAAGATGCCAAGGGAGAAGATAGCCACGGCAAGGGCGTAGCAACCGTAGCGGCTGTTGCCTCCGAACATATTTGTGAGGGCCTTGCCATTATACTCTGAACGCCGTTAAACATGGTTCCGGATACTCTCGGTTCACAGCACTTGAAGGACGCAAGGCCACGATGCGTAGTGGGGTCGTACCTGCTTGCGCTGCGATGCTAGCAAGATGTCAGCATGGCCCAACTGTTTGTTCGTATTAGTCTCGCACTTACTTCCAGAATGTAGGGTTGAATATAATGCTGAAGGCAGAGACTATGCACTGTCAGGTGTCTTGCATCGCAGCCGTGCTGAAGGTGGGGAGCTTACCCCACAGCGAGCCTTGGCTGAAGTCAATGTTGTCAAACATGATGTTGAAAGGTGTGGAAGCGCTTGTTGGAAATAATTTTCGAGCTTGTAGACGTGAAAAAACAGAGACAGACGAGGCGGGTGGGATGTTGACAACTTGTCTGCATGTGCCGTTCACGAAAACGTCATAGCTTCTTGAGCTTTACCGAGCCGTGTGGAATGCTTTGCAGCGACAATCCCACTCGGCAATTGACGCAATTCTGTGAACCTTGTTCTTTGGTCAAATCTGAGAGTCTTGTATTATTCATTATGCTCTAACACTTTTCCGTCCGTAATATCTGCATTGTCTCCAACTACGCCATCATCCTGTCATTGCTCGTAGAAACATGGGGGAAATGTAAGAACAACACTTTCTACAGACCGTTATCTGCACAGCTGAACGGTCCACCAAAATTCTCCGCTGTAATCTCATGTTAGTCTTCTAAGAAGCTTGAAAGGGAAAGGGAAAGCGCGTACCTTTGTAACCATCAATGATGGACTGCACAGTTGCGTAAGTGCCTGCGCTCAGGAATAAGAGGCCGATTAGACAAAGGATAATGTTAAAAATAAAGCCTGCCCATCCCCTGATACCGCGTACAGCCCAAAACCTAGGGCCGTAGGTCTCTTTCCTCATGCGGAAATAAGCCACGCCCCAAAAGATGAAGCCGAAGAAGGAGTCGAATAACGAGCTCATCAGTGAGAGCAGATCCGAGAAGAAGGGAATCACCTCCGCGATGATAAAAGCCAGGACCCACAGAACTGCGAGAATACCGGCCCACGCAGCCCAGCCAAGGACGGTGTGGTTGCCCATGTGGCGTGTGTTGTTGAACATACGGAAGAAGATGAATCGCGCCGAGACTGAGGCATACAGCACGCCCAAGAAGATGATGGTCGGGACCATGAATGTGAACGCGACCTTCTTGTGCACTTCGTTTGCAATCGAGCCGAAGGCGGGCGAAGTCATGTAATTTGTTCCGGTGTAGGCGTACACAACACCGCCAACGCAACTGAAGACGATGATCTCGGCGATCGTTACGGACCAGAGCGCCTTGGGGAAGTCCTTGGGGTTCTTCATCTCCGCGATGAAACTCGGTAGTGTGATTTGTCCAATGAAGGTGTAGCTGATGTTCATGAACGCGTTCATGCCGGCTACAAAAGTAGTGCCAGAGGGAGCAACGGCGTGCACTTCGAGTTCGCCCAAACTAGGGTATCCCGCAGGCTTCTGCCCGATTCCGGAGAATATCGCAGCCAGGAGGACCGAAATGAAGGTAAACAGAGCAGAAAAGGTCGCAATTTTTGCAAGCGTCGAAAAGGTCCTTGGAAGCGAGGCGATGAACGAGATGATCGCGGTGATTGCAGCGAAGCCGATCGTGCAAAGTTCGTGGCCGGTGATGGTGTTCCACCATTTGGCGCCGACGAGGCAGTGCAGACCCATGATGAAAGTGTTGTTCAAGATAAACATGACCGCGGTGAAGTAGAACGCCCATTTCTGGTTCCAGAAGATCATTTGACCCAGGTCACACACGTCGCGAATCTCCGGATGGCGCATGCAGAAGTGCCTGCACAGATTAGCAAGGTGAATGTATCGTACGGAAGCGCCCGAACTCACCAAGTCGTCAGTGATGTGTAAAGGACCAACCCAGCAATGACGACGGTCAGTATAACACCTGGGACGAGTCCAAGAATCGAATACGACCAGGGGAACGACATGATGGCCAGACAGATGTACTCGGAGAACAGAAGAGCTGCAGTCTGAGAATGTCATTAGCAATACTTGGTTACACTCCGCCTGAGAACATACCTTCTGCCAGCTACAGCTGCGGTACTTGATCGCGTTATCAGCCTCCATGGCCATCTGTTTGCCAATGATGCTAGTCTCGCTATCACTGTCGACTCCCATTTCCGGATCACGCCTCGCGCCAAGGTCGGCAAGCCTGTCCGTTCCTGCGCCGATGTTGGCAGGATCGTGTTCGGCGTCCTTAGAGTGGTATTTCTCGTCGGTTGAAGAACTTCCGTCGGCTTCTTTGGCCGAACTGAATAGTCCTAACGCCATTTTAAACAGCGTAGAGTCCTCTTGTAAGGGTAATGACTTAGACGGCGGGGGACGCTTGAATGCGGGCTCATTAACCACTTCTTGTTGATCGGTGGTGCAGGTAGTGCAGGGTGAAGCGCAGTTGAGTTCTTCTCAAGCTGCGTTGTTATCGCGATTCAGAGCTGCGAGCGGTGGAGAGGAACACCCGCTGAGAGAGGCTGAGGTCCAGGATAGTTAAATACGGGACGGGCACGCGGTTCGAAAGCTCGTGGCTAGAGATGATCCTGAGGCGCGAGCGAACGAATATTAGTGGCGCTAGAGAAATCCTGCGGGGTGAAAGTCGCTGTGGCCGGACGGCGGAACCCTGGGATTGTGCAGTAAGGTGCAGGGTTTGGTTGGGGGTTCAACGAGATCGTCCCCATTTGGCGTTGCTATTCGTGCTAGCAGCCTATCAAACGTGAACCAGAGCGTGCCAAATGTGAACCAGAGCCAGTGCTCGGGTCAGCAATTACACCACGACTCGAACAGATCTAAGCTCGCTCATGTCGCCCACAATTCGAACTTGTCCTGAGTGTTTGAGTTTTCATTTGCCTCCCAAAATCTCGGTTGACTGGTGCCGTCTGCGCGGCAGTGCTTCCAGCCTTTAGCAGGCCGTCATGGTTGCTGGCGTGACGTAGACCAAAATTTAGAGTCTTATTGCCGTCTGGCAAAGCCACAGTTCGAGACGACGCCGCCAGACCGTCACAACGGCATAATTTGACGTTCATCGTGGGATAGATCCAGCTGCCGTGGTTTCCCAACCCGGTTTCCTCAGAAACTGTCCTTTATTCACAATCGTCACAGTGCGCGCGCCAGCCTGAACGTTGAGAGACACCATGACGTTGCAGCCACGCCGCGGACCAAGCACAGCTAAGCGGGATGCAAGCATCGGCCAAGGCTGTGGGCCGTTCGGCTGTTGCAGCTTGGCTTTCCTCACACAATCCTCCCCCAGCGATTGCGACATAAGCTTCCGCCAATAAAGATACAAGCGCATCCTGGATTTCTGCGGATTTTGCTTGTTCAAGAGGCTTTTGGGGCCTTTGTTGATTGCTTGTAGGCTGTCCCGAGATGAGGGTCTCACATATATGCACTGATCTAAGGGGACTTTTGTGCGTGTGACTATCTGCACTGCAGATCTATGAAGTAGCGTGCGCGACATTGCATACAGGCGGCTGACGGGTTGCTCGAAGCTATGGTTGGTGGCCTGAATAGCAATGTGATGTATCGTTATGCGAAGTCGGAGATCGACAACCGCCGACTACAAGGTCAGCATTTCGTGACTACGAATTCGAGATCAGATCACATAGTCATAACCATATCCTCACGAAAGACCTATACTTCATATGGCGAGCCCAAACCAGGTCGTACAGATCTCAATACATTGGTCACACACTATATTAAGCTGTCACTGCCGCTCCCCCAATTCGTCGGTGGTTGGTTTTGTTGTCTCTGACTCTGCTGGCTCTGTGTCTGCGCTCTCAGCGCAGCCATACTATTCATGCTTCCACCCCTCATGCTATTCATGCTAAGTCCACCGCTTGCACTTGCACTCCTATTGCTTGCCCCCAGGCTTGGAGGTGGCGCTATACTGAAGGTCCCTGTGTTTGCAGGCTTCGAGGGAGGTGGTGCAATGCTGAACGCTGAGAACGGGCTTGAAGTGTGGTTCTGGCGCTGAGGTTGGGGTTTCGATGGTGTCATGACAGAGAAGCTCGAGAGGCCGCTTGACATGGTGTTGGTCGTGGAGGAGCTGCCCCATGTCGGAGCGGGACTGTTTGCTTTGCTCCAATCGATACCGGTGTTGGGTGCTGTGTACGAAGGTGTTGTTAATGGTTGAGAATTCATGTTGGCCATACCCATTGCAGGCTTGCTTGGCTGCTGCACAAAAGTAGGACTGCCGATGCCAGGGTTGGAGGGACTCATGGCTGGGAAGGAAGCGTTAAGTGAAGAGAAGTTGTTGTCAGGCGTGATGGCTCTATTGTTACTCTGAGGTGCAGCGAGATTCGTCTGCGGGGGTGGGGAGACCGGTGGCGTAGACCATGAGAACGTAGCTGGGGCGGGTGAGGCATTATTCGTCCGATTAACAGGTCTGGAGGGAAGAATGGTGGACGACGATGCTGACGCGTTGGCTGGAGCACTGGCCCAAGGGTCTCCTCCAAGCATGTCTGAGCTGCCAGCTGGGCCACTCTGATTGCCTCGCACCAATGCTTCAAAGTTTGTATCATCGCCGCCGTTTGATGAATCAAACCCATTCGAGGCAGCGGGACCACCGAAGCTCATGAAAGCGTCTCGTGTGGTTGCTGTTGCGTTGTTAGCGCCTAATTCCTGCAACTTCCGCGTCTGTTCTTGTTCGACACGTGCTGAGGTAGATTTGATTAACGCCATGTATGCCTGGAACTGCGGGAGGTTGAGCAGCGGTCCCAGACTGAATTGCCACAGGATTGGAAGAATATCCAGAGCCAAGAAGTCGCCGTCAACCTGCAGTGCTATGGCCTTGAAGACATCGTGAGCAGCCATCTGATGAGAACGTCAGCTTTGTTGTTTATCAAAAGATGTGAAGTACAGACCATGACAGCGGGTTCCTTGGTCTTGATGCCTCTGAGTAACGGAACGACCTTCTCTTGTATTGTATACTTGTCCAGAATAGACACAGTAGAGCTCTTTGCTTTGGGCGCCTCAACCATGCCCGTTAGGCCGTCACTCTGGTATTCGTTCTGATCATCGTTACTGCCACCACACAATGTCTTCAGTGCCTCCAATCCTCGGATCTTGATACCCATGCTGCTAGTCTTCGCAAAGATTGTCGCGATGACAGGGAACAGCTCATTCTTTGTTGTTGAGAAGTCAAGGATTGGGAGAACGACTGGCAGAGTCCGCAGTGCTGCATCGACCAGTGAATGCGTCGGCGACTCCAAAGCGTAGTTGATGACTGGCAGAATGTCGTCCTTGAACTCCTTCCCGCCAGTGTTATCTGCCGCGACCTGGATGTTCTCAAGCAACACCATCAGACCTGCCTCTTTTAGGCTATCGCGCTCTTGTGCCGCACCTTTTGCATTCGGTGCAGTAGATGCCGATGTACTCAAAAAGGTTTCGCGCAGCTTCGGGATGACCTTTTCGGTAAAGGCCCGCTTGCCTGACGGTAACATGGTAATGATCTTGAAGACATTCTGCAAAATCAGAGTCAGTAACTCACGGTCCTTCATCTCCTCAAGTAATGCCGGCAAGATCTTCTTCTCGAGCACCGACTTGGGGAACTGATTCAAGATCCGTGGCAGCCCGCGCATGAATTGCGACTTCTCGTTTGGTGTCTTCGCTGGTAGGGAGTCAAGGAATCGAATCGTCGATACAAGAATGTTGTCGAAGTACTGCGCTTGCTGGAATTCCTTCGCGTCGAGCCGTTGAGCAGGCCGTCGCGTAATCAATCGATCGAGTACTCCATTTGCGACGTCCCGAGGGAGTGGTTGTGAGCTCATGAAGTTGTTGTTTCTACTCGGTACTGACGAAGATGACGAGAAAGCTCGCTTGTAGGAAGATGTGCTTCCGTTAAACTCCAACGGACTTTGGTGCGGAGAGTTGTAGAGCGCAATGATCATAAGACCGAGACTGAACATATCTGCAGCTGGTGTCACGTTTCCGTCCATGACGAAATCGGGGGAGGTGTAGTCGATGTTGAGCTGAACATATTTAGGCAGTCGAGCATCGTAGTTGAGAACTTCGGAGAGGGAGATTGGTACTACGGAGGTCGGCTTCGTAGAGTTCTCAGGAGGAGTAGAGAACCCAAGGCCCGATATTTTCCAATCTGACTGCCACATCCATCAGCGTAGTACAGAAAAAAAAACGTTGGTATTGCCTACTTTAGCATTGATGAAGATAGCCTCTGGCGTTAAGTTGGCGTGAACCAACCCAGCGCTCTCGTGCAAGAACTCCAAGCCTTTGCTAATCTGCAGCAGCCCCTTCTGTATCTCCAGCTCATCGATTTCGAGTTCTCGCCTCCGCTTCTGGCCATCAGACTCCTCAATGACGTAGCGACTTCGGCGACCGCCAACGCCCCCGGCCTTCTCTTGCTCGTCCTTCTCCAGCAACAGGCCAGCAAGGGAGGCCGTCACAGGCTCTGTAGCAAACATCAGGCCGCCACCGCGAGTCTCCTCCACTGGCTCAGCCAGCTCCAGGATACTAGGGTGCCGTAGCCGTGCCAGCGAGCTAGCTTCCTTCTTTAGTCTTTCGACCACCTCCTCATGTGCGCGCTTCAGCTGCGACGCGCCGGAGCGTCCACCGAGTCCTGCACCGCCCGGCGGCTCCAGCGACTTCTTCTCGAAGACAAAGACGGAGACCGCCTTGCCGGTCGACTTCTTCTTCGCATCGTATATCTTCCACGGGCCAGAGTAAGATGATGGCTGGGAGCTGAGGGTGTAGTTGCCCGAGATGTTAGACTGAAACGATTTCAGCGCGTTGGAAAACATGGTGGTCTATTTGCCCGCGCGGCAATCGTAAAGGTACGCGGCAGGCACGTCATGGACTGTTCTGCGGACAGGTTGAGGTTGGGGTTTCGGGCCTGTAAATGCGATTGCGATCTGAGACTGACAGCTTGCCGAAAGATCAAGGCATGTCAGGGCGTCCCTTAAAGAACAACGAATGGCGTGCACGCGAAAGTGTACAGACCACACGATAAACGCTGTAATGGAAAATGGACTACCGCGCAAAGTATTGCTCAGCGCATTCCGCAAAACACGAACATCAGTGCAAGACCCTTAGCTAGCTAGGTCCCCTAACAAAGCCCAACCATGTGAAAGCGCTCCCGCTGCGCCCAAGTCCGCTATCGATAAGGCACGTGCTCCCGCGCCGGCATACCAGCCCAGCCCTGGTTCACAATTTCTCGAGGCGCTTCTAACTCACTTCCACAACCTCACACACACAACCACGCACCCGCATCACGCCCAACACTTCCCCACAACCAGCCCCAACCGCCCCGCTCAAAGCCTTCACACGCATAAACACACTCGCGCCAACATGTCCACACAACAGTACGGCGGCTACAACGCCAACACCACCGAGGCCGCGCAGCAAGTCGACATCAACGCGCGCACAGTGCACTACAAGTGCGGCGACTGCGATCAGGATGTGCCGCTGAAGCGTGGCGAGCCGATCAGGTGCAGACAGTGCGGGCACCGCGTGCTGTACAAGCAGCGTACGAACCGGTGAGTTTTGAGTCTTGGTTTTATAACAGGCTGGAGGGAAAGAAAAGGAGTGGGAGTCCAGAGATAAGGGGCGGGGGATGGTTATGGATAGGCAGAGTTGTTTCCTGTGGAAGTCTACGAGTGGTGTATTGGACATGATGTGCTAACGGAAGAGCAGTATGGTGCAATTCGAGGCCCGATGAGGACAGAACGGCTATGGCTGCCTCGACGGAGCCTATCCTTGAGCAGAGAACACTGAGAAACCCACAAGAAGATATGGTGCGAACCAAGAGGCTTCAAAAGTGCAATTTACCACAGGTGCAAAAGCATATACTTGACGGCGACACGGGATTAGATTTGCATTTACGATGCGTGCTGATGAAGACTTGGGTGCGCAGCTTGATTGAGGGAGAGACATGATGATCATAGTATACATCACCGTATCTATTGGGAGCGCCAAGTGCTGTTTCTCATTGTTTGATTCTCGCCCAACTCCTCCATAACCTAATAGTTATCAGATGTTTTGCCAACGTGTTGGTGACGAAAGGCTATCCTTGGACAAGCAAAGGACGACCCAAGTGCCACAACTGATGCCTGCACTGTAACATAATGAGGCCGCCTTGATGGGTCCCAGCCCGACGGACCCCTCAATACTCCCCATGACCACCAAATGATGTGCAGGACGACATAAAAGATGAGTCCAGAAACGAGACCCGACGCCTAGGCGATGCTGTATACGATGCCAAAGCCTGCAAAAACCATGTGCAATTGTGTAGTATGCTGTCGCGACCAGTCAACGAGCACCCTACGTACCTCGGAAAGCATCGAAACGCTTGTATGTGTATCCGATGAACGGCAAGCTGGTAGCGTATTCGTCCTCCCCGGACTGCGCAGCTTGTGCCCTGTAAGCGGCGCTGTTGTCGTTCTGGTCGATCTCATCGATAGGGAAGTACTGTGTATCCACATTCGACTGCAGCTTGGGCTCGAATGGCGCACGGATACGTCGCAGACCATCCCACGAGACACCACGGAAGAATGGATGTTGCTTGATCTCGCTGGCACCACCGATGCGGCCTAGACGGTGGTCGGCATCACAGATCAGGCTAGAGACATTTCGTTAGTAACGAGTCAGTCGTGACAACACAAGGGAGACTCACCGCCTCACAAAGTCCTCAGCCTCTGCACCGAGCTGCTGGTCGGGTGGGAAGTGCAGGTTGCGTGGCCAATCCACAATCTTGCGGTAGGTGTCGTGGGGCTCCTCCGCGCAGAACGGTGGCCAACCAATCAGGCATTCGAACATGATGGTGCCAACAGACCACCAATCGCAGCCAAAGTCGTATCCTTGGCCACTGAAAATCTCTGGTGCGATGTAGTCGGGTGTACCGACGGTCGAATATGCCAGCTGACGACGAGACTTCCTCCATGTGTTGATCTGTGTGCGGTTGCTTACTGTCAGTTGGATCTGATCCATGTTCATCGAGTTTCGGTTGTCCCGATTCGACTTGTGCGCGCCACCCGCAAGCAGCTTCTTGTAGTAACCGGCGTCATGCTCCTTGTGGAAGCCGGTTGACAGACCAAAGTCGGTAAGCTTGATGTGGCCGCCGCGGTCCAGTAGAATGTTATCAGGCTTGATATCACTTGGAGCTGTCAGTGAACACCATACGGATCCGTTCTTCCAACTAGACTTACCGATGGATGAAGCCCAACTTGTGAACCGCTTCAATGGCGAGGACAATCTCAGCCATGTAGAATCTTGTGATGTCCTCGGTAAAGATTTCATATTTGATGAGCATCGTCATCAAATCACCTCCAGGCAAGAATTCCATGAGCATGTACAAGAAAGTATTGTCCTGGAATGTGGTGTGAAGCTTGACAACCCACGGGCTGTCTGACTCGGCGAGAATGTCACGTTCAGATCGTACGTGGGCGAGCTGGTCTTTCTTGAACTGTGTAGAGTCAGATCTCATGTCTTTGCTGTTTTGTACTAAGCAAGTCGATACGTACCATTTCTTGCTTAACCAAGGACTTGAGCGCATAAATCTTGCCGTCATTCTTGCGCTGAACAAGCTTGACCTCACCGAAAGCCCCCTTGCCAATGACCTTCAGTGTCGAGAAGTTATCCGGCTTCTCCTTTGTTCGCAGGAATCGCAGGTATTGAATTTCGGCATTGCGCATGCTGTTCTCCTTTTGAGCCTTGCGGTTGTCGGAGATCGAAGGCTCCTTCATGATGGACTCAAGTTCCAAAGCTCTGTGCTTGTGTCAGTGATGAGCAGGGCAGCAGTGGACTGCTCTCGTACCTCTGGTTGCGGTCGCGTGCTCGCTGAACGCTATCCTTGAAGAAGGTATTGATCAAGCCCTTCGACATGGTCGCCTGCTGTGCAACGTTGCTGGAGTACTTCTCGGGGTTCCTGGCAGGTGCCTCTTCATCATACAGTGACTGGGACGGCTGTCGTGGTGCAGCACCACCTCCATACCCGCCATAGCCATAGCCCCTGTTGTCGGCAGTGCGAGGTCGCTGCTGGCTTGGTGAGGGCTGACGGCCGTAGGGGCCCCCAGAGCGATTGCTGCCACCGCCGAGGTGCTGCTGCGAAAGCTGCTGGGCGAGTCCGTTAGGACTCTGGTCAAAGCGAGCAGAACCCGGGGCCTGAAGATTTCCCTGCTGGCCCTGGTATTGGGCTTGCTGATAGGGGCTCTGGAAGTAGCCTCCGTAGCTACTGCCGCCCATTTGCTGTTGCTGCTGCTGCTGCTGCTGCGCGCCCCAGACCTCTTGTTGGCCGGCCTGGTTCGGGTAGACAGGCTGTGGGAACGTCGAGGGCGTGGTGGGAAACGCACGGCCTTGCTCCTGGGCATACTGGTTGTTGCGGTCACCCCCACCACCAAAGCCAAAGTTGAGCTGCAGGCGATTGCCCTGCTGCTGGTTGTTCATTGTGAAGTAGTTGCGGAGCTGAGATGGCCTGCAGGAGCCTCCTCAGTGTGCTGGGGATCGAGGGAGGTCGTGGGCGGTGTGCTTGGTGGAGAAGTCCGCAATGTTTTTGGCGGAGGGGTGTAGGGAAGTGCCCAGTGGTCGCGGGGGGAGTGCGAGCGGACGGCGGAACTAAACTGTGAACTTTCTTTCAGACTGCACAGAGCGTTGGACGAACCCCCGGGAGGCAAATCACAGCGAACAGCTGGCGAGAGGGGGAGGCGGACGGGGGGTTGTTTCGTCGAGAGCTCAAGTCAGGGAGTCGATTCTTAGCGTAGCGTTGGGCCATGCAGCCAGTCCCCCGGGCCGAGCCAATGGCCCAGGACCCGGGGCGCAAGGTGGTCACCATGTATTAAATCTAGCTGTTTTGCTGGGAAACAAACGTCCGATCGCTAAGCCCCGGTTCCGCGCAGAATGCAGTACCCAAGCTCGTGCATACACAGTACTGTAGTGTGTAGTGTGTACAGATGCAGAACGCGCCTGTGTGGGTTTTCAGGGTCTGCTGGCCAGATGCCGTCCATCAGCCATCTTCACTGATGCCTGACATTGTTGGGCAACCCGTCTTGTGAGCAGCCTGACAGCGACCGTCCTGTTGCCTCATTTTGTTGCGCACACTGCAAAATACTGCCACCATGTCGCGTGCGTACTTACTATTCAGCCTCCATCATCCCATGCATGACTTCAACTCACACACAAGCAGTCACACGCCAAAAGAAAGTGAGCACGTATGAGATGTGTGAAATTGAAGTATTTGTGACGGAGACGCTCAGATATGCGCGTCAATCTTAATGCATTACACCTTTGTAGTACATCATCCAAGACGAACGCTTAAAAGTACACAACTATCCAAACCGACTTGAAGCCATACAACAGACCAACAAGGCAAACAGTGTGTCTGCAGACAACACCAAATAAGAAACGCAAACAGCCAAGTGAGCGCTGTAGGGTATAGAATAGTAACCAGCAGAAATGCTGGCCACGATAGGCCTCGGATACATGTCCAAGAATCCAAAATAGTGTGCGTTGTGAAGGGTATTGTGCGTACGGTCATAACGCTAGGCGTAAATGCTGTGTGGGAGAAAATCGCCCAAGACAAAAGCTTTGAGCACATACATGTGTCGGTCTGGGTGCAGTGGACCAAAATTATAGAGAATCGGAACGTCGTGACCAGCGATCGTGGAAGAATTAGTAAATTATTCGTCGGAAGCCATCAATGCTTTCACTTTCTCGCGTTCGGCGAGGATGTCAGCTTGCAGTCTGCGTGTCTGGCGGAGAGCCTCGTCCCTGTGGAGTTGTTAGTATCGTGTGGTCAGATAGTCTGCTCTAGACTTACTTCTCGAATTGCAACTCGGCAACCTCGATCTGAGCAATGTTCATCCGACTGACAACCTCTTCCATCTCTCGATCAGCGTCACGGAGAGCCCTCTCAAGCTCCTCAACACGCTTTTCGAGGAGTTCAGTCTTGGTTGCTTCGGCCATTGTCATGGCAGGACCACTTGTCGTCATGTCGAGGCGAGGCGACCGTTGAGAAAACACAGGTGATGACGGCATCTTGGGTGAGAAGGCAGATGGACTCAACAAGCCAGACTTCACACGCCGTAGCTGACTACCGTGACTCTCTTTCAGAGCCTGGACTTCCAGCTCGTGTTTAGCAATAGCCTCTTCAGACGATTGTTGAGCCATCATAACCTTGTCTTCTGCTGCTTTCAAACGACGCTCCAGTTCGATGATCTGATCTGTTGACTTCTGCTGCTCCTTCTCTCCACGCGAAATAGCATCGGTCAGACGTGTTCGCAAGGAGCCATTGGCCTCTAACTGCTGTTGAATTCTGTTGGACAGCTCGTCCATACGATTTGCAGCGGCAAAGAGCTCGGCGCTGAGCTTCTGTTCTTTGCCGAGGTGTTCGAGCTCTGATTTCTGCAGCTGGCGTGCTTGTTTGCGATATTGTTCAGCTTCGCTCATAGCGAAGTCGCGCTCGGCCTCAGCATCTGATATGCTGCGCTTCAAGAGGTCGAGGGTCCTTTCGGCTTCGGCACCAGCAGCGCCCAGAGATCCACTGTTCTCCGACTCTAGCTGTTGAATACGAGCAAGTGAGAGGGCTTGCGTTGTTTGCAGCTCATTGTAGGCTTTATCCAGAGATATGGGTTCATTTTCCAGGCGAATCTCTGGGATGGTGATGTCATGCTCGCGAAGAAGTTCACGAAGTGAGCTTGTCTCTTGTTGTGCGCGATCAAGATCCATCCGGAGTCCGCCCAGGCCTTTCTCGCATTGCCACTTTTGCTCCAATGCATCGTCCGCACGCTGTCGAAGAGCGTCCACCTCCTGTCTAAGATCACCGACCTCTCTATGGAACGCAGTCCGACGGGGCGTGAGATTGAGTGCGGCATCTCTCTCGGCTTCAAGCTCCTTGATGCGCTTTTGAAAGTCACGTTGCTGCAATTCCTGTCGGTTGAGAAGGTGCTTCAAGGCCTTGTGAAGCGCATCACGCTGCTCCTCAAGCTCTTTGACCGGATTGCTTACTGCCGGTACGTCTGCTGGAGAAACATCGCCGGACCTATTCTTCACAGAGTTTGACCTCATCAAGGAATTCCTCTTGGAGCTGAACCCAGTACTGCGAGCCAATGAATTCGACCTCGTCAGACCAACACGGAGGTTTGCTGGCGAACCATCGTTCCCCTCTTCTGCAATAGATTGGAAGCCAAGGTTGGGTTGCGGCAGCTGTGTTGTCTCGAGCTGCAATTTTCGAGCAGCAGTAAGGGCTTGATTCTCACTTCGAAGCTGTTGAATCTCTTGCTGCATACGCGTCGTCTCGAATACCAGCCTCTCGGTATCGGCGGCCTCGACCTCCAGTACCTCAAGACGTGATTTTAATTGAGGCACCACCTGATCTCTTAGTTGGTCGGCCTCGTTACGATACTTCTCAAGTTCTTCACGCAGGGCTGACAGAAGATCTTCGAAGTTCTCCTTAACCTGTCTTTCTTCGGCCAGACGTCTCTTAGCATCATCCAGCGACGAAGAGAGCTCCCTCACTCGAGGGTCCTCTACCATTGAATTTATTCTGGACTGGTCGTTGACCTGCTCTTCGAGCTGTTGCACTTGTTCTTCCAGATCGCGGCGACGCCTTAATTCTTCTTGCAGGCGCTCGGCCATGCGGACCTTCAAGGAAGCGCGCTCTTGCTCCGCTTTCCTGCGTTGTGTATCCATCTCCTCCATCTTGGCCTCAGGATCACTTATGGGGAATCGGATTGAGCTGATACCCGAGTCCGAGTAGTAGTCACTTGTTCTGCGGTTGTCCGGAGACGTAGCCGAAGCACTCTCTGCTTTCCAGCGTTCGACTTCATCTTCCAAATCCATCTCTCTTTTGATAGAAGCAGCAAGCTCTGTGCTCACTTCGCGCAGTTCGCGCTCGAGCTCCTCGACGTGGGCATTCATTTGCGGCGACGATGAGAGGAGTGGTGTTCCAGGGACGTGGAAGTATGTAGATGATGAGTTGGCAGCTGGAATGTCCAGACCGTTGGGTTTTGTCTTGGCAGGCATGTTCCCTTTTCGACTTCGGGGAGAATTGGTTGGGGACAAAGAGAATGTTGTAGCCGGTGACTCGGGGCCGTTCTGGTTCTTCGACGAGTTCCAGCCGAAGAACGACGTAAACCCCCCGCTTGGAGATTTGGGCTTGCCTTGTTGTGTAACGTCGCGTGGCGCATCGTCCTCGCCGTAGGAGTAATCGTCCAGGAAGTCCTCGGCCACACCGTCCAGCTTGATCTTCAAGTCTGACCCCGGTCGTGTCTCTGATGCGTATACCGGCATGTTGGGCATGGTAGGGGAGCGAGCGTGGGACTTTAGATCTCCTGCTCTCGTCGGTCGGGGCTGGGTGCTGCTGACCGACCTCTCATGCCGTGGAGAGTATGCCGTAGGGCTGAGGGTCGTGACGGAGAGGGAGCTCTTGCGGGGCTCGAATGGCTTAGGCGCGGTTCCTGTCAAAGGTGTAGCGCCGTGTGGGTTGCTGTGGTTGTGGTTAGTAAGTGGCAAGCACAAATGCTCAGCATACAGGATGCTCACCTGTCGAGGTTTCTGGGCACGAATAAGCCCTCGTCCGTTAATGGCGGCGAGAGGACTGAATTAGAAGGATTATCTTTACGGGTGATGCTGTTGGAGCGCAGATTAGACTGAGAGAAGCGGGCGGCGACGGGTGAGTCTGCAGGAAGCGGCTTGCGTCGAACCGGCGACTGGACGGCGATAGGAACAGGCTGCGACGATGTCTGGGAGCGGAAGGCAGCAAAGGACTGAATGGCAATGGAGGCCAGCGTCGAGGGTTTCTGGCGAGGCGGCGAGGCTGAAGAAGGCGCATCCACGCCAGAAGCTTGGGCGTCTTGCATATTGTCCATACTATGCCCTTGGGCAGATCATTACTCTGCACAACTCGCGGGTCTAGAGTAGCAGACCGAGGGTGCACACTGCACTGCGAATCGCGACCGCTAGAAGAGGCGCTCGTAAAGGGGGACTGGGACTGCCGAGCAAGCCGCACGAGCAGGGCGAAGAGCACTTGGAGGCCTCTGTGCGGATCGCAGTGCTGGAATTGGTCGCTATCGACGCGCCTGCCACTCAGTCCTGGCCAGTCTTGACCGAGGGCGGTTCGCGCTGCGCAAATGGAGCGTGCCGCGCGCCAGGGGTCCGCCGCCGCGCTGCAGGAACACTGTTCTATCCGCCAATAGGGAGCCGAGGCCAGTGCTACACACGGCGTGCGAGTCGAGCAGTGGGAAATGGCTGAAGGGGGTTTGCGGTTGATTTGAGGACACGCAGAGAGTGCCAGACTCGAGTGGATATCTGCTCGCCGCCTGTGCCGGCCTGACAGCTGACGTTGAGCATTCTGATGCCTTAGCCTGCGGCCTTCGCTGCAGGGCAACGGTGAAACAGTCTCAAGACCAGCGTTCGAACGCCTGCTCCAAGCCTCGCACAGCTTGCATGCGAACCAAGTCCGTCCTGTCAATCGCAATACCTGCATAAACTCAATCGGGCCCTACTGTGCTAGGCAGCGGATGGCTTGCGAATTGCTTCGTCTCTCCGTGTCCATGCACGTCGAATGGCGCAAGCAATCTTCCTCGTGTGGCTAAATCCGGACGTGTGCCTGAGGCCGAGAACCTTATGGGGCAAGTGCGGCCCTGGCAAGGCGGGCAGGGGGCACATCTCTGGCCCATGACAGAGCCTGAGAGGACGCTTGCTGCGGAGACCGCATCGGAGTCTGGCTAGGTACTACGTAGCAGGCTATGTTGCCGCTCTATGTGTTCTGAGGAAAGAATGTTATCTCACTGAAAGTAGCGTGTCTCTCTCCAAGGCGCAACCTCCCTTTGCTGATTGTCGCCAGTGTACCATTGCTGACTCGCGCAAACGCAACAGCAGTGGCTGGCCAGGCTCAACTTCGGCCCGCAAAGCACCGTCACACGTGCAAGGTCCAACCTACGACAGCACGAGACGACAACCGTCATGCTTCACGTGCTGATCCAATTGCGACGAGCATCAGGTAATCTGTAAGACTGCATTGCAAACATGGCCTTCCAGTCGCCTCGCCATTCTCAAGCCTTCTATCAACATGACGCCTCTACCCCTCCGCCGCCCCCACCAAAGCCTGGCATCTCGAGTGGCACAGCAACACCATCAACAGGGCCGCCACTACCGCCACCGCCTGGGCATTCGCAGTCTTACAACTCCTCTCAATTAGCTTATTCTCAAAATGAGTCGCATGCCGATCCATACCAGTTGGCCGTGCAACCACCCACTAATGGTTGGCTGCCTGATTTCGTGAGAGACAAAGCGTATGTTAGACCCTAGATCAATGCGGTGATATATTCATGAGTCGATAGAACCAAAGATCTGCATGAGATCTTGCAATCATCAGAATTGCAGCACGCAATCGTTCACAGCCCTGAGACCGCACATGAGTCGTTACGAGCATCAACAACACCCTTGCAAGCACTTCTTGCCCAAAACATCCAGCTTGCGGAATCACTAAAGCAGCTTGAATCACATGTGCAACGTCAGCGCGATAGTACGCAGTCACGCCTATTAGCTCTTCGTGCCCTGGAACGCCAGTGGAAGGCAAAACAAGCAGAGCAAGATGAGGCTTTGCGAGAGTTCAGTCCGCCAGCATTATATCAGCGTTTGACTGCCGCTGTTGGGGAACAGGAGGCTCTGTGTCGAGGGTTAGAAGAGAGTTTCTTGGAAGGCGAGGGCGTCGGCGGCCATGATGCGATTACCAGTGAACGAGAGGTGATTGACTTCGTAAGACGCATACGAGAAGGTCGAAAGATTGCCTACCTCAGAGCAGAGCGTAAAGAAAGATGGGACGAGGGCCGAGTCGGTGGATGGCGTTAAATGAACGGGTACTTTTCATCCAACAAGGCAGGCGCGAGCTGGTTTCTTCAGCAAACAGCAACCTGTTGTTATCATGTGGGTATTTCCTCACAAGGAAGGCGTGTAAGTGGGCAGCGACCATGATCAGTGGCCTGCCGCCCAACATCCAACTTTAACACAGAGATCTTGGAATCACCAACACACATAACTTCATCATACTATCGTTCTCAGCCCTGCATTATTAATCCAGCGTCGCTTTGGCCATTACAATGAATTCAACCAACTACTATGGCAGTCGCTTCCAGCGTAAACTCAAAATCAAACCTCTAGTTCGACGGCTCCGGTCCGGCCGCAAGCACCATATACCTCTCGGCAGCGCTGACAGCAATACGACCCTCACGGAAGCCGTAGTTGCACGAGAGGGAGACGACCGCGTGACTGATGTTGAAATCGAAGCCAGCGAGGCATCTGAAGACAGGGCAGTCCCCTCGCATCAGTCATACCTCCCAGCTGTCACTTTGACGCACACAAGGACAGAAGAGGCGATGTCGCGTGTACAGCTTGAGAATATTCTACGAGAACAAGCCATACGTACGTAACGTTCATGTCTTCACATCGCAAAGCCGCTCATCGTCACCTAGACCTCGCTAGCCTGGTCTACCCTGACGAGCATCTCAAAATCCACCGTTTCGATGTCTGCACCTCTACAAAGGATGTCGTCATGTGCGGAGAGGTACGGGAGACCTACATCACTCGAGCTATCGCTTTCGCCGATGCGAGCAATCCGACATGGCATGTTGTCAAGCAAGGCGCTGGAAACTTCCTCACTCTTGTCGAAAGCTTGGAGTCGTTCATTCGTGAGCTACGCAGAATACTTGAGGCACATGCAGGCAGGTCTTAGATTTCACGCAGCGACGAGCTTTCTTCTGACTTTCTTCAGCGCCACCAAGCAAGCGATGGGCCAACAAGCCAGGCTCAGCATCCAGAAGTGATCAGCCGCTCATTGATTTCACCACACATACAACCACAGGAGCAGCTTTATTTCGAGAGAATCAAAACGGATTGTAGAGATGGACCGCGTAGTAAGAATGTGTTCAGGGTTGATAATTTCTCTATGAGATCGGAGGAAACGAAGCACACAATATTATGGCCAGCACATGACACTGGTCGCACACTTGCTACATGCATTCTTCTGGCGCGAGTACAATGATAGTGCAGTATTCTGTCTTTATCATTTGTTTGTCACGTTGCACGTAGTAATCACACGACGTACCGCTTTACTAATCGGCTTCTTTGTCCTCATAAAACACAATTGACTGCTGCGGACACAATAATCATATCTGATGGACTTCTGAACTACAATGAGATCTCTTCTGTATTATAAAAGTTGTTCTTGGGCTGTCGGACCTTTATGCACTGACGGAGACTTTGTCGGGGACATTCTGCCTCGATGCTTAAACAGAAGCCATCACCATACGCCGAGACGCGAGCACCACCGGCGACATTCTTCTGCACGTAGCATAGAACAGCACATCCAGAAAAGGAGACCTAGGCAAAGCCCATTCTCGGTATGTGTCCGTACGGACCATTGGCTGATTCGCCTCACATAAACACACATGCAAGTTTGAACATACTAAAGTCTCCAGAAGACGGGCAAGAATGGATATATAAGACGAAGGGAGTGACAGCATTTTACGACATTCACAACCGTCCATTAGCCTTTACCACGTACACTGGCTACGATATCAAGGCTAATACATTACATCCTCACTGGCGCATGAGATCCACTCGAGGAACATGGCAGCACTACGACCAAATATCTTCGATGCGCTCATCATTGGCGCAGGTCCTGCAGGACTGAACGCCGCACTGGTGTTTTCACGCACCCGCGGTACAGCAATAGTCTTTGACTCACAAGAATACCGCAACGAGGGCATCAAGCACATGCACACCGTCGCCAGTAGAGACCACCACGACCCGTACAGTTTCCGCCGCACCGCTCGGGAGCAGATCGAATCTCGATACGAAACTGTCTGGTTCCAACACGCCAGTATTACTCATGCATCTAAAAAGCAAATCGGCGATGACAAGTACGACGGCTTCGAAGTCCGCGATAGTAGCGACAAGACATATTTCGGCAAAAAGCTGATTCTTGCAACCGGCTCAAAGGACATCATGCCAGATATTCAAGGCTACGAGGAAAACTGGCCAGAGCACATCTACCAGTGCCTCGCATGTGACGGCTTCGAACAGCGCGGCACCCCCATCGGCATCCTCGAGTTCAAACATCCCTCGCAGTCGCATCTCATCCAAATGGCCAGAGCATTCGATGACAGAGTAACAATCTTCAGCAACGGCACAATTCCCGACGACCCCCCTATCCAGCAGGCACTGAAAGTGTCCCAAGCCTTGGGCGCCAAAATAGACTCCCGCAAGATCTTGCGTCTCATCAACAACGGGCCATCACACGAGGAAGGAGTAACGATCGAGTTCGAAACAGGCGAGTCGGTGACCCTGGGATTCATCGCGCATCGTCCGGCCACTGTGAATAGGTCGCAGCATCTCATCGATCAGCTGGGTATTGAAACCGTGGAAGCAGCGATGGGTGGACACATCAAGATCTCGAATCCTATGTTCAATGAGACCAGTGTGAAAGGCGTGTTTGCGGCCGGTGATACGATGGTGATGATGAAGCAGGCGGCGATAGCAATGGCCGAGGGATTGAAAGCGGCGGCGGGCGCGGGAATGCAGATTGCTCTGGAAAAGGCTGAGGCTGTTGTCAGGGGACTTGAGGCAAAGACTGAGGACGTAGTGAATGGATCTATGGCTTCGTGAGAGGTTGTTGGCGGTGATGAGGCTGTGGTAAATGTACCACTGTGTTTACCCTATGAGGGTACTGATCGTGGATTTTGTAGCATTCTCAAATTAATGGTCCGTATGTATCGGCTTTTTTTTTACAGAGTAGACCTGGCTTTTTCCGGACTCTACTGAAGCGCAAGTGTCTGTTCTACACGATGTATGTGCAATCAATCTATGCGCAGGGATTGACGAGGGATTTCATTATCATGACAGCATCCCCGAGACTCTTTAGCATGGCATGAAATGGAATACCACTGTTTTGTGCCTCAGGCTTGACGGCCACAGCGACTGGAAGCATTAGATTAGGCTTCCAGAAGTAGATTGAAATAGCGTGTTTACAGTACTAGTGAGCATTCATTGTTTAACTGTTCTCATGGTGCTGCCTTGGAACGGTGCATCCTGCGGAAGACCCATTGGGTCAGCTATTTGGGTCTCCCAAAAATGACCGAGATATATCCTAAGGTCTAGTTTGCTTATTCTTGACAGTGCTTGCTGGGCCTCGCAGACAGCGGTCGATTGCTGCCCCACCGGAGTCTGGGGTACGAAGATGCGGGGATGTGGGGAAGCAGTAACGAGCAACACCATTCGCTGACTCGGGCGTCGGTAATAACCTCGGCGTGTAAAGTTACCCCATTCTCAAGCTAGCAGCCATAATGCATCGTTGCTTGGCTACTTGTGTTTGCGTCTCGAGCGCTGTTGTTATTTCTTCAGATCGCGTCCACTGCTTATCTACTTTCACGCATGCAAACCTGGGGTGAGCATCGCTGCATAGAGCTTCGAAGATGGCCTGTAAGTGGAGTGATGTGTACGGACAGTGTGAAGGAGGGCTTACTGTTCAGTGATTTCTGCAGGAGTCGCCGGCACAGCAGCCCTCGCGGCCTATCTAAACGCAAAGTTCCACATTGCATACGACCTGAAAAACGCCCGAGCAGCTTTCGCACAATCAAAAGATGTGGTCGACTTTCTGACCGACCGGGCGATGAAGAAGCGCGTTTTGGCCTACCACATCTTGGAGGACCACGCTCTACGCAATCAACCGAACCATCCATTCTTGATCTTCGAGGGCCACACATGGACGTACAAGGACTTCTTTGATGCGATCACAAGGGTTGGTAACTGGCTCATGAACGATTTGGGAGTGAAAGTCGGGGAAATCGTTGCAATTGATGGAGGGAACAGTCCAGAGTACATCATGCTTTGGTTTGCACTGGATGCAATCGGGGCAAGCATGAGCTTCATTAATTGGAATCTGACCGGAGCCGGTCTTGTCCATTGCGCGAAGGTTAGCATCATGCTGTCTGTAAGTAAGGGAGCAGCGACTGACTTTGTCCTAGCTTTGTGATGCCAAACATCTCATTGCAGATATCGATGTCAAGAGCAACGTCGAACCCAGCCGCTCTGAGCTGGAAAGTCTCGGCCTCTCGATCCAGTATTACGACCCGACATTCTTTGCTTCGCTGACTGATGCCACAACAATTCCCGAGTCGCGAAGAGAAAACGTCAGTGTCGAATCAGTCGGCACGCTCATATATACATCAGGAACGACTGGTCTACCGAAGGGCGTTGTTAAGAGCATTGGCAGCGAACTGCTTATCGGATACACAGTGGCAAAGTATCTGAATCTGAAGCCTGGAGACAGGATGTACACATGTATGCCGCTCTACCATGGCGCAGCACACGGCTTGTGTGTCACACCTGCCATACACGCCGGCAGTACAGTAGTGCTTGGACGCAAGTTTTCACATAAGACATTCTGGCCTGAAGTCGCAGCATCTGGCGCCAATCATATCCAGTATGTAGGAGAGCTGTGTAGGTATCTTCTTAACGGGCCTCCAAACCCGTTTGAACGCAAACACAATGTACAGATAGCATGGGGCAATGGTATGCGACCAGATGTGTGGGAGCCGTTTCGCGAGCGGTTCAATATACCCATCATTCATGAGCTCTACGCTGCTACCGATGGGATGGGTGCAACCTTCAGTCGGAATGCTGGGCCATTCACGGCGCACACTATAGGCCTCCGAGGTCTGATCTGGAATTGGAAGTTCAAGAATGAAGAAGTCAGAGTGAAGATGGATGTCGACACTGAAGACATCATGCGTGATGAGAACGGATTCGCGATTAGGTGTGGTACCAACGAGCCTGGGCAGGTGCTGCATCGCTTGACTCCAGAAATGCTGGGGAGCGTTCCAGGATACTATAACAACGAAGAGGCGACTCTAAAGAGAAGAATACAGGACGTGTTTCAGAAGGGAGATATGTAAGTCATGGTCACTTTGGGACACAAGACCGAAAACTTACAGCACCCAGGTGGTTCAAATCTGGCGATATGATGCGACAGGACAGCGACGGCCGCGTATACTTTGTCGACAGACTAGGAGACACTTTCCGTTGGAAGTCAGAGAACGTGTCGACGAACGAAGTCGCTGATATGCTCGGCAAATTTCCGCAGATCGCAGAGACCAATGTCTATGGTGTTCAAATTCCAGGCTACGACGGTCGCGCAGGTGCAGCGTCTGTAGTCATGGTAGAGGGTCTGATAGAATCTTTGTTCGACTTCCAGGCTTTGGCAAAACATGCACGAGCTGTGTTGCCTAGCTATGCCGTACCACTCTTCCTAAGAATGACCCCTGCATTGGAGTACACGGGCACGATGAAAGTGCAGAAAGGCAGACTGAAGGCCGAGGGCGTAGATCCAGACAAGGTCACCGGCACTGATAAGCTTTACTGGCTCCCCCCTACAAGCGATCGATATCAACCCTTCGAAAGGAAGGACTGGGAAGGCATCAAGAGTAAGACCGTGAGGCTTACGTAGTAGATCTGCATAGATTGATAGACATTGAAACGTGGTACGAAATTTGAAATGCCAGGATCATATTGCTTATTGTCGACACTGGGGTTGAAAGTAAATGCATAAAGTAGAGGCCAGATCATGGCACGTGCACTATTACCCAAGTTTGGGCCTAGCGTGGTGGCGGCTCGAATAGTTCAGCCTTATGAACTCCGCCTTCCAACACTTGCGCGCGACTTGCGCTCAAAACCTCACTCTCTTCGATTCCGTCCACTCCACTCCAACAGCCTCAGATCCACGACCCCCCGACTCACTGAAACTGTGAAAACAAGTCGCCAGCGCGCAAAGTCGAGAATATGGGCAAAGCGGAGGCAGGAAGTACAAAATGGGTCGCCAACAAGATGAAGTCCAAAGGCCTTCAGAGGCTGCGCTGGTGGTGCGAAATCTGCCAAAAGCAGTGTCGTGACGCCAACGGCTTCAAGTGCCACGTCCAGTCCGAATCGCACGTCCGCCAAATGCAAGTCGTCGGCGAAGACCCACGCAAGTTTATCAACCAGTTCAGCAACGATTTCCAGCGCGACTTCATTGCCTTGCTGCGCACAGCACACAACGAGAAGTGGATCTCTTCCAACAAGTTCTACAACGAATACATCCGCGATAAGGAACACGTACACATGAATGCAACAAAATGGCCCAGCTTGACCGAGTTCGTCAAGCACCTCGGTCGGGAGGGCATCTGCAATGTGAAGGAGGATGAGAAGGACGGCTTGATGATCGCGTGGCGAGACACCAGCATCGCGGCAGTCAAGCGCAAAGAAGAGATTGCTGAGCAGGAAGCTGCAGAGGCGCGGAGTGGTGCTGGTGAAGATAAGATGTTGAAGAGGATGGCGAAGCGTGCCGCAGAGGAGGCAGAAGCCAAGAAGGCCATCGAGGCTAAGAGGGCGGCAGCGGCGGCAGCTGCGCAACCGAAGCAGAACCCTACACCGCCAGCTGAGGGTGACTCGCCATCGGAAGAGAAGAAGGCTGATTCCCCCGTTGAGGCCGAGAAGAAGGACAGCGAAGAGCCGGCAGTAGCTGCAGCGCCGGTGAAGCTGAGCTTTGGCTTGAAAGCGAAGGCGGTACCACCGAACAAGGCCGGACTTGGCCAGATGAAGAGTCAGAGTATCTTCAAGCGCAAGAAGGATGATGGCGTGGAGCAAAAGCCAGTCAAGAAAGTCAAGCTTTGAGATGCCGAGTCCTCTGGATGTCATATTTGAATTTGCATAGCGCGGCGCAAGGCGACTAAACTGTAGGGAGGCAGGCATGGGATGGCGTTATATACTAGTACGTATTGTCATGATTCAATTTGATTTGATGGACAACTACTTCCTTCACCATTTTGGGCTCACTCTTCTTCTTCTTTATCTGGGCCACGAAGGAATCTTTTCTTTTTCCAAGTGATCATTTCTGACAGCAATCGAATCAATATAGGTAGCACAAGGAATCAATGTATGTATATTTCGCTACAACGAGGAGGGGTATGATTTGATCCAATGCGTTCTTACGGAAGGCGAGAGGCAGAAGAAACTGTTGCTCACTATGGAACAGTGTAATCACTTTAAAGCACACTAGCGCTGAAGGTTGAAGTGTAGGGGAAAACAAAACTCATACTTCAAATACCAGAGTCGGTCATGTTGTACGGAAGTCTGACGGTGTCCCATTCATCACAGCCCGTCTTAAAATCCGCGGTGCTGCCGATGAGACCCTGTATCTCGCCTCTGCGCTCCAAGAACTGCATCGCGAGGCCCTGGCTGGCGTGCCATGCAATGTGGCAGTGCATCTATACTTATGTTAGCAGAAGTCTCCATTCAGGCGTCTTGTGTACTTACCACCCAGGCTCCAGGGTTATCCGCAGGGAATGCGAGGACCAGATATCCATTTACCGGCATTGTGGTCGTATCACGACGTAAGGGGTTGTTCAGATTCAGGCTGCCGACCGAACCATCCCACTGTCCTGGTCCTTCGCCTACAACATAGAAGTCGTGACCGTGAAGATGAATGGGGTGAGGCAACTGAAAACCATCTGTCGACTCAAGGTAGAAGATATACCAATTGCTCGTTGTCAGCTCACGGATATTGGCGTTGGGGTAGAAGTTGCTCGACCCAGCGAGCGTTGTCTCTAGTGTAGGATTGGCCCAGTCGACGATCAGGGGTGAGCCGTCGAGAAGCCAGCGCACCACGTTGCCAGTCTGTAGCTTTAGATCTATCTTTCCAGCTGAACCAACGGCAGATGACGGTACCGTATTAGGCACGAACGGCACAAGCTTGAATCTGTCTTCATCGGTGCACGTTGTACGTAGGGCAACACCAGTGGTTGTTGGGTTGCCTGAAGGTGCACCAGAGTACGTGAGGATGGCACCCAGCTGAATTCCCTTGGTAAGGATATTATTGTTGCCACAGTCTGTTCCGTATCCAACCCGGAACCAATAATTACTGGCGGTTTGGTTGGCTTCGAACATTACGTCGTAGCGTTGGCCAATAGCAAGGGTCAGTTGGCTGGCGGTATAAGGCTTGATCGGAACGAAGTCGGCGGTCATGACTGTGAAAGGATGGCCATCGAGAGAAACGCTAAAAGTGCTGTCCACGGATGTGTTGATGATCCTAAGGCGGTACTTTTTGCCCTTTGTCACAGTCATCTTGGCATAGTTGCCTCCACCGCTGGGACTGATATGGCTGCCGTTGACAAGGATGTTGTCAGGAAGGGGAGGACCTCTCTGAGAATGCTGTGCGACTTCGTTGAGTGTAAACGCTGGGGTATAATAGTAGTCCGTAATCGGAAAAACACCCAAATCCTCGTCATAGTTGACTGTCGCGGGTCCATCGATAATCATAGTTCCAAGTACACCATCTCCATATTGAGCTGACCAGTGGGAATGGTACCATGTCGTACCGAATTGAGTCTGATCGGTGGTCAGTTCTCCATTGATTATCACTTGACTGATTACTTACTGCCTTAAAAACATACTGGCGAGTCTTTCCGGGGGCAATTGGACATTCCGTGATCCCAGGAACGCCATCGTGCTGACAGCTATTGAGTTGGCGAACACCGTGCCAATGAATCCCCGTTCCATTGTCACGCATATTGTTTTTGACATTAACCACGATGGTATCACCCCACTTTGCTCGAATAACTGGGCCAGGATACTGGCCATTAATCAACTGGAACGGCCTTTCGCCAGGAGACCCATCCAAGTGTGGCCTTGTCACATTTGAAATCTCGAGATTGTACTGAATGTGTTAGGTTGAAGACTAAGTATCGGTCCAAGTAACATACAGTGACTGTTGTGCCTGCTGGAGGAGATTTTGCGTCAAAGTCAGTGGCAATACTGTATCCAGCACTCCAACATTGGCGAGTTCGAGGTCCGTTTGTGCATGCACCGTCCTGTCTCTCAATCAGAGAAGCTGGAATAGCACTGGCTACAGCGAGTGAGCCGATTGTCAGCCAGTAGGCTAATGAGTGGAATAACATGATTGTTGAATATGACTACTGTAAATGTAGGCAAAGAACGAAAGTGGAGAATTGTAATATAATGCCAGGCTCGGTTGAAGAGTCCTGCTTGACCTGGCTAGAGAGCAAAGAAAGCCAGGCTGAATGCCATTTATACTGCGATCAAACTTCACGTTCAGCCTTCGGGGCGATGTACAATGGACGCTAGCATGGTCCATCGAGCGTAGTACATTCAGGAGAGCGCCAAGGATGAACTCTTCGTGCAGCTACGCCAGATGTCGATGGCTTTTGCCACGACATGTGGGCTAGCAAAAAATGAATCGATACTGACCATGAAGTCAAGTTGACCATTGGACGCGGCTTGATGCACGCGCGTGGAGTAGCTCGGTCATGGACCGCGAGCCTGGTAGTCTTTGAGGGCTCAGCATATCTATTTTCGGATCAACAACCGACTAAAAGTATATGTGATAGGCCAGAGTTGTAGCGCACGGGATGGGTACGAAAATGCCGGTAGCTGTGAAAGACTCAATACTAGTCAGCTAGGTATCGCTGACTGTACACTAGGTGACTGCTTCTGGGGAAAATGCTAAGAGTCTTTCCGACGATCATGGACAGCTGAGCCTGGTCAAGCTCGGTCAGCATCGATGACACTGCTCGCCTGACCCTAGGCGGTGGGCTTGCTAGAATCTCGCGTCAGAATATGCAGGATCTATTGGAAGATTGTCGTAGACACTCCAGCATGAGGACCCCATTCAGGTTAGTTGGCGTCTACGGGCTAGCAGCGCCGCCATCTCGCTTGTTGATAATGACGGCAGATGTATACGACGGTATAGTCCAGGGCGTCGGGATCCTGCAGGCGATGTGACTAACATCGACTTAGGAATCATGATTTGGGTTGACGGGGGGATTAACCATAGTATGGAGGCTGTGATTGGAAAGACTTCGCCAAAAGCTTGACAGCCGGTGAGAGGAGACTAGAGCAAACCGGTTCCCGCCGCTAAGTAAGCGTACAGTAGCACTGGGTCGTTGAGTTGTCTTCGCCCACGGGTACCTAGGGTACGAGGGTCAAGACATGGGAAATGTAACAAGGCTGACAAGCTGGCTCCAGAGTACCCGCTATGTCGCGTGTCGTGGGTTCTCGAAGCTGACTGAATCGCTTCTTTAACGTTACACACTTTCCGCACTAGGTGTGGAAGGCTCAAATAACAGGTCAGCCTATCCTGCGGATTAACATCACACAGAACGTGGCATGACTTGCTTTTGGAAATGTCGTGTAGCCATGGTTAGAAGACCCTGAGCATTGAGGTCATGACCCGTGTGCATGCAAATCTTGATGACGGCTCGGACATTCGTGTTATCCAGCTTCGCCCAGTCCGGTCGGCGCTGAAGCCAAGGATCGGAATCTCGGATTTGATGGCGGATACATGAGCTGCGCAGTAGGATGTCCACAAAGCGAGACTGTGCTTGTCTTGGTGCGAGGAAAAGCTGGCTGAGCTTCAGCCACCAAGGCTTCATTATCGTAAAGCTTGTCACACGACGACAGCGCTGTGTTCGCCGGGTCAGATCGGCTAGTAGACCATGCGGGTGGATGTCGAGGATGGTCGTGGCGTGAAAGGCTAATTTGGGATGTGCCTCTCACGCTAATCACGCGCTTCCGGCGCCAATGCAGCAGGGGTTCCGAGTGGCTTTTGTAGTAGGCCACTTGCTCCACAACACACAACTTTGGCATCACCATTCTGACAACACGAAAGGAAACCATATGTTGGTGAGTTGCAGACGCGGGAGCGCGATGCTGCCTATGCCGAGCTGACTGTGGGGCGTCCGTCAGTATGCCGCGGTCGCTCTCAGGCCGCTCGTGTCTTGGAGTCCTCTTAACCGCTAGGCAAAGTAGTTGCAGATAGCTATTCGCAGCTCCTCAAGCCGTCTGACCGAGATGCTGCTCGGTCAACATTCGTATCCAGCATGCGGGTCACTAGACAAGACAATGGCAGAATTATCTAGCTTGACGACCCAGTGAGATACAAAAGACGATGCTCTCCGTCGTCAGTAGCCCAGGTACACATCATCAATTTACAATCGCTCTCTGGCTTTCTTCTTTGCGGACTGTTCTATTCCGTCATGTCTTTCTCTCGCTACCTCTCACTGACAACCTTCGCTGCTTTGTTCTCGTTGGCTACTGCGGACGATGTGTATGACCCTGATTCGATCTGCTACTCTTATGGAGTGGATTTTGTAGATGAAGGCAACTACTTCATCAATTCATTATCCAATGACAAATTCACGAGCGTCTCTACCTTCAAGGGCTGCAACACAGGGATGGCAGACATCCTGCTCGTCGACCCCAACAATGTCGAGTACCTGTGTGATGATGTTCCCACGACGCCAGAAGACACGAAACAGCTTTCAAGTTGCCCAATTCAAAAGGATCAGATGTCCTCAGGGCACTGGCTTCTTTTGATTCTGGGTAACAATGGCGACTTTCCTGCCCAACCCTTCGCGTGGCAGCGAGGTATGGCTTCCTAAAGACTCCATGAGCTTGAAATTAACAGCTTCAGATCTTTACCTTACTGTTGGACCGCAGGCAACGAGCACAGTCACGTCAACAATGACAGTCATCACGACTACTATTCCCATCTCCACCCTCACGGAGACGACAACCTCTTTGCTCGTTACTGAAGTCGGCCCCTTCCAGACCATTACTGTTCCCAGTGCAACGGCCAAAAAGACCAAGACTGTTACCCCCAAAGCCGTTACTACCACTTCTACAAAGACCTTGACGAAAACCCGGCTGGACGCTACTCGAATTGTAGTCACCACCACCAAGACAGCTACAGCCACGTGTACGCTGCCTGGGCGTCCGCAGCCGGACAAGCCATGCCGCTACACCCCTACACTTCTTCGTCCTGCTGCTCTGGCCACACCCACTACCATCTCCAAGGCACGCTATATGCGCCGATCGGATCGTGTCGTTGACTACGAATGGGCTCGTGCACGCGTCGAGGCAGCGAAGGCCAGGCGCAACGCAAAGGCAGGAAGTCTCCAGCGCCGTGCGCCGGACGTCGAGACCACCACAGTCATTGCTCCCACCCCTGTCACAACCACTTCGACCTCGACTGCTCCAGCGACCACCACTACAGAGACAGAGCTCGTCACCCAAACCAGCACTTCCACCTTGCCACCCGCCACTGTATTCTCTGGCGTTTTCACTCACACCACTACACTGCCAACTCCTACGAAGACGCGCCTCAGGATTGGCTGGGCAACTACCACCAAGACGATCACATGGGGCGCGACCTTCACACGTCACACCACAGTCACACCAGCTGCATCCATCACTGCATGTAAGAAGGCAGGTGGACACTTCAAATGAGCTCTCAGGCTTGCGAAGCAATCTGCAGATACCCGATACCCAACGCCATTTCTTTGTTATTTTAATCAGCGCCTTTTCTCCTCGCGCAATACCATACAGTCGCGATGCGTGAACGTAGCTCAAATAAAGTTCACTCTATCCTTGCCACTCTGACTCTTGATTGACATTCACCAAGAACATTTCCTGATCTTGTGAATATGCACCGGTATTTGAAGGTAATGATATGATCATCTTGAAAACGCAGAAGCAAGGCACCTGCACTGTGCAGCGTGCTCCCCATCGTCCGCATTCGTCGTGACCGCGTCACTCCACTGCAATACAGCGCAGGGCTCTGCGTACCATATGCAAGTAAATTTGGCCCCTGTTGACAGCCCCTGTCCCCCTAGTTGCATTTGCTTGCTTAGTTGCACTGCACGCTGCTCGCCGTTCAAAAACAATCGACCAACCATCTAGACCTCAATAGTATAGCGTACTGTTACAAGGCAACACGAGGCTCGCGGTATGCTAGCGTGGCATTGCAGCTATGTAGATACTAGGTATGGCCACATCGGCATGTCTAGCTTGGTCCCATCATAGAGTTCCCAATGACAGCTTCCAGCGAATCGAGCTGCGTCAGAGAGCGCATGCTACCGGCACTCTGACGCATACGACTCGACGTTGCCAGCCCCTGCAGGTAGTGCAGCACCAGCAAGGTCACGATAATGCAGCCGCAAGCGGGGCCAAGACCATCGCGCCGGGATACAGTATGGATCTCCTCAATCAATGTCCGATACATGGTTTACCTAACGCTGGTACCACGCCGAGGAACGTCGATGTCATCGATAGATGCACAACGGATCGCCGAACCGGTTGGGGCATTTTTTGTCGTTGATGTTTGTATGCTCGTTCCTTGGTGCGGCATCTGGATGACAGGTACACCGTCCTGCAGTGCTCGGAACAATCACTCCAATGTCAGCTGCGATTCAACTGCCGCGGCACAGTCAGCCCGGTTAGGCTTTCCTCTCGTTTCTGTGGGGTGCCTGACTAGGTTGTAGGATGATGATCTCTCGTGTTCTTGACGTACGACAGCGAAACACCATTTGTTAATGTCTCGATTGAGACATGTTTCACGTACATTGATCCATGTTCTCGCTACCGATTCCCAGAAGTTCGGACGTACCCCTGTACACGCACACTCCAGTCGTACAACTCCTGTCAGGTATATGATTCGCCTTCAACTTGTGCAGCATACCCGCAGCAAGGCTTCCCAGGTCACCAAGCGAGGAAAGTTCTGTTGGGCAGTTGTGGATGCTAGTGCGAGATAGTTGAATCAAGGTTGCAACAAGCTGCGGTGCTAAATGCGGAGACAATTTTAGGGCACCTTCCTCGGGTGCGGAGCGTTCGCCCGACAATGCTAACAAAGGACCGAATTAAGCCTCCCCGTCTTTTCCATCGGCGCCAGTACGATGGGCATTTGTCGGTTGCGATACGAGGCTCAACATGTGACGGTGCTTCCATGCTATAGCGAGCTTGTCCGAGTTGCGTCCTTGTGAGCCGCTCCTGAATAGCGGCCTCACGGCCTTGTTAATCTTCGATGCGCAGACTCTTTCCAATAGATATGCACTTTGATGCGGCATGTCACTACAGACAGCATATGTATGCTGAGGAAGCTTTGCTCCATTCGCGAACGCTTTGTTTGCTTGTCTCCGTCTTTGCAGCACCGCATAGCCGTCTGCAAAGCTGAACTATGACACATCACGTCAGCAACGACTTCGCTACATCGAAGCCGGTGATAGGTTTAACACGATCCCACGGAAACTTTGGTCCTGCAATGCACAGCACAGTCAGCGTAGAATTATGGAATCCTTGCCGCGAAGATATCCATCATCTCCGATCGGAGGACGCGAGGGAAGGCTCAGTACGATGTACGAGTACAGCCCACTTGTCAGCATCAGGTGAGCCTTGCCGAGTTCTCAAGTAGACTTTACGCCGCGTCACGAGTGGGCCTCTGAGATGCGCATGCTATTGATAGCAAGGTCCTACTACCAGCATAAGCGATAGCCTAGTTGACCAAGATCGACACTGGAAAGCTTTACAGGCAGCGAGGTTGCAACTACCACCCGGCGACCACATGAGACACCTTTAATGCGACGGGCAACAAGATTCTCCTAATATATACGCATATGTAACCAGAGATTCGTCAGAGTCAGATCGGTTTTGAGAGTGCTCTTACATCTCTCTGCTTTGCTTACATTTGTAGCCCCCAAAGAGTCGGCTTGCTCAAGAGAAGTAGTCGCACATGTGCCTGTATGCAGGCTGCCTGGAGCTGGGAGCCCTAACCTGACATGCTTGAGCTACCCTTCTGACCTGGAGTCTCACAGCATCTGTCAAGCCGGTATCTACGAAAAGCAAACGATGTGCAGGGGAGATCAGCCCTGGATCGCCCACTTCACCGGTCTACTAGGTTATTGATTTCAGGCCTGACGTAGCTCTAGCACTGATTTGGGCCTTTGCTCCGTTTCTGTCGCGCCAGAATAGAAAACACATGCCTGTGTATCCCACGATGTAGCTGCGACCGGGAAGCCCTTCAGGTGTAAGTGCAGATACCGAGATACAGGTCCACGGTGCCGCCCCAATGTAACTTAATCCACGTGCCCGGCGGAGTACAACTCTAGATTTGTAGCACTACCACAGCAGTCGGCATTTCAGTGTTGGCAGGTAATTACCCTTAGTAGCTATGGCCTAATGAGCAGAGCCGACGTGGCCAGCAATCGTGGACTCATCAGTAAATACTCGATTGAGGTGTGGACCAGAACTTCGATCCCGTCGCGACTGCATTGCCATTCGTCTGTACCTATGTGTCGAAAGCCCATCTTCAGCTCAACGGTATGCAAGCAATAGACATCATCACTCTGTCACACCAAAGAGATCTCTGGAGAGCGTACTCAAGAGCAAATTTTCCAGAGATGTCTGATTTGATCTGCACCACTACAGACAGTGTAGCCCTGGGAAAACAATGATAGAAGAATGGTAGACCATAGCGCAAGTAAATGGGCGCAAGTAAATGATGTAGAAACATGCAGCAAGTTACAAAGGGCTTCAAGAGCGTCCATAGACGTCTATCAAAGGCGATGTTTCGCTGAAGTTAAGGACCGACCGAAACCGATCAGGGCTATCCGTGAAAGCTTTTTGAATCTCCTGCTCCGCCGACCAGCAATACAGCTCTCGATTTGTATCGCCCACCATCAGTCTGTCTGTATCTCGTCAGAACAAGCTGTCCAATAAGTACACCTAGACAAGGTCATTACTTACGGAGAAATGGCAGCTTCATCAGCAGCCATAGAAAACTATACATATTATACTCCGCAATTAAGCCGACATCTCTCTTCTTTCTAGCAAGCTTCTTTGCGCGCTCGACAATCTTTTTGACCCTCGGGAAGCGAATCTTGTAGAAAATTTCTATAGCCTCGTCAATCGACTTTGTATATGGAGCAATATCAAGCCTCCCAAGGTCAAGCAACGAGGCGAATAATAGTGCAAGAGTTTGAGAATCCTCCAGTGCTTGACTGGCGCCCTGGCCGGTTGTGGGATCCATAGCATGCGCTGCGTCTCCGATGAGCACTATACCTTGCTTGCCCCAGTGCGGAAGTTCAGGCATGATCCAGGTCGGATAAATAGATTCAACGTCCGCATTCCTGATAGTGTCTTGAACTACAGGATCCTTCCAATGCCTGTGGCGCTCAAAGAGAGCATCTTTAATAATTCGAGGATCAATGTCTTTCGTGTCGGGCACGGCTGAGGTTTCGAATGTCGACCACCACATCAACAAGTTCTCAGACGTTGGCCCACCTGATGAGTAGCCAAAAAATCCGTTGCCACCAAACGTGAACACCATGGCTTTGTGTTTCGTAACGATGGACGGGATCGTGGTCCTGTAAAATCCGCCAACTCCAGATTGACCGCTATGATAACTTAACCAGAAATACTTAGGACTCTTTTACGGCGGTTCTACTCACCTATAAGCTGGATTATACTGCTGATCGTCTCCGAAAAGCGCATTCCGCACTACGCTCTTGACACCGTCCGCACCGATCACCAAGTCTGCATGTTCTGTTTCATGCTGCCCACTCTCATCTATCAGCTCAAGTCAAACTCTACCTCCAGGTTTGGTCGCATCTCTGATGACATCTAAAACCTTTCCATGCTTGATCACATCTTGTCCATACGTCTCCAATGTATACTGTCTGAACGTTTGCCACAGTCCATGTCGTGAGCTTGCAATGCACACTTCCTCCGAATCGTTTTTGTCTCTTACGGCTTTGTCGCTCGTGCTGTGCATGCCCAATGTCCAGTTGTTTGCGCCTTTGAAAACGAAACTGCGTGCTGGGAACCCTTGAGCGACCACTCTGTCATGCAGATCAGAGCTTAGGTCACATAGAACTCGCATGCCATTTGTTGAGACACCAAGTCCACCGCCAACCACAGCTGTCGACTCAGACAGGGCATCAAGGCTGACTGACTGATTCGGATGATTGGACGTAGGGGTATTTGATGCTGCCGGGCGTGATTTGTGCGATTTGTACACTGTGATGTCATACTCTACGTGCTGCGGACGGTGTTTGCGAAGATGAGGTAAATCGAAAGGCCAGCTATGCCTCCGCCGACAATAATGATCCTCATGGCGGTTCGTGACAACAGTGCAAGAGTTGCAAGGTCCGACTGCTAATATACTGACACATTGCGCAAGCCGCATCTCTATACCTATGCCTCAGGCAGCAGAGTTTCGACCAGAGCTGACTGTGTGAGCAGACGCGTAGTCGATACGAGCTACGAGCAGGCAGCAGCATCTGTAGCACGATTGTGAGCATAACATTGTACAGTAACATAGCTGCACAAAGGAGTCCAAAGGTGGCGTCAAGAGAGGGGAGGGTGCACGCACGCCATGATGCGTTGTGTGGCCGAGTGAAAAGCAAAAAGAAGGATCAAAGGGCAAAATATCAGTCGAGCCACCAGCCCAACACACGCCCTCCAACCTAAACGGGAGTATTCCGGCGCCGCCATCTCATGGTGAATACCCGACTGCTGAATTGCTTCACTCGTCTGTTGTATTCATTGCTTAAGTCCGTCCAGCATCCCTGGTTACCCAAGGGAGTGAATCGAACACCACAAGACTCGAACCGGGCTCCTGCCAAGGTATCCACTGAAAGGTGTGCGTGGATAACGATGAACCTTCTGATGAAGACCCACTACAGGTAACTTGCCCATGCAATCAACAAACTTATATATGGTAAGACTAAAAGCCTGCACACAGTAAGTTGTAAACTGTTTGTTTCCGACTCCACATGTGGATCTTCGTTAGTTGGTGGCCAAGATTGAGAGCGCCGATTGGTCATCCTCGGTGTAATATTGCGCTGTCACGGTCTGACTTCAGAAATCGAACTTCTACCACACGACACTTGTACTTTCGCGCCACGTGTCGTCGGTCTCTAGATTCGCCGAGCCATCGCGCAATCACTCCTGACATTTCCACCTGCACTAGCCCCGCGGGACCCTGCAGGCAAGGCCGAGGCTTCGTCAGAGGTGACCTGTGGGAGCTCCCTATGCTGCGTTGTGTCTCGTTCAACATCGCATGTGCTGGCTTCGTTTGCCGGCCACCTACTTGACGCGCCATCTTGCATTCAATGCTGAGCAAAAGCACACTCGAGGCATCAAAACCATGGGACAATTGTGTGAACATAGCTGTAATAGTGGGGTGTTGTCGTCAATGCGACCGGACAACAAGGTGCTCGATTGGTTGCGATCATCCATCATGGTCTTCACTCTTCACGTGTCACATATATGGTCTACAAGATGATGCAAGCCCGATATGAGTACTATTTGCGACCTTACGAGTCTTGCTCTTGCAATAAGGGTAACCACACTTGCCTCAATCACGTCAAGGACGCTACTGCCGAGTAATATACGTACAGCTGGGTACACCTGAAGGTACAGACCTCAGCTCGCCTTTCCTCCATCTCGCAACACAGCACACTCTTTACGTTGGGTATACATAAGAGAACATAACCAGCATGGCTACCTCTTCCACGCCAAAGCTCAGCTTACTCTCATCGGCAATACCTCCAGAAATACTGCTCCAGATCATCCAATACCTCCCATTCGATAGCGGCAAAGACATACTCAGACTACAACATGTGCACCCAAGATTACGAGACGTTCTCAGAAACTATGAGCGCTCGCTCACAAGAACCTTTATGAACCGAGAGCTACCGCATGCCTCGACCGACTTTCCATGCTGCGCCAAGTTCGGGTACCGATGCCTAGCAGATTGCGTGCGGCGATATGACATTGTGGACGATGTGATGGACGCACTTTCGTCACGGCAGAATTGCTATGCAGTAGATGAGCACAACATCGCTCTGCTGAATGCTGGGCTATTGCTCGTCTATCGAGTGGCATCGATGGGTGAGTTACAGGGACGCCGAAACGTCCCAGCGCATGAAGACTGACCCTTCGGCAGAAAGCCACGACGAAAAGATCGCACTTATAAAGTCTCTCCCTCGCGACCCGCTTACAGCGATTTACCTCGTCCTGCACCATGCCACTCTCACAGCGCGGTACCACGGCTCAGGCTGGATCCACCAACGCATATATGGTCGTTTTATGGACGCAAATCAGATCACCCTCCGTAATGAGCTAGAGTTCTGCTTCGCGGAAGCTGCCCTCACTCTAGGACCCGGGTTCATCTCTGACCTTCTGCTACGGCCCACAAAGCCAGGCGCCGAAGCGACCTTTCTAAACTTCTATCTCGACCACGGCACACATGACTGGAATTGGCCAGGGTGGGGTGAGGGAAAGGGTGAATTCTGCCCCCCGAAGGTGCATGGACCGAAGAAACAAGCTGGGAGCGTAGGGAGAAGTTTGTTCACGACGATGCTGGAAACATTGGCGGATTGCTCGAAACTCTCGCTGGACGAGGTACGAAGCAGGATCGAGGAGCAGACCAACGATCCAGATCATCCGCTCTCATACCTGAACTTGTATGGCAAGGCGCGGTTAATGGAGGGTCGGAATTGGGATTGGACAGAGGAGCATGAGCAGCACAAAGGGCGGCGGGACTCCGTTCAGTCTTAGTCACGTCAAATAACAAGAATTACCCATCTACTTCAATTCAGGATACACGTCCGCCCGTCTCGCCAGTGGGATCTCCCTCCGAATCTTCTCCACATACTCAATGTCGATTTCTGCGACTGCGATCTCCCCATCGTCTAGCCCTCTCCCCTTCTCATCCTCTTCGCCTCCCAGCTCTGCAACGATCTTCCCCCATGGATCGATAATCAAACTATGACCATAGCTGTGTCTCTTCCCTTCTTCATCATGCTTGCCCACTTGCGCAGCAGCAACAATGTAGCTCTGCGTCTCAATTGCCCTTGCTCTAAGCAACGTATGCCAATGCCCCGCCTTCCCCGTCGCCGTCGTGAAGGCAGAAGGATACGTGATGATATGCGCACCACGCCTTGCATATGCCAAACCCGGTTCTGGGAACCTCATATCGAAGCAAATCTGGGGCCCAATGTTTCCCAGCTTCGTCTCAAACGGCTCTGGCAACTCATTCCCGCGCTCCACACTCTTGCTCTCCTGCAGCGACGGGCCGCCCGCAATATCAACATCGAACAAATGCAATTTCTGGTAGCGGTGTGTGATCTTCCCATCCTCATTGATCCAGATCAGCGTGTTTCTCGTCTTTTCTCCCCCGGCGGCGGGCTCGTGGATCCCCACGTGGATGGGCAGGCGGTACTCCTTTGCGCTGCGGAGCAGGCCTTGCACGAATTCAGATTCTTCCACGGACTTGCAGAGCTTGAGGGATGGGTTGGTGTTGATGTAGTCACATGCTTCGGGCAGGAAGAGCGCGGCGGCGCCGGCTTCTGAGGCTTTCTTGACGAGCCTTTGGCATTGGTGTAGGTTGTGGGTTAGGTTTGCGGTGGAGCAGATTTGCCCGACTGCCTGTTAGGTGGGTGTTAGTGTATAGTGCTTGCTGATACTGAGCAGTGAGTTGTTTGTCTTGTGGAATTCATGCATGATTCATAGAGGGCGATCTTCTCAGAAACACCGCCATGAAGGGTTTGAGGTCGTCGTGGTGCAAGGAAATGGGTCGTAACACTGCAGCAATCCAACTTACTGCGAGAGGCATCTTGATGGCTTTCATGCGATACTATCAGTGTGTCTGGTTCTCAGAGCTGTCAATGTATACTTTATCTGGGATGCAATTGATCACATCGTCACTGATTAATGGCGACTGGCGACTAGCAAGACCTAAGCCAGATCGGGTACACGCGTCGATGACTGCGATAGTGCCTGACGATCTGTTGACAGCTGTATTGCAAAACTATATGATTTATTCTTTCACGGGGATGAACGCAGTTGAAGTAAGTGAGAATGAGAGCACCATGCAAGGGTCGACAATACCCTTACTCTGTAGGGTCGACCAATCATGCTTCTGCAAGGTTGTAGGCGGATCGTTCGGCCGCGTGCCATGCATCATTGCGCGGCAGTCTGAGGCCATGACGAGGCTATTGGCACGTTTCGTGAGCAAGGAGTTTCACTGAGCCTCAGCCTTTGCAGAATTTCTCGTGCCAGTTGTCAAATCGCCAAAAGCCATCGAAACCCCAAAGTAGGCGATCGGCAAGGCCACGATCCCCGTCTCACCTCCGAAGTCCCCGCAAACGCGCTACTCGGCGTACCACGTCCACCGTTCCACGCTGGCCTTTAGCGGACACGAGCAATGCATAGATCCAGACGAAGGACGAGCTCCTGGTGATCGCTATCGAAGCTGTCTGCTTATCTGGCAGACACGTCAACATGAGCGGCAAGAACTGGTGGAACAGCGCAATATCAGGCCTGGAGTCGCGACTCGACACTATACTGGCTGAGGATGGCACCCCTAAGCCGGTAGACGCTGCCGCGAAACAAGATGGTAGCGAAAAGGCGGTGGTGGACAAGAAGCTGGCCGTGGAGCAGGGTGGGCTGTCGCGCAACTCGTCGCGAAGCAGGCCGAATTCAAGGTTGCAGGAGCGTCTGGCGAAAGCTGTGACGAAGGGCACAGAGAATTCGCGAACATCGTCAGATTTGGGGCCGCGGCCAGAGAGCCCAGCCTTGCGAAGTTCAGGAATAACGGCGGCCGCAGACACAGGACGATCAAGCATCGATTCGAAGGCTTCGGAGGCTGTAGATGCGCCAACAGTTGTGACCGAGGAGGAACCAGCGAAGCCTGAAGGAGATAAGAAAAACGAAGCTACGAAGCCCTCGACTGAGGCAGCAGCGCCTGTAGCTTCGCCTTCCGTTGCACAACCTCAGACCGCCTCTGTCGTATCTGAACAACCAACAGCCACGCGCATGCCTGTCATGTCTGTGCCTGCAATAATCACCCCGCAAACTTCCTCGCCGCGCCAGTCAATTGACGGCACCTCTGCACGACCTTCCATCGAACTGCCTATACTAGTCGAGTCAAACCTACCCTCCGCACAAGACCCCAATGGTCTTGCATCCGAGTTGTCGAGCCTACAACAGGCGCATGAAGAGACTGTACGGAGTCATAGAGACGAGCTGAACACACACCTTGAGCGTATTGATGCCCTGCAGTCCAAGCTCACATATCTCTCTCAACAATTGGCTGCTTCGGCGAAGACCGCCTCAGCAGAATCCGGCGCAACGACGCAGGACAAAAAGATAGCAGAGAAGGATGCTCAGATAGCTGCGCTCATGGAAGAAGGCCAAAAACTTTCCAAGACTGAAATGAAGCACATGACGACAATCAAGCAATTGCGCGCGAAAGGCCAAGAGCAGAGCAAGGAGATCGCCACGCTGAAGCAGCGGCTGACGAAAGCCGAGAAGAGCATTACAGAACAGTCTGAACGAGCCAACCGAGCAGAAGCGAACGAGAAGGCTGCGCAAGAGAAGTTGAAGATAGTGGACAGGATTGAGAAAGATATCAACACCATTAGGGCAGAACGTGAAGAAGCAAATCTCACCATAACAGAACTTCGAAGGCAGCTAACGGACGCACTGTCGCGAGCAGAGGATGCGGAGAAGAGAGTAAAGGCTGGAGCCTTGGAGGCCGAGAAGCGGGTCACCGCGTCACTACAAGAGGATCTTGATAATCTTCGTATTGAGAAGAAGCTCGCTGAAGATCGCGCAAAGAAAGAGATACAGGCCGCACAGGAGCAGGCGCAGAGTCAGCACGAGAAAGCTAACGTCACTGAGCTTGAGTTGAGGAGTGAGATCGCAGTGAGTCGATATGCCCGGTTTGTCAATCTTCACTGATGTATCATACAGAATCTCGAATCGAAACTCGAGCTCCTGCGCAGTCGATCTGAAGAAGCTACTTCGTCTGCGACAGGCGACTCCCAGGCGAAGCTTTTGCGACAGATTGAGACATTACAAACACAATACTCGCTTGCATCAGAGAACTGGCAAGGTATTGAGACCACTCTGACATCTCGGGTGACAGCACTCGAGAAAGACCGAGACGAGACTGCGAAGCGCGAATCCGACATCAGACGCAAAGCTCGAGACATGAACTCTAAGGCTCGTCGTCTTGAGGATGAGCTGGACAGCATCAATGAACGAGCCAGTAGCCTTGAACAGGACCTCACAGAGCAACGGGAAGCTACGCAGAAATTGCAGAACAAACTCACAGCAGCTGAGCAAGCGGCTGAAGATGCCAAGGCCGAACTCGAACGCGAGAAGAAGATATGGGAAGCAGAGACTCAACAACGACTTGAAGAAGAGAAGAGCAGGTGGCAATTGGAAAGTCAACAGCACAACCCTCTCTCCATCTCAACCCACCTCCGCGCCGACTCGCCCTCGTTATCGAATCGACAGCGCTCTCCTGATCCTATGGGCATCTGGGACCGTCGAGCTCCCCGATCCACAGCCTCACGCTTGGACACAACGCTCTCACCACTCGATCGCATGCTAGAAGACGCACGCCGACCATCAGCGCAGCGGCAGAAGTCCTCTCCCAGCGCCCGTACCCCCGAAATCGGCACGCCACAACGTCAGGACTCGATTCCCTCTGGTCTGTCAAGCCTCAACGGCGGCCCTCATGTACCCGAAACCCCATCCATCCACACAGTCGACTACGACGAGCCGTTCGAAAACATGTCCAGCCCTCACCGCACCATCAACGACATGATCTCCGTCTCCACCGTCGGTGCAGGCCCTAGCGTGCAGCTCGTCGAGCGCATGAGTGCCGCAGTGCGCCGGCTGGAGTCAGAGAAGGCGACGCATAAAGAGGAGATGGCGCGGCTGAGTTCGCAGCGTGATGAGGCGCGTGAAGAGGTTGTGGCGCTGATGCGGGAGGTGGAGGAGAAGCGTGAGCAGAAAAAGCACGTCGAGGAGCTGCAGAAGGAGCTGAGTGCCGTTACGGAGCGGTATGAGACGACGCTGGAGATGTTGGGGGAGAAGACAGAGAGGGTCGAAGAGGTGGAGGGAGATCTTGTCGAGGTCAAGAAGATGTATCGCGAGCTTGTTAGTACGATGGGGCGGTCGTAAGTAGACACGAGACGAGACGAGATGTATAATGCAATTGAAGAGCAACAAAAGACGACTTGCTATGCCAAACGCCACCATGATGCTGGGTATCATTCTCGCCTACTCCAAATCAATCCCCTCCCTTTCCGCGCTCTGTACGATAAATCCCCTTGTCTTCGCATCCGGTGCATACTCCAAGGCAGTCTTATCCCAGACGTCGCGCTTATCCCACTCCGCCCCACGCTGCAACAACACGAACGCTGCATCCCCATGGCCCTCACTGACCGCATGATGCAGCGCCGTCTGCCCATCTGCATCCGTGGCATTTAGCGGGCTCTTCCCCTGATCCAACAGCGCCTTAAGCATCGGCACGTTCCCCGCCGCCGCTGCACGATGCAGCGGCAGCTGGCCCCTCTTATCCTTGACCCTCGCGGTAGCCGGCGGCTTCAACCCCATCAAGAGGCGCGCAATGTCGAGGTTGTTCTTGGACGCGCAGAAGTGTAGCGCCGTCTGGCCGGCGTTGGTTTTGGCGTTCACGTCGGCGTCTTTGGAGAGGAGAAGCGACACGACAGCGTCGCTGTCTAGCCGTGAGCACGCCATGTGTAGTGCTGTCCAGCCGGAGCCGTCGGTGGCGTCGACATCGAAAGACTTCGACTGCACGAGGGTCTGAACGATGGGGAGGTGGTTGTATGATACTGCCCAGTGAATTGGGAGGCGCTCGTCTGGGTCGCGGACGGAGGCGAGCTTGGGGTTTGCAGCGAGGAGAGATTCGACTTTGGATGCTGGAAGTTGTTAGGAGGGCCTATGTGAGGTGAAGTCGGGTGGTGAATGTACTCTGGCCCTCGCGGCAGGCTTCATGGATGGCATATTTGGCCTTGTAGTTTTCTAGAGCGGCGACGGACATGGTGAATTGTAGACAGTCATGTGGGTGTTGGAGCTGAGCTGGAGCTTGGAGACTTGTTGACCAACCTCGAGGCGGGACCGGACTTTAGAATCGCGCTAACGATATCTCCACTACAACCTCCAGCTCAGCACGTCAAGCCTCTCACGCCTCAAATTCCATATTCAGACAACACGTAGAAAAGCCGTAGCTACGGATTCCCAGATTAATTTCGAGAACTTGGAATTGAGCTGCTCGACGACGTAATGGCTTCAACATTACTTCCCCCACGGGGTATTTCTAGCAACCCCGCATCTGAACAGGGGCCTTTCGAGATGGGTTGCAGCTCTGCACCTGAACGCGTTCTAGCGCAAGCGACAACCGACGTCCAAGGCCGGTGAGGTGGCAATCGTTGCATGGAGAAATTCTGATTCATGGAACTTGACCAGACTGCACACGAATATTCACATCTTCGGTCTCTGTTGACCCAGCGTCAACCTCGGAATCAACAAGTACATATTTGTTTGATATCCCAAGTAAACATGAGTAATTATCCAGCCAGAATCCATAATGCGTTTATCAAGTCTGGTCGCGGTGGTCGCCGCCGTGCTGCCATCCACAGTACACTCCCAGTCGCCGCCCTCACCAGACCAGTACTGGAAGGTGACACCACCCATCGACTACTCCGACCCGATCTACGCAGGCTGGCCCCAGCTCAAAGTTGACACTGAAGTCCTCGTATACAAAGGAACAGAAGTGAACAGGACATATGCTCACCACCCAGAGCTCTACCATGATGGAAAACGAACCTACCTAATGTACTCGACCGCGCCCATCGACGAAGACTCAACTGGTCAAGACGCATGGCTCTCCACCTCGACCGACGGCGGCTTCACCTGGTCAAAAGGCTACAGTATACTCCCAGACGCGCTCCTCAAGAACCAGTCTAGTCCTGCAAACTACACCTACTGGTGCGACAACCGCATCTGGCAGCGCGCCCATCATCCCGTTGCATGGGTGCCCATCGGAAAAAACACTCTCTACGCTGTCTCCCAAACTACATTACGCTACTGCTGGGGCCCCGATGCAAAGGGCACAAAAGCAGCAGGCCGCATCGCACGCGTCATCGACAAGCAGGGAAAGCCTGTCGGCGACCCCTGCTGGACATCCCAGAACAACTGGACAGCGGAAGTCCGCTTCAACGAAACCATCTACGGAACTTACGGCATGAAGTACTGCAAGCACGCGCGCCAAATCGAGGACTACCTACTCGAACCAGCCAAAGTCCCCGCATGGGGCACATGGCTGTACCAGACGAAACTCTTCGCCGCTGACAACACGCACGACATGCAGGAGCCAACGCACGCAGTGTGGTTCGGTAACAAGCTGACAGGGTACTGGGAGCGCTTCTGGCGCGACATCTCCGGGTCCGACATCATCAGCACCGCCGTCTGGGTCGAGCACTCGACCTCGCGCTCCGGGTCGTCATGGTACCCCAAGGTTGAGCGCCAGCGCGGCAACGCCATCTTCCAGACCAACATCCCCGATGTGGGCAGCAAACAGCATCTCGGGCTGCTGCCCAATGGGGACAGGTACCTTGTGCACAATCCACGGAATAACACGGAGCGATATCGACAGCCTCTTACGATTGCGACATCGAGGGGCGCGAATGGGTCGTACACAGGGATTGGCGTGCTGCGGACAAATGCGAGTACGGTGTTTGCCCCGGATACAAGGAAGTTGAAGAGACTGATGTTCAGCTACCCTACGGCGATCTTGGTCAATGGGAAGTTGGTCGTGGCGTATAGTGAGAACAAGGAGAATATCTGGGTTAGCGTTGTTGATCCGGAGAATCTGAGATGAGGCACGCTCTTGGAGAAAGTGGGGGGCGATGTTGAACACAGCACTCGACTGAGCCGTAGAGCCGCTACGCATACATCTTAGGACCCAGTAATTAAGAAGAGGACCATATTGCTTTCTGTATTCAAATGATCATCTTACAAGAACTTTCGAGTACCTCCTGGGTACGGAATGCAACGAATTCGACCCTGGCTGCAGCCCAGGCGTAGGCCCGTAGGGGTCAGCGGCCAGCCGCCAGTGATTGCACCGGCGGCACTCCTTCGACAATGCAAAAAGCGCGCAGATAGAAGATGTGTAATTTGTGGCTGCAAATTTTCGTGGCGATTCGCAAGGAAGGTGGTTGGTCACTCAGAAAAGTGGCTGACAATGTCGAATGCAGTCTCTCTTTAGGTGCTGTCTATATGCTGGGAGACTTCTAAACTTATCTCAACGTCTGTCACCTGATCGTGAGATCGAACACTCCATGCATTTTATAAAGCATGAGATTACTTGAAGACATTGCTAGGAGCAACAAATCCAGTTTATTCATCTCCACCGGGATTTGTCTCCTGCTCAGGCTCTTCTGACTCTTGTAGAGGTACATCGCGAATGTGAAAGAACATGTGCAGCTCCGCGATCTGGTATGGCTTTGTGGAGTGGCTGTCCGAGACGATATTAATCTGGTAGATTTCCTTGTTACCAAGCTCAGCCCTGCGAGTAGTCAGTACTGCATAATCGAGGAAGGAAATAGAAGCGTTGACACACTTGTGCTGCGCCAGCATGATGGCAATTGTGCCGCCAATCGGTGAGCCTAGTATATTTGTAAGCTCTTACTCTACCCAGCAAGCCCGGGAACCTACCGATAAGAGCCTGGAATTCCACTTTATCCTTGTCCTTCTCAAACATCGTGCCAGGCCAGACTGCTAGACGGCCAGCATTTTTACTGCGCATGGCGCGTGCTACCAGTGCGCTCGTCTCGTCGTTGAGAACGTTGTGTACCGCGTAGTAACGGAGGTTCTTCACATCTGCGTTTCCCTCGAACCACTTGCCCCACATGAGATCAGATGCGTACTGTAGTTTTGGCAGCTCATCTGGTGTGGCGGTGCCGCCGATAGATTTCCAGTGTTCCTGGACAGCATTCCTTGGACTATTGATGTCTTGAGCCATGATTAAACCGTCAATTTGATTCACGACAAACATGTAGTGGCCGCCAGTGGACTGCAACGATATCAGAAGTTGTATGTGGAAAAATTCGCGCTTCAAACCTTGTATGTTTTTCCGTCGACAGTATAGGTCTGCTCGATAGGAGGAAGCATGCCGGAGAAGCCACTGGGGTCGGATTCATCCACTCGAGTCTCGTCGTAGTGACCAAGTGACCAACCGACGTTGTGGCCGGAATTCTCCTCTTCGTATTCTAGGCAGTAAGAGTTGACCTTGAGAGCATCGAATGCATCCTTGAGGTGGAGGTATTCAAAGTTGCAGTTGTCCTCGTCGAAATAGTTCTCGTGCCAGTTCCAGGTGAAGCGCTCAGCTGTGCAGCTGATTAGCAGGCTATCATCTATACCTTGAGAGAAGAGCTTTACCCACCGTACATGCTGCCCTTCCATATGCTCTGACAGGAAGGTGGGACGTGGGTGTCTTCAACAAGACGACCAGCCGCCTCGTCATTGGCCTTGAACAAGCACTGGTAGTGGCTGCCCTTCTTGCTATACTTGTCCCACCATGCGTCTGAGGCGATGTTGTTTGGGTCGTAATTTTCGTAGGTCGCAGCTGCCGGCACAGTGTGATTGCCAAGGGAGACAAAGGAAGGGAAGGCGCGTGCAGTCGCAAGGGCTACGAATCCAATGAGACCGAGGAGAAGATTGAGACGCATCTTCGACGTGTTGTGAGGGGATGATCAGCGAGTGTGTGGGGTTGATGCTAATTGACCTGGTGCGTGGGTGACGCTAACGTTGCCAAAGGAAAGTGAAGGTGCAAATGAAGAACTCACAGGTGAGGAAAGCGGACTGAATGACTGTACTTCGTTCAACACCCTGTCGGTTTCCGGTACATCTGACTCAGATACAATTCGCAGAAGCGTAGAAGTACCACATAGATAACGCAGGAGTCTAAACTAGGAATGTATTCGAATATGCAATATCCCAATTCTATCTTGCCGAAACAACCATTGCTCATTCAATTTCTTTGGACTATGCCGTACTCTCTCCAAAGAGCTTCAAAATAAACAGCTTTGTGCCTCTGGTATAGATCTTATGTAGATCGCGTCGTAATATGCTGTCCAATATCTTGATCTGGAGTTGCTGGACTCAAATGTGATATACTGAGAATAAAGACGCTCAGAAAATGAAATCACAACAACGTATGTACCATACAAACGCTGATGCTACAGTAAATCGCTCGTGAAATGCAAAGGATACCCCCTGTAAATTGCTGAATACTCGAGGTCGTGGAAAATATACTCAGACGTAGAATGCAGAACATGTCGCTAAATGTGTTGATATGAAAGGATAAAAGCTACAGCCCGTAATGCGTTCAAGAAACGAACGTGGTGCTGTTCTTGGTGCAATGTGATCCACTATTGTCCTTGGCCATGCCATGGTCCCTGGTACACATAAGAGCCATGAGGAATATAATCAACATGGGCTTCAGGCTGCTCGAACGTGTAAGCCATGTTGGGATACGAGTCGTACTCAAACCCGGGCATATCACCACCCATGCGGAGTGATAGCGCGCCAACAGTTTCCAATTCCGTTAATCTCTGCTGGTTGTACATGCGGCCTCCTGACCCTTGACTGGGTCCAGAACTTTGTGCATATGTTTGCTGATAGCCATATTGCGAAGTGGGTTCCGAGAATGCTGGGGTACTACCAGTGTAGTAGGTAGAAGTCTGTGCATATTGCCCCGGCTGATCAGAGTAAGACTGGGAAATCTGCGGCCCTTGAGACGTAGCAGCAGAATCGTATGGCGATCGAGTCCCGTTCGCCGCCTCCACAATGGCGCTCACCGATTCCCTTTGTGTTGGCGTAGAGGCATTTTCTGCATTGACAGTCGTGAATGTAGAAACTCCCGACTGGGCAGTCGAAGAATTTCTTCGATGTCCCTCTCCCTCTCTTTTCAAAGGCACCACAGGACTATGCGAGGTCGCAGCATCTGTCAACTCTTCTCCATGGTCTAGCTCGCTCAATCTGATCAATCTGCTATAGGCCATGTCGTTGGGATGTGTGAGTCCTCTTTCGTCGCTCAGGAGGCTTCCGAACTGCTTGTGGGTTGTTTCAAATAGCGTTGCGTATTCGTGCAGTCCCCCATCACCGTCGCTGACAGTACTCTGAGGAGATCCTCCTGCAACCTTCCATCCTCGACAGCTTTCCGTGTATCTGTTTGCGACTTTCGCAAGATCGACAGAATATTCTTTCGCCAACTTGAACTTTCGGCTCATGCTGTGGAGCACCTGGTTGGCGATATCCCACGCATTTGGCTCAAATTTGGAGCTTAACGCGTTGGATGGGTCCATTTTTGGAAAGTGATGGCAGTACATCGCTGACACAGTCAGTTTCCTTATTTGTTGGCTGCATCGACAATACTTACCTGCCCACGCTGCTTTGTAGATTGCGTGTCCCATGAAAGGCGATTCTACGACCAGGTCTCTCTCCTTGAATGATCGTAGTATGTTGATGAAGTCTCTCAAATCTTCGAAACACTCTTTGATTGTCGTCACCCAATAGTCAGGCTGATCCTCTGGTAACTCCTCGGTGACTAAAGGGGCGTCCAGAGGACCGACTGGCTTCGTAAGTCTCCATGCATATGTCGGGAGGTACTCGGGAGCAAGGTATAGCGTCGAGAGCATGAGGACGGCGTGTAACATGAAGTATATCCTTGATGTCGCAGAAGGCGGTGCGTATACGTGGTTTTCTGTGTTAACAGACGAGAAACGTAGCTCATCTGGAAGAGTTTCTTTGATCAATCTGAGGCCTTTGTCTAGCTTGTAGTATTTTGTCTTGGGATTCCAGGGACCAATGTTTTCCAACTCGGAGCTTGCACGATTAGCAAAAAACCCACAGGGTATTTGACGTTCGTTTGCGTACCGTCTGCCCCCTTCGTTCGACCACTTGTTCACGGCGGAAAAATGGTCAAGTGCATACATGTATCGACCAAGCATACCATCGTCTTCACGGTCTTCCCAAGCAATTCTCTCGGGATCCTGTCCATTGTTGCGCTGTGCAGCTTTGTCGTTCGTCTTTTTACGCCGTTCTGTAAACTCCGAGTCACTCTCCGCAAAGAATCTGGTCTTAACTGCGCGACCAGCAATGAAGTTTTTGTCGCTACAGGGTATCTGGATATTTCCTTTGAGGTCTTCCACCTGTATGATCTTGGGGCGTCTTCGTCCGACGCTCAAGTATCGATCCATAATGAAGCAACTCCAGAACGTACGGCGCCTAGATTCTTCTTGAATGAAACGGTCACGCCTTGACGCTACATCATTCGCTTCGCGTCTGGGAGTCGTGTCGGTTCCATCATGTCCTGTATCCAGATTATCGTCGTAGTGGTACCCATTCATCTGGGCAAAGCCGACCGCATTTCGAATTCGCATATAACCGGTTCGACTGACATACGCAGTCCATTCGTGATAACCAAGCATAAGGCATGCCTGAACATATTGCAAGGCTGCGTCGCCCCTCTTTTCGTAGTCGTTAGAGAGGGACTTGTTGCACGCCGCAGCATAAAAGCCAGCAGTCTCCCAGGAATTGTCAGTTTGCGCCACGAGCTCGGCGTGGAAGGGAGACGTCAGTGCCAGAAATGCCAAAACTAAGGCAGGATCATGAGGGCGGTAAGTTTGGACACTGGACCTCGACTCTGACGAAAAAACGGGCGGTAACTTCTGAAGTGGTCCAAGGAATGTTCTCTTGTGCAAAAACGGGAACTCGATTGAATAATGCTTTTCATAGATTGCCCACTTCAAAACATCAGCCTAGTGTTGAGCTTTGATACATTTGACTTACAAGCTCATCCCAGACTTTAGGTGTCAGCAATGGCGATTCGAGGCAGTCGTCAAGGGTTCCCATTTTGCCTTGGCCCCGGAACGAGGCGCCTCCCGTTGTAGGCACGGTAGGCCGTTTGCGTTTCTTGGATTGCGCCTACATCTTCCAGTTAGTAATATACTTTAGGCAGAATATTGTCTACGCATCATAAGCGAAGCACAATGTCTGTGCAAGCCTGCTGCGGCATCCGTACAATGTTGGAGCACAAAAAGGAATACAACGTCAACTCCAGTCGGACAGCTCTTCCCACATACCTCGTCTCCAGCAACTGTCGCCATACTCTCTCGTCGTTGAGACGGATGATTGGATGCGGGTTGAGGTGGAGGATATTCGCATTTTTTGTTGCCCGCAGCGCACGATTTGCAGGAGGCAAGATTACCATCGCTATCGCGGATACCATTGTTGTCGCATTTGGTCTTACTGCGCCGACACCTGGAGCAAGCAATTGACGAGCGCATCCTGGTCGTCTCGTGCCGTCGACCGCTGGCCTCCACATTACCATTACCGTTGGCAATGAGAGGCCGTGGAGTCTGTTGCGGTGAACCCGTCGTTCCCAACGTGGATGGCGTTGTTTGGGTCACAGGCGACTGTTGAACTGAAGGCGATGGCGGTATCTGCTGGGCATTCACGATGGTCCGCTCAGCACCGCTTGCCTGCGGCGACGGCGCGCCTGCGGCGCCGGAACTCGTGTAGGCCGTAATTTTGACGGCTTTCGTGAATGAGTTGCCAGGCCACTAAAGAAATATTCAGGTGTTGTTTGACACAAAAGTGCGCCTCTGTAATGAACAGCCTCGCGCTTGATCCTCAGCGACCGAGTAACGTGGAAGAGCGGGTAAGTGAGCCGAAACGTGCGAGATGCGCAAAGATATGCAAGGGCTGCGCCGCGCCGTCACCCTGTGTTGTCTGGCGTGTAAACTGCTCCTTGGGCGTGTGTAATCACTGCGAGGCCTACGAAGACATGTTGCCGGGTGAGAGTTCGGTATTAACGCTGCGCTTCCCCTCGGTCGATAGGCTGAAGAGGTTTGGCACTAGCTTTCCTTGCATCAACAGGCGCCCGAGCTGCTTCCTTGGGCCGCCGGTACCTCTCTACCGCAAGAAGTGATAAGTCGCAGCCATTTGCCGTGCCGCCATACGCACGATGAAAATCACTTCCTTCTGGCTTCGCTGGGCATGCCTCGAACAACGCCTCCTAGCCATGCAGCGACAAGGCACAAGCAGCAGCCAGCGTCTATGACCCTGGGTTTCGACCCAACCCACGGAGCAGGGGTCCGCGTTGAGAGCGGCACCAACTGCAGGCCGGCTAGTTAGGAACCACCTGCTCCGGATTTTTCCCATTCACAGTATCTCAGATTGTCAGGAGGATTTTTGATATGTCGAATATGCGATCTGTCATTCTTGAGAGACGGCACTGACACGTGGGCAGTATTACGTGCAGCGACAAGGTGTCACAGCCGTATGGCGTTCGAAGCGCGCCCCGTCGTTGCGATCAATCAATTCGTCCCTCTACCAGGTCAGCCGCATCTTGCCTCACCGACTGCAACCATCAGAATAATCATCTGACATTTGTCCTCAGATTTATCTTGCAAGTCAAACTTCCGCAAGAACCCGCCAGCACACCTTGCATGCCTCTTTCTGTGCGCAGAATGATGCGGGGCCCGTTGGGAGTTGGTGGTATGACCCAGCCAAGATCTGCGCCAGATTATGTGCGTGTCCGTTGCTCGATTGAGATGGCTGTGCATATCCGTGACGACCTTGCACAGGCTTGCAGGAAGCACCAAGCTCATAGATAGGTACATGAGGTCATGTTCGATTTCGAGACCAAGGCCACTCACCCGATATCGTAGGCCGAGTTGGGTAGCTCATTGCTTGGTTTCCTGTGCTATGCCTGGAGTTCTGTGTAGAGCCATCTCGTTCCTCGAGGCTTCCGCCAAGCATGTGAGATGGCTGAGGAGTGGATCTTCATCTGTTTGCTATAGGTCAGCGTGTCGTACCCGGCCTGTTTCAACATTTCGTGGATCGCCGCTTACATGCACGTAATGACTGCACGAAGCCAAAAGAAGATTGTGACTTGTGCTGAACAGCATGGGCAACGGCGTCTGCAACTTCTTCTGATTCGCGACCTCCGCATAAACACAATCGAGCTGGTGTTGCATCGCGCAGGATCGGTATCCCTCCTCGCTGTCCATGTGCCAAGCTGTGAAGGAATAGTTTGTGGTACATCAAAGCTGCCTGGACCGCGTTGTAAGGCGTGAAGGAGCCCAAGTTGTGTTACCTAGAAGTCTCCACTACACATGACTAGCTGAGCAAATACTGTTCTCCAATGCAGCAGCAGGCGATATTTCCACTCGTAAGGCTAGAGGGCTTCGGCTACCGGGGAAGCGAGGCGACGACAGATGACAGGAACTGCACGCCACTGCTCTGAACGTGAGGCGGCCCTTGCGAACGCCTCAGACTAATGTAGGCGAGAAGATTATGCATGACGAAATTAATGGCTGTATTACGACGCGCAGCAGTTGCAAACAAGCGAGCGCAAGAAGGTGGAATCGAGTATATGCTGGTGAAGTGGCGTCTTGAACAATGCCTCTGAGCGAGAGGAGTGGTCCGCCAAGGCTAGACTGGTCAGGAATGAACGACGTAAACATTGCAGCATTTGGTATTCACAATGAAACGTTGACGGTAAAAGGGTGCGAATGATTGTTTCACCTATTTTGTAAGCTATAGAGAGTCACAGTTAATCAAGTTCCGCCATTTTTGGCACAGCGCATCATGATGCATCTCAACGTATCTGCGACGACTCTACTCACGTTCCCAGTGCCAGTCCACATTCCACGTCAACAACTTTGGGGCCTTGTACGAACAACTTGCTCTTGATTTACTCCGCTAATGATGCATTACAATTGTTGCCATTTCAAAGACGAAGAGAAGAAAGTTTTACGACATCTCCACCTCAAATTGTGACAGCAACTTGATTTGGAAATCAAGAGACGCTGGCGGTGCCTGACACGAAGACCTCGCTCGCAATCTGGGTCATCTCGTGATTCTGAGCTGCCTCTGAAGTGACGCAGCGCAAGTATGCCTAGGGTATCCGAAGACAAGCAAACTCCCTTAGTTAAAATCGGCCGAGTAAGAGAAGCCGCGGAACTCTTCCTGCATTGCCTGTGACAGAACCGACTGTACGGGCGTAAGAACCGGCGTTACGCTGGTGAATTCTGTATCGAAGTTGCTGGTGTCTGTAGCGCTCGTGATTGTTGGGACGAATGGTGGTGCTACGCGCTTATGGTAGATATCATCCCAGTTGATGTTCCTGAAGAACGCATGAGACATGATTTCCTGTGCATCTGTAGGACCTGATCCGAGTCGCAGCTCCGGCTCACGGGTGAGAAGCTTCTGAAGAATCGAGACAGAGTCGCGAGGCATGTGGATAGGGTAGAGAGGTTCGTCAGCAAGGATAGCGTCGTAGATCTCGTCTTCGTCTTCACCGCGGAAAGGCGATTGTTGAAGAAGCATCTGGTAAATCAGGACACCAAATGCCCACCAATCGACGGCACGACCGTACTTTTTGTCGAGCAAAATCTGCCAACCATTAATATTGAGACGTCGGTATCATGCAAGAAACTCACTTCAGGCGCCATAAACTCAGGTGTACCGCAGAATGTGCTGGTCGTCGAACCGTACCACATCTCTTCTTTACAAAGACCGTAATCGGCGATCTTGATATGTCCGTCAAGCGTAAGCAAGATGTTGTCGAGTTTCAGATCACGGTAGATGACGCCGTTCTCGTGGAAGTATTTCAACGCAAGACAGACTTCTGCTGCGTAGAATCTATTCTTAGTTAGCATGTCCCCTTTAGGCCGCAACGAACGTAATGTACTTACTGTGCTCGCTTGGTTCCAAACTGCCCTCTTTGGATATGCAGCATCAAGTCTCCACCGCTAATGTACTCCATAACGAAGTATACTCGAGTTTCCGTTTGGAAACAAGCATGGAGATTAAGCAAAAATGGATGTCGCTCTTTGTTGGCAATCAGGAAGACACGCTTCTCCGAACGCGTGCTCTCGACTTCGTCATTTTCGATGATGAACTCCTTTTTCAGCACCTTGATAGCATACAACTGCTTCGTGCTCTTGGTTTCCGCCAGCATGACCTTACCGAAGTTACCCTTACCGAGCACTGCAAGGAAGTTGAAATGATCCAGTCCTATCCTTCTTCCAGTTCCTTGTGTGTTTGCCGGGGGCGTCACTTTATTCTCGGGAGCCTTAGTCAAAGCAGATACTGGTTGCTGCTGTTGCTGCTGCTGCTGCTGTCGGGGGTCTGGCTTCGCAGGTGAAGCAGGCGGTTGCTGAGGTGCAGGCTGTTGCTGTGGGGGTTGTGGGTGTGCATATGATTGAGTGTTGCCAAACTGTGATCCTGACTGAGGAGAGTACGGCGGCTGTTGTCGCTTGTCGACATCTGCATAGTGCTGGGGGTTGTATGTAGCTTGCTGTGGGGGCGGCTGCTGTGTGCGCTGATCCTGTGGGTAACCACCAGGCTTTGTGGAGGCTTGGTAGTCCGTCTGGGATCGTCGATAGTCAGGCGCTGGGTTACCGGCAGGCGGTTTCGACATGACGGCGGCGGCAGCAGCGATCGCTGACTGTGATGATTGAGTTCGGCCTGAGGAAGGTCGCTGTGAGGATGTTGGAGAAGTTGGCGCAGTTGAGCCGCCCGATGAGTACGAAGTGCGTGCCGCACCGGATGCATGAGACGATGGCGCCGCGTATGATTGTGTTCGCTGACCGCCAGGCGCAATGCTTTCGTTTTTACCGTAAGAGTATCTATCTGTTTGCGTGGGCGACTCCTGACCGGGCTGTGGAGATTGAGCTGGCGGCAAGGGTTTCGCTGCCTGCGGTTGACGTAGGGTACGGTTCGTCATGTTAGAGCCTGAAGCTGACTGTCCTCGCCGGGTCCTCTTAATTTCCATCAGAATTTGGTTGGCAACCTCCATAGACATGCCACAGAAGTCGGGTACAAAGTGTACACAGTGGGCGTGACATGTGAGACCACATTCTGCATCTTGTTAGACAACGGCATGCAAAGCGCGTGCAAAAGCAAAGCAACCTACCTGCGCACTTCTTGGTTTGCTTCTTTCCGAGAGGAAGCACATATCCGCAGTGGCAGCACCAATTGGCGCCCATATTGGAAAATGTTTCGAAACGATGCGGAATGCGATGGTTGAGTTTGGCTTCGTCAGGGTCCGTTTCAGCGTTTGACTGCGTGATGCACTTGGTTACCACCTTGGGGTAACACTTTTTGTGACACGTGTAGTTGCAGTCTGTACACTGCATGCCGGCAGAGTACTTTAAGAAGTCGCCGCACAGCGCGCAGCGCATGATGTTGTAAAACTGCTGTTGCACAAACTTGTGTCCGTATTGCTCGACCACATCTTCCTTGCGTTGACGGACAGCACCCTTTCGACCAAGACCAACATCGAAGGGAGTCTTGTTCTGCGTGTATTTGGCAAAGGCCATGGTGAGATGGATACGTCCAACTGGTTCCAACGAAAACCAATCGTCGATCATGATAGGCCCCGTCTGGGGTTGGGCGCCTCCTGCAGGCCTCATGCCACCTGGACCTGCGCCTGCCCCGCCGGCGGGACTTTGGCCTGGGGGAGGCTGGAATTGGAGATCTGGTTGAATGCCTGTGTGTCCTCCCATTTTGTCTGCAGCTACCCAACCAGAGGTCTGTAACTCTGTTTCAATCTTCTTTCGACGCATCTCCTCAGCAATATCGGATATGCGCACCCAGAGCATACCAATGGGCAGTGCGTGGTCACCAGTCTTGTCGTAAACGGTGATCTCAATCTCGTTCGCCTTGTCAATGTCGAACTCGTGTCTCTCTTCAATCCAGCGGTCGTTTCTCGAAGGCTTGGTGCGGCCCTTGATAGCGTCTTCTACTTTGATGTTAATGAATGTCTCGGGTCCTCTGCTAAAGCGACCAGTAGCTGCGTGATCAACATCGGCGACTGCGTGGACCGTCAAAGAAAGGTGACCGCTCAATGGCTTGCGCTGACTGGGCACGCTCAAACTATCATCTGCAACTTATGGTTAGTTAGAGTCTTGTAAAGGTCTTCCAAAGCCTACCATCGCCGTCATCGGCGCCGTCAATGTCCACGTGTAGGTCCTCGTAGCGCTTTAGAGAGTGCTTCAACAGCTGGATTTTCTGGTTACTCTCGATCCGCTTGGCCTCTGCATCTTGCTTGCTCTTGCGGTCGCCTTCCATCTGGTATAAGCGCACCATCTTCTCGATACCGTCCTTGTACTGCTTCTCCACGCTGAGCTTGAACTCGAGCTGCGACAACATGAGCTGGATGCGGGGTCCCAAGTGCTGTGTGTCATAACGGATGAGATCTACATAGCGTCAGTAGATGTAATACCACCTGCCGAGGTCGTCCATACCAAGCTTGCTGTAGTTGGGCCTCTTGTTTGATGCACCGGGTGCTGGCGGAGCATATGGAGCGCGTGGTGGCATGAGGCCTTGACCAGCGCTGAGGTCGCCATATTGGCCCTGCTGCGCGCTGTAGCCTCCCTGATCGTTGGGCATGTAGCCATTCCAGCCATCTTTGGGGGGCGGAGTCAGCGGATTGTCTCCCTTTCGTGTGCCAGACCCACCAGGCTGCTGCAGGCTCATGTTCTCGACGCCTGCAGCGGTGCGCTGCACGCTCAAGTCCCGCAGCTTCGACTCGAAATACTCAATGTTGCGGCGGCCATCCTTGATTTGGCCGTCCAGGCGCGAGAGCACGGCGGGGTTGTTGGTCGACTGGCGCATGGCATTGGCGGCGTTGATCAGGGCGCGCTCCCTGTCAATCTTGCGTTGCACATTGGCAACGGTCTCGTCGACGCTCGACATGGCGGCGGCGGCGAGGTGGAGGTGCCTGGCGATGGCCGGCGGGTGGGCGAGTGCTCGGAGCCTAAGCAGGCGCCGAGGGTGCTGTGTGACGCTGTGCGCGGACGGAGCCGCGTCGTGGGGCGCCGAGAGAGGGGAGGGGGCGGTGGTGTTGGAGGTGTTGGAGGTGTTGGTGGTGGTGCCGGTGCCAGTGGAAACGATGCGGGCGGGTAGTTGGGCAAGACAGCGTAATGTCGTCAAACCCAGCCGCGAGCTGCCTTAGTGCTGCTGGCGTGTGAAGAAAGGTGGCTGAGGCGCGCAGATGTGGGTCGGCGTCGTCCTAATGCTAGGTGCCCACAATGATGCCTGACCAGACGCTCGCCCCTATTCCGACGCGAGGCGCTGCAGAGAGGTCAAGAGTGAAGGGCACGTTTGGTGAGATGGCGAGACGGCGAGACGGCGGGAGCGAAGAGCGCGTAGTGGGGGACCATATGCAGCACCTGGCGGGGTGCGGCAATCAAAACACGGCAGCCAGACGTGTGGCGCAGGCACAGGACCCTTTGCTTAGCAGGGCATGAATCAGAAGGGAGAATGCGAGTGCTCCGGGGAGCTTGAGACAGCTGTGTCTTGCTTGCTGTCGACAGCCGTATCATGCAACGCCAAACGTCATCGGTGATTGGGCCGAGATGCAGGCATTTGGCATGTGTGATCGATCCATGCTTATTTCCAGAGCGCTCGCAGCCAGCTTTGCGCCACCATCTGAAACCTCAACGCGCACAGCATTCCTGGCCAGTCTTACGCGAGAGAAATGCTTAAGACTCTCTCTCGGGCAGCTGCTTCTGTTGTTGACAGATCCGGGGAATCATGCAGGTAGTTGACTATCTAGCATCGTGACTGTCACTGTCCTCGAGGACTACCCTCCGGTCAGCACTCGGGTCCAATCGAACTTCCTCCACCCTTTTCTCCACCTCTCTGGCCTACGGTCCCCCTTTACCCACCGACCTTGTCGTCTCTGAACCTCCATGTCTACATCAAGCATTCCTCCAATGGTTTCTCGTGCAAAAAGGTCAGCACGTGGCCACCTGCGCTCGTCCTCCACAATGTGACCCATTCCTCCATCAAGCTCAAACCACACATGGAAGTACGGCATTTCCTTCGCCAAGCTCCTGCGGAAAGCCTGCTTGCCCAGCCCGGACCGCGAGGCTTTGAGTGTGTCGATGATCGGCTTGTGTTGGCTCCACTCGTCGTCCGAAGTGAGGATGGCTTCACGGAAAAAGGCCGGAGCTGTCTCGCCAAGCTCAAACGGTATGGGGACTGCGCTCATGGCCGCGTGTAGTTTACGACCAGGATTGGCAGCATTCTCGTAAAACAGGACATCGCGGCCTTGATCGTGGTACATGCGAGTCAGAGACTTCATGAAGTTGCGAATCTCCTCCCATTCATCATCGTCGCATTCAAGCAGGTTATTACGATGCTGAATGGGTACTATGACCGCTCCGCCTTCGCTGATCTCAGGCTCAGTTGGAAGAGTCAGAAATGTGCGTGTTCCAAGAGAAATTACAGGGGCGATGGGGGGTTGGGGAGGTGATTTATCTTCGTGGTGGCATAGTGGACACGAATCGAGGATGCGGTTCGTCTTCTGGTAGTCCTGGATGGCCTGGTTGCGGAGGTTTATAGACGATTTCGGAGCGCGCGCAGCAAGCTTGGTGGCATTTTCGTCCATATAATTGAGATCGTTCTATGTTCAAAAGTTAGCCTAGCAATTGCTGATGGATTGAGACACTTACGTCAAACTTTGCGTCTTTTCCGATCTTCTCTGCGAGGAGGAGACCTTCATTTTGTCCTTTTGTGCGACGTTCTTGCCGGACCATATCTTCGATGCTCATGTCCTCATTCTCCTTCACCAAACCACGTTCAACACCTCGCTTATTCTCCAGCGAAATGACCTCGCCCTGTCGACCTCCAGCCAGCATTCGATTATCCATAGCATTAAGGACAACTACGTCACAGCCTGTACCGCCAACGGATCCTGAGATTGCTGCATTGTACTCGGCCTCAAGCCTTGCGGCATCCGGCGATTTTTTAAGCTTTGCCTTCATCATCTGAGCTTTGAGTTTGTTCAGCTCCGTCTGACTGAGGGTGATCGTGTTCGTGGTAGATCTTGCATCTGGTATGCTTTCACCTTGGGGCAGGCGAGCCTCTTGATGATCTTCTCGAGATGGGCGATGGACGCCTGCCTTCAGTCTGCGCTCTTCGTGCAGCTCTCCTGATGGCTTCTCCTTGCCAATGTAGGCTTTGCCGTACAAATTTCGCCTGTCCAACTCGGATTCCTCCTCTCGCGCATCATCAAAGTCGCGCAGATCGCCGTACTTCTCCAACGCTACGTCTTCAACGGTTCGCCCCGTTTCTTCAGCTGCCCTGTAGATACCTTTGAGCTTCGTCATACGCCATTGTGACCCCGAATCGCCAAATGTGTAGTCGACTTCTCTTTTCGCAAGGCCTTCCGTCGGCACCGCTCCATCTTCATCGAGGTTGGCAAGGTGGTGATTTAGTTCAGCTTTGTGTATCTTGAGAGCATGCTGCTGCTCCGCTGACGCAGCCACATATGTCGTCTTCTCCTCGCGTTTCTTCCTTTGGATGTAATCTACATCCATAGATGAGGGTGCCTGCATCCAGTCGTCCCGCCGAACGTTTACGCTTGCAGCCTCTTCCAGCTGTTCGTCCAGTAGCTCATCATTGTGCGGCGCATAGTCCTTCTCCTGCAGTGCTTCATCACCTGAAGACTCATCCTCCTCGTAGTGGCGCGACTTTCGCTTCCGGGTCATGCGATCTTCGTCGTCACTTAATGGCGATCGGCTCCGTCTGTCTTTGTGCTTTCGGTGTGATCGGTCGTCATAATGGCCGTCGCGCTCTCTTTCCTGGCGCTTCCGTCGCGAACGCTCCTCAGACGTCTCCCGGCGATACCGCGACCTCTTGTCTCTGTGGTGTCCATCTCTGTCGCGCTCGTCATGGTGACGGCGCGAAGAATGGTGTTTGCTTGAGCGGGAATGTCGGTCGCGGCTACGGCTCCTGTCGCGCTTTTTCTTCTCTGCTTTTGTCTTGCTTGCTGCAAGCTCCTTCTCAAAATCTTCCAGCCCCATTGTTGACGAGACGTTTGTGAGTTTGCGACGAGACTGACGGAGCGGAAAAAGGTCCACGAGTGGAAGCTTGGATTGCATCACCAGCGTTCAGCCCTAGCGCGTCGCCCCACTTAAGAATTTGGAAACAGCAGCTTTACACCAACTGCCCAACTACACATGCCCTGACTGACACCACGCTCCTTTATGACAGGCTGCACACAAACACCACGATTTTAATAGCTACCACGTCCAGACCCTGCGTCTGAAAATATATTCCACCACTATGGCGTCGGCACAAGCTCCCGAGAGCTCCGCAACGAGCTCCGCGACTCCCAGCTCGAATTCACCTGTTGCCATAGTATGCGTCGGCATGGCTGGTTCTGGCAAGACGACTTTCATGCAACGCCTCGTATCACACATCTACACGCACCCAGACCCAACCTCCAAGGAGCCAGCAGTAGCAAAAACTGCGCCAACCCCACCGTACATTATCAACCTCGACCCAGCAGTCCACCACGTTCCCTTTACGCCCAACATCGACATTCGAGATAGTGTAAACTATAAGGAGGTCATGAAACAGTTCAACCTTGGGCCAAACGGCGGTATCTTGACCAGTCTGAACCTCTTCAGCACCAAGATCGACCAGGTAATTGGGCTGCTGGAAAAGAGAACACAGGCACCACAGCCAGTCAAGGAACCAGAGCAGACGACGGTCGAGTTTATGACAAACAGTGGGAAAGAGAAGCAGCCAGCGCCAGTTCAGCAGCCGCAAGTAAACCACATCTTGGTGGACACTCCAGGCCAGATTGAAGTGTTTGTCTGGTCCGCCAGTGGAGAAATCTTGCTGTCAAGTCTCGCGAGCACATTCCCAACTGTTATTGCATATGTCATTGACACACCACGAACCACGAGCACCAGCACATTCATGTCCAACATGCTGTACGCATGCTCTATCCTGTACAAGACCAAGCTGCCCATGATTTTGGTGTTCAACAAGACCGATGCACAAGATGCAGAATTTGCCAAAGAGTGGATGACAGACTTTGAAGCTTTCCAGGCTGCGCTACGAAATGAGGAAGAGGGTGGCACTTTCGGTGGCGATGGCATCACGGGTGGAAGCGGCTACATGAGCAGCTTGCTCAACAGCATGTCTCTCGTTCTTGACGAGTTCTATAAGCACTTGAGCGTCGTGGGGGTCAGCGCTATGACCGGCGATGGCATGGATGAGTTCTTCAAGGGTGTACAGGAGAAGAAGGCGGAATTTGAGCGAGACTACAAGCCAGAACTGGATCGAAGAAGAGCAGAGCGCGAGCAGGAGAAAGAGGCTACTCGGCAACGTGAGCTCGATAAACTCATGAAAGACATGAAAGTCGGTGGGGCAGGCACAAAGCCAAAGAAAGCATCACGAAAGGAAGAGCCAGAGACGGTCAGTGATGCAGAAGACATGGACGATGACGACGGCAACCCGGCCAACGACTTTGACGACGACTTTGACTCGGAAGAAGACGCCATGGACCCGGACAGCAACCTTAAGCAGCGGTACTCACAGGCGTTGAGGGACAGCGGCGGCCCCTCTAACGAGGACATGAGTTTCGCCAAGTACGTGCAGACTGCTAAATTTACGTGATGATTCGAAAGAGCGATCCTTTGCAGCGATCAACGGCAGTACAGACTCTGACACGATAACTCTCGAAATATGCCCTTCGAATGCCAATGTTCCAGCTCTCCACCCTGTGCTCAACAACCCCTGATCCCGCCTCCAAACCCTCGTCCACCTCGGAAGTCACTGCATGTACACGCAACGCCCGTGGTGACGAGAACGAATTGAGTACGGAAACGCGCATGCCAAAACGTCGTGCCAAAGTCAGCAACATTCCCTTTCTACTCTTTCTCGCATAGTCAGCACACCCACTCCGCCATGTCATGTCTACGGAACCCAAGTCGCATACTCGCGCAGCCAGATCTCACCTCTGGCGTGACTTTTGCCCTCGACCGGGAACCTGTCTCGATCACAGCGGCGGGAAGATCGTGGCCGGACGCGGGACGGGTCGAAGATGGGAACCTGGTCATGGTCGCGTTGCACGGGGCTAATGCAGGGCAGAGGAAACAGACGCAGGACGAGAACGTAGCTGCACAACTGCGTATGTATGTGCAGTTGTCAATGTCAGGTGCCAGACCAGGCGCTGTGTTCTGCCTTGTACAATACCAGGGTCGTCCTTGTTGAGTGATGTGAATCCGACCCGTGTGAAGTCCATTGTACAACCCGTCGTCAACAACATCGCTCAACCTCTCTGTTCACATCGCGAATCCGCCACCTCGCACACACACACTCCCAGCCAAATCCCCCACCTCATTGACCCCTCTCCACATAACAAACCCCTGCCCACCACCCCTCAACACCGTCCAGCCCCCTTCCCGTACTCTTCTCCCCAACCTCAACCCAACACCTTACCCTACATTTGTACCCTATACCCCCCACCACCTATAGGAACCCTTCCCACCGACCCTCCTTTCCCATCCACCAGCGCACCGCACCCTGCCGTGCCCTCACCACCATAACACCCCACCACGCCGTGCAACAGAGGCTGATACACGAGCTTTTCCTCCGCGGTCATTGCAGCCCAGCCCAGCCCAGCCCATCTCAGCAAAGCACAGTACAGCACAGCCCATCTCAGCACAGCATAACCCATATCAGCCCACCCCATCCCAGCACAATAGCACAACAGCCCAGCCCAGCCCAGCCCAGCCCAACCCAATCCTCCCGAGCAAAAAATACCCCTGACACGTCCTGACAGGCCCCGAAAAGTCGTTTGACAGCAACGACAGGTGCAGGGGCCTTGGCTGCCGGGGAGGGTACGTGGCGCGTGTGTGGGCTGTACGACTGACTGACTGTGGGAGACTCGGGCTGGGATGGTGGGGAGTTGGATGTATTGTGTTGTGTTGTGTGGGTGTCTGTGCTTTGTGTTGTTATTTTCGTCTCTATTGTTTTTTTTGTTGTTCTGCTGTTGTTGTGCTGGTGCTGGTGTTCACGATTGTATACAGTCAGGCTGCATAGGTACTAGGTATAGTATACACCATAGACTATACTTTACACAACTATGGTCTACAATCTCCATACACAGCTATCGTCCACATTCTACACAACTTCGACCACAGAATTTCGCAGCAATCAAACACCGCCTATATACACACATAACCAGCGATAAAAGCAAGCAAGTGAACACTGAAACAAGGCAGACGGGCATTGGAGACCTCGAACAAGCACTTTTTTTTGGAAAGACGTTGTACTGGACGAGAAACGCTGTTGGGCTGTGAAGCCTGGATGTATGTATATTCGAGCCCTGTACATTCGAGCCCTGTACATTCGAAGCCTGTACTTTCAACCCCAGTATACCCGGGACTCCAGAGCAGAGACAACAAACCGCGATACTGGATTCAGTATAAATGAGAAGTGATTTGTTTCTGGGGCGTGTGCTGCGTACATGTGGATACACACGTGTCAAGTACATATGCGGTATTTGGCAATGGGGTTGGGGACACGTGCAGTCAGTGGATGAAATCAGATTGGATTGGATCGGATCAGATCAGGAACTGTCACGGACCGGGGTAGTTTGTGTTGTTGGTGTGGGTGTTGTATGTATGTATGTATGTATGTATGTATGTACAGTACCAGAGTACCTTTGCACGATGGATTTGATAGTTGTTTTGGGTAATGTGTGTGTAATGTTGGGTCTCTCTCTCTCCCTCTCTCTTTCTAATTTTCTTTGTTTGTGCAAAGAACAGCAGTTATCTTATCTACAATACTCCAATCCAATTCGCTGCTCATGTGGTGGCTTTTGCAATAATAGTCTACTGTACAGTACCAATATGCACATGTAAAACGCCTAAATGCCTGCTGCAACAAAAGCCAGGGAACGCATGAGAAGAGAAGTTTGTGTGTAGCGTTGGACAAGCACAACGTGGTACGATAGATAGCCGCATTTTGGTGCGAGGGTGCGAGCGCGCACATGGCTTTGTTTGCACGACTGTTGAACCGCGTGGGGCGTGAGGGTCACGGTGTGAGTCGGGCAGTCTGCTTCAGGTGGAGAGAAAAGCAGCGTGTGTAGCACTGGATCCGCAACGCCTCCACCACATGTACATTCATATGTTGGACGCCCGTCAGAGAATCCAGCTGCTGTGTTTTTTTTCTCGCTGCGGTGGATACTCAAGTCTCCGACATGCACATGGGATCCTCGCCTTCATCCACGTCAGCAAAAGCTGCACCAGCACCCGATCCCCCTCATCGCTAATCTTCCATACTGACCACGAACCGGGGAAGCGGCAATGGCATTGACGTGGTCGCTTGCCAGCTTGAAACAATGATCTGCATCCCGCTCCCGATGGCTGCGTTGCTCCGCATACGCCCATGTTCTGTCGTGCCTATTTCAAGATCTGTATGGAGATAGACGAGGCAGAGACGAGGTTTCACGACATGCTCGTTGCACCCAGCTAGGTAGGCGACAGGGCGCACAATATGATCACGGAATTGCACAGAGGTGGATCAGAACCCTTGTGTTGCGTGTGGGGGCATGTGTGTTGCAGAAGGGCGTTGAGATGCGTGGCTGTCACGTTGCGCAACCACAAGCGTGAGGGGTGTTTGGGTTAGAAACAAACATTGAGAGATTCGAGAAGATGGCCATGAGGAGTCGAGATTTTGGTATGAGCTCTTCGACGCAAAGTGATGGACGAGACGTGAAGACAGCGACAAGTCGCTTCTGCTGTGTGCTCAACCAAAACACCACCAACCGTCAGCTTGGACGCCTGACAAGGTCGGTAGTTACCGCTTCTCCTGAAAGCTGTGATGCAAGGAAATGATTACTGGAGCCCGAGAAAGACTCGACCGTGAACGGTATCCGGCGTGCCGCGACAGGGAAAGGGCTGCTCTAGTTAGCGAGACGCTGTGCGACTGCAAGCCCTGTTGGTGGAGGTGAACCCTCAGGGTCCGTTTTCCGTCCGAGTTGTCCTTGCATGTGCGTGCCCAGGCAGGCGCAACGACGAAACACAGGCAGGCCTCCGAACTCAAAAGAAATGGCCTGATCTTCTGCGCCAGAAAGGCAATAATCATATGGTGAGTCTTGGTTCTACCAGGGATGGACCAGGCAAGTTGACCGAGAAAGTTGCCATAAGCTGCCGGCAGACACCGATGTGCTGTTTGCGGCTGGAATTGCACTTCTCGCTTTGAAATGCCAACGCTAATGGTGCGGGGGAATTCCGAGCGGCAAGGCAATGCCGCTGGAGGACCGCCAAATTTAGCAACGCGTACTTGTTGGAGCCAATAGTCTGCACTGAGGGGACACATCCGCCATATAAGTGTGTAAACATGGCTTCAGACCGTTTGTAGTGCAAAGCGTACTGCCATTATTATGGTTTCCTAAACCCAATAAGTGACAGCGGGGTCTGCTCCTAGACTGGCTGGCTATGACCAATGGTCTGGATGCCGGCTGCAGGGCACGCAAATCAGCGGCAGAAGCTGGCGTGAGCCACATCGCGTCGCAACGTGACAAGGTTCGCAAAACATTGCAGAATGTTGAGCTTCAGGAAGAGGTTACGCTCCGAGTTGGCGTGACCGCAAACCGACTTTGTTCCAACCCAGTGGAAGAATGGGCTGCTGTGCAGACTCCAATGTCTGGATAGGTGAGCCCTGGGTGCTATCGTTGTCCTTGTGCGGCGCAGTCTAGTTCCCAGACGTCCAATGGTATGCGCGGACAAAACCATGGTTCTGTGCGGGATTCATCAACTTTTAGCGTGAACTGCAGCCTGACAGCGGTAAGCGGTCGGTAAGGTTTGAACTCGTCATCAGGACATGAAAACTGGGAAGAAGGGGACAACTAGAACAATGGCGTGGTGGGGTTGTCAATATAGCCAATTACCACAGCAGAGACAGACGAGACGCACACAGGCTTGGGGATCAGAGAGAAAGCGGCACTGACAACGATGCGAGGTGGTGATGTGGTGAGAATGGGTTTGATTGTTTACAGTGGTAGCCGTGTACCAGTATGCGAAGAAAAACTATGTGCCCATTTGATCAACGGGCGGGGTATCCATATTTGTCCCATGATCCTGAAAACCGCCACCATGCGCATTGATGTCCGGAAGGAACCAAGAAATAAAGTGACTGAGAGCGCCAGTCCCCTCAGTCCAGTCGTAGCCTTGACGGCAGTCGCGTCTATTTCCTGCTGCCGAGGTTTTGAACGCCGTAAAATCCCAGATGACCTCCTGCGCCGTGCTAAAGGTGGCGTGGAAGAATGAACAGAAATGCAAAAAGGCCACATTACTCAAACTTGCGCTTCTCACCACTGGCTGCAATGGCAAGGGCGTCGAGTCCCGACGAGGATCCAGCCGAGTAGCTGTGACTCATCGAGTACTGGGTAGGATCAGGGTACGCAGATCGCTGTTGCTGAATGGGAGAGTAGTCCGAGAGCGGCTCGACTTGTTGCACGGCAGGCGCCATGAATACAGTATTTTCTGGGCTCATGGACAAGTGAGGGTCGTAGGTGAGCGATGTTGAGCCCACTGACGATTGAAGGGGGGAGGGCCTTGGGCGTTTAGCTGCAGGCTTGGACTTTTTGACGCCGTTATCGCCGCCTTTTGCGCTGCGGCCGCTCTGGTGCGTTCGGCGGTGCTGCTCCATGTTGTCCTTTCGTGTAAAAGCTTTGTTGCACTCTGGGCAGAAGGCATCCTTCTTTCCTGTGTGCTTCTTTGCGTGACGGGCAGCGTGTCCAGAAGTGGTGAAGTAGTCGCTGCATCCATACTGCTTCGCCATAGGGCAAGGATAGCTGTTCTTCTTGGGGCGCACATTGGCAGCCGAGGGCGCTGGCGTGGTCATGTGCTGCTGCTCCGGCATGGGTTGTGGTCGGTAGAAGCCGGGGGCAGTCTGGGTGTGGTAGGGGAGCTGGCCGCCAAGAGGGGGGCCGTAGGCGGCAAAGTTGTCGTGCTTCATGTCGCCGTGCGGCAGGGCGGGGTGGTGCATGCCGTTTGGCTGCAGACCGCCCTGGTGCATGTCGAAGTACTGGGGCTGCGCGCCATATGGCGAAGGCAGGCCGTGCAGCTGGGCGTCAAAGGGACCAAACTCGGGAGTAATGGGCGAAGGCGTCTGCATGTTGACTGAATCGGAGCTGTCGCTGCGCACGAGTCGCGGCGTTGGTGGAGAGCCGATTGGGGAAGAGGTGTAGCTAGACGTGCGCGAGCGGAGGGAAGGAGTGATGGAGGGGAGGCGGACTAGAGTTGGTGCCTCAGGGCCGTCGTTTAACAATGACACGCGGCGTCCCGAAGAGTTCTTGCCGTCCATGTTTCTTAAATAGCAGGCAAGGCACAAACACGCGCCAGTGAAAGGAATGCGACCAGAATCGCGGTGGTACTCGCGCCTCACGTGAGGAGCGCAAAGGGCGTGTTGGGGTGGTAGCGAGGGTCAAGGGCAGTGGAGTCGACGACGCAGGCAGGCGCGGCAGGCAGGAAGAGTGGGTTGTGAGGCGGCGAAGAGTGGAAGAGGCAAGCTGGTGACGCCAGGGTGCACGAGTATTTTGGGTGGGAGAGGGCAGGATGACTGGAGCAGTGGTGGATGAAGAGTTGAGCTTACTGGGCGTGCATCCAGGGCGCGGGACCGCAGCGACAGATATAGGAAGCAGAGCAGATTAGACCTGGAGTGGGCACGCAGGCAGGCAGGGTAGCCCAAACAAGGATCAGCCGGAACTGAAAATGTCGATGCAAAATGCCATCTCGACATGCAGGCCGAGCTACGACTAGCGTGCAGCAGCAGCGCGCAAGGATCCTGGTCCCGGCGATCGCCCAGGGCCTGACGACGAGACCCGCCGCGGGCGACGCGAGCGTGCTGCACGGCCAGGGAGTGCCTGTCTTTGCGTCGAGTCACTGAGCGGCCTGCAAGCCTGGTGGGCGCTGGCGGCTGGAGACGAGTTGGAGAGTCGAGTGTCACGTGAGCTGCGAGCTGTAAGCTGTGAGCCGTGAGCTGCGTGCTGCGTGCTGCGTGCTGTGTGATTTGCACGGTCAACAGACTGTACACAATCATCTGCGCAGGCTAGCTCACAAAGGCAGCGGCGGCATTTGCAAGCAGCGGCCGCCTTGGTTCTCGTCGGCCGCACTAGCAATGGTGGATTTTCCAGATCGCGATGCGAGAGCAGCACGGAACAGAGCATCAGGAGCGTGAGCACTGAAGCAGGGCAGAGCAACGCAGCCCAAGGCACCAGTGAGGGTCGCTGGCCTTCTCTGCTCGCGCCTGCCAGCAGTGCCGGCAGTGCCAGGAGCCAGCTCACGCGCCCAGCAGCCCCCAAACAGAGTCAACGACCATGCCGTGCTCTGGTGTGTATACATAGTACATACATCATGTATACGTCCATACACGGTGGATGCATACATACATATTACACGCCATGCAGCACAGGCACGGCGACACGGCTAGCTGCAGGCTCGCGGGCGGTGCAATCTCAGCACCAGCGCAAGCCTCGCGAGCATCACGGCTGTGCGACCGCTGCAGGCTGTGTCACTGTGTCGCCGTGTCGCCTCCACACACCTCGAGGCTCCTGCCTGATGTAATGCGTAATCAGGGTCCTGCCCCCCGTCGCAGCCTTGTTGCTGCACTCCGCGAACGGCAAAACGCTGGCCAGTGCACTTGGCTAGCCCATCGAGAAATGGAGGGGGGATCGGGCAAACGGTCGACGGAAGCGACGTCATTCCCCATAGGCCCCACCCCGCTCCCCTGCGGCGCTGCGCGAACCCTGCGGCGAGGGGTCCAGAACGCCCTCCAACGCCCATTTTCAAACGTTGCCACGCTCGCTGGCCTGAACGATCGAAATTTCTCTTGCGATCGCCTCTCTCCTCGGACCCTTTGGCCCTCGCTCCCTGTCGCCCTGTCCACTCTCAAACCCACGCCGGCCCTTTGCGGCGGCGCCATCTCGATCTGCAGACCCTTTCCTGCTCGTCGCGTGTGCTTCCAAGGCAGCACAGGTACCTAGTCCACCTAGCACAGTACCTACTGTACCGGGTACCCAGCAGTGCCAGGATTCCAGGAACACACCGACAAGAGCGCTGCCCTGCGTTCCCGAAGCACCCGCCGTTTGTTTTTGGCATGGCGCCGCCGCAGATCAAGGAATGATGTCAGAGGCCCCACCCTATCACGAGCACAGGAACATGTCCCTCCCTGCCGCTTGGCTGCCCACTGGCTGACAACTGCCTGTCGACAACTGCCCTCGACGCCGCCCCGACTGCCCCTCGACCCTACGCGGTGTAGCTCCTTCCACAAGCGCCTGCACCCTTGTTGTCGCAGTCTCTGGTCTGTTCAACGCGTGCAAAACCGCTCACTCCACTGTCTCTGCCGGTGTGCCAAAACCAGCCCATGCTGTTCTCAACCCGGCAGTCATCTCCTGTCACTACGGCTGCCCGACCGCCCCATTCAATAGTAATAATAGCATATTTGGAACCATAACCCTCTGCAAGAGCTCAAACCAGACAGGCATAACTTGGGCACTACCAAGTGTCTCACGCTATCATGCTCGATGCCAACAATCAACTTGGTCCATACGCACGATCCTTGGACGCATCTGCGATACACATCGAGCACGTTCTGCGGCACTTCTGCCACGTCTTGAACCCAAAACAAAAGCCAGTGCCAGTCCGGGGCTCACAGGGCGTCCACAAACTCAATCCCGCAGATCTGGTAGAAGCGGCTGATCGTATATTCATTGGCTGAGAGGATTGAGGCTCTGTTAGCCTTGGAAGCCCTGAAAGCTCTGCTTTGTGAAACCAGTCAAGAAGCCATCGTGAAGTATCTGCGATCGATCGGCTTCTCGTACCAGTGGAGCATCGTGAATCGTAAACCGAAACCCAATGCAGAAATCGTTCAACGCTCGCTGGGATGTTTCCATTTCTCGGGCTGTGCTGCACTCTTTCCTTCAATCTGGGCTAACCAAAGTCAACACCATCCGTTGCCTCTCGTTGGCATAGCGTCGTATGTAACAACTATCGACGGTAGCGGATGACCATACCAAAGTCATGAGCTACAGCCTGACATAGACTATAGAGACAAGCATTCCTGATCGGTCGCCGGCATGCCCCCCAGCCCCGCGACGTGACTGCATGCAGGTTTGTAGCATGGCTGTCATGGATATACTTCGCTTCACGACATCTATCGCAGACTGGCGCTATAGCAACAAACACGCGCTATCAAACCTTAGCTCTTGACGCGCGTTTTCCATCGTCGATTGCCCGACTCTGGAGAGCCATGCGGCTCAAACTCCGCTCCTGCCCTCACATGTTCTTGGCAACGCCCTCGTGCAAGACCCGCCTGCCGCTTGCAGCTTAGCATCTGATCTGCACCAGCCGGCAACGCCGCCTCTACTGTACAGCAGCCGACGACTTGAGAGTTGAGAGCTCAACAACGGCTGGGTCGGATAGCGCTCACATGCATCTACAGTCCAAACCTTAAACTCGCTCACTTGCCAGGGCTCTCAGAGTATCACACGATTTCAAGACGTGTTCGGTCACAAACATCTGCGATGTTTACTATATCCAGAGTTCGGTGTTCTGTAACGGTCCTCAGTCTTTGAGTCAGTATGATGTCATGCATCGTGAGATTGATTTCGTATTCCAAGCGATCAAACAATGACTCTGTGTACTTGCTTGATCGCTTGCAGAAGCTCGTCAGGGCGGGGTCTGTAACAATCACATCACGAGTCCTTTACCCGTTATCACCGTTGCATGCAATTGGCAGGCGACAGGGTCGCTGATTTCCACAGGGACTACCTTCCTGACCAATCGTTGCCCTTTGTACGCAACGTTGTCCCGTTCTCGCTTGAGGCAGCTGCAGCTGCAGGTTCAGGAACAAGGCGCTGTACCATACGGACCCTGTTCCAGGACTGCCAATGGAAACTCCAACCAAGATGATCGGAGGACCCTTGATATTAGCCACTTTTTGCTCTGACCCTCACTCACTCCATGCACACTTCAACTACAATGCCTGCGAGAGCTCTTGAAACTCAATGGCAGTGTCTGCGCCCTCCATTGTTGAAAATCACCGGCTTATGAATTTTTTACAACATTCTTACATCATAGTGGGGACATTGCCCTGCGATTAGCTGCCTGAATCTCCTCGGACTTGGTTGGTCAGGGCCCAGACTCTCTCGCCAGTCACTCAATTCCGCGTCACGAGTCAATTTCAGCTTTCAACAGGGTGCACTTGCAGTAGGCCAGCAAGGTTTGAACGCCAGAAGAGGGGGCTTATTTTGAGCCACACGTTGCTGCCACAAAAAGACGAACGGTTGCAGGTGCCGCGGACTACATGATTTAGCTCTATGACTTTGCCTTCATAACACCAAGCCACATCTGGTATCCTCGTTGCGACTTGGCAACGGCAAATCAAGCCGCAAACCACCTAGGGTCCATCATTCGCTGTACGTTATTGATTGTGCATGAGGCCACTGCACCTCCCGGTACCCCGTTCCACTCTTTCATCCACGTTCCTGTGGAGCTCAATCCGGCAATAATTCATGAACAAGCGCAACAACGTAACAACGCAACTTCAGAACAGAAATGCCCTGAAAAGAGTTAGGCACCGGCGATACCTTTTTCGGTGCCGATTCCGACAAGATGCTGATGCTTGTCCTCACCACGCAAGCCATGTAGGACATTGACCAACGGCTGCTCGTTGCTGGCGAGCAATTCTCCCGTAAACATTATTCACTACCTACATTTCTGCGGTTTGGTTAGCGACATTACCTTTGTCGACGTGTCTGACCTTCGTTTGCTAGGGTGATGATCTCAATGTCACCACGTAGACCATGCGATTGATCGGAACTATATACCGAGAGGGCGGGGAATACAACGCGCATCCGCTCTTTCCCAGTGCGACCCGTTTTTCGAAGTCAACAACTGATCCATCTGACTGCGCGTCCCACCTTGCGTAAGTATTAACGCTCGCAAACGTAGTCAGGTGCGTTCACGTGCACGTGCTTTAGGTGGCTCTGTGTTGAGCCTTATCGAAGGAGCCAGATATGTGCTTGTTTGAAGTACCGAGATGACTGCAAGGTGGAAGCCCAGATACAGGGTTCCAGATCTAGATAATCCTCCGATTATCCAACATCTCAGTACACGGTCTGCTAGATGCATGACATCTGCGCATTGGCGTTGATCACTCATAGCGCAACGTACAACTCTATAGACCGCGCAATATTTTGACAGTATCATTCTCACATCACTTCCCTACTCACTTACTGCAAGCTATTTCGGTCTGGAACAAGACGACCAACGCCTCATGCAGCAAGTTCACGAATAAGTTTGGTACGGCTATGCTCCCGATACTCAAAGCGCAGCGACTCAATTCTTCACCCAACCCTGAACGGTGAACACAACCGACAAGCAGGGGTCCCCCAAACACCACCTAACACGCTTACAACGCTGACCTCCACGACAAAATGTCGTCTATTAGAACCTCACCATTGACGCAAGGGTAGCCCTTGAAGTTTCCACATGCACTCGACATTGCTAGCCGCTTTCACCGTTCATCAACACGGATTTGAGAGTGCTATGGGGGACCGAACTATTGACGTCTGATTGCCGGCGGGATGTTCGTATCTTCACATCTCGCTGAGAATATCCTACCAATCGCCTGATCTTTGCCTCCTTGGCTCGCCTTGTGTTCACGCGGCTATCATTCGCCTCGTCGCCACTCGTTGCCGCTATTCGTACAGAGTCTGCCCATGTACCTTGTTGTTGCGGTTCGGGGAAAGGCTCCAGCAGCCGCTGAAGCATCGACCTTGACATCGACTCACGTCGATATCGTTGACATGCCGGCAATGTTGGCCGTTGAGATGAAGCTTTGTCGCCTCCGAGGAGGGAACCGCAGATGCACATCAGTATTAGGGCCGCTTTTTGACATGAGGCAGCGCAGACGTTCAGGGAGTCTGTCATGCCTTAGACTTCGATGGTTTGATGGATGGCACTGGACCTACAGTACTGGACTCTTTCTTCACACTTATTTTGTATGTATTTATCAATTCGTGTGCGGTTTGTAACAATGTCGATTCAGAGACAAAGTCTAGTACGACATCTCGACACCGCACCGACTAGGTGAATATACAGTAGTTCTATACCCGATAAGAACCCAAGACAACACAACAAGCCCACCAAAAACAACCCAAGACGCATCATAGCAATGCAAAATCTGCTTACTGTGAAGTCTCAACCCATACCTCCTCCCATTCACAGCCCCCCTATTTGCAGATTACTCGGCCGCTGTCTCGACCCGTCTTTCACTTCTTCCTCGAACAATCCCAGCGATGTGCTTATGTGCCTTGGCTCGTGGGAAATGGGAGGTAGACGTTTATCATTGTTATTATTTTTATTTTTATTTTCGTTATAATTTTTGTTTTGCAGAAAAGAGCTGCTCGGCTTTTATTCATGTTGCCCCGTCTCACTATAGCTACTGTTACACTACTACTTCATTGTGTGTGTTTCTTTGCTGAGCGGTGACGTCGTGCCTCATCCCTTGTTGTTTTTGCATCGTGCAGTTCTGCGGAGGAGTGTCTGCGGTTGTCGTGAGAGCAGCATGGAATATATGCACCGCAAGCAGCACGCACATGGGCAACCGGCATCACTATAGGCACGTGGGCACATGGTTTGAGAAGCGTGTTCTGAAGGGTTGTCATTACAAGAGCAGAGGATATCTACATGAAGTCGCCCAGAAGCATGCAATAAACTCCGTGAACGTCCCGATGCGCCTGTCATCATAGCCTAACGCCCATTCCGGCTGGCTCCACAGGTATCCTATACATGACCAGTAATTACACCTACTCGCTGTCGTCCCCGATGAGCTTCGCGTAGTCGTCTGCAGAAGCGAAAGTGGGCAGCTGCTTGAGCTTCCTCTTCTTCTTCTTGCGGCCGTCCTTGCCGTCATCATCTTCTGCGTCGCCGCCCAGGTCGAGATCGACGGGGATGTCGTCGTCGTCGTCCATGAATGCTTCTTCGTCGTCAAGGTCAAAGTTCTCGAAGTCGTCGGCATCGTCGTCATCGTCAGCAGGCGCAGAAGCCTCGTCTTCGTCATCACTGCCGAGGTTGAGTTCGACGCCGTCGTCCATGGTGACACCGCCTTCAGCATCGGAATCACTCATCATCATGTCATCCATGTCGACATCGTCGAAGTCGTCGTCGCCGCCATCGCCCTCGACATCTGGTCGCGACTTGACAAGCGCCTTCCAGATCTCGTCCTCGCCGCTCTCGTCGTCGCTGTCGTCCTTCTTGCTCTTCTTCTTTGCCTTCTTGTCGGCCTGCTTGGCTTTGCCGGCCTTTTCGAAGTAGGTGTGGAAGAAGACTTCGTCGTCGCGGACGTCGTCGATCTTCTTGCGCCAGAAAGATTCCGAGTTGAGGGGATCGTGGGTGCGATCGCCTTCGCGGGATGTGATGAGGTTGTCGGCAGCCTTAGATGTGCCAGCCATAGGCTGCATGATCGAGGAGCCATGAACAGCCTGCGACTTTGTCTTTGCATTGCGGAAGGAGAACTTGTCGAGGAAGTTCATGAGAGTAAAGATAGTTGGGTCTGGCTTCTCCTTGATGGCCTCTTGGTGCACAATCTTAGATGCTAAGACGTGTACCGAGGGGTGGTAGTGAGCCTGAAGTGGAAGTAGCTCCCACAGACACGACAAGTCTGCCTGAGCGTGCTCTGGATCTCGTTTCCGAGCATCGTAGGCCGGCTTGGCGGTCTTCTTGTCGTCTGCCTTCTCACCGTCCTCAGGTACGTCCTCAAAATGCTCATCCTCACCATCATCGACGTTGTCTTCTGGTGTCGACAACATGGACTTGATGCTGGGGAAAGTCGTGATGAGCTCGTTGATAAGGTACAGAACACCGCAAATGAATGGAGGCTCGTGCATGTGAATAATTTGAAGAAGGCGTTTGACGAAGGCCTTGACGCGCTTGATGCTGGTATCCGCTTTGAGTGATCGATAAAGAAGATTGAGGTACATAATATGCTTTGAAGTCGTAATGAGGCGAGGGTCGATGAGCGATTCGTACAGTGTTCGGTAGAATCGATCGGTGGAAATGTTCTTAGAAAGGGAGATCTGCTGGATCAGGGTCATAGCCTGGATACCAGTGTTGAAGTTGGAAGAGTGAGTAACCTGGTAGATAGTGTTGAGCTGTTCCTCGAAGTTGGCATCATCAGTCTTGGCAAAGGGGAAAGCGCGATTTACGCCTGTGAGAATAGCAGATATGAGCTTTTCTCGCGACTCATCCGCAACTTTGAATGCCATTGTAGCCTCCTTCTCAGCCTTCTTCTTCGCCATCTTTCCGGGCAGGGAACCGCCGCCTTGCACTTCGCCCTTTTTGTTGAGAACTGCAATCTTCTTCTCCTCCTTCTCGTGATCCTTCTGCTTCTTTAGCAGGCCAAGGAAAATGCTGAAGTAAATCTCCAGCAGCTTGTTGGCGACTTCTTGCTCCTTCACGCTGAGAACAGTCTGGTTGAGAGTAATGACGGCGTAGTACTTGGCGTGTGCGCTCTGGTTTGGTCGGAAGATCAGGTCTGACTCGATCGAATTGATGATGACGCTCTTCATCATCGGGTGAGTGATCTGAAGCTGGAGCAGCAAGTACGAAGCTCGCGATGACACCTTCTTCTCTTTGTCTCCAAGCTTGTTGATGAGTAGTCTAAGTAAGTTCTCTTCTTGCTCTGGCTTCTCCTTCAGCAGCTCCCATACCATTGTGACAGCACGGTTGCGCGAATACTCGACTTCGTCATTAGTCCAGCCTTCAATGATCTTAAGCATCTCGAAGTATTGTTTCTTCAGCCAATCCTCGTACGACCATGCAACCAGATGAATCTTCTGCAGCTCGCCAGGGAGCTTCTCGCCGTACTTCCAGTGCATGTTTTTCCCCTGTAGCGCGCTCAAAAGACCTGGCTGTCGTGCAAAAGCCTTCAACTTCCGGTTCGGTGGCAGCACAACGCCCTGACCAAGCAGATCCTTGAGTGCGGCCAGAGCCATCATTGCGGCGCTTCTGCTCTTCTTGCGCGACAAACCTAGCAGCTGCTCGAAGGCGCGAGTGGTATGCAACGGCGACTCCTGAACCAATAGCGTCAGGGCCGAGACCTTGTCCTCCATGGTACCAGATGCCATAATGGTCGACATAAACTTGTGCGATGCATCCTTGGACATGTGAGAGGCGGCATACTCGTTCGTCTCGGCTTCCAAAAGCTCATCCGCGTATGCGTGCAGGTCGTCGAGAATATATTTCGGTGGTATCGTAGGATTCTCGACTATGGGCAACTGCGGCAGCTCCACGGTGTGCCATTCTGGTTGCACCTTGAATATCTGGCGCGCAGATTAGTTTCTCATCTCGGACATCGCGCAGGTATGCCTACCAGTGCTGATAGCTTCTTGCCAGCATCTCCACCCTTGCGCGCATCCTTCTTGTCGTTCTTCACCCGGTCCTGGCCCGCAGGCGGCTTCGTGAAGCCATCCTTAGTCTCAGCATGGGTCCGCTTCTTCCCCATTTGAGGTATTCGGCGTCGCGGGGCGTATCGCTGCAAGGTCTATCAGAGCGGATACTCTGACACGGCTTGACCTTAACCACGCTGTTCGCGACAGTCGCGTAGTCGAAATTTGACATTGATGCACGGACCCACGGTGAATCGTTTGGCCTCGCGTCCGGTGTGCTAGGCCCAGAAAGGAGGGGCTAGTGCAACCCTGCATCGAGCTCGTCGCGGAACTCAAGGGGATCTCCGGAATAGTGAGTCAACACAGCGAAGCTCTTGTTGTCTATGAAAGGGGTCATCTGCATCTTTTCATACAACAATTGGAATTTTCCCGTGGTCATTGATTCCAGTACTCGCCGCCGCTGCTCAGCAAAGCTTCTCCTCTATCTACCCCGCATCTCTGTAGTACCTGTTTGAGGGCGAGCAGCTGGAAGGATCAAAACATCACGATAGCAGCTATGGCGTCCACAGTTTCAACAGCCAACGACGAAGATCCTAAGGTCTCCATCACACCACTTCTGAAGCGACTTTGGCACGAAACAGCGTCAACAAAACCTACTGCAGACGAAATTGCTTCTGCTCTGTCCTTAATCTTCACCAACAGCCTCTCAGAAGTCCAGATTGGAGCCCTATTGACATGTCTTCATTTCACAGATGAAGACAGACAGGCTGAAGTACTTGCCAAATGCTCCAAGGCTATGAGAGACTTCTCTACCAAGATCGACTTTGATTCGCTCAACCAAGTTCTTCAGAAACGTGGCAGAAAGGAGGGTAACTACCATGGAGGCCTGGTACGTAGCTCACGGTGTTTTTCAATGCGAGGCTCCTGTAAACGTTTTCGAAGAGACGTATCGTCTTTGTAGAGACGTATTGTTCGACATTTCGCTAATCCGTGTGCAGGTGGACATAGTTGGTACAGGAGGTGATTCGCACAATACATTCAACATCTCGACGACTTCTTCCATCCTAGCCAGTGCGCTATTGATGGTAGCAAAACACGGTAACAAGGCATCGACCTCGCGCTCAGGCTCAGCAGACCTTCTGGCTTGTGCACCACCGAAGGCACCCATCATCACCGCAGTTGCGCCCAGGACCATTAACGAAATCTACTCCGAATCCAACTATGCCTTCCTCTATGCACCGATCTTTCACCCAGGCGCCAGGCACGCAGCGTCGATTCGCAGACAGCTCGGCTGGCGCACTATCTTCAATCTCCTTGGACCCCTTGCAAATCCCCTACACGATCAGATCGAAGCTCGCGTCCTCGGTGTAGCACGTAAAGAGATTGCCCCTGACTTCGCCGAGGCGCTTCGCCAATCCGGCGCAAGGAAAGCTCTGGTTATGTGTGGCGACGAGGAGCTGGACGAGCTCTCTTGCGCAGGACCTACACATTGCTGGCGCCTGCAGGAAAATTCTTCGGGCGAGGTCGACATCAACTTTTTCAAGCTTTCTCCTGCCGACTTCGGCTTACCGGAACACCCCTTGAGCGAGGTCTCGCCCGGGCAGTCACCAGAGAAGAATGCTGAGATTCTGATGAAGATCTTGAATGGGGAGGTCTCGCCTGATGACCCTATCCTGCACTTTGTTTACATCAACACTGCTGCCCTGCTTGTGATCAGTGGAATTTGCGACGCAGATACGAGTAATATGGGTGAAGGTGATGATGGTAATGTGATCAAGGAGGTTGGCCCGGGTGGCGGCCGTTGGAAGGAGGGTATCAGGAGAGCGAAGTGGGCTATCTCGAGTGGCGAGGCTTACAAGCAGTGGCAAAACTTTGTCAAGGTCACCAACAGGGTGGCTTAGTAGGCCTACCTTGACACTCGTAGAATAGGCTGACAGATTAGCCGGAAGCGATCTCACATGGGTAATGGCACAGACCCTGCATATTTCCTAATAGGACAATATTCATGCTTATATCTTCAACATCAAGCCTGGGTACTGTGAAGTTTGCCCATGGTCTGCAAGTAGCGATCGCAGCTTTCATTCCAGAGAGGTTTTCTATGGGTGCTGTTCAAAATCTTGCATCGTGCTTGTTTAAATCTATACTGTACATGATCTGGTATTTATACAATGTGTGCTCAAATCAAGCCTCATGAATCGGTGTAGATGCGCTCAAAGCCAGAGCGAAGCACTGGATGAAGATGCCAGGACTAATGAACTGCTGTCTGTATTTAGCCAAATGTTCTTGGATTCGCTTGATTTGATCGAATGCTAATGTTGTTGATTATAATATTCCGCCATCGGATACTCTTTTGAGTCTGCGTGCGATGTAAAGGTCTGCGACAATTGCCCAAATGGCTTGTCGAAGCTCGATGGCAAGGCTGACTTCTTGAACAGACAGACCACATCGCGAACAAGTTAACTTAGGTAGATGATGCTCAATAATCCTGTAGCACCTATAGTAGACCACGCAGCACACAAGCTGATGGCCAGGCTGCGCTCCAGGACCCTATCGCGGCCCTTCCGGGGCGTGGCGTCGCGCCCAACCAGCTGAACCGCTGCCGCACGTCTCGAAGAGGCTGGCTACGTATACATCAGATCGTATTCAGCACTGAAGCCTAAAAGATCAAACAGTCCGTGGATGTCGGTGCATGTAGATATTTGTAAAGAAGGGAATGTTTTGAAATGTCGGCGAGACAAGCAGCTTCGCAGGGTGGACGGTCATCGTGGTTCTGGACCTTCATCTTTCCGCGGGTTGGGCCTTTTACGGGCCGCGCACATGCCGTCTTCAGCCCCCACGAGATACTGCCCTGCAGGGTCCAATCCTATTCTGGAGAACCTTCACTCCTTCAGCAGCGTTGACCCACACAGAAGTATTCTCCATAAACGTCCTTGTTATTCTATTGGATACCTCCGACGATGCTTACTCGATTTCGTCTTCGCTTATTGATATCTTGTCTTGTCCTGGAACGTGCGATCGACTGGCTTGCAGATGGCCGCCACATTTATAGTGTATGAGCATGGGATTTCTCAAGTGGATGATCTTTTTCCTTCTGGGTGAGCGCGTGGAGAGCTGAAGCTGTTCTTTCCATTCGAGTATAATCAGCTCTGGTGCTGTTCTGCGCTGAACTGCAGTTGAAGCGTTGGTTCTCCTTCTACCCACCGAATCGAGGCACTTTCAGTATGAACTACATACCTTCGGCATTGCGGCCACAGGGTCGAGAGCGTGTGCGCAGTGTGGAAGATGGACTGTCAGGAAGCACATTGCCCATGGCTTTTGGAACACCTACCCAAGCGGTGATCAATCCAGTGGTATGAAACCGGAGTCCCTATAGCAAAATGGTGTCGGCTGGCATGTGGGCATTATGCGCGCTCTCCAGACCTCGCCTGAACATTTTGCTATATTGCCTTTGATGTATCAGATGACTGATTGAGAGCAGACGATGGAGAATGATCACAATAGCCAGCTTGCCGACTTCAGACATATGGTCGGCATCCACAGCACTAGAGGCTTCTTCGGCGCTGCAGACACAACACATAACAACCTGCATTTTGACGGACGTGCCGCACCAAATCTTGGCATCTATAACCGCGTTTGCCACCGCGAAGCCCAAGCCAAGCGTGGCTACAAGCTGGCATCCTTTTTAATCAACGGTTGTTTGGGACTTCAAGTGATTGTAGCCGCCGCTTTAACAGCGATGGGTGCCGCCAACACCAACCATGTTTCCATCACCGCATTTGGAGCTATCAATACTGTAATTGCAGGGATTCTCACATATCTGAAGGGCTCTGGACTGCCGAATCGTATTCGCTGGGCGGAGAACGAGTGGAAAAAGGTCCGCGAATATATCGAACAGCGCGAGCGCGATTTCTCACGTCCTGACTGCAGACTAGATATGCACGAAGTAGTTCAAGTCATCGAGGCTATGTACGAGGAGGTGAAAGCTGACATTCAGAACAACACGCCAGATGCATACATCAGTATGAGCGATCTGCGCAACCGGGGGCAACCAACCAATCCTCAGATCCCAAGATTACAGGACCTGATGAAAGGCGCGCAAAATCAAGGACAGAGCAAGTTGCAAGAGCTGGAGCTGAAGTACGGACATAAAGTTACAGATTTCCTTGAAAGTCTGGCTCACAAAGAGGAGGAGAGGTTGAAGAAGCTGGAGAGTGAACTCGAGGCTACAAAAGGGAGAATGGTGCAAGCAGGACAAAATGCGGTACAGAGCGGGAGAGACTGGGGAAATGATATGCAAGAGAAGGGCATCGGATTTGCAGAGCGCGAAATTGATCGTGCCTGTGCAGACCTGACACAGCACCGTAATGATTTCGAAAGGAGTGTGACAGCCACTACTGCGAATGTGGTCCAAAGCGGTCGAGATTTGGAGCAGGATCTTGAGAAGAGGGGCCTTCAAGTCGCCCAACGCGAGATTGAACATGCGCGTGGGGATATTGATCAAGGACGCAAAGAGATCGAGAGGGGTATTGACAATGCAAGAAACGGAATTTCACAGCTTGGACGGTCTCTGGGACAACAAGCAGAGAACCAAGGTGCTCGAATCATCGAAGCACAGCAAGAAATTGAACGAGAAGCACAACGGGTACGAGAAACCACAAACCAAGCTCATGAGAGCGTCAACGTCGCCGCAGCCGGCATCAGAGGATTTGCAGACAGCATGCAGCGAATCGGGAAAGCAGTGCAAAACGAACTACCCCAGCATAAGCGTACATAATTTAATGACATAATTTAATGACATTTATTTATATCATGTCTTCATTCTCGGCTTTCTCTTTAGTAGCAATGTCACTATCTCAGTTCTCCACAGAGAATCCCTCGGCCAAATTCAAGCCACAGGATTCCTCAATGCCATAGTGTACCGTGTAAGTCTTCATAATTCCTCCACATATTCACTCTCACCCACATCCCCGCCCCGTCAGCGTTCCTACAATTATAACCATACAGTCCTACAGGAACTATAAACCTAACAATTGAAATACAAAGTAATCATGTGTTTAGAGTTTGTTATAGTACGCGTAGGGAAAAGGCCTTCCGTTACGTCCTAAGATGTTGGCACGAAGATGCTTGGAGGATGGGTAGCCAGCGGTCTGGGCGAGGTTGATCCAGTATCGGGGCCCGAACAGTAAGCTACAAAAATCAAAGGTGTGGCATGTTGGGGGAAGGGGGTCATTGGGCGTGAAGTCGCTTGTCGCAAACACTATTGTGTTCATCCGTGGGTGTGGAATTGGGAGCCGGGAGAGATGGCCGGTCAAATGTAGTACGGCGATTTCAGTGCGAACAACAGTGGGTGAATAGTGGCTTCATGTTATTCGTACGGTCCTTGTTTACTCAGACTTCTGTCGGTATGCTCACAAAGTGATATTCTGGATGTGAAGCTTATGGTGGGATCTGCTCAACGCCTTTGCAGTGATCCACCAAAGCCTTTCATCAGAGCGAAACCTACTATTATTCCCATACCAAAGACCACCACTGTGTTTGCAGAAACACTCGCCGCTTTACTGCCTTGATTCAACCTTCTCGCCTTTTCAGCATATTCCCTCTTCCTTTTTTCAACATCGCGCTGCTGGCTCTCAACTCCTTCTAGCCTGATGGTCGGAGCATCCACATACTCTCTGACCAATGGGTCGTCGTTCTCACTCAAATCGACCGAGCCGGCCTTACTATCGCCTTGATCTAATGGACATCTGATGTTCAAGCCTCCAAAAACCCCCTCTTTCCCCTTATGCCTTTTCGAGTCGATACCCTCTGGTATCCATTCCTCCAGTGTAACAACGGGCAAAGTTCTGAACACCAGACCCATCCACATCTCCAACAGATTCAGCAGCAGGGCCGGATCGTCCATACCTGGCAGTGCGTGGCCGCCCATATTTGGCGAAGGCAGAGTGGCTAGGACGCCAATAGCATTATAGATGGATGACTGTAGCGCATGATAGTGTAAGCTAGGATTGTCGCGTCGATAACGAAAGTTGAGGTGCTGAGCGATACGAGGGCGTAGCGAAGATGCTTGACCGACGTAAATGCGTACGCGCTTGTCGAGACCAAGTATGCCGTTGAGATAGATGGCGCGAGTGTCGGCACGCAAGTCGCCAGCTATGAGTTTGAGTCTACTGCGATGTCAGCATTGCGTGATTGTAGCATTCAGCCCAATTCGTCATAAAGGCGTAGTTGTTGATGCTGGAATAACAGACGTTGGACAAGCATTCGCTGGCATACGGACAGTGAGGGTTATTGAAGAGGTACGCTGACCATGCACCAAGACTACAATGTTTATCTGAACACAAAAGGCGCCTTTCTTGAAAGATGATCAGACTTTTCCAGAACATTCACGCTTGATCGTCTAGTGAAGAAACAAAAAATCTTGAACCTACGCATCAAGACTCCAACGTCCGTTCAGGAAGGACCAGACTTGAGGCCTCACACAACGGAAGCAGAAGTCATCTAGCCTAGGGTGGCGCTCCACCCATTTGCTATACCGAGCATAGTATTTCGAATCCTGGTCTTTCAATCTGGCTATGATGTGGCGCAATATCTCTTGTGCTTGGATTTGCGCTGGTGAGTATTGCGCAGGAAGGTCGTTCATCCTCTCAATTCTTGGTATGGCGAAAGATGTCGAAGTTGAGACTCTTGTCTGAGCTGTATGCGCGTCGCTAAGTGCATCCTGAGAGCTCGTCATGTTGCATAGAGTGACGGCTTTTCAATCGTAGCCGCGAAAGCTGCAGTGATTAGGCAGGCGCTGAACCTGGTTAGTGTGAAGGCAGCAAGGGGCGAATGTCGCAATGGAGTTGTCCGAGCTTAATCGTGCGCATCTGCTGCCTGTTGCTGGACACGCTGAATGACACGGTCTCAGACAAGTGGCATTGAGCGACAAATCATGGAAGAGGTTAGATGAGGCTCGAGAACTTAGCGGTTAATCGAATTGCCCGTTAGGGCAGGAAATGTGATTTGGTGTCGATCACAGGCGCCCCTCGGGATGGGTACCCATGCAATGAGCTGAATCCTTCAGCAACTGTCTTGAGCTGCCGTGGAAAGTGCAGAGCTATGATGAATGAACACAGATAGTCGTATAACGCGTTATACACAGCGCCGAGTTGACACTCCCTTTTTTACCTATAAGCGGCATCTCGCAGCGGGGCGGCCACAAGTCCACGGGGCCATGAGCTGCTATTGTGCTCAGTGCGCTTCGTCGAGCCATACAATAACATAGCTTGATACTCAATTCAGCAGGAGGCATCTTCATAAAAGACATCAATCTGTTGTGTATGCGGTCAGACTTAACGAAGATGGTTGCCTTGATGCACTTTGCAGGCTCAGTTTCGAGATTCGCTAAGATCTAATCTTATCTTGATTTGGCCCTGACCCCTGCTGCTAGAGGCCAGAGCATCACATCAACGTTGCAGGATCCTAACAGAACACGCAACAGTCCGCTCCAACCACTCAATCCCTGATCTTGTTTTCGTCAGTATTTCTGCGGGTATTGGCGCAATCACTGCATAAGCAAGATGGCAAGTGCCTCCCTGCAACAACTGCGCAAACGCACCTGCCCGAGCCTAAACCACTGACTTCATTGCAGGCGAACGTAATAGCGAACTCTGGTCACGATGATATGATTGTACGTCTACGTTTCACCTCGAACGCTTCACGAACGCCGCGATATAGGTCTTTCCATTCTGCGAGGCCGAACGAGACAATGCGCTATGGCTGCCAGAGAGGTTGATTTGCTGTCAATTGAAGCTGACGAAGCTCAGCACGATGCCGTTCTGGACTATTATGGCAGGCGGTTAGCAACATGCTCTTCGGACAAGACAATCAAGATCTTTGAGGTCGAGGGCGAGTCGCACAGGCTGGTCGAGACATTGAAGGGGTATGTCACCGAGGGACATTGGACATGAGTTTTTGTTGACAGCGTTGTAGACACGAGGGTGCTGTTTGGTGTGTGGCATGGGCGCACCCCAAGTACGGCAACATCCTTGCTTCATCATCATATGACGGCAAGGTCCTCATCTGGCGCGAGCAAGGCGGCGCCTGGCAGAAGATTTACGATGTCGCCCTCCACACCGCATCTGTCAACCACGTTGCCTGGGCGCCGCACGAGGCCGGCTGCCTTCTCGCTTGTGCTTCCTCCGACGGCAACGTTTCGGTCCTCGAGTTCAAGGATCACAACTGGACCAACCAGATCTTCCAAGCCTGTGGCTCCGGCGTGAACAGCGTTTCGTGGGCACCAGCTGTCGCACCTGGCCAGGTCGTCAGTGCTAGTGGGAACCAGGCTGGCGCTGCACGACGATTCGTCACGGGTGGTAGCGACTGTCAGGTCAAGCTTTGGGAGTTCAGCACAGAGACAGGGAGCTGGCAAAACACACAGATCTTGCCCGGCCACACAGACTGGGTTCGTGACGTCGCCTGGTCACCAACTGTTCTCTCCAAGTCGTACATCGCTTCTGCGTCTCAGGACAAGACTGTGCGCATCTGGACATCATCGGATCTGCGTATGTACAGAACACTTGATGGAAGATACTTACACTAACTACTACCAGACGAATGGAAATCCACGGTCCTCAACGTCGACGCCGCCGCATGGCGCGTGAGCTGGAGCTTGAGCGGCAATGTGCTCGCAGTCAGCACTGGCGACAACAGAGTCAGTCTGTGGAAGGAGAGGCTGAGTGGTGGATGGGACTGTGTCAAGACGATTGAAGAGTAGAACGTAATCAAGGCAGGGACTGCTATACCTGCACCAGAAGTGCAAGGATAGAGGCGCGCCTGGCCTGGAATGGTTGCTGGCAGATACCAAACAAGATATAAGGCTTCAACGACAAGATACGACCATCTCATTTCTGTATTCTTGTTTACTTGCTGACGGCTCTCGAGCTCTGAACTGAATTTGCCGGATCAATGAATGTTGCCAAAGACACGATTCCATATCTGGAACATAACACCGAACTCTCAATCGACTTGTGTGGTCATAGCTAGAGTTCTAGAGTTCTCAGGACACTCCTTTGAAAGTGGAATTAACACATGCAAATTATGCACATGCACCGCCTGGCGCTTCCCCAATACAGAAGTGGGTCTCGTGCCATGTCAATCCTTCAGAGGGGCGGGACAAAGGTCTCGATCCGCTTGTAACATGCACACACACAGAATTACGGTACCTTGACTGTGATGGTTGCTTCGGCGTTGTAGGTATTGATGCAACGACCGACAAGCCGACAGACATGCGCTAGTGAACAGCGACGCCCCGGGTACCAAGCTGTCAGCGGCAAACCACACACGCCTCTGTCTCCAGATCTAGCCCACCATGAATGTGGGGAGTTGATCAATGAGAAGGGAAGTTGAGCATTAGGTAGTGGGCTAGCAAATGACGACAGAACAAGCGAGGGACACTAGGGACGAACAGGTCAAGGTTGTGCCCCTCAACAACCTGTGGTGACTGGCATTCTTGCTGCACATGCGCCTTTCCTAAGCGACAAATCCTGGTACAGATACGGATTACAGCCCGAATAAATAGAGGTCAATTGCTTGAGCATTGCGAGTTTCTCCACGCTCCTTCTCCCTCTCTCACCACTTTTACCGACGATGTCTATCATCGACACCACCAAGGACCTGTCGGCACTATTCACGCAGCAGGTCAAAGCCACACCTGATGCCATTGCGCTAGAAGACGAGAAGAATACATACACATACCAGCAGCTTCACGACAAGGTCGCCGAGCTTGCTTTGCAGCTCCGGCAACATGGCGTGGGCCGTGACAGCTTGGTCGGTGTACTGCTCCCACGCTCTGCCGACTATGTCATCGCCTGTCTGGCAGCACTACGAGCGGGTGGTGCTTTTCTGGTCCTTGAACTAGCTTACCCGCCAGACTTGCTTGCAGATGTGCTTGAGGATGCGCGACCGACGGCAGTGGTAACCATCAGCGCCGAGGTTGGCAAGATGTCGGCCAAAGTTCCACTTTTGGTGCTTGATGAACAAGAATCAAAGTCAAATGGCCACGTGGACGAGTCAGAACTACCATCTCTACCAGAAGATACGGATCTTGACCGGTTGTGCTTTGTGGCCTACTCAAGCGGCACCACTGGTAAACCTAAGGGCATTGCCAATCCACACAAAGCGGCTGTGCTCTCGTACAACCTTAGATTTGGCTTTTCAGACATCCAGCCTGGTGATCGAGTTGCCTGTAACGTCTTCTTTGTATGGGAGATTATCCGGCCACTTCTGCGCGGAGCAACAGTCATTGCTGTTCCCGATGAAGCCAGCTATGATCCCCGTATGCTTGTTGATCTTCTCGGCAGTAAGAAGGTCACCGAAACTCTTTTCACACCGACCTTGTTCGCCGCTGTACTTGCCCGTCACCAAGCGCTGGAGACGCGCCTTCCCAACCTGAAGACCGTATGGCTGAATGGCGAGGTCGTTACTACCGATCTTGCCAGGCGAGGAATCAAGGCTCTGCCGAAGACTCGACTTCTTAATGTTTACAGCGCCTGTGAGACGCACGAGATTGCCTGTGGAGACATAAAGGAGATGCTCGGACAACTTGACAAAGATGCTGCTTACTGCCCAGTCGGTCCGCCTATTATTGACAAGAAATATGTCTACATCCTCAACGAAAGTGGTCAGAAGGTGGACGAGGGTGAGAGTGGTGAGCTGTTCATCGGTGGCCATCTCCTCGCCCGTGGCTACCTGAATCTTCCTGAAGTAACAGCGAAGGCATTCACACCCAATCCGTTCAGCTCCCAAAAGGGTGCACGGATGTACAGGACGGGAGACAAGGCTAGACTACTGCCGAACGGCCTCCTCGAGATCACTGGACGCGTTGGTGCCATGATCAAGATTCGTGGATACTCGGTCGTTCCTGGCAAGGTTGAGAGCGAGATCCGCAACCATTTGGCCGTTAGCCACTGTGCTGTCGTTGCTCATGGTGACGGAATCGACCGGCAATTAGTTGCTTACATTGTCCGCGACAAAGACTCCTCTGAAGAGCGACCAGTCGTCGAGATCGACAAGGCAGGGCGCAGCTCGACTGCCCGCCGCATGTTGCAGGCGTATCTTGCACACTACATGCTGCCGGCCCTCTGGGTTGAACTGGAGACGCTTCCTACCAACGATGTGTCTGGAAAGGTCAACACCAAGGCTTTGCCCGCACCACGATCGAGTTCACCCACTGGAAGTGCTCGCAAGTACGAGCAAAGCCCTATCAGCATCGAGCAGATCACAACAATCTGGGCTTCCATCTTGAATATTGACGCCAGCTCCATCACTCCCGAATACAACTTCTTCGATCTTGGAGGTCACTCACTCTTGCTTGCTGATCTTGCAGCGCGTCTGTCAAACACCTTTGGTTTCCGAGTTCCAGTTGCCCGTCTGGCGACACCTGCGACTCTCAATGGGCATCTCGACACTGTTAGGAAGATTCGAGATGGCAACACTGCGGAGATCCAGGAGAACCTACCCGCCGTTCTCAAGGCTGACTCCGTTCTGGATAAGGATATCCAGCCCAAGGATGCCAAGTTTGTCGCGCTCAAGGATGCCAAGACAGTACTTCTCACTGGTGTCACCGGTTTCTTGGGTGCCTTCCTCCTTCGAGATCTCCTTGAGCATACATCTGCCACCATTATTTGTATGGTTCGTTTCGCAGATGCCTCCCAGGACGATGTTCCGGCTGCCATAGCAAGGATCCGTAGCAATCTCCTGGATTTCGGCTTGTGGAGTGACTCCATCATGGAGCGTGTTGAGATCCTACCTGGTAATTTGTCTAGGAGGCGATTTGGCCTACCCCCAGATACCTTCCAGGAGCTGGCCGACCGTCTTGATGTCATCATTCACGCTGCTGCTACCGTCAACTTGGTCTACCCATATGCCGCTCTGCAGAAGCCTAACGTTGGCGGAACAAAAGAGATTCTCCGTCTCGCCAGCGCTGGCGGCGTCACTGTCCAGTACGTCTCAACAAACGGTGTGCTCCCTCCCGCAAAAGGCCGCGAGGGTTGGTCAGAGGACAGCATGCTTGGTGTTGAGGACGTCCCTACTAAGCTCGCCGACGGATATGGTCAGACCAAGTGGGTTGCTGAGCAGCTTGCACTCGAAGCACAGAAGCGTGGATTACCATTGAAGATTCATCGTCTCGGAACCATCAGCGGACACAGCGAAACCGGTGCAGCAAACGCCTGGGATCTGCTGACTGCCCTGATCGTCGAGTCGATCCGAATCGGCCACTACCCAGACGTCAAGGGCTGGCGCGCTGAAATGACGCCTGTCGACTTCGTCAGCAAGGCTATCCTCCATCTCAGCGACCAGGTCGCAACCGATCAGACTGTCTTCCACATTGGCGACCCCGACCCAGTCGATATCAGCAAGGTCTTTGAAGACGTCGAGAAGCTCGGCTACCCCACTAAGCCTCTTGCCTTCGAGAAGTGGGTCGCCCTTTGGGACGAGAAGCGTGGCTCAGCCAAGGGAGGTGTCGGTGCTTTCACTGTCGACATTCTCCGCAGCGGTATGCCGAGCATCGAGTTCCTGCGCGACGTCGTCGTTCTCGACAACGCAAAGACGCGCCCTCTCCGCTCCGCAGTCGAGCGCCCCAAGGTCGACGAAGCACTCCTCGAGACCTACACCCGACACTGGTACGCCCGTGGTTGGCTCGCGCAGCCACCCCGCAGCCAGAACGCCGTTGGCGGCGTAGCCCGCACTCTTCCCCGCCGCGGACCCCTCTACGGCAAAGTCGCTATCGTCATGGGCGCATCGTCTGGCATCGGCGCCGCAACCGCCGCAGCCCTGGCCCGCGAAGGCTGCTACGTCGCTCTAGCCGCGCGCCGCATCGACGCCCTCGAGAGCCTCAAGAAGCGCCTCACCATCCGCGAAGGCAAGATCATCACGCACAAAACCGATGTCACGGACAAATCGCAGGTCGACGCCCTCGTCGCCGCCGCAGAGAAGCACCTCGGCCCCGTGGACATCTTCGTCAACGTCTCCGGCGTCATGTACTTCACCATGATGGCCAACGTGCTAACGGACCAGTGGAACACAACCGTCGACGTCAACTGCAAGGGTATCTGCAACACGATCGCGGCGGTGGTGCCATCTATGCTTTCCCGCGGCAAGGGCCACTTCGTCGCCATCTCGTCGGACGCCGGGCGCAAGGTATTCCCGGGGCTGGGTGTCTACTCAGCCAGCAAGTTCTTCGTCGAAGCGACGCTGCAGGCGCTGCGCGTCGAGACAGCGGGCACGGGTCTGCGCGTCACGAGCGTGCAGCCGGGCAACGTCGCGACGGACCTGCTGGGCATGAGCACAGACAAGGAGGCGCTGGCCAAGTACGGCGAGCCGAGCGGCGCAAAGGTGCTGGATCCCGAGGATGTCGCTGGGAGCATTGTGTATGCGCTCAAGCAGCCGGAGCACGTCGCGGTCAACGAGGTGATGATTGAGCCGCGAGACGAGCCGATTTAGGTGAATCCATTAGGATGAGTCGATTTAGTTTGGATTCAGTACGTTGAGTCGATGTAGATGAATTCAGTTGGATAAGACGGATTAGATTAGACGCAGCGGGACCAGCTGAAGCTGATGATGATGAGAAGAGTAGAAGAGTAGAAGAGTAGAAGAGTAGAAGAGTAGAAGAAGGAAAGAGATGTAGAATGAGAGAAAGGAAACTATTCCCGTGCACTGCGCATGTTTGTGCCAAGGAACGAACGAAAGAAGACAGGAGCGGAGGGGAAGGAAGGAACCTTGTTGTTATTTCTTCGACGTGCCATGTCGTGGTACTTCTCTCATCCACATTGTAGTAGTTATCAGTGGTGATACACATACCTCCCATCCATCCATCCATCTATCCATTCAGATTCCCTCGTGGATAAATTGACTGCATTGATTTGAATTGAGTCGAATTGAGCTGAACACGCCTTACCGCACCAGTGAAAAAGAAGTAACAAGTATCCAGAAAGAAACAATATTTTCTCTCTCTAGGCTTTTTGAATAAAAAAAAAGAAGCAGAAAAAATATCAGGAAAAAGACTTAACCCCCAAAACTCTCAGCCCTCACCCTCTTCTGCGCTCTGCCCCCAACGATCCCAAAGTCCTGGCTCCCTCTCGCCTCCCGAATCTCGCCTCGACTCCCGCTCTTCCGCAGCCCACCACCACCAACACCAGCACCACCACCGACACTAGCGCTGACACCCCTCGCATTCTCACCCGGCCTGCGCCGCCTCGTGAGCTGGTACCCGCGATCGAGCTCGACCTCAATGGCGCAGCGGATTTTGAGGGCCGTGACGGCAGGCCAGACGGAGCGCTCGCCCTTGCAAATCCAGTAGTCGATAGCGTCCTTTGTGGGGTTTTCGAGGAGGCGGAAGAAGTCTGCGGGGGAGAACTGGGGCACAAGAGTCAGGGAGGCGGCGGGGATGTTTTCGTCGAGGAGGAAGCGGCGGATTGAGGGGCTGAGGTAGCCGAGCTCGTCGAGCTGGTGCAGGCGGTGTTGGATTTCCAGAACCACGAGTTTCAGCAGGGGCATGCTGAGTTTCCAGCGGCCGTCTTGGCGTGGGTCTGGGTGGTGTAGGTCGGAGCGCAGGAAGGGCGCGAGGTAGGGGCGGGCTTGGGAGACGATGAAGTGGTTGACGTTGTAGAGCTCGGCAATGCGGTGGAGGGGTGACTGGCGGTCTTGGTACGAGGCGTGTGTCCAGGGGCGGAAGGTGGTTTCCAGGGCTGGGCCCCATGGGACGAGTGCGCCGGATTCGTCCTTGCACATGAGGACTACGGGGTTGTAGAGGGTCGAGGAGGCGGTTGCGTTAGAGGCGAGGGCGGCGGACCAGATGAGCTGGATGTGTCAGTCAGTCCAGTCGAGTGCAGTCTGTGGCTGTCATGCTGCTTACAACATTGGGTGCAGTGAGGTAGTTGAGCAGGTTTGGCACACCACCTCCACCACTAGTAGTCACGGTGATGTTCAGGACCCTCTTCGTTTTAAGGTATGCCTCTTCGAAAGTCAGGTCTCCCACATTTGCACGCAGAAGCTGCTCCAACACGCCAACGTCAAGGAAGTGGCCTTCGGTCCACCACCGGCGGACACGGCGCGTTAGTGTTTCAAACCAGCCACTGCCTTTGGAGCCTTTGTTTGTTGAGCGCCTCGTGAAGGCGCTGAGATCAATGTTCTTCCCATTGAGAAAGTCCAGCAGCTCGTCCTCGGTGTGCACGCCAACCAGCGCTGCAATGATGGCGCCTGTGGCCGTGCCAGCGATGATACGAGGAAGGAGCCCTCGCAGGTGGAGGGCCTTGACGACGCCCAGATGGCAGATGCCAAAGATCTGGCCGCCTTGCAGGACCAGCACTGATCTGCCAAAGGCCTGGCGCGTGTCGTGCAGCACGTCCAGCTTCGCCTGGATGGTCAGGCCCGTGTCGGAGCTCACCGACGTCGGGTAGTGGGTGAGGTATTCGACGGCCAGGGCGACCTGGGTGACATAGTCCTCGATCAGGAGCTTGGTGCCACCGTAGGCGCGGTTGAAGAGGCGCGGGGCGGTGATGTTGCCCAGGTTGCGGACGAGGCCGCTGCGCATCAGGCCGATCAGCGCCAGGACGTCATCGTCGTCGTAGGCCTCGAGGATGGAGGAGAGGCGCTGGTGGATGAGGCGGTAGTTGTAGTACTTGCTGGTTGCATTCTGGCGCCAGAGGTCGTAGCCCTGCAGCTCGTCGAGGTGGTAGGCGGCAGCCTCCCATTCCTCAAAGCAGCGCGCATCGGCAATGGTCTCGAGCAGCAGGTCGCGGGGGCTCTTCTGGGTCCACCAGGCAAGCAGTCGCTGCAGCATCCGTGTCAGTAGGGGCAGCAGCGCAGCAGCGCAGCAGTGCAGCAACACAGCAGGGCGCAAGGCAACGCACCCGCAGCCAGAAGTGGACAATCTCAGCAAAGCAGCCAGCGACGCTCCAGAGCAGCGCGCCGGCCATAGTGACGGCGTCGAGGGGGTCGGCTGATGGCGCCACCGGGGGGCATGTCGTCGCGGCGTCGTCGCTCGGGTGCCGTCATGGAGAGCGAGCGAGCGAACGTTGCTTCGGCCGCTGCAGCAATTGGCATGTGAAATCTGGCCTGCGAGCCGCTGGGAGCCGCCGGGGGGAATGGCTCGGATGCGCCGGTGCCGCAGCCGACACGCGAGGGAAGGGAAGGGAAGGATCGCGGGGAGCGTCGCGCCAGCTGTGACCCATGACGCATCTGGACCATCGACGACGTTCAGTAATAAACAATTCCCTTTGTGTATGTGGATTCTTCCCTGCGCTTTTTGCATCTGCTAGTCCATCATGCCCGGCTCATCCCTTTGGCTGCTGCCGCCAGAAGCCCATCCCCTCAATCAACAGCTGCTAGCTCTGATCAAGCGAACAGCCTCGCGCTTTGGCTCGGCCGATCTCTTCATCCCACACATCACCCTGACCTCTGACCTAGTGTTGCCCTCGAGCTACAGCTCAGCACCACAGCAATGGCTCGACTCGCTACATCTCCCAGCTGGCGATGATGTGCACGTCAAGTTCGACAAGTTGGCCAGCGAAGATGTTTACTTCCGCAAGCTCTACATCAAATGCAGCAAGACTGCGGGACTCAAGGCCCTTGCTACAGCCTGCAGAAAGCAGCTCGCCGACTACGACGACGACGAGACGGCGAGCAACTGGGCGGAGAAGACGTACAATCCGCACGTAAGCCTGTTGTAGTAAGTCCACTGAGCTCCCTCGCCCAACACGGCATGGGTTGACCCCTGGACCCAGTCACGACTGCCCCCCCATCGACGCGGACGGACTTGGAGACACAAACAAGCTTGCTCGCGAGGAAGGCATAGACCTTGTAGAACCGAGTGAGGGGCTGGCTTGGACTGGAGGCCGCGTTGTGCTTGTTGCAACCCATAAACCGACTTCTGAGTGGCAGCCCATTGCCCAGAGAGTGCTCTGATGTGTCACTAGCCGAATGATGGTGTCGAAATTTGCTGCAAATAACGAGATTTAGCATGTCTGATTGTCTGGTTCGAGCCTCACACTTTCGAGAATGTCGCTAGCCGTGCAAGGCAGTCGGTACTCTGCTGGTACGAGCCGCTTGAGGCTGTTGTGGCTGAACGAGAGTGGAGTCCCTTAGGCGCCGCACTTAAAACTTAGAGGTGACGCCAACGTAAGCCAGACGTCATTGAGGGGTAGCTGTCAAACGGCGACTGAGGAGGGGCATGTGTGACAGTGAGCCTGGTCTGCACATCGCTACCCATGTGTTCGTGAAATGACCTTACCAACACAATTTCATCACATGTATTGGGGCCGATAGGCAGCACTTGCATGGTATCATTTCAGAAGCGTTGCAAGTTCGTATAGTTATTTTCGCATTATCAATGTACAATACCGCATATGGTATCTGCGTGCTTATAGCTCGTTAGACATTAAGGAAAAGGAATACTCGATGCTAAGTGTGCATCTATTTCATGAAGCCACGCTTGCCATCGCCATCAGCGTCAACCTTGGGGTTGATCTTGTCCATCAAACTGGGCTTGGTCTTCTCGCCAGTGCTTGAGACGGAGCCATGGGTGTGAGTGTTGTGAGCGTCGGCCCTGGAGCGGTCCTCTGTGAGGGCCTCTGGAAGGTTGTCCTTGTTGGTGTGGGTGCGGTTGTCGCGAGCGAAGTCATTGTGCTGCTGGCCGTGGTGTCCAGCGATGCCACCAGCGGTGACTCCACCAACGGTGCCAGCTCCAGCCTCACGGTGGCCAGTCAGGCGAGAACCCTCCCGGTCGCTGCTGCTTGCGCTGCTGCTGCGGCGGCGGTGGTGGTGAGCAGCGGCACCAGCAAGGCCACCAGCGGCAGCACCGGTAGCGACACCTGCACCAGTCTTTCCATGCACGCCGGTGTTGTGGTAGTCACCGTGCTCGACACCACCGGGCACAGACTGGGGGTCACGCTGGCCCTCACGAATGGCGCCAAAGCCTCCGGCAGTGCCGGCACCAATGTTCTTGGGAACACCTTCGAAGGCGTCGTAGCGCTCCTCACGACCTGTGAGGGCACCACCCTTGGCCTTGAACTGCTCCATGGTCATGGCAGGCAGCGCAGTTGTGCTGTGGTGAGTAGCCTTGTTGTGGTGAACCTCATGAATGGGGACAGTGGTGTGAACAACATTCGGCTGAATGGTCTCCTTCTGGACAACGGGCTGAATGGTCTCATGGATGTGGTGATGGACGTGCTCACCGCCGATGGCAGCAGCAGCACTCTGGCTATGAGTTGTGGCATCTACGCGGCGCTCATCCTTGAAGCGGGCCTGCTCATCAATGAGGTTCCTCTTGGTAGTGTCGTGATCGCGGTGATCGAACTCGCGGTGCTGAACAGCACCGAGCTTAGCTGTGTGCTGCTCGGGTAGGACTTCGCGGTCCTGGACCGGTTGAACTGTACGGTGGTAGTGATCCTGGTGGACCTCCTTGTCAACGGCCGTCTGGACCTCCTCGTGAATGTGGGGCTTGACAACCTCGTGCTGCACGGCAGGAGCAACAGCCTCGTGTACGGTGGTGTCGTGATGTCCAGATTTGGACATGAAGTCAGTGATAGCTGCCTTAGCCTTCTCCATTGTGGTGGTATGTAGGTGATTAGTTGTTGTGTATGGGTAGAGAAGTTATCGGTGAAGACGTTTCAAAGACCGAGTAGTTTAGAAAATTGGTGTCAGATGATGGTATCATGATGAGTTCGAGCAGTAGCTTGCTGAACCATTTATACCTCTGCATCTGGGCGGCCTTCGTGCATACGCAGACCGACGTAATTGACAGGCGCTCATAGCTCATAGTTGGCGGAGCTTGTACGATGCCTTCCACGGCACGTCCAGCTAGTGCCATCGCCTAACGCCGACTAGACTTCTCAATGCATATGTGTGGCGGTGTTTATTGGCTCCATAAGCGTGAGCTCGATGGTGATGGCCCCGCGGTGTAGTATCAAAGGATGGTTCCGAGGGGCCTAACTCACCGAGAAGTGTTTGTTGATCTACGTCAACAATAGCCTCGGTCGACTGCACCAGCTCACTATCCATGTCGCTATGACGGCCGTCACGCTTGATGCAGTGCTGAAAAGCAAGTGGAAAATAGCAGTGGCCCAGTCCCTCACAGCTTCACAAGCTTCCGCAGAGGCAGCTGCAACGGGCTAGCCAGCTGCATCGCTTTCTGCTTCGTCTTCTGCTTCGCCACGTAGTCGCTAGCAAGCATCACACCATAGACAGCATTCTCATGATGCATCAACTCTGAGCACCATGGGTCGTGCCGAAAGAGGGAAAAAGGAGCTGTGACGATCTGCACTAGGATGGGTCGGTGATGTTACTTTGGAACCAGCGTCTGTGCGCATGCCAAAAACATGAAAGAGCGTCGCGGCGACCACCTTTTCGATGCTGCCCATCTCCACAGTCCGTGTTATCGGTACGCATCATGCGCGCTTTTGACTTGTCATAACCTGTTTCGCTCTGTACCCCAGCCAGGATGGTGTAGATGGAGACTCATGCACCGCAAATCATTCCTAACTCTTGGTACGCTATCACGATCAGCAGCGGAGCCGTCCGCTGTTGGCCACCTCATCTCTTGTCGTCATCCCGCCTTTGGCCACTGTGTACCGCGATGCTTATGGTATCGTCACGGCGGCTAAGTGGGCCTGACACGCTTCTGATGATCGCCGCGTGGTTGTTGCGCGACAAAGAGGTGCGTATCGCATATGCAACACGTCATTGAAGCACTTTGCTTCAGATCGAACCTCGATCACGTCCTCGTGTGAGTTCATCGTGATGGGAATGTCATGGCAAGGGGGAAAGTAGGCAACTCTGATGGTATGCTCCTCGTGCCTTCACCGTTACATTCGAAGGATGATGTCTAGAGCGCTCTGCCATACACTGGCGAGCCCACGGCGTCACCGAGCTGTAGGAGAGGCACAGGGCAGCGCTGTCACCGAGGGGCTTCTGGACTGTTCTCAAGGCGCCCCTAATGATTTACTGCCTTAGTAGCCTTACCTCCTCGTTCGACAGCGTTCTAGACAAGCGCGTTCCGTGCGTCATCGCCTTTAGACATCAGTTTTGTGCTTTTGAGAATCGTACATCTGTGCTTGCGGGAGTTCTGCACGCGTTATCTGTTCCCAGCCTCGTTTTGAAGTCGAAATTTTGTTTCTTGAAGGCATACACATTAGCTGTCACACTGTGTTTCCTTCGCGGCAATCACCATGCAGCAGAAATTGAAGTCCGTCTTTCGAAGATCCAGTAAATCAAGGAACTCCTCAGACCAGCACGAAATTAATATTCATTCCTCAAAATCAATCCCACCACGTGGTGATCGCCAACGTGCGTCCTCAGATAGACACGGTCGTCCCTCAGTCGATTCATCTGCGACTAGCCCTCTCCACACTGGCCGTAGCAGACCTGTCAGTTCAATCTACGACGACCCTCTCTACCGAACACGAACAGACTCGCTCGAGTTTGCATCCTCTACCGATCCCAATGGTGGCGCCATCGCGAACGATTACAAGGCCTATCTGCCTGCCCTCTCGCCGGTGAATGATGACCATGGCGACGAATACATGATGCCAAGTACAAACACACATCACAGAAGAAGAAGAAATGAATCACGGCACGAGGAAGACGTGGCAGATCGCAACATCGCACGATACAGCAGTTCCTTCGATAGCGGTCACCGTCAAGCTCATTCCTCGCATAAACAAACTTCGAGTGTTGGATCTGTTAGGGCCACATCAAACCCAGTTCACAATGGCGGCTATACTCGAAAGCACTCGATCGGTCACGATATCGTGAGGACTGGCGAGAGGCTTGATAACACCCGTGCGAGCATAGGGGCAACGACACACGATGGAAACTCACACAATAGATTGAGCTTCCCTCCCGGAAGTGCTCGAGGTGATCGTGGGATCGAGAGGAAGCCACTAGTGTCAGGGAGTGATACAGCTGCCTCCCATCCGGGAGATGACACCCACCACAGCCTGAATTCACACTCTAGCATACGTCATGCTACAGTGGATGGAAGCCGAAACGGAGATGAGACTTCTTTGGCAAGAAAGCTGCGTGAGGACGGAGTTGCAGACCTCAGGAATACGGTCGACACAGATGGAGATGTTACTTGGGCACCAGGTGAGCGATTTGTCTTTGATGTTTTTACTCCTGGTATACTGATCACTTGTGAAGCGGTTACACATGAAGTCATCAAGCCGCACCAGCACGAGATCGTCCAAAAGAAGACCTATCGCGAGATCCACAACTACGAATATTTTCATCGTATGCAGCCAGTCATAATGACAGAGGTCCTTCCCCCGCGTCACTGGATACCAAACCCAGACGGAGAAGGACTTATCGAGATCACTGCTGACGAGTTGCCTGCTCGTACTGGTGACAATCGATGGTGGTCGATATGCGAGCACTCGAATCCGCAGGTCATGCAGACAAAGTTGCCCAAATACCGCACAGAGCCTGAGATCATCGAAGCGGGGATGTTTATAACTGAGGAAGGATTTGAACGGAAAGAGACAATCATAATCCATCCGCCAACACTGGCCGACCTCAGTGGATATGGTGGGCCTGTGCAGGCCATGCATTTCGACCACAAAACTGGCGAGAGCTGGATGGGGGAGCTTACTACGATGGATAAGCTGAAACAACTTCAAAAGGAGCTTGACCGCGCGCCAGACGCACGAGCGTTCAATATGGACGGACTTGCAGAGAATCTGCCCAGTGTAACGCCGACCTCTGGCCGTAGAGGATCTGCTTCAGTACCAACTCGCAAGCCTGTGAATGGGCATGCTTCGCCCGTGAACGGTTCGAACGTTGAGCGTCAGATGAACGCTGTGTGAGCGATACAAATTGTTTGTTTTCGAGTTTACTGCAATTCTATTTTACCAAGTTTGAGCGAGGGGGCTGGTGGTGAGCATCTGATTGGCGACATTGAAAGCAAGCATGGCGTTCGGCAGGTTGCATAGCGTTTAAGAAATAATTCAACAGCCTCTTCTCACATAAACCTTGGTCTCGAAATCGAGAGGTGCTTTCATGCAGCTTTAAAGAGTCTGTTGTGCTGTCGCTCGCACCTACCTTCCATAATCAGCAGCGTCTTGGTTGCGTCACACTTTGATCAACAGCAATCATCCATGGACCAACTGACACCACCGCACAAGATGTACTCTATCCTCAAGACGCCCTCAAAACGAATGACGAAGGCTAGTAAGACGGTGAACCTACCTTTGAAATATCCCCAAAATTCAGTCAAAATTATCGCTGACAACAATTAATAGCACATCGCAACCAATTTCCCGGCAAGTTATAGATGAAGATTGACCGAAGCGCACGACTCACAACGCGATAGCCTCGAGCACGCAATGCTTGGGTGAGGAAACCTGTACACTTACCCATCGAGCGATATCGCTCTCAAAATTAGCCAGGTGTACAACTTGTCCCTTGGATGTCGCCATATTCCAGACCTCATGTCCATCGTCTTGGGCGGTTTGCCCGGCCTGCAAGCTGAAGAGTACAGCTCAGCTGCATTGTTCGCAGCTGTCCTGGGACTAGTCTATGCTGAATACAAATCAAGTTGCAGTACAGTATGTTACTGGGTGAGAAGTCTTCGAATACTCCGCTTAACTCACAGCATCCGTCGTCGTTGTCTGGAAGATGTCGTGTTGAAGAGTTCACGACACAAAGAGCACAGACTGCAGGATGTCCAATGCCCGACACGGTTCCCGCCTGTGGTTGGAGAGTGTGGGGTGCGTTCGCCCACTCGACCTGACAGCCTCTATCGCAACCTCAGAACAAGTCGCTGGGCCGATAGGGCCACGCAAGGGTAGGCGTCACCCAACGAATCCCGGCTTCAGATACAGTGCTGCAGTATTGTCTGACCACGCCGATGCAAGGGAACGTGGACACACCACGTTACGTACCGCGGCTAAGGTCGTCGCAACAGAGAACCCTGGAACTCGGGAACATGGGGCGTTGTATCGTTCATGCTCAGAGGATGAGATCTTCACCTGTGTGCGAGCTAGGGATCGGCTAAGGATTGGGATTTGATACAATCCAACACTATTCGATGTTCAGATAAGCCTGTGGCGGGAGACAGGTTGAATGAAGCCTAAGCCAACCTCTGAGCCCAGTGTTGCCAAGCTCAGCTCCAGGCCTGATGCCATGCTATGAGCGCTGCAATTGGAGAAGCTCGTAGGGCCAAGACAAAATCAAGAGTTGGAGGGATTTTTGAAGGTTGGGCCGTCAAAGATTCGGGGTGTCCGAGAGTGATGGCGCCATTGGAAGCCGTTACATCTACGAGCCCCAGAAATACTACATTTTACACTACAGGAGTTATGGGAGAACAGAGCTGGAAGAGTGCACGCGTTAGGATGCCCTGGAGCTGCCCCGCATCGCATGTTTTCCAACCTAGGTAGCAGCCTCGAACCAGACCCTGCAACACAACACCACGCTGCGCGCTATCCTGACCATGCTACACACATGATTTGCCGCAACATTCACAGCCATTGCACCGTTTTAGATCATCGTTTGTTTAGAGCAAAGCAGTAATGGTCAGCAGGCTGCATCGTACATAGAATGCAACGTGCAGTTGGGGAAGCGGCGCCACATTGATGAGCGGATATGCACGACAAGGTGTATTCCTAGGCTGACGCTAGGGCCCACACCTTACTGACCAGTAACCACAGCGGTTTCGCGGAGCGCATGCGATAACTTTCACCTCCAAGGCGGAGCCCGCGCTAGTGACCGAGTATTTGATCAACTTGCCGCGCGCTCTTCCTTCACTGCTCGCGTTCACGTTACACCAGCCGCGAACAGCCTTTCAGCCAGTTTCCCATCGCCACTAGTAGCATATGGAATTCACCGTGCAATACTTCTGTCTCCTACTTAAAGATCTTTGCTGAATATCGCGCACAAAATCTCTTGAGCGGCTCCCACGATGGCCTCCAGCGGCATCGATTACCTCCCAAATGCGCCCGGCGACACGAAACCTCAGGGTATCTCTGTTGACGAGGAGAAGAACTATGAGCGACGCAGCGATTCAGTCGGTTCCGTTAGACTAGTTCACGATAACACTCATCGAAAGCTCAAGAGTCGACACATTCAGCTGATTGGTATCGGTGGTACCATTGGAACCGCCCTCTATGTTCAGATTGGTCGAGGGTTGATGAACGGCGGCCCCGCGTCGCTGTTCATCGCCTTCTCGTTATGTAAGTCGTACATAAATCCACTCCGCCATGTGCAACAACTGACATCTCCAGGGTGTACTGTGATCCTAGCGGTCACCGTCAGTGAGGCTCCCCCATCCTGATTTTTCCCACGCAACATTTCCCATTGCGACAATGCCAAATCGTCTCTTATCCGCCAAAAGCACCACATTCCACACATGTCCAAATTCGGAAATCCGACTAATCCTATTTAGGCATTGCTGAGATGGTAACGTACTTGCCTATATCTTCCCCCTTTATTCGATTCGCTGGCCGGTTTGTCGACGACGCTTTCGGTGTTGCTGCTGGCTGGAACTTCTTCGTTTTTGAAGCCGCTCTTGTGCCATTCGAAATTGTGGCATGCAATGTCATCATCAATTTCTGGAGTGATGCTGTACCTGTTGGTGGTATCATTGCGATCGTGATTGTTCTCTATGGGTATGTATTGAATCCGCCGATACACACTCTGAGTGGGACTAACACGATGTTAGCGTGATTAACCTCATGGCTGTGAAATGGTACGGCGAAACTGAGTTCTGGGCAGCTGTTGGCAAGGTCCTACTCATCATCGGTCTCCTCATTTTCACCTTCATCTCTATGCTTGGCGGCAATCCTGAGAAAGATCGATATGGCTTCAGATACTGGAAAAACCCCGGTTCTTTCGCTCCGCTATACTACGGCGGCGACCTGGGCCGCTTTCTTGGCTTCTTGCAGTGCCTGATCCAGGCCTCATTCACCATCGCCGGTCCTGACTACGTCTCCATGGCTGCTGGAGAGACCGAGAATCCCAGAAAAGTGATGCCTCGCGCCTACAATGCTGTCTTTTACCGTCTCACCACCTTCTTCGTTCTCGGTTCGTTGGCAGTCGGCATCAACGTGCCCTACAACGACCCTGAACTGAAAGCCGCATTCGCCGATGGCAAACCCGGAGCCGCCGCCTCCCCATATGTCGTCGCTATGAACAGACTCCGCATCGAAGTTCTCCCCCACATCGTCAACGCAGGTGTACTGGCCTCTGCTTTCTCCGCAGGCAACTCCTACGTCTACTGTGCCTCGCGCTCGCTCTTCGGTCTCGCGCTCGAAGGCAAGGCTCCCAAGGTACTGACCAAGTGCACCAAGCAAGGTGTACCTTACCTGTGTGTTGCGGTGGTCTTGGCCATCTCTCTGCTTTCATTCTTGCAGCTGGGTGAGAACTCCGCAGTCGTGCTGAGTTGGTTCGTCAGCTTGGTCACAGCTTCCCAGCTCATCAACTTCTCGGTCATGTGCTACACGTTCTTGTGCTTCTACAAAGCGTGCAAGGTGCAGGGTCTGGACCGAAGGACGCTGCCGTACAGGGGAATCCTGCAGCCGTATGCTGCGTACTATGCGCTGACTGCGACATTCGTCATGACTTTTGTCGGTGGATATACGGTTTTCTTGCCTGGATACTGGGACGTGCCGAACTTCCTTTTCTCGTGAGTGCTACGCCCTTGCAAAAGTTTGACTGTGTACTAACAAGCTTTAGATACATGATGGTTTTCTTGTTTCCGGTGATTTTTCTCGGATGGAAGTTCGTCAAGAAGACGAAGAGGGTTTTGGCCCACGAGGCCGATCTTGTCACCGATTTGGCGGAGATTGAGGAGTACACTCGCAATTTCGTCCCCGTGCCTGAGACCAATTGGTTTAACAAGGGGCTGGACAAGTTGTTTGGTTAGTGCCTGACGTCAACCTGTTTGCAGACAGCGTGCGTGACCTGCGATGCACTTTGCTCTTTAGATAGCCTTTGCGTCCCCCTAGATTGATAAACACATATGCTCCATGTATAGATACCCATGCACATACACACAAAGAAAGAGATGAACGCACAGAAAGACCCACAAAACATTTCATTACACAGTGACTCTCTCATTTCGAAACGCCAAAATCAAACCCAGGGTATCATAACGCTCCCCAACTCCTTGCCCAACCCTCTACATCCTCCTCGAGACCCAGACCCTCCAATCCACCTCAAATTAAAAATGTAGGAATGTCATCAATCCTCGTAGCCTGAGTCTTCCCCTTCGCCTCACCCTCCTTCACGCGCTCAGCCTTCCTCTTCGCAATGCGCTCTGCAGCCTCCTTGCTCACGCCATGAACATTCCTCGCAGACCCCCAGTCATCCAGAAGATCGATAGAGCGCCGGGGCTCGGCGTGTTTCACGGGCTGTGACAGCTGAGGCGAGGAATGAGTGGGTGTTGTTTTCGAGCGGGTGATGTCGCTATATGGACCGATCGGCGGTGGTGCTTTTGCAGTGGCTGATGTCAGAGTGTATTCGTCAAGCATCTCGAAGGGGGTCATCCTTGGAGCACGAGAGCGTGATCGTGCGGTGGCTGGTGAGGCGGGGAGAGTGGGCTTGACGAAAGATGAGGAAGATGGCTTGAAGATGGACGGACGAGGGCGGTGCGGCTTGAATGCTACTGATGTTGTGGTTGTAGATATAGGTGTTGGGCGCTTAGGCTTTGGTGCGCGCGGAGCGTCCAGGTCATCGCTGTCTGTATCTTGAGATACTGCAGTAAGTGGTCGAGGTTTTGTTGTCGACAAAGGTTTGTGCACCCGGACGCGGTGAGATGTATCCTCTTCCTCGTTCTCATCGCCCAGTGAAGCAAATACATCTCTGATAGCTTCCTTCTGCCTGCTTTCCTGCACCTTGGTTTTCTCTCTCATCACGCCTTCACTTGAGCGCTTTGCGCCTGCGACAACGGGCCTCGTTATCTCGGCTTCTCTCTTCTTTGCCTCGATGGCTTCTTTCAACCGGTCGTATTCGGCAATGTGCAAATGCCGCGTGAATAGTTTGGCGGTTTCCAGAAATTCGTCTTCTACCATCATCCATTCATCATCGCGGAGGACAAATTTTGAAACGCCCTTGCGCATAGCTTCGTTGGGCAACTCATTCTCTGCCAGAGGTGGTGGTGAAGATGACGCTGCCCGTGGTTCCCAGAGCGATGTCTCAGACCTCTTGGTGCGTGATGTTGAAGGGTCAGGCAGCGCATCATCCGATTCTGAGGTAGCTTTTGCTTTTCCTTTTCTCTTGATATCACTGGAAAGAGCTTCGTAGTCGGGAAAATCGTCCTCGATATCGTATGGTATCTTGCCTGTCTTCTGTGTGCTGATGGATGGTTTGAGTGTTTGTGTGCGAGTCCCTCCACAGCCAGTCTTCCAAGGCAGCTGACGCGGCATTTTGATGGGCTGCAATGAGACTCATCACCGAGAACTCGCGACGTTCACCTAACAGAGCATGTTCGTGTCGTGCATGGACGCGTCGTGCACGTGCACGTGCAGGCAAGGTGAATGCCGGGGAGAGCCCCTGCCCCACTTCTGCCTAGGCTCTTCGCTAAACCACGTCACTGCAGACGAACATTGCTGCGCGCCCTTCCGGCGCATCTTGAAACCCGATAGAGCCACGTTCCTTTTCCATTGTATTCCGAGACTTTCCAATTCCATGAGTCTCTAAGGGGGTCAAAGGGGCCTTCACATATGGAGGTCCCTTCCTCATCTGGTCGCGACAACGAGCAGGATCTCTCACAGCAACCGAATGAGGGACACATATCAACATCAACAACAAGCACTTCACATGACCGAACCACCTGACCGCACCCAATCGGACGCCACCGTGTTCTCTATTGTCTGAATCTCTGAACGTCAATTGGAACAGGCCAGCTTAAAGCAACGCTGAATAACGTACCTCCCGTCTCGTTCGTCAACATCCACCCTTCGTCATGTCGATGTTTCGTAGACCAGGAGACTCGTCGTCATCCTCATCTGAGGCGTCTTATGATCAGACTGGAGAAGACGAGCTGAAGGAGTCGCAGCCGGATAGCTTGGTCACCCGTGTCAACACGCTAGAATCCAGCACATCTGAGATGCCTGTCAATCCGCAACGACCATCCCTTGCAGACATGAGAGGGTTCTCGACACAAGATATCCAAGCTCTTGGGTTCCATGCTATGCTTGAACAGAATGCGATCACAGCAGCGGCAGCCCGGTTGGGCATTGATCCCAGCGACGCCGAGGCGCAGAGGCAGGGCCGTGAAGCATATCAGCGAATCGCTCGTCAACTACCCGAAGGTATTGATGGCAAGTATGCTAGTGACGAGTTCCGTGCTTTGCGTACTACAATGCAGGAGGGCATCAATCAAACCACTAGTGCGCACCTGAACACAATTGCAGCAGCGCCTGATACGCACGCCTTGATCATGCGCCACAGAAATGGTAGTGCTGCACCGACGTCTCAGCCGCCGCGCCCTGGATTCAATACGCTATCAGATCTACCCACGTTACCAGACTCATGGCTGCGCAGATACCCTGACCTGCAAAACGACCGCTATGCACGTGACTTCTCGGAGCTCGAAATTGTCGGTAAGGGTGGCTACGGCAAGGTCTTCAAAGTCAAACACAAGCTTGACGGCTCTTTCTATGCGGTCAAACGCATTGCAGTGCCTGCTGTCAAGCTCGAGAAGGTTCAGCAGCATGGCCCTGAAGCACTAAACAGTATGCTGGAGGAAGTGCGATCTTTGGCCAAGTTTGACCATGCAAACATCGTCCGCTATCACAATGCATGGCTGGAGTTTGCGACGGTACAGGAGGATGCACCGCCTACGCCGACGACCACATGCTTACCTAACAACCGACTCCTGGAAGAGAAAGCAAACCTCTCGTCCAGTCCATCTGACGTTGGCCATCTTCAAGCTGAGTTTGATAACATTGAGTTTGGAGAGCCTTCCGTAGATTGTGGAGCCGGCATTCTCTTTGAAGCTAGCAACACAGGGGAAACAGAAGACTCGAGAAGCAACACGGACATTCTCTCTCTGCATGAGAAATTGCGAGTTAGACGAAGAAATCGACGTACCAGTCAGGCTAGCCAAGCCACCATCGCCACTATATCATCCACTAAGTCTATCATGAGCGCGGTTGAGGATGTCTCGGAAGAAGAGTTCGACGAGGAAGAGGTGGAAATGATCCAGCGGCGCCACATGCCCTTCTCGCAGGACCTTACCACCGATCTGTCCGACAGCATGATCTCTCACAGCGACATGCCTGCAGGTCCTCTCATCAGAACCCGAACCACCGGCCCAGTCTTGACACTTAATGTCCAGATGTCTCTTTACGAATCCAATCTCGCGGCCTTCCTCGCCCCAGATCGCTCTTCTTTTTCAAGCAAACCAGACCTCACGCACTGCTTCCACCCCTGCATCTCTCTCGAGCTGCTCAGCAACATCCTCGCGGGCGTCGAATACCTTCACAGCCAAGGCGTCGTGCACCGCGACCTGAAACCAGCAAACATCTTCCTTGCCCTCACGACGGGCCGCCGCTCGCCCTACGGCGCCGTTGACCTCGCGTCCTGCAAGCATTGCTCTCAGCGCGAGTGCGTCTACGTCGTGCCGCGCATTGGCGACTTTGGCCTCGTTGCAGCCCTCGAAGAGCCATGCGCCGGCAGCGACGCACAACACCCCGCCGTCGCGACAACCAGCAAGCCCGTCGGCACGGAATTCTACCGGCCGGACGCCAGCTCGCGCAACAGCGACAAACTGGACGTGTTCGCGCTGGGCGTCATCGCCGTGGAGATGCTGTGGCGGTTCGGCACGCGGATGGAGCGCAGCGCTACGCTTGCGCGCCTCAAGAAGGGCGAGTTCCCCGACGGATTTGCGGATCAGGTCGGACTCCAGGGGGAGAAGATCAAGCAGCTGGTTGGCGCCATGGTGATGCCGGACGAGCAGCTGCGGATGGGGTGCGAGGAGGCGCGGAGCGAGATTGGCAGGTTGATTGAGGTGTTGAGTGGGGTTAAAGAAGTAAGATGAGACGAGATGAGTAGTGTAGAAGGTCATACAAAGCATAGGAGTAGAAGCCACGCAGAAGATGAGAGTAGAAGATACCCAGCTCGAACCAACGTAACGAGATAAAACGCAATAAAAACATACCAAGGATATAGTGAAGCTGCGCGGACGAACACATACAGAACTAACTTATACGATGTACCCAATACTTGTTTGTCGTAGATGTAGATGTAGACATGCTTAAGTGAATTGGTATGATAGGTGGTGTATAGGCGATGTATAGGCGATAGATTGATGATAGATAAAGTGATGATAGATGGATCCCTTCAACGCCATCCTTTACCCATCCAGCAGTGTATACAAGACGTCCAGCAATGTGTCAAAAGGAACTGATGCCAACCGTCCATGCAGGTCTAGCATGAATGCAAACATGCAAGTCAAATGCGGATGTAAAAGCAGATATGAATGCCCACAAACTGAAAATGCACGCTCCAACGAGACAAAGACCGCAAAATCCGTGCTTCCTTTGCCTTTGCTCGCTGTGCTCGCTCCCAAACACTCACACCGCAACACCTCTGCTCTTCCACCCGCCGGGCCCCCTCCAGGCGAAAACCCACAGACCCATGGCGACCCACACCGAGACAGCCATGGCCCAGAAGGTCGGTGCATAGCAGCGAGTGCCATAGCAGAGGACATCGCGTTCTGCGTTCCCCTCGGGCGCCATGTTATCGGCGCCCCGCTGGTACACGAATGCGTAAACGCTACCCCACAGGGTGGCGCCAGCGGCGGGGGTCATGGCCAGGATGCCCCAGTTTGTGCCAAAGTTCTCGACGCCCCAGACGACGCTGACGACGATTGGGGTCAGGGAGAAGACGGCGCCGTAGCCGGCGCCTATTAGGGATGAGACGAGGAGGAAGCGGGAGGGGTGGTTTTGGATCAGGCCGGAGGCGAGGAGGAGCTGGCCAAGGGACAGTAGCAAGGCGAATGTCAGCAGGAAGGTGATGCGGGAGACTGTAAAGCGACGCCGGGGGGCGACAGGGGGCAGCGAGGACACGCTGTTGGCGAGGCTATCTGGGCCGTGGAGGTGTGAGAGGGGCGGGGTGGACGGGGCAAGCATGTCGGAGAGGGTACCGGTCAGGAGGCGGGCGAGAGTGGAGGTGATGGCGACGATGGAGACGTGGGTGGCGGGGGTGGTCTGGGCGTCGACGTGCGGTGGGGTGAGGGTGTTGATGATGGTGCCGAGGTTGTTGATGAAGGCTTCGCCGGGGCCGGTAACGAGGAAGAAACCCGCGGCGAGCCACCACATGGTGGGGTCGAGGACGTAGCGACGGGTCTCCTCGTTGAGCAGCCATGTCTTCTTGCGGGCGTCCTGCTCGTGGCGGGCCTTGAGGGCGGCGGCCTCGGACTGCAGAAAGTCAAAGGTCGAGTCGGACAGGTCGTGGGTCGGGAGGGCGCCATAGCCGTGGTTGTGGGCGGCGGCGGTGAAGAATTCGTCGTGGGCGAGCAGGCCGGAGCGCTCGAGCTCGTCGACGGCGCCGTCAATCAAGTCGCCCTCGTCGACAATGCGCAGGGTGAAGGTGCCGACGAGGCCGACGGCGAGCAGCAGGGCGGCAAGGAAGATGAAGAAGCGGAAGACGTCGACGTCGCCGCAGGAACCGTCTGGGCGTGTCTCGCACAGCAGGCGGGCGGCGATCTGGCTCTGCCACATGCCACTGAGGCCAAAGGCGGCAATGGGGACGGCCAGGGCGATGCCCTTTGCGTTGCCGCGACCAAAGTTCTTGGCACACGTCGTGACGGCCGAGAGGTACATACAGCTGGTGCCCATGCCCACGGCGAAGAAGGCCAGCACCATGACGGCCAGCGGCCACCCATCGCCCCCAGCGGCAGGCGGTGGACCGCTCTGGTAGGCAAAGGCAGCGGCCAGGTAGCCAGCGCCGAAGAAGGCGCCTGACAGGGCAGAGGGGGCCCCAGGCCCCAGGCGGTCGCACAGGTAGCCAAACAGTGGTACGGGCAGGTACATGCCCAGCTCGGCGACGATACTGACGAGGTTGACGTGGAACTGCGAGTAGTGCAGGCGGCGCTGGAACAGCGGGGCGTACAGCGAGTAGGCCGTGATGCTGCCGGCGCAGAGGCAGTTGACGACGGCCCAGGCGAAGCTCAGCCAGCGGACGGCCGCGCGGTGCAGCTGCTCACGGTCGCGTTCCATGACGCCCTCGGCCACCTGCTCGAAGAAGCTGCCGGCGTAGCTGTTGTCGTTGCTGGCGGCCGTGCTGGACGCGTCCGAGGCGGCAAGCAGCGGGCGGCGCGCGCTGGCGTGGGTGGGATAGTCGAGCTTGTCGATGCCCAGGTGGCCGCTGCTGCGCTTCGACGACGACGGCGATGGCATGCGGGCGGAGAGGGTGTGGCGGTCGTGTGACGTGAGGCGTGGCGTGCAGGGCGTGGCGTGCAGGGCAGGGCAGGTGACGGGCAGGTGACGGGCGCAATTACAATTTACAGCGACGGCGACAGCGACAGTAACAGCAACAATGATATGCACATGGACATGTTGGGCGCTGGAGGGCTCCCTGCAGACGGCGGTGGATCTGGGGATGGCGACGACGAGATGGTCGTTGTCTTCGTGTCTACCTATGCTCGTCATCCAGCGTACTCACGTGACAGCTTCCCCATACCCACCCAACGTGCTTGTTCACCCCCACCGTCCCAGCGCCTGCTGCACATCCCCCGCCATGTTGTGATACCAAATTGCAGAACGATTCCGAAGGCAAAATCAGCACGCACACGTTCACGAACAAAGCCAGCATGCCCCCAAGACGAGCTGCCACACTGCCGTCCACCCTGGCCTGAGAAGACCTGTCAGCGACAGCATCGCAGAAGCCATCTACTACACCGAGATCTTCTGCAAGCAGCAAGCTCTGGAATAAGACTTGCTGCGTGGCCGGCGATTCCAGCGCCTGAACAGTCATGTGATCTCAGTCGCGGTGCGGTCTGAGCACCAAACAGCGAGCACGAACCTATTGTAGCCACGATGAAGAATCAGTGCACAGTGGATTACAGGAACAAGACGATTATCATGAGCCTACTCATGCTGGCTCTTGCCTCCAAGAAGGTACACGCGCGGGACTGTGGTAGCTGGATCTCGTGATAAGGACGGGGTGAGGGCTGACAGGGCAGATCGCAACCCAGATGCAGCATGAATAATGTGTTGAATCATGCTGACTCGTTCACATCGAGCCGACGTGATCCGGACTGTTGCATATGCATCGTCCTGGCAGTTGATAAACGGCCATCTCACATAAGCAGCGCCAAGCCATGTCTAACTCCACCCAGCGTCTGCTAGTTTGACGTCAGCTTTTGTGTGAACATTTTTTCTTCGGAGTATTCCTGTGTCCTGATTGCTATTTCCAAGAGCAAAGGTACCATCGCAATTTCGCGAAAATGTCAGTTGCGCCGCCGACATCCTTGACACAGCTCCCGCTGGACGACGAAGACCGTCCGCGCTACAGCACCTCCCAACTGCAGGACTACTTCACCCGGATCGAGCTTTCCCAGGACTATCTCGACTCGCCTCTCCTGTCCAACAAATCCCACGCTACAACTAAACAACACGGCCTTCCATTCCTGCAAACCCTAATCCGTCACCACACCTGCTTCATCCCCTTCGAGAACCTCGAACTGCACTACTCGGCCCACAAGACCATAACGCTCGACCCCGCAGCTCTGTATACCAAACTCGTGACCCGGCGCCGTGGCGGGCGCTGCATGGAGAACAACACCTTCTTCGCGACCGCACTCCGCTCCCTGGGCTACCACGTGCGCAACTGCGGCGGTCGCGTCGCCCGCGCAATGAGTCCCTACCCGGAAGTGCGGCGCGCGCAGGCCGCAACCTACGATGGCTGGAACCACATGCTGAACCTAGTGCGGCTGGATGGCGAGTGGTACGTTGTCGACGTGGGCATGGGATCCATGGGGCCGAACACGGCGTACCCGCTGGCCGACGGCTTCGAGACAACGAGCATCGCGCCGAGACGAATACGTCTGCAGCGGCGGGCGATTTCCGAGTCGTACGGCGGCCCGGGGAACGCGCTGTGGTGCTATGATGTGTGCCACAAGCCCGATGAGGGGAGCGGCAGCGTGTGGATCCCCACGTATTGCTTTGCTGAGACCGAGTTCCTGCCGCAGGACTACGAGATGATGTCGTGGTTTACGTCGACGCATCGGACCTCGTTTTTCACGCGTAGTGTCACGAGCACGCTGATGATCATGGACGAGTCGCACAGGGAAATTGTGGGGAATGTTACGCTGTTTGAGGGGACGGTGAGGAGGTCTGTGGGGAGCGAAAGGCAGGTTGTGAGGGAGTGTGCTACGGAGGAGGAGCGCGTGGCCGCGCTGAGCGAGCTTTTTGGTATCGAGTTGACCGACGAAGAGAGGAGAGGGATTCCGCACCATGCGAGGCTATCCTGATGGCTGGGTACGTTGGCTGTGCGTTTGATAGTGCTGAATCAGACAAAAGCTGTCGTATCTTCAACACCTAGAGACACCCAATCCCTAGTATCTTCAGCGAGTCCGGACCTTGCAAGCATTTTACTGCTGCGAGTACGTGGCAGATGGGAGTGAAGGCAGTCCATGAGTCAAGCACGCTAGCCCAGACGGTAGGGACGCTTGGGTCGAACATGCAGGGGTCGACATTGCAGCAAAAGACCTGACACTGCCTTCCAATACAGCGCGGGCTATGGCATGCTCTCTATCGTGGGCTGGACGTTCGAGCCCCGCGGGTTCGTTGTTTGTGAGCTGGATCGGGGCGTTTGGTGGAGGTCGCCGGTTGTGCTTTGGATAGAGACGCCAAAATATCATGGCTGCGGCAATGGCAACCGCGACGATGACTCTAGGTAGCCTAGTGTCGTTTATATGTAGCTTGATGTCGTGGTTCGCGACGTTCGTGGGCCAGAGAGAGACAGATGTCGGTGTGCAGCGTACATCGCGTTTGCGAAGACATCAAAGCACTTAGTACCATATACTTCTCGTCCTATGATGGGGTATCGTATCAACTCCGTCTTTCTCCCTCTCTTTTGCCAGATCGTACAAGAAAAAGTCAATGAGGATAGCGTTGACCTTGGCTTCGGGCTTGATTTTGAGCATCTCCCGTCGCAACAACTCCACAGCCCATATACTGCAGCCTGTCTGGAATTAGCTTGTTGTGATGAGCTGTGACAAGCCGACTCACCCCGAATCTGCATCTCCCACGAATCCCCGCTTTCTAAAGTCTCGAGACGCCGGATCTTTGCTTCCAGCGAAGGACAAAACCACATCACACCAAGAGAGTGCAGCATCTGCGGTACGCGATAGTCCGCGAACATGGTGATCTTGTCGATGTCATTGAATTCGCCATATCCCTCGCCATCAAAGGCGGCCCACAGATCCGCCACAAAGATCTGTGCGCGCTTAAGGAAGCGCACCTTCTTGCGCTCGAACGTGCCTTCGTCTGCGAAGCAGGTGAACTTGTCTGCAAGGAGATTGACAAGTCCTGCTGCTGAGTTCTTCGCGTCTTCGATGAGTGTCACAATACTCCCGTCAAACTCTTCATCCAGGACTCTCCCCGCCTCTCTGAGACACTTGATGCGCTCTTCTAGCATAGGTGCCTCTTCGCTGTTCACCGACCGGAAGGCGTTCTTGAGTACTTCGTCTGTGCATTTCTCGTCGTCAATCCAGAAGTCGGGTGATGTTATGGGAATATCTTCATCTAGGGCTCTCTGCAGCACGGCTACCAATCCCCAATAGCCCGTCCATCTCTTGTCTTTGTATTCCACCGCGAACCTCTCACCCTCGCTCTTCTCACTCCAAAAGCTATAGTTGAGAAGATCCATGGTGAAAATGAAGTTGACCGTATTCTCATCTTTAGCCTTGGGATGCAAATCGTGCGACGCCCAGGTCTTGGTGCTGTATTCTCGCTTCTCCATCTCGTCAAGGATTAACTGGGCAGCTACTTTGGTTGAACGCATGTCGATGGCAACGTCGATGCTGTTGTCGTAGACAAACTCGGCGCTTTCCAGTACTTTCGTTTCTGGCGGTCCATTGTCCTGAAGCCCTATGCCGAATCGCTTTCGTAGTAAATCCAAGAGCTCGTGGTCAACTTCATCGTCGGACATTGCTTCTTGGTGCCACCTCTGGGGAAGACTCCTTTCCACACTAGTCCGATTAGTTGATGCGACGTAGGAGAAGGAATTGGACGTGTTGTCGACGCCTTCAACAATATCAGTGAAAATGTTGCGTTCACTTTGAGAATTCTGAATGAGACATGTGACTTGGTGTGTCAGGTCCCACCGTGGCCGCCGCACGCGTCAGGGCCTAGCGTCGCTGAGGCTCTGGGACCGGGGTTGGGTGGAGACTGACGTCGGGTCTCTCTCACCTGCAGATCCAAGATCTTCAATTATCCGCGCGCTGGCGGCTTTTCCCTTCTCGCGCATGCCGTGACCACCTGCACTCCTACACCACACTCGCGCAACCTTCACCGTCACCGCAATGGCACGCGACAAGTTTGCGCAGCAGAGCCTCGGCGGCACGCTGCACGGCCTGGTTAAGCAGGTGCGGCCGAGACACCGAGACCCCAGACATCCGAGTTACTGACAGAAGACAGTCGCGCGTTCTCATGGTAGGAGCTGGCGGCATTGGCTGCGAGCTGCTCAAGAACCTCGTCCTTACAGGCTTTGGTGAGATCCACATTGTCGACCTTGACACCATCGACCTCAGCAACCTCAACCGCCAGTTCCTGTTCCGCAACGAGCACATTAAGAAGTCGAAGGCCTTGGTATGGACTCTGCCGGACTTTCACCGCGACCAGAGAGTGTGCGCTGATGCTGTGACAGGTTGCCAAAGAGTCGGCGCACAAATTTAACCCCAATGTCACAATCGAAGCCTATCACGACAACATCAAGGACCCACAATTCGATGTCGCATGGTTCCAAACCTTCAACATCGTGTTCAACGCCCTCGACAATATCGATGCGCGGCGGCATGTCAACAAGATGTGTCTGGCAGCCAACGTGCCACTCATCGAGAGTGGTACCACGGGCTTCAACGGCAATGTGCAGGTTATTAAAAAGAGTCACACCGAGTGCTACGACTGCGTACCGAAACCTACACCAAAAGTCTTCGCCACCTGCACGATTCGAAGCACGCCATCCCAGCTCATACACTGCATAGTATGGGCGAAATCGTATCTGTTTGCCGAGCTGTTCGGTATTTCCGAAGATGATGCGCCGGAGCTCGACCAAAGCTTAGACAAAGAGGGCAACAACGCTGAGGAAATCGCAAAACTGCGCGAGGAAGCCACGAAGCTGAAGCGCGTGCGGGAGCAGATGGGCTCGCAAGACTTCCCTCGTGCTGTCTTTGAGATGGTCTTCAAGGATGACATCGAGCGATTGCTGAGCATGGAGGACATGTGGAAAGGTAAGAGAGCACCAGCTGCACTGGATTTCGACAAACTGTCCGACGAGACCAAACCTCCAGCTCAGACTGTGCTGTCGGACGATCAGCAGGTATGGAATGTGGTAGAGAACTTTGCAGTCTTCGTGGACAGTATCAGCAGGCTAAGCCGGCGTTTGGAGACTGAGCGCGCCCAAATCGGTATTGGCAACTCAGCTCCCATTTTGAGCTTCGACAAAGACGATGCAGATACTCTAGACTTTGTCGTCGCCAGTGCAAATCTTCGAGCATCCATCTTTGGCATCGAAATGCGCTCAAAGTTTGATATCAAGCGTAAGTGGGCCGCTGTGTATGGTCATCAATCACGACTGACACATTTTCACAGAGATGGCTGGCAACATCATTCCTGCAATCGCTACCACCAATGCTATGACGGCTGGGCTCTGTGTTCTGCAAGCATTCAAGGTCCTGCGATATACTGATCCGGCGCAGCTCAAGCGACAAGCCAAGTCTGTGTTCCTCCGGCGAGGCACTGATCGTATGTTAGCTCCAGAGACACTCAGCGCCCCCAATCCGGAATGTCCGACGTGTAGCGTCGCACAGATCGTGCTGACTGTCGACACCGAACGCGCCAAGCTCAGCGACCTTGTGGAAGATGTGCTCAAGAAACAGCTGGGCTACGGCGAGGAGTTCAGCGTGACCAAGGAAGGCAGTCTTCTCTGTGATGCTGACGAGGACGCCCACTTGGAGAAGACGTTTACTCAGCTTGGCCTCGTGACCGGCACTTCAGTCACCGTCATAGATGACGCCGATGAGAACAGGAAGGTCAATGTAGAGTTTGCGATCATCGCGAAAGACCTGCCATCCTCGGATAAGCCGATTAACTTACTCCAAGACCTTGAAATTGCTACCAGACCAAGAGCTGCCGTGCCCATCGCAACAAACGGCCACAGTCACGCAAGCACCAATGGCACTGCAAATGGCACTATAGGTGGCAGCGGCATCAAGCGCACAGCCGACGAAGCTAGCCTTGAAGACGATCTTGTCAGAAAAAAGGGAAAGGTCATGGAGGGCAAACAGGTCATAGACACCGATGACATACTGGTTATCGCAGACGAGAAGGATGATGGAGTCATCGAACTTGAATGAGTCTTGTGGAGACAGGTTTCTCACGCACACCCCACTCGCACCGTGGGTCGAGAGAGATCATCTCCACGTCGAAGCTTGCATATTTTTGCGATCCGCTACGTACCGATGCACCCATCCTCTTGGATACCCACTGTACTTTATCAGCATGGCGCGATTTTCGAAGGCGTTTAGGATTGGGAATACCTCGATGGCACCTGGTTTTGCTTTCGTTATAGATGCTAGAGAGGCGCAGTGGATTGCTCACGTTGCACTTCAGATCTTGAAGGCCAGCCAGCCTCACATCGCAGATAGTCCTCCATCTAGGTTCAATACACAATTATGCGCATACTGATTCTCTGCAAGAAACAATGCGGCCTGTGCAATTTCCTTTGGCTTGCCGAACCGCTTCAGCGGTATTCTCTCCTTGAGCTGCGATGCATTCAAGTCTGGTGGTGCAGTGAGCCCTTGTTGCAATTGACAATATAGATACAACGACATACCTTTCGTCATATCACTCTCCACGTAACCTGGTACAACGGCATTCACCCTCACCCCATGACCCACATACTCGGCCGCCAGTGCTCTCGTGAAGCCCAAAACCCCTGCTTTGCTGGCCGCGTATGCAACCGCACCATACCCACCACTCAGGCCCAGAAGACTCGACACATTGACAATCGACGGCGTAAACTCCACACCCGCGTCCACGCGCGACCTGCTTGTTGTATGCAGATACTTGTTGCGCAGCAAAAACCTCGTACCCAGCATTAGGGCCGTAAGATTCGTATCGATAATATCCTGGACATCCTCCGCTGGCGTAGTAGTGAACAGCCTCGACTGCGTGATTCCTGCACAATTCACCAGGACATCAATCTTAGATGCATCCTCGCCCTTGCCCAGGCCTTTGTGTTTGAAGTTTGTGGTTGTCCAGAAATCCGGCGCCGAGATGGAGCCAGCGATGTAGCTGTGAGGCGGTGACGATGATGGGGTTGGGTTGAGCGTGGAAAGTGCGCCTTGGAGCACTGCCTCTGACCGCGACACTAACGTGCACCTGTACGACTGTCTTGAGAAGGCTTGCGCGATTGCCAGGCCGATGCCCCGGCTGCCACCTGTGATGAGCACGTGGCGCGCACGAGATGGCATTTTGGATGCGAGTGGGTGATGATTCTGGCTGCGGAATTGGCCAATGACATCGTGCGGTGCTAGGTAGTCTCGTGAACGCGCGCTGAAGAGACGCGTCGAAGCTTGGACGGAGTCGAGGCGTCATTGTTGCTTGTTTTTCCGGCACAGTCAACAGCTTTGCAACTTCAGCCTTCTGCAATCGGTGGAGATTGCTTCGTCGTGTTGCACAACTGAACTGAAAGAACGTCTCATTTAGCGGTGCATCAGCAGCGCTTGCATCATCACAATGCCTGAGGTAAGTCTTCAGGCGCCCATTAAACCTTCGTCAGCTCACAACGATAGATCGCAGAGGTAGCACGCATAGTGCATTATCTGAAGAAGCATCTTGTTGGCCGCACAATTGCTTCTGTTCGTGCGGAAGAAGATGACCTTCTCTTCGGCAAAGTCGGCACCTCAGCCAGCGCATTCAAGACCGCCATGACCGGCAAAAAGGTGCTTGATGCCCGCCAACAAGGCAAATACTTCTGGCTGATCATGGACTCCAAACCACATCCACTTCTGCACTTGGGGATGACTGGATGGATGAAGTTCAGCAATGATGATACGAGTGCATACTACAGGCCGAAGAAAGAGGAGACCGACTGGCCACCACGCTTCTCCAAGTTTGTGCTGGATTTGAAGGGCGAGCCGAAGTGCGAAGTCGCTTTTGTAGACCCGCGGCGGCTGGGCCGGTGCAGACTGATTGACGCTGAAGCGGACGAGATGAGGAAGGTCTCTCCGCTCAAAGAGAACGGCCCAGATCCGGTGATTGACAAGGACATATTTACTGTGGAGTGGCTAACACAGCTACTAAGAAGGAAGAAAGTACCAGTCAAGGCACTTCTTTTGGATCAGGCGAACATCTCTGGAATAGGGAATTGGGTCGCAGATGAGACAATGTACCAAGCAAAGCTACATCCCGAGCAGTACAGCAACACCTTCAGCGACGAACAGATCAAGAGATTACACAATGCGATTGTCTATGTGTGTGGTACGGCAGTGGAGACCCTCGCAGAGTCAGATAAGTTTCCGAAGGACTGGCTGATGAAATATCGGTGGGACAAAGGCAAGAAAACTGGAGGCAAGCTGCCAAACGGTGCAAAGATTACGTTCATAACGGTGGGTGGGCGTACTTCAGCGGTTGTGCCGAGTGTGCAGAAGAAGACAGCAGCTGTAGCAGGCGATGTGACAGATGGCGGTGAGGATGAGAGCGAAGAGAGTGGAGCAGACATCAAGCCCAAGAAGAGTGCAAAGAGAAAGTCCAAAGCTGAGAAGGAAGCCGCTGCTGAAGGAGAGCCAACAGGTACAGCCGCGAACAGACCGAAACGTGGGCGAAAACAGGTTGACTACAAGGTCAAGGATGAGTCTGATGAAGGTGAGGAGGAAGTGCCTGCCCCTAAGAAACAGAAGACCAGTGCCGCATCGAAGAAAGTCGCACCGAAGAAGTCTGCGAGCAAATCGTTGAAGAAAGGAGAAGAGAAAAAAATTGAGGAGGAGCTCAAGACCGAGGAGCCCAATGGTCGACGAAGATCGGGGCGTACGTCAAAGTGAAGACACAACATTGCATATAGAATTAAAGATTGATGGCATAGTGCTTAGATGTGGTGTCGAGATGTGAACGTCTCCAAGACAAATGCTTTGAGGTTATTCCAGTGATTAACAAGAAGTATCGCAAGTCACACCAAGACACATCGTCTTACGAATTAAGGGCTTGCTGAGTAAAGTGGGGTGAATAAACAAGGCACGTGCTGGCTGCGAGCGCGGGCGCTAATTACTGCGGACATTAGCGGGGAGCTCGAATTTCGACGTAACGCCCGTCACGACTCTACACGTCCACTTTGTATTCTGTTATGTTCATGGCGCAATGATTCTTTGTTGATCTTGCATTACTCCTCCATCGTCCATTCCGTCCCAACCATCACATACATTTCGATCCATCTGATATCGAACACAACATCTGTGTGTGGTGCCTGTAAACCCGCTCGCATCAGCCTGCACGCCGAACACCACCATGCCGCAGCCATTGCCCAGTAAGGAGCAGACGCTCTTTCGTACGGTCGTCAAGAACTATGAGGGCAAGCAATACAAGAAGGGTGCGTCGACGAACAACAGCGCCAGCTCGCACAGCTGACTCCACCAGGCCTCAAAGCCGCCGACCAGATCCTGAAGAAGCACCCCACCCATGGCGACACACAAGCCATGAAGGCGCTTATTCTTAATACGCAAGGCCACGGCGACGAGGCTTTCGCACTTTGCAAGGATGCTCTGAGGAATGACATGAAGTCGCATATCTGCTGGCACGTCTATGGTTTGCTGTGGCGATCTGTCAAGAACTACGAGGAGGCGATCAAGGCGTACAAATTCGCGCTGCGGATAGAACCTGGATCGCTCAATATCCTGCGCGACCTCGCGCTTCTTCAATGTCAGATCCGCGACTTCGATGGTTACGTCGAGAGCAGGCGAAAGATGATGCAGGAGCGCCCTCAGTTGCGACAGAATTGGACCGCTTTGGCTGTCGCTTTTCACTTGGCAGGCAACTTGAAGGAAGCAGAAAACATCCTGAAAACCTACGAGGAGACGCTGAAACAGCCACCACCGAAAGGCGACATCGAGCACTCCGAAGCCGTCCTCTACAAGAACACAATCATCGCCGAATCAGGAGATACGGAGCGCGCACTGAAGCACCTTGATGAGATCATCAAGAGCAACTTGGATCGTACATCTGCATATGAGCTGAGGGCCAAATATTTGCTTGATCTTGGGCGTAACGAGGAGGCCGAGCAGGCGTACCGCAAGTTGCTTGAGAGGAACAGCGAGTATCGCGCTTACTTTGGTGGACTCGAGAAGGCGCTTGGCTTGAGCCGCGATAACAAGGCAGATATTGAAAAGCTATCTGAACTGTATCAGTCGTACGCTGAGAAGAATAGTCGCAACGATGCGAGCAGGCGTGTGCCTCTGGACTTCTTATCTGGAGACGCATTCAAGACGGCTGCAGACACATACCTTCGCTGGAAGCTGAACAAGGGCGTTCCTTCGACATTTCCAAACATCAAGGCGTTGTACGCCAATGCTGAAAAGAAGGCCATCATTGAAGAGCTAGTCCTTGGGTACGAGTCTGAGAAGCAGGCCAACGGTTCAGTCAAAGAGGAGACAAACGGTGATAAGACTGACCGCTTTGAAGAGTCTGTGCTGTACTTCCTGGCACAACACTACAACTATGTTCTGAGCCGCGACCTCAACAAAGCGAACGAGTACATTGACAGGTTGATCGAGCTGGATCCCAAGTCTGTTGATTACCACCAGACCAGAGCGCGCATCCAGAAGCACTCCGGTGACATCCAGAAGGCCGCAGAGACTATCAACCATGCGCGTGAGCTTGACGAGCGCGACCGATACATCAACACAAAATGTGCCAAGTATCAATTGCGCGCCAACGAGAACGAGAAAGCCCTGGCAACCATGAGCAAGTTCACAAGAAACGAGGCGGTTGGCGGTCCGCTGGGCGATCTCCATGACATGCAGTGCATGTGGTACCTGATTGAAGACGGTGAGGCGTACGCACGCCAGCAGAAATACGGTTTGGCCCTAAAGCGCTTTACCGCGATCGCAGACATCTTCGACGTCTGGTATGAAGACCAGTTCGACTTCCACAGCTTCTCGCTACGAAAAGGACAGATCCGCGCCTACATGGACATGATCAGATGGGAGGACCACTTGCGCAACCACCCCTTTTTCACACGAGCAGCTATCAATGCTGTCAAGATCTATCTCAAACTTGCCGACGATCCAAAACTGGCAAATCCCAACGAAGTCGACTTTAGTAAGCTCGATCCCACAGAACGCAAGAAGGCAGAGAAGAAGGCAAAGAAAGAGCGTGAGAGGAAGGAGAAGGAAGAGGCGGAGAGGAAGGCGGCTGCTGCTGCCAGGGCAACCGCGAAGGCAGACGACGAAGACAAGAAGAAGGAGGACACAGATCCCACGGGTGAGAAACTCGTGCAGACCAAGGAGCCACTGGAGGCCGCACAGAGGTTCCTGAAGCCTATGCTAGAACTCAGCACACAAGTCGTCGAGGCGCAAACCACTGGATTTGAGGTCTACCTCAGGACCCAGAAGTACTTACTTGCCCTGAAATGCCTTCAGGCCGCACGAGAGCTTGACCCTGAGAACCCGAAGGTGCACGAGCAGAGTGTGCGCCTCCGCCAAGCTCGTAAGTCAAGCTCATGTTCAAAACGTCATCATCTAACAAATCATAGTCGGCAAAGCCTCCGATCTTCCCGCCGAGGTCTCCCAAGTCATCAAGGATTCCTTCACTTCACCAGCCGCTGACGCCGATCTGAAAGCCTACAACGACGATTTTGCGAAAAAGCACTCTGAGAGCGCTTCGTACCTCCAGGCTGCGTACGTTGCACGCTATGCCCTCGACAACAGCACAAAGAGCCAAAATGAGGCCGATTTCATCAAGACACTAGACCTTCCCAGCATCACATTTGAAGAAGCCGAGCAGGGGCTCGAGTTGTTGAGTCAATGGAAGAGCGACGAGGTGGTCAAGGACGAGTACCGCAGCAAGGCTGCGAGCCGATGGACTGAGGCTACTGTGTTCAAGAAGTAGAGCAATAGATGCATGAGCTTCGCTGGAGTTCGTCGAGCGCTGCTGCTGTTCTGCATGACAATGTTGAGCTGGCGCATGATGACACAGGAAAGCACGTCGGCATCTTTTGAGCTTGAGGAGGCAGCATAGGTGAATGAAACAACAATTCACTACATCTCTAATTCATAACTCACTGGCTGCAAATACCTGTCTAGAATTCCACCGCTGACACCTGTGATAGAGATACGACTTTGAAGAGCAAATCAAGGTCAGTCGCCTATCTAGCGACATCTTCACTGATGAGAAGAAAAAAATTACAGAATACCAGCGCAGTGGTATAAAATCGCTTGCACCACACTGTCCGATAATTCGTTTGTCGTCTTTACTTTGTACTCCTCCAGGAGAGGGACAGATTTGAGAAACAGATCTTTGCGCTGCTGGATATGTTACTCTTTGGGCGCCATGTCAAGATTGAACCCGCCAAGTCCCTGAATAGTCTCTGACTAGAGGTCACGCTATAATTCATTGAATATGCTGGAGGCCTTGCCATCATTTGGTAAAACCCATTCGAGGCGATCTTACCCAGCGTTCTGCAATATTGCGGGACGCTCCAGATACCAAAGATCATGAGAAATTGCCCTTGTGGATGGCTCGCACTTGAGTTGCTATACGGTGACTCTCGCTCTGCATTGTTCACGCAGCGAAGCGGATTAAATGTCGGTCTAAAGAAGAACACGGGTATGTGTCAGACTCTGGGGAAGAAAGATGCTTTAAGGCATCTATCTCAGGCCTCTGCGACCAGTGGAGCCGAATAAGTCAAAAAGAAGGAGGAAAACGAGCAGCGCCGCATACGTTGGAGTCTCGAGTCATACGCAAGGACGAGTACGGGAACTATCTAACCTGTTGGACGATACGGGATCTCAGTCATGGTAAGCAAAACTTGCCAATAGTATCGCTGGACACTTTCGAAGAGCGTGGTTTTACAATCATTTAAAGCTTTGCTTAAGCTCCCTGGCGCACCATGGCTCGGGGTTGTATAGCTCCTCCAAAGATGAGTCTATAGTGGAAGAACAAATTGGGCAATTGGGCAAAGTCAATACGACGTGTTTGAGGAGAGTACGGGCCGCTATTGGGATATTAATCGAGGGACAAATATAAATCGATCAGTTCGGCTTTCAGTACGTCCCCCGCGTGGCGTGAAGTCCCTCGATGTACGGGAAGAAAACGAAATACAGCACAAAATACCATCGTCTTATTCGTGTCTTATCCGGCTTTTCCATGAAAGGGTTACAAGCTCGCCACAACTATGGACAGACTCTACGTGCTTGTGAATAAGTCAAGGAGGGAAATTTAGCCGTTGTACTTGACAGGGAAAAGGCCCTGGTGTTCTTTCGAAAGATAGATCCAGAAAGCACAGTAGAGGACGAGGAGCTGCACACACTCACATGTGTAGCATCGGTCGAAGCTGGCCACAGAAGGATCACATTCTCATCACCGTTGGCCCAAAGTAGTATGCTGCTTCATTGGAAATGTGTCGGACAACATGGGCGGTCCGCACTAGCAGCCAGAGCTGCAATCAATTCACCGTCAAAAAGCTCCATGCGCATGTGGGGCTTTGGGACTCTCGATGTGATATTCAATAAATTTGACGAATGTAATGCGAACTCATCCAACCTATTTGGGTTACAGAAGGATCACCAGGGTTCTACCGAGCTGCACGATGCAGGGTGAAGATGTTGGGTTTCATATGATTTGGAACCATCTCCGAATCTTGTCAAATATGATTCGATGTCCTTCGGCACACTGTAAATCAAGTTGACGTAGCCAAGCTCGATCCCTGACATGTACTGATTACACGTGAAGCCCCGAATCACATCAAAAAGACGCCTGCTCACAACTTTCAGGCTGCTTTTATTCGGTCCGTTCGAAATGCCCCAAGCGCCTAATGTAATTGTCATCTCCTAACCGTGGATCCGGCGATTCAAAGCACATCATTATTGTTGACATCAAGCTCATTCGTGTACGTCCAACAATACAGTTCGAGGTAAAGTATCATTAACATCATCCTTTTTGCGCTCGAAAAGATGCTTAGCATCTGTCGAGTAAGTTCGGCGGATGTTGACATTCGAGCCAAGACATTGGTGCCTGCAGCTGTGCGGCACAGTGCGTTGGACTCTGTTCACTCAGCCTACCTAGCCAGTAAGTCCATCTACGCCTGCAACAGGAGTCAACGGGCCGTTAGCTGTTTACTAGTATCGCTCTCTCATGCACCTGATCTCCCTGGTGGCGGTCTTGAGATGAATTGCAGGGTCTACTATCAAACATTCACAAGACAAATCCGTGCTTGCTACCGCCCATCGCTGCAGCTACAGGGGAGTACTAGAGCTTACTGGAGGAAGAGTAGACTGCGGCTTGGTCTGCCGTCTACAGGCGAATGACATATGTTTCAGCCTCGCAAGTAGCTTCGATTCCACCAACTTAGCCACCACATTCCTCCCATGCACCGTTGAACCTTCCTGTCAGGGATATGACTGGCTCCCGGTAATATAATGCTGCCTATTCTCGTAACACGCGCGATCGCCCCGGTGCGTATGTTATAAGGCCAAACTGCAGCCCAGTGTGCTAAATAGAATTTTCCAAAATACAACCTAACACTGGCAGAAAACATCTTTATCCTGACTAAGCCATGGAGTCCAACGCATCATCCCATAGTTTATCTTTCAATACGTCACAGACGCTTCCATCTCCACATCAACCAGAACCGGGCGTGACCCCTTCTAAGCGCAGAATTTCTTCCAAGAATCATCAGAGCCCGTCAAATGGAAGAACGCATAGCGCCCCAGATCTGCTTCAAGCAAAACAGCCTGAAATTGGCTCATTGGGAACACCAAATCAACTTACACCACGCAAAAGAATGAAGTCTGTAGCCGGCCAAAGTCCTGAAACGGACAAAGAAAGACCGACTTTCAGTCCGGAACCAAAAACACCTGGCTCTTGTAAAAAAACAGCAGGGGATTACAAAAGAAAATACTGGCAAACAGATCACATAAATAAGTGTCTGGACCCCACTTGCAGGGTTAGATCCGCTTCATTACTAGAAGGATCACAGAGCGATGATGTAAAATTATCGTCAAAAGCATCGGAGCAGCAAGTCGAAGATGTGTTCAACTCAATGCCCACAATAAGACAGGCAACATCATTGAAGACAACACCACGTGCCGCAGTCCTCACAACTACTGATGCTCCTCTATCACCAGTGAGAGATGAGCTGGGCACCGAGAACGTTGAGGCTACCAAAGGATCGCAAAGCGAAATGCCTGGATCCCAACAAGCAGACAGTCAGGAGCCAGGAGACTTGTCTGGGACAGAGCCAGGTCTAGATGAATCAACTTCAGATGATACGGACTCTACCTACAACAAAAGCCTTCTGGATTTTCACAGCAAACTCCGAACGAACTTCGAGCAGAAAGTAACACCTTGCGATGGTTCAGGTTACATCTATATCATGAGAGACATTAACAGACCTCATTTTCATAAGATCGGCAGATCGAAATATACCAAAACCCGCCGTACCACTCTCGAGCGTACGTGTGGCTTGGACCTCCAGTTGATTCACTACAGAGAAGTGGGCTTCTACCATAAGACTGAAGGTCTTGTGCATGCATATCTCTCGGACTTTTGCGAGCCTTATGAATGCAAACTCTGTAACAAAAAGCATGACGAGTGGTTTGAGATCTCCAGTGATCTTGCCAAAGCAGCTGTTGACAAATGGGTCGATTTCATGCGCCATGAGCGTCCGTATGATTCTAGGTCAAAAGGTCTCCAGCCCTGCTGGTTGGAATGGCTCAGGGTGCATGACTTCGCCTTTGAGGAGGCTGATGTAGATGGCTTGCGATTGCAATGGGACGGGTTCATGTCGCGATCCGGACTCGATCACTTGAGCTTCCAATGCCAATCGGTCTGGGCGAGAATATGGGAGTCTTTCTGGCCTGTATATGCCACGTTTTCCTGGACAGCTACATTCATCGCGTTTCAGCATCCTGTGGTATTCTTCCTGTTGGTCGCTTCAGTCATCGGCACCTTCATGAGCATGTCGCACGACTCTTCTCTGCAAAGGCATGCTGCTGCCACCTCTAACAAAAGAACAGCAAAATGAGGAATTTTTGGTGCCCGTAGTCTCCGGAATCCCAGTGCTGCAGTCATATATTGAGTATTCTGGATCTCTGGTGCCCATGGCTGTGATAAAGCTGGGGTACTTCATGCAGGAGATTCGTAGGCTGCACGTCTCAGTTCCCACTGAGGTACCGCAGCGGTGTACATAACACCGCTGCAGTATTATTACACCGCGATACTGGGTACAAGTCACCGCTAGGCTTATGATCTAGGTGTTTAACCTAATTCTGTAATGTTTTTTTTAATAAAAACAGATTAACTAATTACAGATAATAGTTAGTTAGCTAGTTACTATGCAGGGTCCTGTAATACGCACAGTTGCGTAATGCGCACCTTAACTACCTTCTAGAGTATTACTAAAATAAGGTTATTAAGCTATATATAATAGATAAAATTATAAGATTTTTTAGTAGAGTAATTTATAGACCTATATAATAAACTTTACTACTAAAATCTCTTTAGTAGAGTAATTTTGCAGCTACAGTAATTAAATTTAGGTAGTAGAGATAGAGAATAATTATAAGTAATAGGTTAACTTTAAGTACTTATACTACTATAATTTTACTTCTTTTTAGGTACTTTAAACTATAAAGCCTTATATTTACTTATTTTAGGCAATTATATAGCTTTTAAAGTATTATAAGCTTACTTTTAATACTTTCTATTAGCTTTATATTCTACTACTTTAGTATTCTTTACTACTTTAAGCTAGGCTTACTTCTTCTTACTAGTAGTATACTATACTTATTTCTTTTACTTCTCTTTCTCTTAAAGTAGCTTTTTATTCTATTAAAGCTTTAATATACTCTATAGGCAAGTAAGCTAATAGGCAAGCAAGCTACTTTTGCTAAGACTACACTAAAATCTAACCTATTATAGCCTAAAGCACTATACTTTAGCAATCTATAGTATACTACAGCATGTAATACTATTTAAAGACCTCTTCTATATTAGTCTTGCATATTTACGCGTTGTGTCTAGTCTAATTACACCTTCTATAGTATCTTTAGGCTAGCTTACCTTCTTAAGCATGCACCTGCTTCTTTACTCTCTTTCTATTACTACATGCTCTAAACTTCTTTAGAGCTGCTAGCTGCTAGCTATGTTTAACTATTAGGGTCTCTTTCTTCTAGACTTGCTTTCTTTTATATAATTTTTATTACATAGTAGCCTTATTAGCTGCTTAAAGCTCTTTAATTTCCTATTAAGCTAAAACTAGCTTATATGTAATAATTGTAGCCCCCTTTAACACCTTATTAAACGCCTTAACTATAGAAATAAGAGAGCTATCTATAACGTACCTCACAGGCAAAAGAATTAACAGGTGAGAGAATCACTTTTGCCAAGACCTGTTAAGGTCGTACTTTAAGCAAAGCTTGTAAGCACTATTTAATTAGTTCTTAGGGATAAATATAGTAATAAGATGCTAAAGGGGTTAGAGGTTTATAATAAGGAGTATAGATACTATCTGTCTGTCTTAAAAGTAAGAGTAATAATAAGTAGTATAAAGTAGACTGTCTAGCTTAAAGTTTAAGTTAAGATCTAATAACTTAGATTATTACTTAGGTTAAACACAAACTATAAGAGTTATGTTCCTACTTACTATATACTATAGAGTCTTATAAAGTCTTAAAGTCCTATAGAACTTGTTCTTATAAGACTATAATACTAGTAAGACAAGGAGTAACTCTTATTAGTCTATTATTCTAGAATCCTAGATTTAGTTATTACTTGTCTTATTAAGACACTTTACTTATTTAGGCCTAGTTGTCCTTATATACCTTTGTTATCTAAGTAGGGTGCAGCCTCTAATAAGGTTATTATTCTGTCCTATAATACTTTCTACTATATATAACTGTGCCTTCCTTAGGCTCCTATTTAGGTTTGTGACACTACCTCCCTTCTTTCTAGCTTATATTCTTATAAGCTAACCTTATAATGTTATATAGTACCTTCTTTTATTATAAGTGTAGTAATTATATTAATTATAAAGGTAGCTTAGCTATAGTTACCTATAAGTGTTGTGTAAAAGAGAACTTATTATGTAAGTTATTATTATTAAGTCAGAAGTATAGTAACTATAAATAGGTAGGTGTAGAGTTATATGTTCCTATAGACATCCCTATACCTAACTTTTTTAGAATTAATAAAGAGATAGAAAAACTTTAAAAGTAAGAAAAAGAAATAGATAAAGTGCTTAAGGCGCAAGAAGCAATTACAGAGGCAGCACTAGCTAAGATGTAAGCACTTTGCTTAAAAGACTAGCAGTTATATAAGTAAAAGGTGTTATTAAAACAGCACAAATAGCAAGTATTTAATATAAGGGCTTAGGACATGTTGAGGTCGTACTTTAAGCAAAGCTCGTAAGCACTATTCAATTGGTTCTCGGGGATGAATACGGTAACAGGAGGCCGAAGGGGTTTGGGGTTTGCAGTAAGGAGTACAGATACTATCTGTCTGTCTTGAAAGCAAGGGTAACGATGAGCAGTACAGAGTAGACTGTCTGGCTCGAAGGTTGGGTTGAGATCCAATAACTTAGATTGTTACTTAGGTTGAACACGAACTGTAAGAGTTGTGTTCCTACTTGCTATATACTGTAGGGTCTCATAAAGTCTCAGAGTCCCATAGGACTTGTTCTCATGAGACTGTGATACCAGTGAGACAAGGAGTGACTCTCATTGGTCTGTTGTCCCAGAATCCCAGATTCGGTTATGACTTGTCTCACTGAGACGCTTTACCTATTCAGGCCTAGTCGTCCCCGTGCACCTTTGTTGTCCAGGTGGGGTGCGGCCTCTAACAAGGTCGTCGTCCTGTCCTGTAATACTTTCCACCGTACATAACCGTGCCTTCCCCAGGCTCCTGTTCAGGTTCGTAACAGGACACTATAGGTATTAAGGTACTAGAACAGTAAGCTTATCTAAACAAAGCTATAGCTTTTATAAATCCTAACACTCCTACTCTAGTAGAAGTTATAGATTAGTTTTTCTTATAGGACCTTAGTAAGGTGCTTCTAACTGTTAGTAATTTATAAGGTATATTTTTATATTTTTTTATTTCTAATATTTTTATTATTTAAGTTCTAGTTAAAGTTTATTTAATTAAAAGTTAGATAAGTTTTTTACTTAAGAGTTTAATTCTTAGTAGTATTTTCTTTTTTAATACTATAGGAGTTACTCCCTATAGTTATTAAGATTTTTCTGTAGTTCCTATATATTTTCTAAGTGTAGGTATCCTAACTATTTAACTAGATACTTAGTGTTTTATCTGTTTCCTTAGTGTTATATTATTTTTTCTACTTCTTATTTATTATTACTATTATTCTAGTAGTAGAAGTCTTCCTAAATTAGCATTTTTAAGTTAGCTAGTTCTATTAGTAAGATATAAAATATGTTGTAGATCTTTACATCCTTTAGTAGATCTAGTCTATAATTTATAGGACTAATTTATTAAGAAATAAAGAATAGTCTAAACTTAACTTTGTCTAGTTTTTTTATTAGTTACCTTATATATAAGTTTTTTATAAAGAGATACACTTTATTCCCTTTCTTTAGTAGAGGTGCTATTTTTCTTTTCTAATTAATATAGGAGATTACTTATGCTTAAGCTTTAGTAATATTTTTAAGCAATTTTTAGTATACTTCCTTTAGCTTATCTACTAAGGATATTACTAATTCTGTTTAGATATTACTATTAAGGCTTTATATAAAGAGATTTAGATATCTTCTATAGTTTATAAAGAATAGTGTTAAGCTTATTACTTCTAAAGTTTTATTATTATATGCAATCTGTGCTATAAGTAAGAGTAAAACCTAATTATCTTGCTGTTAGTTGCAGTAAATGTAGAGATATGTCTCTATTGTCTAGTTTACTTATTCTGTTTATTTGTCTATTTGCAGATAGTATACTGTAGAGAGCTTTTTCTTAGTTCCTATTACTACTAAGAATATTATTTAAAAGTTTAATATAAAAAGCTTATTTTTGTTACTAATAATTAATTTAGAAATGCTGTAGTATTAAATAATCCTATCTAGAAATACTTATGCGAGCTGCTCTATAGTATAACTGTGTTAGAAAGGTATAAACTTAGTAGCTTTTGTAAATTAGTCTACTACTATAAATATTAAATTATAGCTATATCTTATAACTAGATCCTTAGAGATTAATAATTGTGTAACAAAGTCTATTATAATGTTTGTCTATAGCGCAACAGGCAGTTCTATAGCCTGCGCTTCTCTATACTTTGTGTGTGTACTATGTTTATTTTATTAGTATTTAATATAGTTCTTAATATATCTTATAACCTTATCTTTTATATTTAGGAACTTATAGTATTATTTTATAAGTTCTATTATCCTAGTAACACCTAGGTGTCTGTGCAACAGGTTATTGTAATGTTTTCTAATAATCTTAATTTCTAACTCTAGTAGAACCCTTATAGTTATTTGTTTCTTTTACTAGATAGTTATTATATTATTAAGCTGCTAGGATAGTCCTAAAGACCTATCTTTATTAATTCTAAGAATAGCTAATTTGTTAATTGTCTTTAATTCTGTAAGATTATATCTTCTACTAAGGGTATTAGCTCTTCTATTATCTTTTTCTAGTGTATAAAGAATCTTAAATTTATACTATCTAAGAGTTTTAGACTAACATACTTATTATTAATTTAATACCTTAGTTATTATAAAGTATACTAGGTTCTTATAATCTATATATAGATTATAAGCTCTAAGTAACTCTTAGTATATACTTACTAATATTCTAAGGCTAAAATAATTATAAGTAATTCTTTATTATACATATTATAGTATTCTTCTAGTCCTAAGAACTTGCGTAAATAGTAGGTAATTAGGTACTATTGTCCTTTTTATTCTTGCGTAATATATACTCCTAACACTAAATCTAAAGTGTCTATTTCTATTTATAGTAGTTTATTACTATAAAAGGTTACTAGTATTAGAGGGTTAATATATACTTATCTTAGTAACTTAAAAGTGTTATCTTATTCTTTTCCTTATCTAAAAGGTATATCCTTCTGCATAAGCTTTATAAGTAGTAAAGCCTTTTTTAAGTAGTCTTTAATAAATTATTAGTTAAAGTAAATAAACTTAAAGAATTCTTAGATTCCTTTAACTATTGTTAAGGTTAGCTAGTCCTTAATAACCTGTATCTTAGTTTTGTCTATCTTAACTCTGTTTTTTCTTACTCTAAACCTAAGAAATATTACTTTATCTTTATACTATTTATATTTTTTAGGTTTTAGTTGTAGGTTTACTATATATAGGTATTTTAACACTTCTTATACGTAAGTAATATATTCTTTTAGTATTTTACTATACACTAGGATATTATTAAAGTATGCTACTACTATAATATCTAGGTGTGCTCTTAACATATTATTAATAAGTGCTTAGTATATAGCTAGTGCGTTAGTAAGCCTAAATAGCATAACTAGATACTTATAATAACTATAACAGGTTCTAAATGCTATCTTCTATTCTATACCTTCTTTTATGTAGATAAGGTTATACACTTTTTATAAGTTTAATATAGTAAAGTAGTTTACTCTAGCTAACTAATCTTATAATTTACTAATATTTAATAGTAGGTACTAGTTCTTAATTATAATATTATTAAGTTTCTAGTAGTTAATATAAGGTTATAGCTTACTATCTTTTTTTAGTATAAATAGAACAGGAAATTCTATAGGGGATTCTAATTGTCTAATAAAACCTTTCTTTAGGTTCTCTTTAAGGTATTTATATAATTCCTTAAGTTCCTTTTCTAATATTTAATATATAAGCTTAAAAAGTAGAACTTTCCTTTTCTTAGGCTTAATTTTATAATCTTAGTCTTAGTATTATAGTAACACTTTTACTATCTTCTTATTATAGAAAAGGTCTTTAAACTCTCTATATTTGTTTAAGATATTAGGAGGTACACTGTGCTTCTTAACTGCTACTTTATAATCTAAAGGTAAGTTAGTATTTATATAGTTAACTGCTCTATCTTAGCACGTCTAGAGTAAAGAGATATTATTAATCTTCTTCTTATCTGCTAGCTGCTTTGTGCACTATACAGGATTAAGTTATAGTATACCTAGTTTATAATACTTAACGTACCTCACAGGCAAGCCGCCTACCTAGGCGAGTCGCCTACTTTTGCCAAGACTACACTAACTTACCCTTCCTATACTAATGCCTTAACAACAGAGCTAAATAAATGTGTTAAATAAGACTTAGATATAGCTTACGCTTTAAGCTCTTAAATAAGACCCTAAACTCTTAGTATAACGCGCTGTAGCTATCTATAACATGCTATAAACAACCCTACATAATAGACACGCTAGACAACCTTTACGCAATAATACTATAGCTAACTTACAGAATCTAACTAATATAAAGAAGGAGGTAATTATTAAGTATATACTTAAGCTAGTTAAATAAGGATATTCCCCTTAGCTCTTAGATATAGCTAATATAGCTAATTCTCTACAAGAAGAGCGCAGTTTAGCCCCTGTTAGCTTAAACTAGGCTAGTATATTTGTTTTACGCTAACTAGAGCTTAAAATAAAGTTTAATTATAAGTATAATTATAAGTAAGCCTTTTATAAGGATTCTAAGGTTATAAAGGGCTAGTTTAGCCTAGTAGTATATATTAAAGCTAAGTATAGTATCTAGAACAACAACATGTACAACTTTAACAAGACAGGCTTTATAATAAGCTAGATAACCTAAGGAGTAGTTATTATAGCTTCTTCTATGTAAGGACAACTAAAGCAGGTTTAGCTAGGCAACTAGAAGTAGGTAACAGTTACCTAGGGCATTAATACTACAGGATAGGCTATTCTGCCCTTTATTATCTTTAAAGCGTACTACTACTTTAGCAGCTAGTACAAGGACAATACCCTGCCCTAAGATTAGGTTATTACTATCTCTAAGAATAGCTAGACTACTAATAAACTTAGTTTTAAGTAGATAAAGCACTTTAATAAGCATATAAAGATGTATACTATTAGTACCTACTATTTACTTATTATTAATAGTTATAAGAGCTATAACTCTGTAGAATTCTAATAATACTGTAAAGACAACAAGATTATAGCTATATACATGCCTCTGCACTTATTATACCTCTTACAGCTACTTAATATAGGTTATTTTGCTCCTTTAAAGCAGGCGTATAGGGACTAGGTTAATAAGCTAGTGTGCACCTAGATTAACTATATTATAAAGTAGGAGTTTTTACTATACTTTAAAGCAGCCTATAATAAAGCTATTACTCTTAGCAATATCTAAGGAGGGTTCTAAGGGGCTAGACTAGTCCCTTTTAACCTAGAATAGGTTATATTAGCCCTTAATATAAAGTTACGCATACTATTACTACAACTCCCTACTAATAATAACTACTAGTAGTTATAAACTCTAAAGAACTTCTTTAAATTTAGCTTATAATTAACTTTAATTTAAGACAAGTATAAGAGGTAATTTAGTAGCTTACTAACTTTTACTATAAGCATAGTTAAACACCTCTTAAAGAAGGTAATAAGTATAGTATATAAAATAACTTTACTTAAACAAGAATATACTAAGCTTTCAGTAGCCTTAGTAGCTGCTATAGAGCGTAAATTATACAAAAGAAAGCAAATTTAGGTAGGAGGAACCTTTATAGTTAAGGAAGGCTAGTAGTTAACTGCTTTAAAGGAGTTTAGCGCATGTAGTAATAGTAAGAAGCTAAAGAAGAGGGTACGCACTAAAGAAGGTAAACTATCTTAACAACAGTATAAAATATACAGAAAGATAGGGCATAACACATAAATGTGCAAGAATAAAGTAGAAGAGCTCTCTAAGTAATATTATATGTTGCTTTACCCTATACTAGCCTAGAGTGGGCTAATGCAGGCTAAAGTAGGGTATAATAGTTAAGAGTCTTAGCAAAAGTGGGCGACTCGCCCAGGTGGGCGGCTCGCCCGTGAGGTACGTTAAGCATTATCTTATTATTCTTTTAGTTAATTACTAAGTTATGCTCCCTTAAATATAGTACTCCTAGTATAATATTATAGGCAGCTATTCCTAAAATATTAAGAGTTATCCTTTTATAGTGTTTCTGTATCTTTAAAGAGTATAGTACTACTTTATAAGTTACTACTACTTTTTTTAGTATTAGTTTTTTATTAGTAGCTTATAAAAGGTATAAGTTTCCCTTTTTTTATATAGTTATACCTGTATAACTTATTATAGCTTAAGATATAAAATTTCCTTATACTCCTAAGTCTACTATTACTGTTATCTATCTGCTATTTAGTATAATAGGCATCTAGATAAGTAAATAGGTCTTATAGGTGTTGTTATATTAACTCCTAAGGCTTTATATACTGTTAAGGTAGCGCTTTATTTTATTTCTTCTTCTTTAGTATCTAGGTGTAAGTCTAAAAAAGACTTCTTTACTGTAGTAAAGCTATAAATTTCTTTTAGCTAAGGTGCTTTTTACACTTTAGGTGTAGGTATTTAGCCTAATTATTACTATTATATATCTTACTATACACTAAGTACATTATAAGAATCTTATTAATGTCTATAGCGCCTAGGAAATAGGCTATATAGTGTTTGTCCTAGATATATTCTATATATTAGGTTTAAGGGTATTTAAACTATAACACTTTGTATTCTAGTATCTAGCTTAGGAACTATTATACTTCTAGTTTTTCTTCTTTATAAGCTTTATATTAATTATAGTAATAGTATATCTAAGATAAGATATAATATTTAATATTTTAAATATTCTAAAGGAACTTATATATTATATTTAAGGGTATAGGAGCAGCACCTCTATCTATCTCCTAAGCTAGCTTATAAGGTAGAATGTTACATAGTTATAGTCTAAAGTTATTTTATTCTTATACTTTCTATATAATTTTATACTACTCTATATCTATATATTATAAGTGTATAAGTTATTATTTAAAGCTTTTAAGTGCTACTAGGTCTCCTTTAAGATAGTACTGTGCCCTAGTAATATCTATAGGGTGCTAGTAGTAGCTAATCTCTTCCTAGTAGTTGTTCTTCTTAACTTCTAACATATTATTTATAAGCTGCCTATGCTCCTCTGTGTATAAGCAGATCTAAGTATAGAGTACAGCCTGTATCTCTGCCTATAATTCTTATTATTCCTTATGTATTTGTTTCTTAGGGAGTGTAGTACTATTATTAGTTTAATAAGGTATTAGTGCCCTACTGTATACACTTCTCTTATTTCTGTTAAGAGTAATATAATTATTATTACTATTAGAGGCTATCTTAAGATCTTTTATAGGATAGTTTATGTCTACAGTAATTACTTTCTAGTTACTAGTGTTATTTTATTAACTACTAGTAATTATATTAAGTTACTTAGCAACCTTATTTTTGTTGTAGCAGTCTTAAGCGTAGTAGCCTGTCTTAGTATAGCTGTAACAAGTTACTAGTAGCTTATTCTTCCCTTAACTACCCTTTCCTTTATTATTTTACCTCTTAACAGGTTCTTAATTAAGATTAGAAAGGTCTATAGCCTTTAGCCTATTATATCTATTATTAGTATAAGTATAGACTTATTAGAATATATTAGATAAGTAGTAGTTACTATATTGTCCTTATTGCTAGTTATTATTACGCTAGGGGTTCCTTAATATAGTAAGGGTAGATATCTTAATCTAACAATTATTATATAGTTCTATCTAGAGCTTATATAGCTTAATATAAATATTAATAGCTTTATTAACTAAAGTGTTATAGGTATTAGTTACTATAGTAGTGTATATAAGTTCCTTCTTAACCTTAGGCTTTAAGCTTTATTTAAATAGAGTTATAAGTGTTATATTATTAAATCTAGTAAAAGTAGCTATTTTTTAGAACTTTATAGTATAGTTAGTAGCTAATAAAATTTACTTAAAGTACTAAATATTATAGTATATAATAATAAGTTTATTATATACTTTAAATACTTAATAGATCTATTTCTTAAATAAATTAAAGTTCTTAATTTAAGAGTTAATATCTATAAAATTACTTTCTTTATAGTAATAGTAGAAGAATAGCTTAATCTATATAAATACTCTTTCTTTTATAAATATAGAGATAAATATTATATAATTTTTTTTAAAAATATAATTTCTTTAAAATATTAAAAAAAAGGTTAAACTTTATTAGCTAGTTTTCTAGTTTTTTATAAGTTCTATTAAAAGACTTAGGTTTAGCTACTAGGTAAATACTAGTATAAGTAAGGGCTAGGGCCTCTTTATCTATATTAGTGTTGTTATTATAATTATAGTAAGATGCGTTAGAGCTACTAGGGGTAGCATAAGTACCTAAAGTTATAGATATTTTAAGGGTGTTTAAAATATTAAGGTTATACTTTAAGTAAAGCTTATAAGTACTATTTAATTAGTTCTTAAGGATAGATATAGTAATAAGATGCTAAAAGGGTTAGAGGTTTATAATAAGGAGTACAGATACTATCTGTCTGTCTTAAGAGTAAGAGTAATAATAAGTAGTATAGAGTAGACTGTCTAGCTTAAAGTTTAAGTTAAGATCTAATAACTTAGATTATTACTTAAGTTATATATAAACTATAAGAGTTATATTCTTACTTACTATATACTATAGAGTCTTATAAAGTCTTAAAGTCTTATAAGACTTATTCTTATAAGACTATAATACTAGTAAGACAAGAAGTAACTCTTATTAGTTTATTATCTTAGAATCTTAGATTTAGTTATAACTTGTTTTATTAAAACACTTTACTTATTTAGGCCTAGTTTTCCCTATGCACCTTTAATGTCTAGGTAGGGTGCAGCCTCTAACAAGGTCGTTGTTCTGTCCTGTAATACTTTCCACCGTACATAACCGTGCCTTCCCTAGGCTCCTGTTCAGGTTTGTAACAAGACCCTACTAAAACTTACCCTATTATAGCCTAAAACACTACACTTTAGCGCTGTATAAGGCAAAACAAGCTGTAATATTACTAAGAGACCTCTTCTACTTTATTTTTGCACGTTTACATATTATACCTACCCTTACTATACTATCTATAATATTATTAAGAGGGCTTACCTACTTTAGCGCGCACCTGCTTTTTTAACTTCTTACTATTACTATACACCCTAAACTCCTATAGAGCTATTAATTACTAGCCTTCCTTAACTGTAAGTATCCCTTCTGCTTTAACTTACTTTCTTTTATATAATCTATGTTATATAGCAGCTTTATTAGCTGCTTAAAGCTTAGCTATCTCTTATTGCGCTAACACTAGCTTATACGCTATTATTACTCCCCTCTTTATGTAGTGCTTAAGAGTGCTAGTAATAGAATTTAGTAAGCTACCTTACTGCTTCTTATACTTATCTTAAATTAGAGTTAATTGCAACTTAAATTCTAGAGTATTACTTAGGGTTTATAACTACTAGAGCTTATTATTAGTAGGGAGTTGTAGTAATAAAGTGCGCAGCTTTATATTAAGGCCTGTTATAACTTGTTCTAGGTTAAAAGGAACTAATCTAGCCCCTTAGAACCTTCTTTAGATGTTGCTAGAAGTAAATATAGTATTATAAGCTGCTTTAAAGTATAGTAAGAACCTAAGCTTTATAATATAGTTAATCTAGTTAAAAAATAGCAGCCAACTCTGACCTCCAAACAAGGGATCTGGTTTACCCTACTAGAGGTACTTAGCCTCTAGATGGGGGTAACTAACCTCTAGTACAGAGATTAGAAAGTAACTAGTGCTACCTTAGAGGTATTAGTAAGAGTGTATAGATATATAATACCCCTTATAAACTACACTATTATAGATAGAGATAGAATTAACCACAATAGAGGTCTCTGCGAGACGTCCGAACTGCACACTTTAGTTCTAATTATCCTTGGGGAGCTTCTAATACTAGCGATTTATTTCAACTGATTATGCTTATAGCATGTGTGTGCAGTAATAGATTAGCTCTACCCCCTAGCCTTCTCTATAAGTCTACTAACAACACTATCTAATTATACTAAGTAGAGGAAATTAAGCTAAAGGTACACAATATGCTTATTTCCTTATTACCTACAGGCTTAATAAATAATAAGCTAGGCCTTACTTAGCTTAAACAGGTCTTTAATTACTTTTCTAAGGCTAAAGCACAAAGAAAGTACTACCTTCTAATTATTAATAGCTATAGCTCTTACATAACAATAGACTTTATTAACTACTATAATTAGAATAAGATACTTCTAGCTATCCTTCCTTCTTATTTAACTTATACGCTACAGCTGCTTAACAAAGTAATATTTAAGCCTCTGTTATCTGTATACTTAATAGAGCTTATAGTATACCTTTATAGCAGCTAGGGACTACTAGTAATTAAGAAAAGTAACTTCTTTTACCTATTCTAAAAGGCCTAGATAAGCATGTTTACTTAAGGGCTAATACTTAGATCCTTTAAAGTAATAGGTATATTACCCCTTTAGCCTAATGTTATCCTTTAATGCTATACAAAGGATACAGCTAAGGCCTCTAACAGCAGTATAAGCTCTTCTTTAGTCTATTCTAGCAAAGACTAGCTTAAAATAAAGACTCTGTTATAAAAAGTAGTTAAGGATAAGACTAGTAAGGAGCTAAAGAAGATTAGCTACTTACTCTACTACATCTTAATTTAACTTCTCTACTATAAGAATTAGGGCCTTAAAGAGGTGCTTAAGACTTAGAAAAAGCACAAGAAGAAGAGTAAAGCTCTTTAGCTTTAGCCTTGTAAGGACTATTACAGTAAGGCTAAGTTCTACTCTCCTAGCAGAGTAGAGAAAGCACGCTCTAATAAGAGGACTAAGTAATAGAACTAGGAGGTAGAAGAACTTAGAAAAGTAGAGATAGTAAAGCTTAGGCACGCTAATAAGCTATATAAAGAGAAGATTACACAAAAGAGGTGTAAGCAGTAGGTAAGAGAGAAGAAGGAGCGTAAGTAAGTAAGAGCTAAGAAGGCTAAAGAAGTAGCTAAATATAAAACTTAAAAAGAGTATAATAAATAGGCTTATAATACTTAAAAAGCTATATAATTGCCTTAAAAAGGTAAGTATAAAGCTTTAGCAGCCTCTAAAGTAAAAATATTAAAGAAGCGTTGTACTATAGCTACAGTACATAGAGTTCTTGCTGCAGAGCCTCCTGCTGCACCTTGCACCTACACTACCTGCAGTAGCTAAATAGTAACTCTATATAATTAATTTGTATAAAATAATATTATTACCTAAGTCTATAGAGTAATCTACTAAGTTATCTTGTAATAATATCTATTGTATGTGGCTGTAGAGCTTCATTTTTAATCAGCTACTGAGGTAGTAATGGCGTGCATCACGCGAATCCGTGCATCACGCGCACGGACACGGTAGTCTGTTAAGAGCCTTGCGCGGATGAGGCGTCCGATGGCTAAATTTTGTCGAGGCGACGTAATAACACAACGAGAACAGATCCCAGAGATGAGAAGAACTTTATATTTCTTCAATTATTGCAGGATCAAGAGGCAAGTTCAATCGCCTTTTTGAAATGCGCAGTATCAGCTATTCTACTTATTGTCAGGCAGCAACATCAATGTGTTATGCTCAATCGAAAATCATCAGCGATGTCATTTGACATTTCCAAACTCCAGCGATGTCAATTCTGAACTCCAACAATCCCTGTTATTGATAACGCCGAACCAGGGATGGGAGGCTTTGGAAAGAGTTCACCGCCCCAAAGATTGTTGAGACGCGAGAGTTTCTCATGCGACAAGCAGTCTGAAACCTACGGTCCGCAATGTCATATTATCTCCCTTCAGCGCCCTGCACATCATCACAGAGACTCTGTAAAGCGCGCGAACAACGTGATACTCAGATGTGCCGTTGTAGTGTCTCCAACTTGCAAAAGCACTCTTCCGCCCTTTTCTAAGGCAAGCGCACTCTCGATTATTTGGCTTTAGATGCCTGCTACCGTTGTGGCATATCGATTAAACGGGTTTCAACGAGGTGCTGGTGTGCTTCGGAGTGATTTCCGGAGGTGCATGCTTAGAGTATTATCGGTCTTATTCACAACGTTGACCAACGTTAAAAGAATAAGATCGAGTACGTAGTCTTGTAACACAATGAGCACTACTCCTTAAAGAGAGCCACTAAGCGGCGAAGTAATGGCATGAATTGCAAAATCTGGGGCGGGCAATTGATATGCTATTGATACCGGTAAGCCACTCATGCTGAAGCAGCCAACTACGATCTGTCCAATGATATCACATCACAATCCTTCTCCTGATTGAACCAATCGTCGGCATCCCTCCTGATGACCTAGGAAGGTCTACTGCATGTCTTCCTCCGATGAGAGCATGGAGAAGGTTCTTGTTGGAGTTTTGCCAACAGGGTAAGTGTGTGACGAACTTTAGTAGATGTAAGGCTGTCCACACTGCTTGCGATGCTGGGCATTCCACGAGCTGACATTGGAGAATTTCCCGCCGGCGTTGCACTGTCCGGCAGTAGTAGAATCCTGAGACGCCTTCAAGCACATTCTTGTGCAATCATTGACTAGGTTGTCCTATAAACGCCACAGTTGTGAGCAAGTTAAGCTGGAGTGTGAAGCGATACATGATGACTTACAATAACGCAGCAATGGCTGGCGTCTGGATAAAGGCACTGACAGTACGAAGCAGAAACGCTGCTTGCGCTAGCAAACAGCACAGTAACAACAGTAAGAAGGCGGACCATGTTAGGCGTTTATAAGCTCGAAGAAGCTGAATTGGCCGTAGGATTGTGTGATGAGTGTTGCGATGATGCTGATGATGAAAGTTTTCGTAGAGCTGTGAAAGAGGGCGTGATCTTTAAAAAGTCAAGCAGACTAAAAGACACTATAATACTAGTCATAATCATGACTGCGAAATTACGGGGCACTCCACAGGGGTACGTACGCAAGTCACATTGAATCCCCGTAAGTAGGCCCGTTGAGTCTATAACAACACGCTTATGTTTATCTTGAAAGGCTCCTTGTCATACCCATTACACAAAGTGATCAATTCGCGAGCGGCAACGTGCCTTTGGGCATTGTTACTATTACCTGAGACCACATTGACCATGATGCTAAGCAGTGTACCGGTACCAACGAAGGTCTTTCTGACTATATAGATAAGATAGAGATTTGATTAAACAAAATACTTCCATAGCGTGCTTCCAACGCCCTACAGACTGTAGCAAGCGTTGAATCTAAAGTATTCAACAAAATACATGTTCATAGTGCATGTTGACGAGTAAAGTGCACAAGGTGGTTTCATTGACTGCCGCACCTGAGTTAAATATCTGGGTCTTCGAGAGAATGTGACCTATATACACGCCATCTTCCCAGCGAGGCCCTAGCATCTCAAGAACTAAGGGAAACGAATAGAAGTACAATTGCTTGGGTAGAGCTGCGCAAGACACCCTGGTGAGCTTCTCAGTATTACTTCCTAAAGGTCACCTTCCGTGCAGCTGATGCGCCATAGTGCGTTCCATGAGCTGACGTCCGAGTACTTGCCGCCAGCATTACACTTCCTATCACGATTTCCGTTGTCTCTGCATCTTTCCACGCAGTTCTTATTCTTGAAAGGGTATTCCTAGTACGTTGTTAGATCTGGTCGCTCGTATGTGGTATCTGGTTTCGCTTGGGCTGTGACTTACAACAACGCAGCAGTGGGAGCCATCGGGGAAGAGGCATTGGCAGTATCCGTCAGCGGCGACAGAAGTGACGGCGGCGAAAAGAACCGCGAATATGGTAAGTCGGACCATTTTGTTGTGGTTTGAAGATAATGAGTAGTTGAGTGGGATTGAAACCTTGAGGTACTGAGCCGATATGTCTGCGAAAGCAATGAAGATGTTGTGTTTTTATGTTGCGTTGAGAGAGGATGACTGAAGCTTTATATGGACGACAAGCTCATGTCTCTCTATCACAACTTGAAAGCTTGTCGTCAGCTGAGTAGGAATCAGGTCGGACCGCTGATTTCATTGTCGACGGGGCGGAAAAATCCACACTTGCTTGAACCGGTGTAACAATTATACGAGACATCTTATATTAGACCGATTAATTGACTGTATGAGGAAGGAATTGCTAAACAGGATCTATTGTGATTGCAGGCACAAGGATTGTGGGTAGAGCACTTGGTCAATGAGTTTGTGATATCCGGATCAGCGGCCGAAATGGAAGTGCGATCTCTTATGGTTATCCTGGGCGGTTGGCTGTCACCAATTTTCCACCATCTCTTCCCTTCATCTCACGGCAAGCGGATCTACTGTGTTGGCAGGCAAAATGGTACTGTGGTGGAGCACTTGGTCAGTGAGCTCGTGATGTTTGAGATAGCGGCCGAAAAAGAAGCGAGGTCTCTCCTAGTCGTCGATAACCCCTACGTTGGCTAGTTGGATTGTTATCTGTCCCTTGTTTTCGACACACAATAAATCTGCCGATGGCCATAGCATGTCATGATTGCGAATCAGGGAATACCCTTAGAATGGATGATAACGTGAATAACCGTTGGTTCGGACAAGGCTAGGCTACCTTGACTCCGGTACCTTGAGCTATACAAGCACTACTCGGCGTAATATCCCACGAGCTTGAGCAAATTGTAGCTAGGCTTATTCTCACCTCTGTATCTTAAATATTGACCATAACTCACTGTTTGGCGCGATATCCAACCCTCTGTACAGCATTAAGATTCTCAATCTGAATCCATTCCACTCTACATTCTTCTACTACCTACTCGAGACTTCCTACAACCGCCAAAATGGTCCGCATCCTCTCCCTCGCCACTCTGCTGATGGCCAGCGCCATCACTACCCAGGCTGCTCAGTATTGCCAGTGCCTCTTCCAAGATAACTCCCACTGCTGCGTTTACAGCGTGAGTAATCTTTCAGGAACGAAACGGGGTGATGTACATATTGAATACTAATATGGTATACTAGGATGCTAAACTTGGCAACCTCGACTGCCCGCGCTGGTGTGCCAACGCCCATCGCGCTGATGGTACAACTAACCCGAACCCTCTTGAAGTCGGCACCGCTTGCAACGCTGGTGGAAAGTACACCACTGTCAGTGCCTTTAACGCTCTGTTCCGCACTCCCTGCTACAAGCAGTAGGTGGGCTTCAGCTCGATTTGACAGTAGCTTTCAATGGATGGACGGAAGGCGAGTGGGGGTTCATGGTGGAGAGGTGGTGAGACCGTGAGAGCTATTCGTCGTATCGTGTAATAGAAGACGTGCGATAGCGCGGATGTGATCCGATGCTGCGTGGTAACAACGTACAAAATGAAGGCAATCTCATGTAAAAACTGCCGCATCATCCGTCGTGCTCGCTAAAGTTGCTGTTGTTGAACGTGCATGATACCTAGGTCGAGCGCCAAAGAAGCAGGGAGTACCATAGGGGTCAACTAGCGTACTCAAGCCCCACTCTGACAGCCGAGTTAGTGCAGTTCGTGCACGATCTCCTGCCTACCTTCTCAAAGAAGCTTCGTCGAGGTACCACGTTCCAGGTACACAGATCACTGTCGACCACTCTGTTGACAAGGAGAAGACTGTATCTCCACTCTTTACTGCATGGTAGGCGGTCGCATGCTAACGTCGAAATCGCGTGGGGTGCCCAAGCTACAAGCCTTACATCTTTATGCATGATATATCCAAGCACTTTTAAATATGGTAGTATCGGATCAAGTAGTGGCCTTAGCTTATAAGACATTTTAAAGCAGGTTCGCGTCTTCGCGTCTTTGCGTCTCAAACGTTTACCTTTGCTGAACAGCCCGAACTTTCACAACCCTCGCCGTGACGTATGTCAAATGGTCTTGGTCTCAGCAGCTCGACACCGCGATCATAGCCGACATGATCCAGCACTTCAAGTACTCTGGCGTCCAGCTGTGCTGTGTTGGTGACTATCCAGGTACGGGCCTATGCACCTAGCACGTTTTAAATTTCAACTGGCGCTGGACGCGTCTCCATTCCGGCCACCTCCCCAGCCACGCCGACTTCGACGGCGCGACCTCCATGCGCACACACCGAGACAATACACATGGAAGGTGAAATCCTCAACACGAAAGATTACGAGGGTCCAGGCGCACCTGGAAATAAACGCCCATCTCCGTGCAGCGGTTGAAGAACCCTAAACACCCAAAATTTCGACGTATGATGTTTCGACAGTTGTGGCAGCTAGTGACAATGCGCTTACACCTATCAACATGCTGGAGCTAGGCGAAAACCTCGTACATCAGTAAATTACTGAGAGATATGGCATTGATCACATGAAATTGTCGCGAAGACACAATTAGATTTAGGTGACCTAGGAGATCAGAGCCGTCTGTCAGCATTTCGCACCTTCTACCAAAGGAGGCCAGCCCTCACATAGAGGCCAGTTGCACAGGATGGGCCGGCCGTTACAAAGAGTCCAGGACGAGATGAAATACTTTACCAATGTGCTTGCGAAGCAAGTCATTGAGCGCCACTTCATCGAGCCGCTCCAAGATGTTATCATGTTGCCGCCAGTTATTCACCGGGCCACGAAAGAAGAAGCGGAGTACACTGCTGAGGAGCTCTGAGAGTTAACACCGCAATGCGTATATGTCAAGACACTCAAGGACATGCTTGAGGGGGGTGCGAATTCATTCTGGGAGACTGTAGGCAACTATCAATAGCGACGTCAAAGAAGGTTTGGAGGCCTTGATTTTCATCTAGCTAAACACGGCTCTATGTACTAGAGAACTTCGCGAATTTATGAGGCGTGCCTATATGGCTTTACATGAGCGCATTCCGCTACATTTCAAAAGAATACTGTAGCTAAAGTCGACACTTGTATTTGGTCTTCCGAAAATAGCCATTTGCCTTATTCGTTGGCCAGTTTTGGGGATAAGAAGCAATTGCAAGAGGAAAGGTCAAACCAATAACAAGATGAACAAGAAGATTCTAAGTGATCAAAAAGCCTTGACTAAGATCAGAAAACAGATTATGATGTGTGACCCTTTCTAACAAATCCACTCTGAAGTCGACTCTACATGGTTGCTTGCCCACCGCACAGCCAGCATATTCTCTTGAATGGCCTCTTCCCCCTCCTGCCAAGCTTTGACTACATTGTTTGTATCAAAAAGCTTATCCCGGCTCTGTTGGTCTGTCAAGCATTCGACGAGTGTTGCCATCTCTTCGTGCTCCGTCAGTGTGCGGTTGAGAAGTATCGTGTATGTCGATACCGTGAGGCAACTCCCATGACAGGTCGCTTGTAGTGAAGACTTAAACCGAAGCAGGCAATATGTACCAGCACTATCAAGCACGTCGCGTAGTCGCATTGAAGAATGACGCTCTACGTTCTGCTCAATACCTCAGAACCGAATACATCATAATACTCCAACCCCTCACGGCCTTGCTGGATCCCTCCCATCACCACCAATCTCCTCCCAGTTGTACGGAACGAAATCAAAGCTTCTTGGCACCAGATATGACACACAAACGCGCAGTGACCCCTCATCCGGATTCCGCGACAAAACTCGCACCCACGCCAATCCGTCGTCATCGAACTCATCAAGCGCCTCTTCTTCTTCTTCCAATAGTTCCACGACCGCGTTTACATCGATCAGGCAATCATGGTCTACCACGACGCACGCGCAGAAGCGCGCGCTATTATCTATAGGCTCAACGCCAGAGTCGACCCATTCAACGAACCGGCTTCATATCGTTGGGTCAGTATAAAGAAGCATAGCAAGTTGTCTTAGGCGGGCGGCATACCGGCGGATCTCTTCCTCAGAGGCATGTTCTAATTCAGGCGAGGACTCTACCGCCCAGTCTATCTTAGGAATTTCATGGATGAGATTCTCTTCTTCCATCGGGGCCTGGACCTGCGCGTTTAGGTAGGTCATGAAGCAGTTCCATTTAGTCTCATCGCTATAGTCGGTGCGGTAGATCTTGAATCCATATTTTGCCTCGGAGACTGTGGAGGACTCGCTGTCGTTCAGTTGAATGTCTTGCAATTCTCTAGATGGAGCCGAGGGGGTGAACGGTGACTGGGGGCGTGGCGTGCTCATATTAGACGTTCGACCTCTTCGTGTGGAGTGATGGACTGGGGCAATGCAAGAACGCGAACACGTGATCACAGTGGACCACGGCGGAGGACGAGGAAAACGTCGTGGCAAAGAAATGCGCGCGGTAGGCCGCGTTCTCACGCGCGACAAGCTACTTCTCAGAGCAATGGTGAGAGGTATAGTGATTGTATAGGCACTAGGTAGTGGGGCGCTGTATTGTACTCGTACAAATCAGCCAATCATGTGCCACGCCGGAATTGCGCATACTCTCCCGAGATCGCACTCAACGGACTTGGCTTCACACACCTCTCGTCAGCAATTACACCCTATGGGTATGGCGCAGCTGGCTCTTGGTGGCCATGATACATAATTCGAACATCAGCCCCGTACCAAGACCGAATTCTTAGTCTCCCCGCACTGGTGGGATTTCAGAATGTGATTGTCAGAAGTCCTTCGCAACCTAACACACCAGGTTATGCAGCGTCCCCAATGCTTTTCCGTGGACCTTGTTTTAGCTGTGAGATGCTCTGCCCACCATTTTCAGCGGTAATTACATCGGGATTGCGAGATCTACAATGTGCTACGCTGCAATACGAGGAGATTGATCGAACTCAGTACTGGGATGTCGTCCGTCAGGGTGTCATCTTACACATAGCTTACTCTGAAGATCTCATGCAACCTGCTTGCCTTTCGATTGACAGTCGTTCGCACGGACATATAAAGATGTCAACATGACAAATTCCCTTCCATCAGGACTCCCATCACCAAGTACACACTCATTTGTTTCAATCTTCTTCTACACCTTGCAGCGCAATCAACCTCATACACTCGTTCTGGCCCTTTTGTTCTCGTCACTCTCTTATTAGGAAGCACTCTCTGAAAATTGAAACATGCACTTCCTTTCCCCGCGTAGCATCTTGCTGCTTTTGGGATCAAGTGTAATAATACAGGCACTAGCTTTACCGCCCTACAGGTATTTTATGTCGACCCATCATTAGTGCTATTCCAACATGTTCTCAGTCACGGCGAGGTGGTTAATGATAACCATGCATTGCACGAACCCAGCTTTGTCCTGGTCAATGATCGAGCCATCGTTGCTAGAAAGAAGGGAAAACCACCAAAGCCTGCTCCTGCTCCTGCTCCTCCGAAGCCTGCTCCGTCTCCTTCCAAACCAATCCCTGGGAATGGGCAAAATGTCGTTCCCTTGCCATACAAGAAAAAGCCACGGCCTACTAACGCATACAACATCTGTGATTTCGAGGGCTATACATGCCTCGATGATGTAGTTCCTGGGGATTTGCCCGGGAATTCTCCCATCTCAGCAGCTCCGGTCGTGAAACGGAGTTCAACTCGCAAGCCTTTCACAATCACTCTAGCTTCTGGGAACTTTGAACTGACTTCTAAGCCATATTGGTCATCAGGCGAGCTGTTTGATAATGCGAAGAACGGCAAGCTAAACCTCAAGGAAGCATGAATAGATTTTGCGAAGGATAGCATGAGCGATTACAAAGTGTAGCTGTACAGTAGCAAGCCTCCACAGCCAGCGCGACCAGCCTTGCCCCACGATTATATCACAGAGCACATTGTAGAGGTATGGCAAAACCCAAGTAGTGGCCCAAAAAAGGCCAAAGCTTCTAGCATTGACTGTCCACAGCTACAAAGCATTCCGCACTTTATAGAAGCTTTGACACAAACCCCAACAGAAAGGAACAAGACCCCTATTCCACTTGCAGTCGGGAAGGTAGACTCTAAGTGGTTTAACGAGTGGTGGAACAAGGATGTCCAAGTCAAAGTTGACTCTCGCACTGACAAGTTCACCGGTTACAAGAACAGCGACGATGCAGCCAGAAAGGATAAGACTCTCAACAACCTCGTTTTTGAAGCGATGGGGTCGGTCTGCAACGTGAACGACTTCTTGCTATGCGAGGACAGCATCAATAGTTATAAGGCTAAACTATGGGCTAACGAGGCACCATTCGCAGAGACTGATTGGAAGAGAATAGCCAAATTCGCAGCATCTGGTCAACTCCCATCCAACGAGCATTTGAGCGGCTTACGTACAGTTTTGGCTGTGTACAAATACATGAACACACCCGAGGTTGCTAAGCGCATGCAACAGACGATCAAGAACGTTAAGACCGAGCTCAAAAATGTCAAACACCTCACCGACAATAAACTCCCCAAAAACGACAAAGGTGTCGACGTTGACCTGTCTGTAGCATGGATTGACTTCATGAACAAGCAACTCGAAAGGTTCCGCAAACGCGGCAGCGACTGGCTACAAGACATGATAAAAGACGGCCTCACTCAGTACCAAAAAGAGCTCGACCTTCTCCTGAAAGAGCAAAAAGCTATCAAAGCTGAGAATGCTGAGAAAGACGCCCAGAAAAGGAAGGCTCTACAAAATAAACGAACCATGGCTCGCAACAAAGCCATCAAAGCTATCGACGACAAGGAAAAGAATCTTGCCACTGCCACCACCGCAATGAACAAGGCTAAGCAAGACTTCCAGGCTGCTGAAGATATCATTGATAAGATTACCGACGATGCGAAGAAGAATGCAGAGAAGATCGCGCAGAAGTACGATGTTAAGAAGACTGCTCTGACAAAGGCGAAAGGCAAGCTCACGACAGCGAAGAAGCAGGTGGGTAAGGCGGAGAGGGAGCTAGTGAAGCACGATGATACGCTGTTGAGATTGGAAATTGAGGGATTGCAAAAGGATATTGTTCATTTGCGGGCTTTTGAGAAGGCTAGGTTGGGGCTCAAGATGCCGAAGGCTGAGTAGATCTGCGCATGCGAGATGAGGTGCTGAGAGTGTGTGTTGGGTGGATGGAATTTTGGTGGGGAGTTTAAAGGGTCACTGAGCGCCGTCCTTGAATGTGGTACTGAGTATGACGATTGAATGATAGTCCTTGAGGATTCAGATTTTGCAAAATGACCATGTGGTACCAGATCTGTCCGCCGTTGTTCATACTCAAATTTGCAAGATTTGCATGATGCTTTTCTAAAGATAGGCGCTTTCGGATGGACTTGTGCGAGGATAGTAACCTCTAGCTGGCCCGAGACAGCTCAGAAACTACCAACGCGTTATGCTTTGCATCCACAACATTCGCCTCTAAAACAACGGTGCAGACATTAATTTAAGCAAGACGGTCGATCTAGCTTTACTTTGCCTTCTTCATGTATGTTAAATCATCACTCAGATCTTCAGGATATTGATGATAGCGCTTAACATCCTAGTATCTCGCTGTAAGTGAAAAATACACGATGTGGTGATAAAAAGCAGTTGTCACTGCAGACTTGCATAAGAGGAGGGAGATGCTAGCAATCACCCACCTAAGTACTAATCCGCTTGTACGTTGCGAAAACAGGGCTGAGCAAAGGTGAAGCCTTGTTTTTAACGTCTTATGGTCGTATGTGATTGCTATGACACACTCTGCAATATACATAGCTAGAAACATAAACTGTGTACATCTAACAAAGCACTTCAATGAAGATCCTGCTTCTATCGATTCCAGTGCACCAGACCTGAACGCGACATCATATACTGCCAGGCGAATTCTCTTGAAAATGCACCAGTCTCATGATTCTAAGCTGTCACGGCATCCCGCCGTGAGTATTCTGGCTCGCCAACCTCAGACACTGGCGTAGACGGCACCGTCATCGGCGTCGAATTCCCAGATGCAATACTTGAACCTACCGAGGCAGCACTCGAGCCAACCGTGGAGTACCTCGCGAGCGAATTTGTGGTAGATGACGTCCTCGACAGCGCATAAATGCTTTCATAATCTGGAGCAAACTCTCTTGAGGGCTCGCGTGGCGTGTATATCGGAAGCGGCTCAAAATCCTCTCCTTCTTCCAGTGATGGTGGCTGTAAAGAGCGTGGCGGACGAGGCAGGATCTCAAGAGGCGCGCTATGCCGCACTGTGAATGTCTGATCGCCATACTTTAGGCCCACGACAACGCCTAGCATGTACCGCCTCGTGATGGTGTAGGTTTTGAACGTGGGGACGCATTCTGCATCGTTGACAAGGCGGAAATTTGAAGTCAGGGCGCGGGTCTTATTGAATGGAAGCGGTTTACTCATGTCGGTTCTTGTAATGCAATTTACGTGCTTGGAGACAACGTCTTCGGGTTGCGTGAGCGTGTGGCCGCACATTGTAGTTGAGTATGTTGAAATTGTGACACATAGGGAGTCGATAGTGCACTCGGCTTGTGCCTCGTTCATACGGTCACGGGTGTTGAGTAAGGAAATGGTGAGTGGAATATGTTGCCCTGGAGCAATTTTCTCGGGATAAGATATTGTAGGCACGATGCTTGGTGGCTTGTCTGTTGACCGTCGTAGAACTTTGTCAACTGTCGAGCGGGGATCGCTCTTCCTAGATGGCTTCCATGACTGGCCGTAAAGAACTCCAGTAGTCAACCTGGCTTCCCTGGGCAAGTTCTGATGTGAAGTTGGGCGGTAAGTCAGCATCTGCTTCACCTTCCGGACTTCTTTAGACCCAGCCGAGACAAGTCTTGCCTGGACGTAGTAAGATATCTGGGCCGCGCCGCCAGGCACACTGGTCTTCAATTGGAATGATGGCGGCAATGGATGTGGCTCTCTCAGGTAGTGAGCACCACGTGAGAGGCGTCTGTATGATTGCTGTGTTGCGTCCGGAAATGTGAATTCGAAGGTCCATGAGTATTTGTTTGGGCTGAGAGTGGAACGAGGGACCACCTCTTGTTCTTGATGGAAGAAGCGTATCCTCTCCTCGAATTCGTTCCTGGCGTTGGAGTCGTGCGCGCGTCGTGTCGTTTTCGTTACGCAGCTGCCAGCGAATACGAGCTTGAAAGACTCAATATACTCCTGCTCTTCCGCAATGAAAGCCACCCTCCCAGTGACTTTATCACCGCAACGATACACACTGTCACTGTTGCCATCGATCAGAACACGCAATGTCGGTACAGCCATGTTGAAATTCCACCAGGTTGGAGATCAGCAGCACAGGGTCCGGCTTAGGATATATGGTTTCTGGGGTCCTCCAGTGATTCGCCGTGCTTTCAGGCACGCGGCATTCGGTCCTGATCGGGATGGGAGACCGTTTGCCGGGGAGGTAGGCTACGCCAAGTGATGCGGGATTGCTAGGCATGCAGCGAGAGAAGTGATACAGAGGCGGAAGAGAGGCTGAGCAAACGCGTACCTGGAAAAACCTGGTCTTTGTTTGCTCTTTCATTTCTCTTTGATTACTCCCTTATGCATGTTGAAATCTGAGGAAGATTGTGAGAAACTTCCTCAAGCATGCCTAACCTGGCTTTGCTGATACTGCGCTACAAGGCAGTGCGGCTGCGCACAACCATGAGTTGAGCGGGCATTTGGCGGACGCTCGCAACGACGGACTGACGCACCGCCTGAGTCGCTCTGACTAGCTGAGCCGAGTCAATGGGCCGCAGGGTATCTTCAACCTTCCACCAAAGGCGTGCGGTTTAGGGAGGAGCCAAGAAACTTGGCTGTGGTCTGGAGCAAAGCCACCAACCCCAGATTCAACCCCCGCCATTCTGCGATAAGGCTGATTTCGTAACCATACCATGCTGTGGTATCCAAACAACGAACAAGTATTGATAAGTATTGCAAGATATCTTTGACCCTCATGCTTTCGTTCTGAGAGAATGCTGAAGGTGAGGTCAGCAGCAGGGAGGGGTGTTGGTACCTACTGACTGAGCATTGTCGCCTATGATCGTGTTCACAGTCGTAACAAGCGGCCGTGGAGGAACCAAACGTCGCGAGAGAGCGCCCAGACTGCTCCTCCGACCTCGCTTCTGACAGGACTGCACTGATGCGTTTTCCTGCGCCGCCTTGGCTGGCGCCCACAGTGCCCACCGCCCACGCGGACCGACTCGCCAGAGAAGAAACCGGCGGTGGAAAAGGGTACCCACGGCTCATGTCAGCTTAGCGACCAAGCTCGCACCGAGCATGCTGGATCCAAACAACGACATCTCGAACGCTGCATCGGTTCACGTCCATGTTGAAGTGTAGCCCGGCCGTGGAGTGTGGAGAAGCCACGACCCGCTTTTCGTTCCAGTGGGTCGGACGAGCTCGGAGCACGTGGCTAGGTATCGATTGAGAGCAGATCGATAGAGCACCTCGTAGGAGTTTGGTTGGAGGCTCGTACTTCAGCATGCATGCGATGCTCCAAAGTCGGCTGAATATTCATCATTTGACGTCTGTCCGTCATGTGTTCTCGTTGTCACCGATACCACGCCTGATGGTGGGAGGACCGCTTTTGCCTCGAATCTTCATGTAGATAGTGAAATGTTCATTCCGATTTGGCAGTCGCTACTCAAGAAATCATCAACGATGAGTATTTTGTCCTTAAAAACAAACAAAGCCGCCCAATTGCCGATTGCACGCGACTTCGCGACATTACTGCGCCGCCAAGTGCCCATGACGCGACTTTCACGCGTCAGAGCCTAGCAATTGTCGGCGCACCGACACCCTCACCAACGCACATTCACACATGACCCCTCCAGCCACGAAACCGCGCCGGTGACACTACCCCTTGTACTCACACATACGCACATACAATGCCGCCACGCAGAAGTAATCCACCTGCGCTTGCAGCCGAAGACACAGAACCAGAAACCACAGCACCCACACCAGTCGACCAGCCTGCTGAACCGTCACCGCCGTCACCGATACCGCAGAAGATCTACAAAGAACCGAAACCGCCCAAGCCACGAGACGACGACACGCTAAGCGTCGAGGACCTCAATCTCCCTAAATCCATTGTCCAGCGCCTCGCAAAGGGCGTGCTACCGCCCAACACTCAGATTCACAAAGATGCGCTACTGGCCATGTCGAAAGGCGCGACGGTGTTTGTCAACTATCTGACATCTGCGTGAGTCGGCTTGACTTCCCACATTACCCATCGCGAACAAATCATGTAGTTCATCCTTGCAGCGCAAACTGACTCCCCGCAGCGCTGCCGAAGAAGCACTCCGTAGCGGCCGCAAATCCGTAATGCCGCACGATGTCTTCGCCGCGATGAAGGAGCTCGAATTCGAATTCATGCTCCCGCGCCTCGAGGCCGAAGTCAACAAGTTCACATCCATACAGGCGGATAAACGCAACACGTACCGCAAGAAGATTCGCGAGGAGAAGAGGGCAAAGAATGATCCGGATGGGGCGTCAGAGCTGACAAATGGGGGAATGAGCTTCATGAGTGCGGGGCCATCGGCTGAGGAAGAGGAGCCAAGGGCGAAGAAGGCGAGGTTGGATGGTGAAGCTGAGGCGAGTGAGGAGGAGGGTGCGGATGAGACGCAAGATGTTGATGAGGAGGAGGCAGAGGATGATGAGATTGTGGAGGACGAGGCGCCCGAAGAGGAGTTGAAGGAAGACCCTCTCGAGGAGAAAGAGCAGAAGGAAGACGACGAGGAAATGGCAGACGATAGCGATTAGGATATGAGCGTAGACGAGCATGCATAAATCGGCGTTTTGGTTGGGCCATGAAATAGTGTCTGGTCAAGATGAAATACGCATTATGAACCAAGCTTGATACGTTGTGTTCGTTAATTTATACGGTCGTGCATGCACATTGCACGCCAGCTCATGAACCATTTTCGGCAGATGTGGTGAGCTCTTTCTTATGTTCCAATGCACAGTGCTTCACAGCTCAAGCATGCCAGCTCGCAACTTAAGCTGACGCTTGCAATCATATGTACGACGGGTGACTGCGTCGGTGGTCTACTGACCATCCTTCGGTGGCTATTCTTCCGGGTCTCGTTGCTTCTTCAACGCTTGGACTTGGCTGGAACACTCTCATCCAGAGGGTCGCCGTATCGAGCTACAACAGTCAGTGCTCTGAAACAATGTTCTAATGAGCATACTCACTCTTAATTTGCGACCCCTTGTCAACGATCTGATCCAGGGCTCTCAGCTCCTCTTCCCTTGCCCTCTGATTCTTCCACTCAAATCCTGGCTGATCCTCGCCTTTCGACCACTGGTACCCAGTCTCAGGATCCGTATGCGTTGTTCCAGCGTCATTTGAGGTCGCCGCAGGATTCAGCGATAGTGGGCGCTTGCCGTTCTCGTTTACGTTGGAGGCAATGGTGGCTGCGAAGCTGTCGCCGCGGGGCAGGTTGGTGGGGCCTTGCGAGTTGGGTGGCGAAAGCTCGGAACCGGCATTCAAGGTATGCGAGGCTGGATTGCGCGGCGTGGAGGGAAGTGCCTCGTCGGGAAACATCTCGTCATCGTCTGCCACATCTGGGGAGGAGTGCATCGTTGAATCTTGGTCTGAATTGGGGGTTAGCAGGCGAGCGCGTTTCGACATGGTGCAGAGAAGTTGGAGGAAAGAGCTTCAGACGCACCAGACATGGTGTGAGGCTTATCTGGCTGTGTGTGGATTTGGTTGAACAGCGGTGAAAGAGCGGTTGATTCCGTTTGTTGGAGACTCGAGGCAGCAGGGTGTATGACATAGCTCCAGTTAGTTGTAAGGAAGCCGCGGCCCACTAGCCCTTCCCTTCCGTGTTAAGCGGAACTAGCGCCCGCGCCGAATGTTCGATGTTCCATGCGCCCAAGGCTCCGCAGTTCTTCACACACCTCGTGCGAGTGCAAGTCCGTGACCGAAAACCTCGAAATCACTCAAAGAGCTGCTGTTTCAGGCCTGAGGCTTCCATAGACCACTCCAATGCCCGCAAAGAAAGGCGCGCTCGCCGACGCTTGGGACGATGACTGGGAATCACTTGCAGATGTACAATTCCGCTACTTGCATACCCTTAGATACACACTAACCCACGACAGAAAGAAGAAGTAGTGAAAGCAGAGCCTGCAAAGCCTGTCAAGATTTCCAAAGCAGAGCGGAGGGCACAGCATGCTCAATTCAACCGCGAGTTGTGGGAGTCCGCGTTCGTTTACCCCACTTGTCTTACTTCAACTCGCGCGATATTGACTGTGGTCAGCGAAAACCCGCAGCCTATGTTCCTTCAAGCACGCGACCCGCCTGTCCAGTCGACCTTCAAACCTGCTGTTACGGTCCTTGCGCGCAAGCCTGCGCCTCAGGTACTCTCTCGAAATGGCGGTATGGCGGGGCTGAGCCTGGAGGACGACGACGACGACGACGACAGCGAAGAAGAGAGACGCAAGAAGGCAGCAGCAGACTTCGAGGAGAGAAAGGTGCGTGCGGCGAGGGAGCGCGCCGAGAAGGAACGCAAATACGCCGAAGCACGGGAGCGTATCTTCGGCTCGCCAGCTGCTTCAGAGGAGTCGCGCAGCAACTCGCCAAGCAAACCCACACGAGGGAAAGGACGAGGTCGAGGTGGGCGAGATAGTCAACCTCGATCGAGCAACGAGCAGTCGCCAGCACGAGCGACAGCACCGGGAGGGCGGCAGTTGTATGAACCGTCGTATGCGCCTAAGCCAGGGTCACTCCACATTCAACGAAAGGAGGACGGTGGTAGTCGTCCAGGCAGTCGACCCGGTACACCAAGCCTACAAGAGAAGCCCATCCGTGAGCCTCGAGGCCCGGCAAGAGGTGGAAGCCGGGGGTTCGCCGGCAGAGGAGCTCACGGTACCTTGGCTGGCCCATCATGATGAATTCGAGGCTTCCGTACGAAACCATGCAGACACGCTTGCTTCTCCGACCGCGCTTCTCCTGGTAGTCGACCAACGTTAATATGACAGTCGAACCATGTCAGGTAATGACACAACCGTAATAACCCAACCAACTACGCGCGTGGATAAGACGTTCACTCGGAGTCGAGAAGACAAAGACACATAATCCGATTCGAGCATGATTTGAGTGATGAACATCACTCAAGAAAGAGCAGCCCTAGAAAGAACCTCGGCACAGGCATGTCCCAGACCAGAGCTGGAGCGACGCACCTTCAAGAGCACATCATAGGAAGAAGTTGGCGCAGCAAACAGAGGAGCGTGGATCGCGGCAAGAGGACCTGAGTGGTAGAGTCCTGCGCGAGTAGCCAAAGAAGTAATAGACCAGACCAGAATATTGGTATACAGGCTCTACGAACGAGCCCCCAGCACCACCACGAATTCTACAGATGGCAGTGTCCGTTGACAGACGATCCAATATATATCGTTGCGTAACATCGAACGAACAAGCGGGCTTCACTTAAATTCATCAGGGCCTTAGCAACCCTCTGGTAAGGTGACAAGTATGCTTTGCACGCGTAGTAAGCGTGGAACAGAACGTGGGTGGGCATTCCTTCGATGCGTTAAATACATGTTTTCCAAGAGAAAACAATACGGAGGTCGAAAGTCATGGCAAAAACGATGTCTCGCGGTGAGAGCATGGAAAACTGGTTGGAAGCACTGTGTTTGCTTGGTAGCGGTCAAAGCAGAGCACGTGCCCTCCGCTGCCTGTTTACTACGTCCACATTTCTGTTCGATAAAACATGTCACGGGAGCGTTGTTATGGTGCTGGAGAGAAACTGAGATGCTTTCAAACTTCTTCGTCCTTTTAAAAAAAATGGTATGGAGGTGGGCACTCCCAAAGGCCCTGGTATCAACCATCCGAAAATCCCCAAACGCCATGTGATGCAATAGTCCTTACAATGCTTTCCGACCCTACTACGTTTCGTGGTCGCTGAAAGATGCTCGTGATGACTCTATTACTGCTCCGTCTTTGGTTTCTTGAACGGCAACGCAGGAACCTTGAAACCGGCCGCGTCTGTCTTCCCACCAAGCTGGGTGAACGAACCACCTTTGAACCAGCGATCTTCGTCCGCTTTCCTCTTCCTGTTCGCCTCCTCGCGGGCTCGCGGGTCAACGAGCTCGAGGCCCTGCACGGGCGTGAAGGCAACGGAGCTCATACCTGAGCCTTGAAGGCCAACACCGCCAGTCCTCAGACCCTGAGCGCGTAAACTCGTAGCTGTACCACCAGCACCGAAACCCTTGAGCGATGAAGCAGCGCCAAGCGTCGTGTCTCCTCCCCAGCCAGGGTTCTTCTTTGACAGCTTTGCTCTTGTCTTGGGATCAATCTGCTGTGCGCGCAAGCGGCCTGTGTCGGTGGCACCAATCATGCCCATACCCTTTGTTGAGTCTCCGTACCCTACTTCTTTTTCTTCCTTGCCAAATGCCATCCTGTTCTGTGCCTTTCGAATTTCGGTCATGGCTGTTGCTTCCTTGGCCTTACGGGCCCGTCGTCCACCACGCTTGCGTGCAGGCTTGTCATCAGGAGCCGGGAGGGCACGCACACCCTTGTTTGCAGGGATCTCGGTGAGTTTATCGAGACGTCGTTCGCATTCTTCCTTGAGCTGGCGTCCGGTGGACCCGTCGGGTGCCTGGTGGACCATATCGACTCGAGCAGCAAGAATGACTTTTGCGGAAACGATGCGCAAGCCCTGTTTTTTAAGATCTGTACGAATTTGTTCGAGGATAGGGCTGTGGTAGAGGAAACCTTGATGTCTAATTCCAATGTTAGTGGCCAGGCCAAGGCCTGATGCTTTGTTTGATCCTAGAGGAGCAATATTGCAGGCTGGGGTCCTTGCAAGGCCAGCAAGACCTCCTGCGTAGTTGATAAGTTGTGCCGCAGTCAAGGATCCAATGAGTTCGGTAAGGTTTGGCGCAAAGACGCTCATCCTTGATTGGACGTATTCAGTAAGAATGTGCTTCGACTTGTCAAGGCCGAGGAGAAGCTTGCAGGCTGCCATGACGGCTGCGAGTTCAAGGTCCTGAAGTTCACGACCAGTCGCTCTCGTAGCTTCAACAGTAATAACCATGAGAGACGGTGCGTCCAAGATACTCTTCAGCGGTACTCCCACAATGTTGTCCGCATCCTGTGCAATAGTCTTAATGTCGTCGAGAGGTCGATTCGCCAGGATGGCGACGGTCTTCGCATAATCGACCGGGTTCTTGACAAGCTCTTCGAGGTAGGGGAAGCGTAAGGAGTAGTTGTCGCGAATGAACTTGTGCACGGCCTGGATCTCGCCATCGATCTGTGTCGAAAACTCGTTCGCCTCCTTCAAAAGTTGGTATTCAGGGTTATCTTCGATCGACTCGCCATCCATCACTTCTTCCATCTTATCCTTGACTTCATCGATTTGTTGTAGAACCGGCTGCAGATTGGTCATAAGAGTCTGCGCATTTCTTACATCTGCAGGCCCCTTCTCGCTCTTCTTGCCTTCTTTCTGCGCGTACTCCGCCTCTTCGTCTACCATTGCTTCGTCCTCGCCATTTTCTAGCTCTGGTGAGCCAAAATCACCGCCGGCGAAGTCGTTCTCCAGATCCGCAACATCTTCATCGCCCGAATCTGCGAAATCTGCGAGCAGCTCCTGCTCAAGTGTCGCCATGGCCGTTGTTGTGGATTATTAATTTGGTGGTTGGCAGGAAACGGAGAAGACGCACATCATAGCTAAGAAATCACCGCGGGAGAGCTGTTAGCGTGGGCACGTGCGCTTGCTGCCTCTGAATTTCCATGCATCTTGGAAGAAGATGCGGAACACCACCTTCACTCGACTCGGGCGTGACGCTATCAGCTCCCGTCAGCTAGGCAGTACGACAAACGTCTCTCGGGACTCTACAAATTCGCGCCAAAATCCGCAACAATGGAGGCACGAGGCCCGCCTCGCGTCAAGAACAAGGCGGCTGCGCCCATACAAATCAGCGCCGAACAGCTGCTGCGCGAAGCAGTCGATCGCCAAGATGAGAAGCTCAAGGCGCCCACGCAGCGCTTTGCGGATATGGAGGAGCTGCACGAGTTCCAGGGGCGCAAGAGAAAGGAGTTTGAGGACTACGTGCGTCGCAACAGGATCAACATGAACAATTGGATGCGCTACGCTTCTTGGGAACTCGAGCAGAAAGAATTCAGGCGTGCGCGATCTATTTTCGAGCGTGCGCTTGATGTGGACAGCACATCAGTCGCATTGTGGCTGCGTTATATCGAATCTGAGATGAAGCACCGCAATATCAACCATGCGCGTAATCTTTTGGACCGCGCTGTTACCCTACTTCCGCGTGTCGACAAGCTCTGGTACAAATACGTATACATGGAAGAGACTCTCGGCAACATCGACGGCGCCCGTTCGGTTTTCGAGCGATGGATGTCGTGGGAGCCCGACGAGTCTGCATGGTCGTCATACATCAAATTGGAGAAGAGACATGGAGAGTTCGAACGCGCTAGGGCCATTTTCGAACGTTTCACTGTTGTCCATCCTGAGCCGAAGAATTGGATTAAATGGGCCAAGTTTGAGGAAGAGAATGGTACCAGCGATCTTGTGCGAGATGTGTACGGCACGGCTGTGGAAACATTGGGTGACGACTTTATGGATGAAAAACTGTTCATGTCCTATGCCAAGTTCGAAGCCAGGTTAAAAGAAACAGAGCGAGCAAGAGCTATCTACAAGTTTGCGCTTGACCGAATGCCGCGCTCGAAATCGGTCAACCTGCACAAAGCATTCACCACATTCGAGAAGCAGTACGGCGACCGAGATGGTATCGAGGATGTTGTGCTGTCGAAGAGAAGAGTGCACTATGAGGAACAGATTAAGGAGAATCCCAAGAACTACGATGCCTGGATCGACTTTGCGCGCCTCGAAGAGACCTCAGGTAACACAGATCGTGTACGCGACGTCTACGAACGAGCAATTGCACAGATACCACCCACACAAGAAAAGCGCCACTGGAGGAGGTACATCTACCTTTGGCTTTTCGTAAGTTCACCTTACGTAGCGCCCTTGAACCACAGCTGACACCTTCATAGTATGCGGTATACGAAGAGTCCATCACAAAAGACATCGCGCGTACACGGCAAATTTACCAAGAGTGTATACGTCTGATACCACACAAGCGGTTCACATTTGCCAAGTTATGGTTGATGTTTGCCCACTTCGAAGTTCGTCAATCTCAACTCACAGCCGCACGCAAGCTTCTCGGCCAAGCGATCGGCATGTGTCCCAAGGACAAACTTTTCAAAGGCTACATCGAGCTCGAAATGAAGCTCTTCGAGTTCACGCGGTGCCGACAGCTTTACACAAAGTACATTGAGTTCAACGGCTCAAACACACAAACGTGGATCAAGTTTGCCGAGCTTGAGCGCGGCCTTGACGATCTTGACCGTGCCCGCGCGATCTTCGAACTTGCCGTCGAAGAGTCTCAACTTGACATGCCCGAGCTATTGTGGAAAGCGTACATTGATTTTGAGGAAGGCGAGGGTGAGTATGAGCGCACCCGTGCTCTATACGAGCGCCTCCTTGAGAAGACAGACCATGTCAAGGTCTGGATGTCATGGGCACAGCTGGAGATTGGAATTCCAGACTCGGAGGCCGAAGAGAACGAAGACGAAGACAAGCCAATAAGCGACGCAGCGAAGGCGCGAGCACGTGCTATATTTGAGCGCGCGCACAAGCGTATGAAGGATAAGGCCCTCAAGGAGGACAGAGTGGCGTTACTCAACGCCTGGAAAAGCTTTGAAGCAATCCATGGCGGTCCAGAAGATCAAGAGAAGATCAACAAACAAATGCCACGCAAGGTCAAGAAGAGGAGAAAGCTTGACGATGACAGCTTCGAGGAGTATGTCGATTACATTTTTCCTGCGGACGACGAGAGCGCTGCAAAGCTGGCCAAGCTCATGGCCAATGCGCAAAAGTGGAAGGCGGCGAAGGCGGCGAAAGAGGCAGAGAATGGAGAATGATCAGCATATGCGGAGACATGGGAGAAGGGGCGAGAGGCACGTGTAAGCCTCATAATCTAGAGGACAGACTGTCCACAATGCTCACTACTCGTGCTGTAGAGACCGATCCGCTCTCAACGCGACCTTTCCTAATCAAGATTAAATGCGCCATCTCGACCTTCTTTAGCCACTATAGCATGGCGGTAATTACTGTATGTTGTTCCTTGTATGTCGTCCTGGTCAGCAAACATGAGCCTTAATAAAGCAGACGTTCGTACTCTGAGTCAATATCCAAGAGCGCACGCTTCGCAAACATGCGAAGGTTCCTAAATAGGAATTACATGATATCAACGTTTGATATGCTTAAGGACCCTACTACAGACCCATTGCTGCAATTCAGCTCTTGCGCACAAAAGAACAATATCTCTTTCTGAATACCTGAAAATCATGTCTTAAACACATGTAGAGACCAGTAGTTCTGCTCACTGATTGTGCATGGTAAGGACGTTCTGTGAGGCTCGCTTAAGCTTGCCTGACTTAGTTCTGGCTCCCTGAATCAGGGGCCAAGTATCTGTCTAGTTAGTCTACACTCAGACCATCAACTGTCCCCTACCTTTACACATCGTGTGCTAGCACGTGGCTGGTCTTCAGCCTCAATATTGAGCGTGTCGTGGCGCACGATGAGCGAGCTGCGCTTCGCGTATGCCGAAATGAGTACGAAACTTTCGTGCTTCCGCTTGCGGACGTGATGAGTCGGGAAGCGAAAAGCAGTTCATCGTCAGGTCAGTATAACTTGACTGCCTTTTCTCATGGAAAGCTTCTTCAGAGCTTACTCAAGCCTCGTCCTCTCTTTTGTTCGATCTCACCTCTCGTCACTTTCTTGCAACTGAGTCTATCATGGCTATCCTTTCCTTTGCTGTGCCTGCCATGGCCATGGCAGCTTCAGTGTATGGTGCGGCTCTACCACAGAGCTCCACACCACAGAACAATGCCCCATCTTGTCTTGACAAAGCTCAGGGCACCACCTTTTCATGGTCGCCGCCTAACAACGAAGATGCTAGCAACGTTTTCCAGGTTATCTGCGGAATGGACTACTATGGTGGTGACCTTCGCTCACTCGAGAAAGACTCTTTTGAGGGCTGTCTAGAGGCCTGCAGTGCTGAAACAGAGTGCGTTTCGATTGCTTACGGTGGCACTACATGCTACCTTAAGAACGAGATAACGGCTGGCCTCTCCAACACTGGCGTCTGGTCAGCTAAAAGGACATCTGCCAAAGCAGGCCTGACGTGCAATTCAGTTGGCTCCAGCGACGGCACAAAGTACACAACGTCAAAGGGAGACTTCAAGATTGTTTGCGGAAAGGACTACTACGGCAACGACCTTGCTGCTACTAATACCAAAACATTCGAGGCTTGCATTGACACTTGCGCTACGACCAGTCAATGTGTGGATGTATCGTAAGTGCAATGCTGCAATTATTGTAAACCGCAGTGCTAATTTAATGGCTCAGCTACATCAATGGAGCGTGCTATCTCAAGCACACCGCAACTACCGCTATGGATGCCGCGCAAGTCTGGACAGCCACTCTGGCAGATGCTAAGCCATATGTCCCTGGTCTCTCATGCGACAACAACAAAGACGACGGACGAACATACACTGCCAAGAACGGAGGATCATACACCATCATTTGCAGCACTGACTACTTCGGCGGCGATCTCTCATCGCTCCAGACCTCCACTTTCGAAGCTTGCATGGACGCTTGCGATTCTACGACCGGCTGCATCGACGTCTCATACTCGTCCGGTACCTGTTACATGAAGAACCAGCTCACCACCGCTTCTACGGCATCTTGGGTCTGGACCGGCCGCCTGGTCACCGAGCAGCCGCTCGATCTCACAAAAACCCAGGTCAACAGCGTCAGTCGACCAGCCGACACAAAGACTTCGGCTCAGCCAAACCTTTTCACCCAGACCCTCAGCGGTTCAAACCCCAGCTACGGCATCTCAACGATCCTCTGGTTCCCAACTGCCCCCTATACCGTCTATGAGATCTCCTTCGAATACTTCCAGGAAGACACACAGGGCCAGTCGTACTTCTTGGAGGTCGGTGATTCCAGAGGTTACCTCGCGACGCTCGGCTGGAAGCAAACCCCAGTTGGTGGCAACGTCGGAAAAGGCCCATCGTACTACCAAGCGCTGTACGGGTCTAACGTCGGATTGCAATTGAACGCGTGCTGGATTAACAAGGCTCGTCCTCAACAGGCCCCAGCGAGTGGCACATGGCAGTCGGGCACAGTGGTCTTGTACTCGAGAACGAACATGGGATACTTCAGACGCGACAACTACGGGATAGGAACCACGCAGTGGAGGAATGTCTATGTCAGGGCGCAGAAGAATGATTACTGCGGCATTTAGAAATAGTTTGGCGTAGGCAGTGGCTGTCGTCTACGAAGGGGTTAGATCTTAATGTATAATATATGCAAATTTCAGTCTCCTGATCAAACCAGGGGATCGCAGAATGCAGAAGTGGATTACACAATCTCCAATACGCATAATTTCGTGGGGCAAGGTAGGCACGCTATTGTGGGTATTATGGATGGTCTTGCTAGCCTTAAGAATGAGGTTAGTTTATTCCAAAGAAAGCGACATTTCTTACATGAAATCAACTCGATTATCAATTGAAGATTCTACAAGGATGAAACATGTGTGTCACGGAGCTCGCACATAATGGTTCAGTGATTAGCTGCGTGCCTTCCAACCAGAAGCTACCTTCGAGCATGGGCTTGCAGAATTCTCGTCATGGCGGTTTTCGCATAAGTGGAAGGGATTGCAGAGCAGAGCCGCAATACCTTCATCCATGCTACGAACATGCGTTACGCATGCTTGCGGTGTTGTTTAGCGAGACAAATTTAGCACTGACACTTATAATATTGCATCAACAGCACGTGTTGAGAAATGATAGTTACTAATATGCATTTCCATAAGTACCTATCCTTCGTATAGCATCTTCACTCCCTTTCCCAAACAAATTGCCTTAGCATGTGCAATGCTCAAGTCTCGCTGTATCCAACAACAAAAACATCGTAAGATGTGGGGCGTTAAAAAATAAAATTAACAGACGCTGGGCAAGGCGCGGCAGAACACTATGTACAGAGCCGTCCAACGACCTTGACCGCAAGCGAGAAGAGGACAAGGTCAGTCGCGAGCAAAGCGCAACGGGGTATAGAACAGAAAATGTCGAACGACGCACGAGCCAGGCTGGACTCGGCTATGTTGGCTTGGTGATAAGCCACAGTCGGAAGCATAGTAAAGGAGCGTATTAGACACTAGGCTTCGGCCGTCAAATCGTAAAGGATGCTGATGTAGTGATGCATATACAAGATGCTGGTGCGGCGGTTGGGTCTGAAATCTACGTGTGCGAAAATTCCGCAATGGGTATCAAAGGTCGCAGATGAGGAGTGGGGATCGTGTCGGGCTCGAGGTCATGGAGCCGCTTTCGTGGTTGCATTACAGTTTTTCAGGGGAGGTTTTCAACAAGCGTGCTCGAACCTGAAGACTTCATACCTGGGGTTCGCGTATAAGATGATCGTGGTATCGAGTCTTTCTTCCCAGGTCCCGATGATGGGGCTGCCGAATAGAATGTGCGAGGACGGCCGTATTGTTGTTGGACTGGCGACGTGGAGACATCAAGCGTTGAAGAAAAAAATGTCTGGGGCGCTGTGAAGCATGGCACTACTAGAAGGAGTCAACGAGCTGCATGGAACAGAGTAACTAGGGACTGAAAGGTCCTCGGTCACCTCCGGGTCCATGACTCCCTTCCGTACTGTCCCCGTCTATCGTCTTTCGCCAATGTTCTGGCAAGCAGACACAGACGAGTGGGAAAGCTTTGATGTCGCTGTCGATCTCCGTCTGTGATCGGCGACTACCGTTGCTGACGCCAGAGTCACGTTGTTCGGCCTTTCGTGCCTCCCACTGTTCTGCCGATTCGGCTAGCCTGACTCCAGTTGCCCAACCATCGTCCCAAATGCCAACGACTTTAAGCATGTCTCCACGCTCCAACTCAAATTCGTCACCAGCGCGAGGCTGGTAGGCCCAAAGGGTGGCGACAGTGTCGTTGGGATGAATGTCATCCTGAGAGTAGTAGTCCTTGAAGAATTGCAGTTGCTCCGATTGTCCAGAGGCAACGCCATCAGGGCTTGAGAAGTTGCGGCTGTCTGATCCCGAGAGTGGGGAGTTAGTACTCGACTCGAGAGCCGAACGACTCGAGAGGGAGCCTTGACGCTTAGGATAAGCTGCAGCACCTGCGAATGGGTGATGTCTCGAATCCGGCGAATCGTATGCGCTCTGGGAGCCTCCGAACGCAGTCATAGCCATACCGCGATCGCTGTGATGGTCCGATGAGGACGAGCCTTCCAAAGCAGACATGCGTTGCACACGGGCTCCAGGGACGATTGCAGGAGGAAGTCGGCCATCCTCTCCATAACTCATTGGCGGTGCTTTCGTCGAGTGTCGAGATGGCGAAGGGGTATTCAAGATGCTTCCAGCTTGGCTCGCCCTCCTCCTTCGCAGGCGCAAGCAGAAGAAAATTAGAGCCGCAAGGATGAGCGCAGCACCTATGACTGCGCCAACGACTATACCCGCAATAGCACCTCCAGATAGTGAGTCATTGGCAGCAGATTCGTTTGAGGCCGTCGGGGCTGTCGTTGAAGTACTTGTGGGGAATAGCGGCGGCATTGACACAGTTGTTGGCAGTTCAACTCCCACACAACGTGACTCAACGTTCGAGTTGACGCAACAGGAGCTGGTCGAGTTGACAGTACTGTCAGCGCAATAAGAGCACAATCCTTGCAGGTTTGAAGCGTAGCCACATTCAGTAGGCTCATTGCGCGTGGCTTCAATACAGCTGCCGCTGAGCGAATTTGCCGGCAAAGAGCAGCGAGTGAAGTCTGCTCGTATTTGAGAGTTTGCGTTGCCGCCAGGAGTACCACACAATTCAGGTGTGGATACGACCTCCTGCTCACTGGTCGCAAAATCCGCCTAAAATCATCAGAAAACGAACAAGTAGAGAGCGCGATGGGTAAGACATACACAAGCACTCGCACAGAGCGGAGTTGAAGCGGCGTCACTTAGGCCGCATGGTTCCCTCGAGTTCTGTACAATCGCATTGCACAGCACTGTGGTCGTGTAGCGTGCGTAGAGTTCTGTAGTATTACTGAGGTCGACGCTCGAACAGCCTAGGATATCCTGATATCTATGCAGCCGTCAGTATGCGCAGTGGTGGTCTAATGAACGCTGAGAAGAATCCGCACTCACTGCCGCTTTGTATAGGTGGTGGAGATATAAGACCGCAGCTGATTGTCAAAGGACTGTACGTCTGACACGAATGACAGGAAGGAGCTATGCTTTGTCAACTGACTATCGACTGTAGTCTGTCGAGTCTTAACATACAAGTCGCCTGTGAGGTTCGTGCTGATCGAGGCTGTGCTGAAGGCCGGACACGCAGACGAGCCCTGCAGCGAGATGCACTTGGTCTGAGCCTTGGCCTCTGGAATGATTGCGGCGAGAGCGAGCAGCGAGGCAGCGCCGTATGCAGGGCGCACCGGCTTCCGTCGACGTGGTGTTTTGTCTACCTGGCGAGATCCATGGGTCGTTGGACATTGTAGTCGGTAGCTCTGCTGGCTGTAAGACATGTCGCGCTGCTGTCGCGGATTCACTGAACAGGCGACGTGCAGATCTGGGGTCGTGGAGCAGCGACGAGGTATTGGCGACAGTGAGGTGCGGTAAATGCTGACGCGCTGCTGCTTCACAAGTCCATCCGCGGTAGCTCTACTGGGACATTCGGGATTTGACGGCTATGTAGAGTAGACTACTAAATTGGAGGCCGTGAGAACTGACGATCTCGAGGGCTACGAATGGAAAGAGCTGGAGAGCTGGGCCCTACCGCAACAGAGAAGGAGCGTATCGAGTGGGGAGCTGCAACGGGCGTGAGCCTTGAAGGAAGAGAACAACATGGGGGATGCAGTCCGCTTCTGCAGAGCTTCGGCTGACTAGCGATTCGTGCAATACGCGCAGGGACTAGGCCAATATGCCATCTGAGGCATGATTGGACAGACCCATGCGCGCCGAAATGAGGTCCAGCCAAAACAATCGCTCCGACAGCGTCAGGCCCGTCTCACATTCCCATTTGATCGCTGCATCCATTGCGGCTCTTCATGCAGGTTGAGGGACAGCTGTCAATCGATGATGAAAGTTGAAGTTACAGCGTGTGGATCCGTGTCACCTCGCCTCCAACGCGAACAATGTCCTTGCTGATGCGTCCACCACAGACCATGGCAGCAAGCAAGCTGCAAGACATGGAAGATCGCTTCAACAACCAGTGAAGCGCCTGCCAACTTCAGTTGGGCCATCTTGTTTTTTTCCCTCCGTTGTCATGGTCGCGGGCACTGCATGAAGTCTGATGAGACGCATATAGACACCCCACCAGCTTCGTCTCTCGTCAAACATAACAGCAACTGGAATATGTCTTGCAGTGCTCGGCTGCCGACCTTACGTTGCCGTGTTGCGCCACTTTGAACGCACGTTGCCTTGCATAGGTTGCGGCGAGGCGACGCGTCTTTTAATTTCCTCGCTTCGCCCAGGCGCGTACAAAGACCATGTGAATATGCGAACAAAGGGTTGCATGATGGTGAGAGGCCTACGTGTGCTTGTGACTTGTTCCACGGGGTCTTAGCTCTTGTTGATCTGCCGGTTCAATGTTGTTACCCAGTAACGGCGCCTTCCTTATCCCGACCCGTGCCGTACCTGCCAAGACAGTGGTCCCTGAGCCAAACTCTGTCCACTCCATCAGCAGCGTCTGCCCAGCCCCGGGCCCAAACGACGTCAATGCATCAATGCCTTGTGATATTCACCGCAACGTCTAACAGCGTCTGAGCCGAGTCTGAAATGCCCCAGTCTCCAGCAGCGCAGACCGAGCCTTTCGTAACGGGCCGACAGCACTTTCTACACACTCGTTGCCTATACGCTATGCACGAGACCACGCTGTCATTGTTGATGGCTGGAGTCTCCAATATGAGCGCAACATTCGACGTCGGTAGATTGTCACTACAGCGACATGTTCGAAAACTTACGTCGCAACTCAAGCGAAGCTTCACAGGCTGTCTTAGAGCGTTGTGCTGCCAGTACATATTGGCAAAATGTAGGTCAGCATGCTTCTGAACCAGGCAGGATCCAAAGTGGCCAGAGGCTGGAGTACGTACAGTACTCTGGTGTTGATGCCGGTCCCTGTTATAGATGCCTTAAGCCAAGGGAAGTCGTTCAGTGCATCCAATCAGTCGCGCGATATTGCCGCCTGTCTGCCTCGAAACTTCGACGGCCGCGCCCAATCCTTCCAACACTGAGAGACTCAAGTACAAGTAGGATCCGTGATGATCATCCAGAAACTCAACTCATACGCCCTAGCAGCAATATTCGCAAGAGGATGAAATATTCTTTCCTGCGTTATTGACGGAATCACCAGTCCGTACAGCTCCGACTGGACAGAGAAATGAAACCTTCCAGCAAACGTAACACAGCTGCCTATGCGTCTGTCTGAGTTCCGGTGAGACAAAGGACTCTCCGTCCCACGATGCGGTTTCTTGAGACAACTGATGGTCGGACATACCAGCTGACGGAAGACTTTCATCAAGCGTAACCTCTTCCAGCCTATGCTATTCTTTCCCACACCTGGGATGAAGGTCAAGAGGTGGTTTTTGACGACATTGTCGTGAACAGCAAAAGCAGGTACCGAAGGCTGCGAAGATCTCTACAACTGCGGCCGCAAGCTGGCAAGAAGGGCTACGATAAGCTTGCATTTTGTGCTAAACAAGCCAATCGCGATGGGTTGCGCTACTTTTGGGTAGATACGTGTTGCATTGACAAGAGCAATGGTCTCGAGCTGCACAGGTCGATCAACTCAATGTTTGAATGGTACAAGAATGCAGCCAAATGCTACGTATACTTGTCAGACGTGTCAGCAAGGCGCTCGAATGGGAACATCGACCCACATTCATGGCAGTTGGCTTTTGCGAACAGCCGTTGGTTTACCCAAGGCTGGACCTTTCAAGAATTGCTTGCTCCAACTACGCTAGAATTCTTCTCGCGAGAGGGTTTGTGCTTAGGCAGCCGTCTCGACCTGAAGCAACGCATACATGAAATCACAGACATCCCTACACTGGCTCTTTCTGGGACGCCTTTGCACGAATTTAGCATAGACGAAAGGCTCTCCTGGGCGGTCGAACGTCAGACTACTCGGGAGGAGGATGAAGTATATGCACTGCTCGGTATATTTGGTATCAGCCTACCCTTTATTTACAGTGAAGGATACGACAGATTTCTAAGACGATTGCTGGACAAAATTGACGAAATGCGGGCTTCTTTACTAGAAAATGGCGCCCATACGAAGAGCTCTGTACATACCATGATGATACCGTTTCGTCGCGATCAGGACTTCATATCTCGCGACGTTCTTCACGTAGTACAAGAGCTATGCACAAGGTCAGCGGGACGTGCAGCTTTGTTAGGCCTTGGTGGCGTTGGATGAGCTGACCAAAAACGAGAATCCTGTGTTTTCTGACTTGTCACCAGGAAATCTCAGCTTGCAATCGAGTGTTGTTACCGAATTCTTGATGAGTCGCCAACTACATCGGTGTTTTGGGTGCATGCCGAAGCACGGGAAAGACTCGTGGAGGGATATCTCGAGATCGCCAAGAAAGCTGGTATAGACGGATGGGACGACCCCAAGGCCGACATTATTCAGCTTGTGCATACCTGGCTACTCGGAGAAGAGAATGGGAGGTGGTTGCTGGTGCTTGATAGTGCCGACGATCCAGATGTCTTCTCCCATGGCTCTTCGGCACTCAAGGTCATCCCCGAAACCGATGCGCCAACGAGAACGAAGCTATCGTCCCCAGCCTTCCTACCTTCCACTCTTACAGGCTCTGTCCTAGTGACATCGCGCAGCCGCCAAGTTGCATGCATGCTCACAGGCAGTGAGAGTAACGTTGTCGAGGTTGGCTCTATGAATGATCAAGATGCCTTTGCGCTGCTGCAAAAGAAGTTCAGTTCTGCTGTTAAGAGAGATGAAGCTGAGGCATTGATCACTGCACTTGATCACATGCCTCTTGCGCTGAGTCAGGCATCCGCTTTCATCAACCGGACTCCACGTATGATTATCTCTAGGTACTTCGCAGAAGTCGGCCCTGATCCAACAACTTCACCAAGCAAGTACCTGGTGGACAATCGCAGAGATCCAAATGCATCAAACTCAATCATGGCGACTTGGCAAATCTCGTTTGATTACATTCGAAAGTCTGCAGCCGCTCGATTGCTATCATTGATGAGCATGTTCGACAGGCAAGGCATTCCAAAGTCGATCCTCGTTGGCAAGTACCTAGAGTCTGGGCAAACAAACTCTGATTTCGATCATGACATGTACATGCTGACTAGCTTCTGTCTCGTTAAAGCGAGCATTGTCGAAGAAAGCTGTGAAATGCACGGGCTTGTCCGGTCCGCTACGAGGACCTGGTTGGAGGAAATGGAAGAGCTTCTGGAATGGAAAGAAATATCGATATTACTCGTGAACACACAGTATCTTGTTGGAGAGCATGAGAATGTGCCAACTATGAGGGCGTTGTTTCCACACGCTCAAGCCGCGCTCAGAAACGTTCCTGCGTCTGAAGATGGGTTGGACGCGTGGGCTATGCTGGCTTTCAAGTTGTCCTGGTACAAGAGCAATGCGGGTGATCATGAAGAGGCATACAGATTCCAGCTCGACTCGTACAATGTGCGAAGACTTCTATGGGGCGAAGATACCCTACTCGCGCTCGACAGCTTGAACAGTCTTGCTATGATCACAGATCTCTTGGGCCGATATGAAGAGGCAAAAAAAAAGCACCATAAAGCAATAGAAGGAAAAATGCGCACGCTCGGGGCAGATAGTTGGGGCACTCTCGTCAGCATGATCAACTTGGCATCATTGTACAATGACGAGTGTCAATGGGCCGAAGCTGAGGAGCTGCTACTGCAGGCACTGGAGACGAGCAAGACAGCATTTGGGCTACATCATATCTTGACTCTGAACACAACCGTTATGTTGGCAAATACATACAGATTCCAAAAGAGGTGGACAGAAGCCGTAAAACTCGAAATCCAAATGCTACAGGCACACGAGGAACGACTAGGGCCAACTCATCGCAGAACACTAGCTGTGAAGTGCAACCTGGCTTTCACATACCGAGAACAGGGTCGGCTGGAGGAAGCCGATTAGCTACAGCTGGAGACACTTGCGACTTACCAAATCAGGGCAAATCCCGACGACGATATCGAAATCCTAGACCATCAAGTCCACCTCGCAGCGACCTACAGAGCGCAGAACCGATTGGATGACGCTGAGAAACTTGGACTCCAGATCCTAGCTTCAAGCAAGGAGAAGTTAGGTCCTGATCATTTCAGCACGATCACACGCATGTCATCCCTGTCCGCGACATACGAAAAACAAGGTCGCTATAAGGACGCTGAAGAACTTGAAAGCCAAGCCCTGAAACTCCGCATTGCAAAGTTTGGCCACGACCATATCCTGACGTTAGACAACAAACCCAGCCTTGCAATGACTTACCGTAGTCTAGAACAATTTGACCAGACCGAGAAGCTCGGTAAAGAGGTATGGAAAACTTATTGCAGAAAATTGGGGGTAGAGCATCCGGTCACGTTGTATAGCGAGGCGGGCCTTGCACACACGTATCGCAGACAAGGGCGCTTGGACGAGGCGGCGCGACTTGGGGAGTCCATTGTGGCAACAAGGACGCGGATTTTTGGGCTAGAGCATGTGGAAACGCTGTGTGGGATCGGTGCTCTTGCTGTCACGTACTGGCTACAAGGGCGTAAAAGTGAGGCGCGAGAAATGATGGAGAAATGTGCTCAATTGTTCGAGAGCACTGCTGGGCCGGGATATCTGCTGACAGTGACGTGTAAGGAAACGCTGGAAAAGTGGAAGAAGCTGGATGCGGAGGCAGAGGCAGAGGCAGAGGCAGAGGAAGTAGGATAGAGATGGCTGTTTCTGCAGGAGCTGCTGCAGGTGGCTATTACTTGCAAGAATAGACTAAGTGCAAGAAGTTGAGTGAAAGCCGACTTGGCGAACGACACCCCCGGAACGCCTTGCTTTACGCGAAGAAGAAAGTCTACAAATTCTGCTTCAAGCCTGATGGGATTACCGCTACGTAGATGTTAGCGCATCTCCCCTCAGACAGCATAACCCAGGTGTATGCACCTCTAATTGTGCGCCCGTTCTTGATCCAATTTTTGAATATCTCTCAGTATATTCACCTCCTCTGACTTTGCCTTCAACAATTGTTCTCGGGTCAATTTCTTCTGCGCGTCGAGCTTTTTCTGGAGGTCGCCAGTTGGTGTCTTCTTCGCGCGAGCCTATGGTACACGATCAGCTGTGCGCCTCAAGCGTGGATGTACAACGCAACGCCACGCGTACTGCACAGTAAGAGCACTTGCATGTGCCCAGCGCAACAACTTCACGCTGTCGAGGAGACTGTGATTGGCCAGATCAAGCTGTTACAAGCTGGCATCGCACAACACACTGCGACCAGCACTCTTTCACATGTACGCCCTCATCAACACCGTCCTGCCCTCCTCACCCTTCCGCAATGTACGCACCTCTGCTGCATCAGCGGCCGCCTTCCCAGGAGAGGCCGCTGAATTGGACTCCCCCAGTGCCCTCGGAGGACCACCAACAGTGCGCTTCGGGGGTGTCGACTTTGCGCCTGTGGATGCGCTCGATGGGACCGAGGCCTTCGTCGCCGGCGCAGGGGCAGAGCCCAGGGTCCGGCCGGGGCCGTCGAAGCCGTCCTTGGACTGCTTGCCGCAGAGGTTGCCCATTTGTGTCGCAGAAAAAGACCGGGTTGAAAGCGAGGATCGTAAGGGTGGAGGTGTGGAGATGCAGCGAATGGAGCTGAGGCGGAGTGCGGAGGTCAGCCTCGAAGGCCCTCTGGTGGTGGGGGAGTGGCTGTGCGTGCCGTGGGCCGGGAAGAGAGGCGCCAAGCGTCTGGCTGTTGGATGCAGATGGTCATGATGGCTGGCGGTTCATGGGGGTAAAAGCCATCTGAACACGTCTAGGATGTATCGTCAAAGATGCTGCATGGTTGCAAACATCAGTATGGTAAAACAGTTGTGTGCTGTTTGGCGATTGCTGTGAGACAGCGCCCGAGCTCAGTCTCTTTGTGCCCCTCTGTCACGTGCGCAGTCGAGCGACCCACTCGACTGTGCGTGGGTAGAGTGTAGGCTCTCTCGCAGATCGCATCACAGCGTTGCACAACAAGCGATACGTATTTCCAAGGTTGAGTGACTGCGATTGTTCAATTCGGCGGACGAGCCACAGCTTGCTCGGGAGTGCGACCAGGGTTGAAGCCAATGATAACGCGGAAGAATCGCTTACAGAGTGGATCACCATCACCACGCTATTCACTCTTCTGAGCACATGGCTGTTTTTGCGCTGGAACCACTCTCGAACTGCTGCCGGAGCACAGGAGGCCTCAACAAGACGCTGTGCTCAATGCTCTGATTGCGCTTACCCCGCTGTTTGCTCGTTCATGTCCATGCCCCTCTCTTTCCAGCGAACCGCCGACGCGTATATTTACTGCTGAGTACCCGAATGTCCTCAAATGTCACAAGTCTTGGCACGTGAAGGACTGAGATATCACCTCTTCATATTGACGGCGTACGTCCCCGACAATCCTCCGTACGCCATCATGGCTCCGACTAACGGTTCTTCAGACCCTGATCTTGACGAGGGCTTCTTTGATTCCATGTTCACATCCCTAGCCGCCCCGCTCGCTGGATCCAAGCGAGATGCGGCCGTCCTCAGCGGCGATGACGCTCAAGTCAAAGGCCAATCGCCATCCCAGACCACAGGTACGGGCCAGAGGGAGTACCCAGCTGAACACGTCAATCCACAAGTGTTGTGCTGCAGTCACTGCCCGGAAGTGCGCCCGGCTAAGCGCAGGGCTTCATCACACAAGGTTGGCGAGTTTCACAATCTGGCGGCAGAGTCGCACCCACCGATTGGCACAGACCAGCAGTTTCCCGACGATTGCTTCGAGAAGTTCTGCCAGGAGTGCAATTTCGATGCTACTTGCCCGCCAGAATGTGAACTGGTGTGTTCTGGCGACGATGCCTGTGATGCCGTGTGCATGCCGGATGACGCCTGCTTCGACCCGCACTGTGCTCAGAGTCCCAAGCAATGCTCAGACGGCTGTGTCGATCCAGAGTGCACCAAGCTGTCCTGCCCTGACCAGCCATGCTTCTGCCAGAAGTGCGATGTTCAGCCTTGCCCGCTAGGTGACCCAAACAACGACTGCCACTTCGCCCACTCGGCGCCCACTGGCGCTGGCACGATATACTGCTACGACAACGCACCTTGTCACTTCCAGGATCAGTATCCTGGCCACACTGGGCCGCTCGCCGCTTACGAGACCTACCCGTGCTTCTCTCAAGCTCACACACAACTTCCAGGTGACACTTCCTCGACGCACGCCTCCACGGCACATACACCTCTGCTGTCGCCGAGTAACTACACGTCCCTAGAGAGCGCTTTCATGAGCGAGGCTTCACCAGCGCTTGGGCAGAGTACCTTTGTCAACAACTGCTTCCTCAACATCAGTGGGGATCACTGCCACATTGACAACTCATGTTGCCATGGCTCTAGTCGGGCATGTGGAGATTATCCATCTGCATCTCGACGGAACCTGGAATTTTGGAACAACTCTATAGCGTCAGGCAACGGACTGTCAAACGGTTTTATGACCTTTGGTCTCAACAGCCATCCCACCTCGCCAGTCACCACAGGCGGAATGTCGCACGGGAATATGTTTAACAACCATTACGACGGCTCGATGATGGGGTTCAACAACAACAATAATTGGATGCTTCCTGACTCTTCCTTCGAGAATAATTTCTCTAACAGCATAGGAGCTAGCAAACTGGACTTCCTGGCTACCGCCATCCAACAGGAGATAATGAACCCAATGAACTCCCTCACCAACACACCCTCAGTAGACACAGCTTCTGTCCTCGACACACAAACGAGGCCCGGCTCGCCAGCCGGGAAAGCAAACTGTATTTGCAAATGGCAACACCGCCCCGGCATTCTCTGCCTTGCCGTCTTCCCTACGGCGTCTGCCCTTCACAAGCACATCAAAACCGTCCATGTTGACAACTGTGCATCCTGCTTCTGCCAGTGGGAAGGCTGCGACGCTTCCGCGAAGGACTTCAAGCAGCGCTCCAAGCTCTCCCGACACTTGCTCGGCCACGCCGGCTACCGCCCCTACGCATGCAGCTATGCCGGTTGCGACAAGACGTTCGCCACCAACCAAGCAAAGGACAACCACGAGCGCACGCACACGGGCGAACGCCCCTACGTGTGCGATCGCTGCGGATACACGACGACCACGCACACGCAGCTGCAGACGCACATTAGCGCACTGCACGAGGGCAAGAAGCCGCACAAGTGCCGGTTCTGTGAGTTCACATGCGCGGACAGCAGTAATCTGAGTAAGCACGAGAGAACGCATCAGGTACGTCTACCCTTTGACGCCCATCATCCTCTTCAACTCACCTGTTGCCGTTCCCTCTCCCCTTGACTTTCCATTTCCTGCTCAATGGCAGCTGAACGCAACACTAACGTCTTCCTTTCTCCAGACCCTCCGCCCTTACCGCTGTCCCCACGTAAATTGCACCTTCAAGCCCGACTGCCGTTGGGAAAACCTCAAGCGCCACCTCCGCCGCTCGGGCCACTGCCCTGAGCTGCTGGTCGAGGCTAGCGACGAGTACAAGAGCTACCGCGAGAGCGTGCGTAGGGAAATTGACGAGTGGCATCGGCGAAACGGGGATGAGGGGATGGGGAAGATGAGCCGGAGGAAGGGCAGGGGGTCTGTGGGATCATGAGTTCGACGAGGTTGGTCATGTTTGTAGCATGATGTTGAGGTTTATGACTGGAACAAGTTTTTGTGTTTTGTGTTTTGTTTTTGTTCTTTGCCTTTGGCAGTAGAGTAGACGATACCATGGTGCACACAGCATCTCATCCACATTCAATACACAACGAGTATACACCCCTCCACTCCTCTTACATCTCACTTACTTCAACATTCATCCACCAACCCAAGCCCAACCTAGCAAACCCTCTCCCCTGGTTCCCGCCACGGCACCTCCAACACCTCAAAAATCCTCCTCTCGCTGCGCCCCTCAACCAGCGTCCCCTCATTCAACTTCTCTCCCCTCCTGCCCCTCTTCACATCCTTGTACAGCCCCTTCTGATTGAGCCGCATCCCCTTCTTCCGAGCCAACAGCCGCATACTGCGATTGAAGATGTCGTTGCCAGTGAAATACAGCAGCGCAGCGCCCATCTCAGCCTCGGGCACCAGCAGCAGGTCGAGACGGCGCCACGTCGTGCTGCCGGGGAGACAGGATGCACCATACCACTTTGAGCCGCTGGTGTCCGTGGAGGAGGTGGTGGTTGACGACGATAACGAGGATCGATGTGTCGCGAGCGCGACTTTCAGGAACCCGGAGGCAAGCAAAGAGGGCACGAGCGTGTCGAAGATAAGACTACGGAGGTGGGCTAACGAGGTGCCCCGGCGCGTAATCAGCATGTCGATGTCGCCTGAGTCTGGGGCGCCGCGGCGGTAGCTGCCCATGACTGTTGCTTCGCACAGGGGGTCGATTTCGGACAGTGCGGTGGCGACGAAGCTGCCGTGGGCGGCTACTTCGGCGCGGGGGATGCGTGAGTTGAAGTCGGTGTAGTGCTCGACTCCTACGCGCTGGCTGGGCGTGAGTGCTGCGCGAGTCTGTAGGTCCGCCAGAGTGCGGTGGCCGGCTTGGATCCATTTGTTGGCCTGGACGAGACCAGCGCCGTAGACGCCCAGGAAGAGACGCAGTACCTGGTCCAGTGGGTCATCTTTGGTGTTGTCAAGTTTGCGGAGGCGATTGGTGAGGACGATCTCTTCGATTTTTTCGGCGAGGCGGGTGCCGATGAAGGGGAGTGCGGCGGCTTGCTTCGCGGTGTTGATTTTGGTGGTTTGCTTCTTGAGAGTTGTTACGCCTCGACGGTATGCGAGGGTACGCCATTGATCTTGCATTTGGTCGTAGTGACGGCCCATCTCTTCGAGGACCTGGATGGTGCGGGCGTTGGGATTCTGAGAAGAGTAGCCCCTGGTGCTGGGATCCATGCACTGGAAGCCGCTCTGGTCGAAGCCTCTTTTCGTTGACCTAGTAGATGCCGATCTCTCATTCACAAATGTTTTCTTTCGGGCTTTGGTGGGTTCTTCCTCGGATTCATCATCTGTGCTAGACTCAGCACCATCCATACCAATAACGCTCGGGGTCGGAGATCCTTCATCGTCATCGTCATCAATGGGCAGATGGGCAATCGCCTTGGTTTCTCTTATGGCCTCTAACAGCTCGTCGCCAAAAGATGCATTGGGAATTGTGGCTTCTGTCGAGTGTTCGCCAGCCGTGTGTACAGGCATCACGAAGCTATCTTCGACTCTCTCATCCACAGGGCTTTCGGAGACTTTCTCAACAGCACGCTGACTTGAGGTGCTCTCGGTGGGAACCGAGTCTGTCTTCTGAGATGGCATTGCATCCCTCTGCTTCTTCGTTGGCTTGATCTGTAGGGAAGATTGTGGTTCACCAGAAGCTTCAGGAGGAAATATTGGCGGTTCTTGCGGCTGACTTGCCTGATCCCGCTGAGGCGCACCTTTGATATTGAAGCGTGCTGCTGACGGGTCCATCAGGATGCCAAACTGAATACATTGCGGTACATAGGGGTCGAATTTGGCCAAGACTACGTTTCTCTACTTTCTATCAGCAGTTTTCATCCATGTTCACAGAAGAGACGCACTGGAAATCCTGCTCGATTCAGATGTCGCAGTAATTGCGTGTACGCGTGGCTTGCATCGTCGACCAGGACATGGGTAACATCGTCTCTCCACTTGTTCACCCACGCTGCTCCTAGCCTTATCACCATGTGGATACGCGTCCGTCGCGTCATACTGATATCGTCATTGGGGTAAAAGTAGACAATCTTGCCTCCGAGTAACTGTCTAGACTCTGGCTCCAGTTTGATATTGTTTGCTAGCTTGACATTCTTCCCATTTTTAAGCTCCCGGGGTATCACACCCATCCGCTGATAGAAAGGCGTCTGATCGAGCCCAGTCATAGTAGGCAGAGATGTTACACGCTTCATCTTACCGCGCGCATCATCACCATTCTTCGATCGTTGTTGTGCGCGATGCTTTGTGACGGGAAAGCTCTGTGTCAGTTCCGCCTCAGGAGCTGTCGCTGAACGGGTCAGAACTTTCGTCGCATCTCTTACATTTGCACGTCGCTGTGATGAATGTGCATCAAAGTCAGCCTTTATCTCTTTTGGCGTGGGACCGAGAAAGCTGCTTGTCTGGCGCACGAGCTTTGGTGGCGGTGAATGTGCTTCAGCCATCGCACGTTCCATCCTATCGGCGACTTGGTCGTCATACGTATCCTCATCATCTGAGAGGTCAAGTAGCCTTTGTTCTTCAAAGTATGCCTTCTTAGCTGCCAGCTTTGCATCTGACATTGTGAGTTTGGGCAGCTACAATGTTAGTCCAGATCGAGATATGTAGCTGTCAAAAGCTGAGATATTGAAAGAAGTATAAGTCCTGACATTTCAAGCTGTGTAATGTTGGTGAAGGGAAGATGCATAAGCGCGTCCGAGGTTGAACGCGGGTGCACGTCAGCACGTGGGGCCCAGTCCGCATCGAGCGCAGGCTAGCTGCAAGCTCACTTTCACCATTCACAAAGGCCCAATACGATTGCAACTCAACCCTAATCACGATGTTGCAGCCCAGATTGTCTGCGTCTATACGGCGCGCATTCCTCACTCCTACTAACATATGCCTCCGCTGCGAATCAACCCTCCGTCCCTTTACCCAACAACGAGCCCTCACCACCTCGCGCGCCCTAAAGCAGTCCGCAAAACCGACTGCGCCCACACCTCCGAAATCACAACCCCCACCACCCCCCGCCAAAGACGACGATGTTTTCGTCCCCAAACCCCTCGGACGCCCCATCGGCTTCCCAGACCCGCCGCAAGCAGGCGAAAACACCGGCACAGCGCGCGTGAAAAAGGACTATAGCGGGATGACCATGTCGCAGCGCAACCTGGCCAAGCGCGCCGACCTGGTCGAGAAATGGGGCACGAACTATTTCCGCGACTTCAAAAACATCCGCAAGTACCGGTCGGGCAAGACGTTCATGGCGAACCCGCGCGTGTTCAAGGCAGAGGCGGCGTTGTATTTCCCCAACCTGAGGGGCGAGACGCTGGCAGCGTCGCAGGCGGACACGACAGATGTACTCAAGGGGAAAGTGACAGTCGTGAATGTCTATTCGAGCCAGTGGGGAGAGACGCAGGCACGCAGTTTTACGGGCCAGAAGGAGAATCCTGAATTGCAGGAGATCCTCAAGGCGCACGAGGGGGTCGCGCAGATGGTGGATATCAACATTGAAGAGAACACTATGAAGGCGTGGATCATCGCGCTGTTCAAGTGGCAGCTCAAGGCGAAGAGGAGGCAGGAGGAGTGGGGGAGGTACTTTGTTGTGAGAAAGGGAGTCAGCGAGAAGATCAGGGAGACGATTGGGTTGCTGAATGGACGGGTGGGATATGTGTATATTGTGGATGAGGAGTGCAGGATAAGGTGGGCAGGAAGCGGTGATGCGGAGGGCACGGAGATGCAGGACATGAACAAAGGGTTTAGGAAGTTGGTCGAGACGAGAGAGAGTGCCACGTGGAACGCTGGTTAAGACTGCCAGGTACTCTCACAGGAGCTGTAAACATAAATGTACATCATAGGCGTAGAGCCTTGTCATTATATAGGCTTAGCTGCCCAGCGCATACTTTGCGCAAAACCATGGATATCCGCACCGCTCGAACGCCAAGGAAAGTCATGCTAGCATCGCAGCTTACCAGAACCATAAGAGCATCAGAAAGCAGAAGGCGATAAAACTGCCTAGTATGATGCCATCTCTCCGCTTTTTCGACCCAATTCTTGCCATCAAGCTGTTGATGCCTGGCACCTGGCTAGCAGCGCCGACTATCCGCCTCTGAATGCTGGACAGCGTCTCCCTCTGCACCCGGAAATTCTCATTCACAGCATATGCCTGGCTCAGCACTGAATCGGCGACGTTGTGTGAGTTGTCGATGCGGCTGCGTTCGTCCAGCATGTAGTCTGCTTCTGGGTTTGCGGATCGGTATTGGTCGATGTCATCTCTGACGTTGGTGAGAAGGTTCGCTCGATTCCGCGCCTCGCTGATACTCGATTTGATGCGAGACAGCTCGCGACGGTGGTCTGATAGAATCTCACGATGCCGGGCGAGGTTGTTCAGCTTCACGGCCGAGGACGATGCCTCCGAGTCTAGCAGCCTTGACAGCTGGGCGACTAGGGTCTCCCTCTTCTCCAGCAGCTCTTGCAGATTCGTTTCGGTTTTCAGCTCGTCTTCGGAGGGCTTCTGGGGGATGTTTGGCGCTGCAGCAAACTGCGAGTATGTGTGGAACAGCGTCTCTGTCTGCGGTGATGGGTCAGGACTAGACTGGGCAGGATGCGCAACGCACCGACCTGTTGCTCGAGGGCTCGCGCTTGCTGGCGCACTTGCGCCCACCCTCCGCCGGTAGACGCCATAGCACAGGGACCTGGGAGTTGGAGATATGGAGAAGCTGGCTGCCTCAGTTGCACGTGTCGTTATGTGCAGTACGGAAACGGAAAAAGTAGCACAACTGCAAGAGCGATGCAGCGAAGAGTAGTGGTGCAGCTGGACCGTAGAGATGTTATGCACGAACTCAATGATGTCAACACGCACCCACAGTAATTTGCAGCAAGATGGGTTCGGATGCGGCGTGCTGGTGTTCTGGCATCATAGTGGCATTGCCGCGGTCGCATGTTCCCTGGTGGCGCTAACCCAGCACGGACTAAGGCGCTGTGACCATTCGCCAAGGGCACACTGGGCGCTCGCTCGCTCGAAATTGATTCACGACCCGCGAAACTCCAGTCAACCACACCCGGCATACTAACGGAACAGTCAAAATGGTACGTGGACGCCCTCGCCTGCTGGACGACGACGACAATCGGCACACGCGCTGCGCGAAAGAGGAGGGTTGGATGGGAGGGAGGCTCTGCAGTTGCATCCTTCGCGGGCGTGTCGCAAATTTGTCGTTGTCGTCGCTGCAGGTCGAATTAAACCTGGAAAAGAAATCCTGCTAACGTGCCGCTGCAGTCTCAGTCCAAGGTCGTACGTACACCCGCACATTCGCTCGCACCGCCTGCACCACTCGCTCGAATACTTACAATCGCCGCAGAAGACCGCCCAGCTCTGGAACAAGTCCAAGGATGAGCTTGCGACCCAGCTCTCCGAGCTCAAGTCGTACGTCGCAGCCCTCGCACACGCACACTCCGAGACACGATGCTGACAGGCACAAGCGAGTTGATCCAGCTCAGGACCGCCAAGGTCGCCGGAGGCTCTTCCACCAAGCTCACCCGCATTCATGACGTCCGCAAGGGTATCGCCAAGGTCCTGACCGTCATCAACGCCAACCAGCGCGCCCAGCTGAGGCTCTTCTACAAGGGCAAGAAGTGCGTTCAGTCCGGAGCCCCACCAAACGCCATCCTCTAACAGCGTCGCAGGTACCTTCCCCTCGACCTCCGATCCAAGCAGACCCGTGCCATCCGCCGAAGGCTCACCAAGCACGAGTCGACTCTCGTCACCGAGAAGCAGAAGAAGAAGAACATCCACTTCCCTCAGCGCAAGTACGCCGTCAAGGCATAAGTGTGCTCAGCGGTGCTGTTTTCCTTTCTTCATTTGTCTATCACGAAGCATTGCATTGCCGGGGCTTTTCCAGCTAGCGACACACCAATGTACCTTTAGTCACCATCTACCAGGGGCAAGGGAGGTGATGTGGCAGGTCAGGGATGGACGGAGCGATCTTCAACGGAAATGGGGGCGTCCATGTCAAGATCAATATGAATCAAAAAGTTCAGACAATGAATGGAATGGTCTGTGACGAAGTATGACAGAACTGAATCGATGGTATACCCGGTCTTCAACGCCGAACGCAACACGCAGTGAACGTCATGAATCTTGGTCGCGCAACAGGACTCGAGGACCATGGGCTGCCGCACTATTGACTATTCCTAAATGCAGGCGTTTCAAAAGCTACGTGCACGACTACATCTTGATGTAGTATTCCAGACCCTATTCACGGCCCGCGGACAAAAGGGCATCTGGAGGCTGAAGCTATGAAGACACGGACATCTATTAACATCCACTCAAGCAACCTTTTGCAGCCGCCTTACGACCACTAACTCACACGTGCATACACAGCTACCACATTTTGAACTTGAAATACTACTCATGTACTTTTTCTCACTCGATTACACGCTGGCGTTCACACCCATCACGCCGTCCACTCCTCATACAACCCCACCTCCCTCTTCACACCTACCATCTCCTCTCTAACATCTACCGTACCCACCCTTCCTATCTTAAGTCCCTCAACAGCCACATCCTCAGCCTTGTACTCACCCAGCCTCTGCCTCAGATTCTCCAACACCTCTTCCTTATTCTCCACAAGCAGCACAATCGCATCGAACCCACCCGCACCAGGCACCACACCGCCCACAACGCCCTCAAGTCGCGTGCAGTAGTCCAGCAGAGCCGTCTGCTGCGGTGGCTCAATAGGGACCCCGCTCTTCTCACCCATGTCGCGGATCGCCACGCGGTTCTCCTCGATGATGACAGAGAGCTTTGCGTATCTCCCCTGGCCATCCGGCTCCTCTGCGCCCTCATCCGCAAGCCGCGTCAACTCCGCGGCCAGCGCCTCGTTACCGCCTTGCAGCCGCTGCCAGATGCCCTCTGCTTCTGTCTTGTTGTCTGCCCGCCACTGCAGCACCTGCTTCACCATGCCTGGCGTCTCAGAGCCACAATCAACATCGCACATGACGAGGCGCAGACCGGCGGGCATCTTGATCGCCGCACGCGCAATCTCCGTGTCCCACTCGCCTTCCACGAGGGACCGCAGCTGAGTGCCGAAGCCCGGGTCGCCGGGTGTGGGCAGCGTGCTGAGCAGAGACGGCGAGAAGCGCTTGTACAGACATGATCCGTAGACTGCGGAGGCAATGTCAAATCCGGAGCCCACTTTGCCCTGGGCATGGGAGTGCGAGGCCTGCGCGAGGTTGTGTAGGATCGTCAGCCCCCGTTCGGTGTCTACGTCAAAGAGGTCTTTGGGCAGGTAGAAGGAGAGGACTGCGGCGGTGAAGCTGGTCACTAGGGCTGCGGAGGAGCCGAGACCGGTTTTGTGGGCTTCTTTAAGGGAGACGCCGAAGTCGAGGAAGCGCGAGGATGAGCGCGGGGTGCCGGTGTTGGAGTAGTATGCTTGGTCGGCGAGGATGCGGATGGTGGAGGGTGCGAGGATGCGGTTGGGGGTCAGTGTCCAGATATACGTCAGGGCGTAAGTGAGGGCGGTTTCGATGAAGGGGTTGCGGGAGATGACTTGGTTGTGGCCACTATGGTGGATTAGTTCGTGTCAATCGACATACTTGGTGGTGTGAGGGTGTGAATGATGAAGACATGTGTGAAATCTGACAACAGGAATGGTATGTGTGAGAGTGTCCGATAGAGAGAAGGGTAATGGAACGAGTGGTGTGACTTGGGAACGAATGGATCAACTGGAACCAAATGGGGCAAGTCCACAATGGTCGACCATTCGACCGTATTGGACAGTCTCGAGGCCATCGAAGGCAGGATCTTGCGATGATGAAGGCAGGCTTGCAACATAGTTGACACGTACAATACCCATCGAAAGCACCGACGATACACATTCGGATTTGCAAATACACAAGGCCTTAGCACCTCATTGCTCAGACTCGGTGTGATTGGGCAGAAGGGACGGATGATCGCCGTAAGAGGAAAGAAAAGGTGTAGAACCACGTTTACAGCAACGCAACGTCATGTTACCAAGGCGTACACACGCAGTCACGTACGAAGACAATTGAACAACACAAAACGGTATCTCGACTTACACGCTCAGTGTATGCACCGCCATGCCGCCGTCGTTCTCCTTGGCGCGGTACCCATACTCCCAGATGGCGTCACGGAACTGCGGGCTCTTGACAACAATCTCACTAATGGACACACCAGACGTCGACTTGATCGGCTCGACAACACAATGAATGCGCGCGTCCAAGCCGAACACAAGGCCCGTGTAGGCGCGGTCGAGGACTAGATAGCCGCCCGCAACTAGCACTTTTGCCGGACAGGAGACGGCGGTCGCGTTCGATGTTGCACTCATGGGGGCAAGGGCGTGGAGGGACGCAAGGGGTAGGGGGTTTGAGGATTGGGGTGGATGTGGGTTCGAGGGGTGCGCGAATCGAGGGGTCCTGGTGGTGTTGGTGATGGTGATCTGTGCGAAAGCGTGCCCAGTTGCAACTGCAGGCGAGGCACGACACCATAGGTACAGCGCGCCCACCAGGTGGGGCGCATCTGCTGGCTACAAAGGTGCGATGCAGACAAATCAATGCTGCATGAAGCCCTCACCGGCACAAGCAGAGCCCCCTGTCCTGCCGATCTGCATTTGTTGGCGTCACGACATGAAAGAATTTTGTAGGGTCACGTGCGCGGCCTCGATCTCCCAGGCAGCAAGATTCGACATGTTCATCGCATTCCTGTCCCTGGCCCCGGCGTTGGGAACTCAGCAAGGACTTTGCACATCAGGTGCTGGGTCCTTCTGCTTCCTTGCCCATTACGTGCAGGGCTGGGGTGGGGTGCAGCCGTGCAGTGCCGCTGCGGTGCCGTTGCTTTCTCGTCGAGCTGACTGAGTCACCCATAGCTGCTGGACGGGCTCGGTGATAGCAAAGACGCCGCCACCGACATGTGAATGGCATACCCTCCGATTCGTCCGGAGGCTCTGTTGACGTCCCCGGACGGGCCACTTTTGAATGTTTCGAGCTGAGCCACAGCATCCGCTTGACCGGACGCGGTACAGCGTACTACTGCACGAGAAAAGTTAGGGAGCCTAGCGCAGACGTCGCGTACTCGTGTCGGCCTTTCTCATCCTCCCATGACGAGGACGATTGAGTGCTCGAATCTTCGACTCTGCCTGTGACTCCCGCTAACGCCGTGCCTGCGTGGCTGATATTGCTTTCTTCTGGCCACAAAGAGCCCTCCGTTATTTTGTTACTTCAACTACATCCAATTGATTGACTGTCGTCGACACAATCGAGACGGGCCTGTAGTAGAGCGAGCGAGCTTTACCCAGTCTCCACCCACCCACCCAGCACACAGTCTTTAAAATACTCTGGAAGCGCGTTTGTTTGGCGGTCACCGTCAAATGAACCTGCAACATCGTCGGGCGATCTTGAGGATACCAGTACGTCTCCGTGCCGTGTTGATGAGATGGATTGGAATGGGCACGCGAGCCATGTCTTGTTGCCTAGCCACAGCTTTGGCGATGCACTATCCAATTGCCATCTCTTCGATACCCAGTCCCAAATCTCAGTCACATGTACTGACTTCATCAGTCTCGCCCTTTCCATCTGAAGGGTTGCTCCACGTCCTAAATGGTCTTCAAGAGCTTCTCCCTCGCGCGTACGAGTCTTGCGAAAGGCTTCACACACGGTTACGCTCAATCCGTAGTCGCTGGTGTCTCCCAGAACAACCCTCTCGCCACCCTCCAGCACGACCGGTACCGTAGAGGCCACAAGCAGCAGTATGCTTTCGCTTCAAACTCGACCACGAGCGCCATAAAGGCGCTCGACACCGCACGCGCACACGAGCACCAGGATTCCGGTCTAGCCGCCTACTACTCGGCATGGCAGAAGACGCAGAAGACCGAGAACAAGGAGTGGTCCCAGTACCAGTTCCGCAAGCTCATCGAGTACGACCCTCAGCATGCGTCGAAGGAGGCTGCTGAGGCAAAAGAGAAGGACGTTGTTGAAGAGGCCTCGGAGCACACTTCTGGTCGTGCTGGATTAAATCGCGCATACAGCACAAGCCAAGTGGAGGACTTCAAGAAGGCAGTGGGCGATGAACAGGCTGAGGAGATTGCGCTCGCACAAGTCGATGAAGCGATTGCACAAGAGGCCCTGAAGATCAAGGCAGTCAACGATGCGATCAAAGAGGCGGAGACGCAACTATCACCGATCCAGGAAAAACGCCCACAAACGCCTGCCACCTATACTCCACCATCCTCGCTCCTCCCTAGTCCATTCGACGAGATTGAGGAGTATACAGCACAGCTGGAGAAGCTCGCGGCGAATCGCAAGTATGACGAGATCCCTGTGGTGTTTGAGTCCATGCTTTTGGACGGAGTAAAGCCGTCTGCGACTGCGTACAACTATCTTCTATCTGCTGCAATCAACCTTCCGCGTCCGAGGCATCAGATTGTTCCGAAGGCCCTTGATGTCTACTCAGACATGCTCCGCCGACGTGTCGCTCCCGACACAGCTACTTACACAGCACTCATTGAGCTTCTTTCCGTAAGATCCCTTGAGGTTGTGTCCATGAGCCAGGTTTACAAAGAGAAGCTTCTTCGCTACGGTGGTCTGGAAGAGAAGGGCAAGTTCATGCTCCAGTCGAATGAAACTGACTACGCCATTCTTGCTGAGGACGGGTCGCTTTCTATTGCAATCAAGCTGTTCGATGCAGCTATCAAGGTTGAGGCTGGCCAGAAGCTTTCCGAAAAGACTTATCGTCTGCTTGTCACGGCCTGTGCTGAGGGCGAGCGCGTTGAGGACATGGTTCGTATCTACTCGCACATGGAGTCGCGTAAAGTGACGCCGGCTGCGGATATGTTCGTGCCTATGATCCATGCTTTCGGAAAGTCTGGTGACTTGAAGAGTGCTGTCGAGTGCTTCGACGAGTACAAGGCCCTTGCGGTAGCCAATGATAGCGGCAGCGTACAGCTTGTCCGAAAGGACAAGGATGTGTACGCCGCCTTGATCAAGGCTTACGCTATCTGCGACCGCATGGAGGGCGGTCAGAAGTTCCTGAGCAAGGTCGAGGCCGCCCTTGCTGGCTCTGAGGATATCACATCTCTCCGTGACATCGTCGGGTTGAAGGCGCTGCTTCCGGCCTGGTTGAACACCGGCTCCTTCAAGGAGGCGTACATGCACGCCACCAAGTCTCTTAGTCCCCAAGCACAACACATTGCCATGGCTGCAATCTGTATCAAGGCTGCAGACCGCGATGCGATGGAAATTGCTACCGAGGCTTTCGATGCGCTTCCTGCAGAGGTCGATCTTGCTCGGGCCGCGATGGCCATGGGCGCTATGCACACTCGCAATGGAAACATTGAGGCTGCTGAGATCTTCTGGAGGATGCTTGAGCTCTCCCCTACCAAACCCGAGTTCATTGAGCCCACTGCTATGCACAGCATTGCACTCATTGGTAGCGGTCATGCTGAGCGCGGTCTCCGCCAGGGCCGCCAGATGTTTGACCGCATCAGGGACACGGTATCGGGATCTCGTGCAAAGATGGAGGTCGTCGAGCACATCGACGAGGCCATTGAGGTTATGGGTCAGTTCATGATGAAGCGTGGCATCATCCTTCCGCCGCGGGCCAGCATGGAGCTGATGTGGACGATGATTGAGAACGGTGGCCTAGTCACCCCAGTTGCTCACCATTTATTATCTGGAATGGGACCTGAGGCTATCGCTCAACTCAACTTCGACGACGTCAGGCTTTTGATGCAGGTCCAATCTGGAATCATCCTCCAGAGTGCGGAAGTAGACGCTGCTCATGCTGCTCGGTTCGCCCATCTTCTCGAAGTCATCACTTCCGCCGGCACACCTGTCAACAAGACTACGTCAGGTCTTGTCGAGAAGGCACTTGCTGCGCTTGATCGTGGCGACCTCCAGCACCGATGGTACAGCTATAAGCACCCGGCACCCGAGTCCATGTACTCACCGGCGCCGTTTGCTGCTTACCCTGCGCCTGCACCAGTAGCACCTGCTATGCCCACGTTTGAGGATCAGTACGACCCGTATGCTGCATCTACTGATAACAAGGGCTCTGTCGCCATCACTGAGCTGCTCGAGAAGACCCACGGTCGCACGGCATCTCACCTCAACGAGGCTTTGATGAAGTTCAAGAACATGCGTCGAGCCGGTCGCCACCCCAGGTTCTTCACCTACGCTAAGCTTATATCTGCTGCTGCGAAGGAGGACCGCCTGACCCTGGCTCATGACATTCTCAACCTTGCTAAACAGGATATCCCCCTTCTTCCTCAGTACCGCATTGTGCGCTACGGTTGGGTGACCATCCTCGATGCCATGGTTGCAGCTTGTCTGACTTGCGGTCAACGCGATCTTGCTGCCCGATACCACCAGGATCTGCTCGACATGGGTGCTGCGCCTACAGCCAACACTTTCGGTCTCTACATCACCACGCTCAAGGAATCTACCAAGACATTTGACGAGGCCACTGAGGCAGTCAAGATCTTCCTGCGGGCCAAGGCTGAGGGTGTGGAGCCCTCGTCTTTCCTCTACAACGCTCTCATCGGTAAGCTCGGAAAGGCGCGTCGCATTGACGATTGCTTGTTCTACTTCTCTGAGATGCGCAACCTCGGCATCCGACCTACGTCCGTCACATATGGCACCATCGTTAACGCGCTCTGCCGTGTCAGCGACGAGAAGTTTGCCGAGGAGCTGTTTGAGGAGATGGAGAGCATGCCCAACTACAAGCCTCGCCCGGCGCCGTACCACAGCATGATGCAGTTCTTCTTGACTACCAAGCGTGACCGCAGCAAGGTCCTTGCCTACTATGAGCGCATGCGCTCCAAGCGTATCGAGCCCACCACGCATACCTACAAGCTGCTCATCGACACCTACGCCACCCTTGAGCCGGTCGACATGGACGCCGCCGAGTCTGTACTCGAGCAGATCCGCATCGCCGGAGCCGTACCGGAGGCTGTCCACTACTCGTCACTCATTCACGCCAAGGGCTGCGTCGCGCATGACATGGAGGGTGCCCGCCGTCTTTTCGACACCGTCCTCGCCGACTCCCGCATCCGTCCTCAAGCTTGCTTGTACCAGGCGCTCTTCGAATCAATGGTCGCCAACCACCAGATTGCCGATACCGACGCCGTGCTTGCCGATATGCAAGCGCGTCGCGTTGACATCACCCCGTACATCGCTAATAGCCTGATCCACGGCTGGGCGCTCGTGCAGAACATTGAGAAGGCCAGGGCAATCTACGACTCTGTTCCCGAATCTCGCCGCGAGCCCAGCACCTACGAGGCTATGACGCGCGCCTACATGGCTGTGGAAGACCGCGCGGCCGCTATGACGGTTGTTAACGAGGGGATGTCACGCGGATATCCCGCTGCTGTTGCTGGCAAGATCCTCGAGCTTGTTGGCGGCGGCAAATAGGCGGTTGGGATGGCGTATATGAGTCGATTTGTGTCGTGTTTCTTCGCTTCTTCCCGTTTGGACGGACGATGCTTTCTCTTTCCTTTGCCACGGCCGAAACATTTCAAAATTGCCCCTCGCCTACCTCTTCTCGGTGGGTGTAGCTGGGCACATTTACACTTTCCCCTTTCTTCAATAGCTGGATTGCTTGCGCCTTGCAAGCGCGACGTTATCGTATTGGCTTTCTATTCCTTTTTCTTTTCGACGAGATACCTACAGTAGGGCGGGAGGGAAACGGCGTCTAATTTCCATCACCACATTACTTGTTACCGTGGTAGGAGGAATCTGGGGCGCTGACACACTGTACATTGGCGACGGGGAGGGGAAAAAGTGGTGGTTCGGGCATGCATACATACACACATGGCATTCGTGCGCGCGATGGTTTACTTGTACATCTCTCGTTAGCTACAGGCGATGTAAAATACCCGGATATACCACTCCTCTCTAGACGGCGCGGATCGGGGGTTTGCTTGTGTGGGTGGATGGATCAGGGGACGCATGGCTCTTTTAGACCCAGCATGCGTAAAGTAATGTAAAAGTCTGAATTCATATTTCTGTGCGTTGTACTGTTGTTGTGGGTGATGTCTTGACATGGAACAGGAAAGAATTTATCCGTTTACATTGCCATAATGTGAGGTAATACATGGACACAACACACGCACGCGACTTGACTATGAGGATTCGTCACGCCTCGAACTTCCAGCAGTGGTTCTGTTCGTTCGTGTATGACACGACTGACATAGATGAACGATCTTCTGGATCTTCACAATTATCAGATCGCACTCGCTAGACGACTGTGATATGTATACATATCCTGTATAATGTCGAAACCCGAAAACAAGAAAAAAAAAAGCCACAGACAATCTCGCACCAGGAAGAAAAAATGACAAATTCCCAAAAGATAAATTGACAAAGAAACCAAGCCCTTAGGGATTGTGATACACGCGACTTAAACAAAGAAGAAATAGTAGTCGGGTTTGCCGAGGCATGTGTTGGAATTGATTTTTGACGATTTGCTGCGGGAGCATATTGTCGTGGTATAGGATCCCAGTGATAGGGAAGCAAGAGGTGTTGATAAACATCGAGGTAAAGCTAGACATATACAGTATACATCTTTCAATGACTGTGTTCACTTGAATATGGAATCGATAATATGTTAAGCAATACAGGCGCGACAGGAATCGAATCTACATAATCCCGACTCAATTTCAGTTAAAACAACAAGAACGCGCAGACGTGTTTGATGAAATTACGGACTCGACACACTCTGCACTTGAGAGGTCCTCTTCTGTGGGCGCTCATCGTAATTACCCACACCGACATTGTTGCTGGTGGCTGGATCTTGATATCCAAAACGTCCGCATCAACTCTGCTGCCTCGATATGAAAGATATATAAGGAATTATAATCTTTAAATCCAGACATCAAAATACATGACCATAAGTCCATCACGTCAAAGCTCCTCTTGACTATCGACAGTCGCGCGGTGGCGTCGCCAGAAATATCTCCACCAACGGAGAACAATTCAGGCGCGGGACGTTAGCTGGACTACAGTACTACCGGGAGCTCACAGTCTGTGACGTATCCCATCCTTATTGAAGGCGTTGCGAGCCACGACAAACACTCTATCGCTTGCACAGTGAGTGCAGTGCAGCACATGCTATAGTGAGCCCGTGACGAGGCCTCCTGTCCCCGGCCTTCTTCCCAGCGGATACTCGCGACCATACGCAGAGTCGCTGCGAATATATGTGTATGTTCAGGGACTTGTGGACAGGGACATTTCCTCCGTTATATACCAGAGCACTGTGACACGTCTCAAGAACAGCACATTGGATATCATAACAGTGTTAGCATACCAGCACGACAAGTAAAGTATTGCAGTACAAGCCTGAGACATTTCGATGGTGGACATGGCCGTGGGAAAGACGACCGCTGGAGGTGTGTAGATTGGTGTTCCGAGTGCTCGGGAATCCACACATAGACAGATACAAACCCACCAAACGTGAATACCATGTTGCCTAAAAAAGAAAAAAAAAATACCACACTTCTAACTTCCCAAGTCCCGTACTGCTCGTCAATTCCCAGTAGCCCAAACCCCCCCTGCAACATCCACTTACCCAACGCACGCACCAATCAACCGCGTGACCCAAAACCCCAGCCGATACGTAAAACGCAGCATGCTCGGAATTTACCAACTGTCTATATAAACGATAATAATCACCAAACTTCCATCGAACAAAGGTGAGGTGGCCGAGTTGGTTATGGCGCCAGGTTAAGGTCTTCTCCTTAGCATTGCTGAGCAATCAGCTTCCTGGTCACGAAAGTGGCGCGAGTTCGAGTCTCGTCCTCATCATTATCGTCCAGCTTCAAGTTGAACATCCCAGGATTTATCTTTTTTTGCTGTTTTTTTTGCCGGCTGGTTGGAGGAAAATGGATGGCTGAATGGATGGGAGGATATGCGTAAGTGCGTGCGCTTGCTACGTTAATATTTTGCTATACCTACACGTCCACACGCCTACCCGCCCAACCCTGGCTAGGAGGGATCAAAGAGGTTAGCGTTACAGTAGCTGTAAGCAGTCCTTTTTTTAAAATTTTCCTGCCTACTAGCAGGAGTAATGTATTATGTATATGCAGTAAAAGAGGTAAAAAGTCTATAAGCGCGCTACATACTTACACTACACTACCTACCTACCTACCTACCTCCTAAACCTACTACATTTCTAATCCTATAATCTTCGACACTTTGCGCGTGTGTTAAGTTAACCCCCTAGATTTGTATTGTAATTTGTTAGTGTAGTGTAGTACAGTACAGTATAGTATAGTATAGTATAGCACAGTATAGTAGTACTCTTTCTGTTAGCGCGCTGCAGTAGAATACTGCGGTAGAAGGATAGGAGCGTTATACTATGCTATGTTTATATAGGATGTAGGATGTAGGATATAGAAGGGAGATTAGCTAATAGGTAGAGTAGGGATAAGGATAGAGACTTAGACTAGTTGTGTAGAATAAGTATGGTTAGTCAATGTAGTAGATAGATAGATAGGTAGATGAATAGATAGATGGATAGATGGATGGATAGATGGATGGATAGATGGATGGATGGATAAGATGAATGAATATACATTCGATTATTCGAATATTCTCAGCTCTTAGCTTGCTCGACGCTCTCGGTCTTCCATTTCCTCATCACTTGTCTCCTGTCTTCTACCTCGTCTCTTCTCTCTTCTTTCTTCAATCCTGTTCCCTGTTCCCTGTTTTCTGTCCTCTGTCCTGTCCTCTGTCTCCTATCTTCTGTCTTCTGTCTCCTATCCACTGTCTTCTGCCCTGTCTTCTGTCCCGATGCCACAACCTCCGTCTCCATCTCCCTGAGTCCACATCTTCCCTCCTCTACAGTCCAGCAAGTCTCAATTCCACCCTCATCCCCATGCATCGCATCCTCCCACCTCTTACTTGCACGCACGCACGTTCGACGACGACGACGACGAAAACCATCACCACCATCCAAGAAACCCACAAACTCCAAAGAGAGCGCCTCGAGGTATCATGTGCGCAGAACAGCCCAGAATCCAACAAGTACAAAATAAACAAACAAACAACAAATCAAGTCAAATCGGAGAGGAAAGGGAGACAGAACAAGGGCCCACCACGCTCTCATCCCCCCCCACCCCCCCCCCCCCCTCCTGAAAACGCCGGATAATGCAATGGGGGTCCTCCACGCTGATGTCAAAAATCGGGAAATTTGGGGCCAGACGAGCGCAGATGAGTGTGCGTGTGCTGGCTGGAAGCGTGCGGTGGATGGTGTGTGTGGGCTGCCTCCAAGTCTGCTGCAATGCGCCGCCGGGGGCGGGGGAGGAGTTCATGGATGTGAACGATCGATGGTGGCGTCCGCAGCATCGACGCTCTTTTCACCGTTCATGGCGCTCACTCGCTCGACCACCCGTCTAACCGCCGCCCGTCAGCCTGCAGTCCTTGCTGCTGGTGGTGGCGTGGTGAATGGAGGTGTAGTCGCTCATGCAAACTCAGACGGCCGTTCATTCGATCAGGGGTTTGCGGACGCCGCCCACAATGGCCATGCCCAGCGCGGCCAACCCGTTGGGGTCGTTTGCTCTGACGATGTGGCTTGCGGGGAGCATGGGGTTGTCTGGGGCGACGTGTGCGGCATCCTTTGCGGCCTGCTCGATGGCTTCCATCTCTTCTTTGCAGCCGGCGTGGTCAAAGGGACATACGACGATTGGCTGGCGTAGGAGGATATCTCGGGCCGAGGACATTTGCGCCTGTGTGTTTGTCAGTCCAAGACGCACATCAATGACTCGAGATGTGAACCAACCTTGACGGTCAGGTAGTACTCAATCTTATACAGGGTACCGGTGGTGGTGAAGCCGTTGACGGCATACATGGGAAACTCCTTCTTGCCGCGGGGGATGATGCCGTCGCTGTCGCGCAGGTCTTTTGCAGGAAAGACGAGGCCGAGATTGGTAAAGTAGCCAGCCTCGGGCATCTTGACGCCGACGGCCTGGGTGGTCTTTGCCAGGGTCTTGACCTTGCGGGTGGGCTCGTCGCCCTCGTGGTTGAAGATGATTTCCTCGTCGATGCCGACGGTGATTTGCTTGATGGTGACCTTTTTCGCCTTGGATAGCCAGTCGGGGTTGGGGCTCAGTTTGATGTAGACGGAGACGGGGTCGAGGGGCCCGTAGCTCCAGCGCGGCAGGCTGATTCCCAGGGTGACGAGGTGGTCTGTGACGCGCTCTGCGCTCTCTGGGCGGTTGTACATGCCAAAGGTGGACAGGGTGTCGTAGCGCTGGATGGGGACGGGGAAGGGGTACTTTTTCTGGTCGCTGTGGCCCTGCTGGACGGTGACGACGAGCTCGTAGAATGTCTCTGCGGTGCGCGAGGGCAGCTGGAGGCTGGCGGGGGGCACGCGGCGGGCAACCTCCTCGCCGCCGCGGCCGTAGGGGATGAAGATGACAAAGGGCAGGTCCATGGCCAGGACGCTGTCGTGCTCACGGGAGGGGGAGCAGCGGAACAGCAGCATCTCCTTGCCGACCAGGTCGGTGATGTCCTTGCGCGGGGCGGCGAGGTGCTTCTTGGTGACCGAGTCGGCCGAGGGGTGGATGGACTCGCGGCGGTGCAGGGCAATGGTGACGAGGGAGACGTTGACGGGGGCCGAGATGCCGACGAGGGGGCGGATCTCGACCTTGCCCTCGATGCGCGGCAGGGTGGCCGAGATGCCTGGGTAGCCAATGAGGAAGTTTGAGTTTGGGGGGCCCGACACCCTGACAAAGGCGGCCATGTCTGTCGCGTCAAGCAGCGCGAGCCTGGGAGCGAGACGGGCGCCGCATGGGCGGGGGTGGAGGTGGTGCTGCTGGGTCGGCTGGGCTGGGCTGGGCAGGGCAGGGCAGGGTGGTAGGTGACAGGAGGTGGTAGGTGGCAGGCGGCAGGCGGCAGGCGGCAGGCGGCAGGCGGTGGCAGGACTGGGTACGAGCTGTAGGAGCTGGCGGAGCTGAATCGAGCTGCGGTCGCGGCGACAGGCAGCCTTGCGCGGGGCGCGATGGGTGGTGAGGACAGGCAGGCCGGGCGTGCGATTGCTGCAGGCGTAGGCGACTGCTGTGGGCGCAGACAGAGAGGGTGCGCTGGGATGGGCGGTCGTGGTCGTGGTCGTGGTCGTGGTCGTGGTCGTGGTCGTGGTCGTGGCCGTAGTCGTGGTGATGTCGAGGCCAGCCACAGCGGGCGCGGCTGCTGCTGGTGACGGCGGCGAGGGTCCACCTCCAAGCCTCAGACGCCGGCTAGCTCGACGGGGCGCGAACGGGCGGAACGGGCGTGGACGGGCGTCGACTTTGCGCAGTCGCTGGATGGTCGCTGCACGCTGCACGTCCATACACTGTGCTCAGTACGCAGCACACGGTACACAGTCAGCACCAAGCACCGCACAGCACCGTACCAAGCAATACCTACTGTGTAAGCACGAGCGGGGCCCTGGCTGCAGCTGTCCACGCTGCACGCTTGGCCTCGACCAGCCGCCGCCTGCCGTCACCATGTCCGTCACTGTGAGCTGCCTGCCTGCCTGCCTGCCTGCCTGCCTGTCTGCCTGTCGTCGCCCACACTGACCCCCACTCCCAGCTGCACACCACAAAGGGCGACCTAAAACTCGAGCTCTTCTGCGAGTCGGCACCCAAAACAGCAGAAAACTTCCTCGCCCTGAGCGCCGCAGGCTTCTACACCAACTCACCCCTGCACCGCCTCATCCCGGCCTTCATGGTACAAGGCGGCGCCCCAGCCTCGGACCCAAAATCAAAAACAAGCACCTCCATCCTACACGCGAGCGGCCTCTTCGACGACGAATTCTCCCCTGCCTTGCGCCACAATGCGCGTGGCATCTTCAGTATGGCGAATAAAGGCCCCAATATGAATGGGAGTCAGTTCTTTATTACGTTTGCACCTGCGCCGCACCTTGATGGGAAGAATGCCGTTTTTGGAAAGCTTTTGGAAGGTCATGAGGTGTTGGATGAGATTGAGAGGGTGCCCGTGGATAAGAAGTCGCGGCCCAAGGAGAGGATTGTTATTGAGAGGGTGACCATCCATGCGAATCCTCTGGCTGGGTGAGGACCTTGTATTGGAGTGGTGCTGACTTCTATTTTTTTTTTAAAAAAAAAAAAATGTAACACCAAACTGATGACTAGTGAGAATGCCTCATACCACGTCAATGGACTTGATCGTAACAACACGCGTCAAGGTCATCTGCACACACTTCAACAAACACACCTCATCATCACGATGCTTCATTGTGGCTGGCGAAGCCCTGGTATCTAAGCATGCCCCATCCCAAATGCAATGCAAGACAAAACAATCCTCTCTCCACCCCTTCCACTCACACCCTTCTACTTTACACCTACGCCCCATTCACTGCCTGCTCCGCAGCATGCTCCTCCTCGTACCCCTCCGTCTTCATGTCCCTCAGCCCGAGCTCCTCCTCTTCCTCCTCAGTCCGCTCATAGTCCTCCACCTTGATCTGCGGGTCTGGCTCCGGCGCTGTGAAGCTCTGGATATAACTGCTCGCAAGCGGGTCCTCGAGAATCACCGTAAACTTCTCATGGCCGTCAATCGCCGAGCCCAGCTGCGTGAAAAAGTCGTTCCACTTGCTCTTCGACGCCACATCCATCGAGTCTCCTCCATCACCAACATCAAAAATAGAAGACCGCAGGTCGTCGCGCACCTGCGTCAGCAGACCCTCCACAGTCGTGAACCTGCCCCCCAGTGTGCCTGGCTCCACACTGAGATTCAGCTCCGGGCAAGACATGGCGCAAGACTCCGACTTGAGAATGTCGCGCGACATGTCCTCCTTGTTCTGGATCTTCACAGTAATACGACGACCCTTCTCGGGCACCTCTCCTCCCGTCTTGACCTCGTTGCTTCGGTACCCGCAGTGCTCGCACACGGTAGACATGAGCACCACCTGCTTGAAGTGCGGAATGTTGACCATCTTCATGTTAGTCGCGCATGACAACGTGCAGCCGGGGCAGGTGGCTGGGAATGAGTACACCTGGTTCTCAACAATATCGTCGTCAACATTGTTCACCATGGGCTGGTGCGCAGAGGGCATCTCGGGATACATCTGGTTGGCGTGGTACTCTGGGCGGATCTCGGTAGCTGGCGCTTCGACGTTCAGTGGCGCCTCCTGTTGCCCGCTTGTGTCGCCCAGGCCAAGCGCCTCGTTCTGCGCAGCGCTTCGTGCATATTCATGGCGGGAGTACTTTCCGGCTGACAGCTGGTTAGGAGGCTCAATCGACGAGTTGCCAGCTGGGTCGTCGATGGTGACCTTGAAAGGCAGCTTCTCACCCGCCGCCATCGCCTTGAGCGTGTCGATGACCTTTTGGATCTGCGGTGCGACCTCTGGCATCTTTTCTCTCCTCTCGTCCTGCTTCTGTTCCAGATCCTGTGCCACCATGGAGAGAATGCCCTCGACGTTCGTAAGCTGTCCGCGACCAGGAGGAATTTCCAGATCAATGTCCTCCACCCTAAACAACGCAGTGTCGCTCTTGACGACCTGCTTGCTGAGGTCGTCTGCGCTGTCGATTCGAACGGTAAACTTGACACCGCGCTGCTGGATCTCGCCAGCAGGCTGGATCTCAGAATTGCGGAAGTGGCAGTGCGGGCACTCAAACGACATGATGACGATTTCGCGGAAGAAAGGAATCCTCGTCAACAGGAGGCGTGTGGTGCCCTGCGAATAGTTAGCTTGATGCGCATGCTGATGGTGTTGCCAACCCACATTCTCGTGACAGTTCATGCACAAACTCTCAATCTCGTCGACAACTCTGGAATCGTCATCGTCCTGCTGCCCGCTCGCTTCTGCGACCTTGCGGCCCATATCCTCGAAAAGATCTTTCGCGAGGCTCTTGTGTTCGGCCATTTTGAATGTGTAGGTTGTGTGCGGTAAAGGAAATTGTGGTGGTGAAATACTTGCCAGAAAAAGTCGCGAGCCGGCGCGGGGCGGTATGACGGATTTCTGTAGTGGCGGGGCATTGGTTCCTGGAACCTTCTTTTCTCAGCCCTACGAGCAGCCGCTCACATGCCAAAATCCATCAAGTCGAATCCGCCTTGGTCGGAATTTTGGGACTTGCTCTTCTCGAGCATTGCAGCAAGACCTCCTTTGCGAGCCTTTTTCCTCTCCTTGCTGCTTGCATTGACCGACTTGACCACCTTGTTGACTTCTTGCGTCTGTTGCTTACGCTCTGGCAACGGCTGCGGGGCTTTTTGAGCTGTAGATTTCCTGACATGTTTTGATGGCCTGGTCTGCAGATTTTGCACCGTTTGTCGCTCGCATCTCAAGCAAGTGTATACAATCTGCTTTACAGGCTGTGTCGCGTCTTTGGAGCGCTTGTTCTCACTTCGCACCCTCTTGTTTCCGGTTTGGTGAGCAACTTTACACGACCATCCTGCGATCATCGGATTGCCGCAGGCCCCGCAGTATGCTCGTCGAAGTGCATCAATCTCTTTCGGTTGCAGCTCCAGCTCTGCGTCTGCAATGAGCCGGTCCTGCGCCGCACCCATACACGCGGAGGTCGTTGGTGACGAAACCGCTAGCAGATGCGCAGCCTCTCGCAGAAAGACTGACCGTCGCTCAATGAGTTCTAGCAATTCCATACCTGTGATTGTTTGCCTTGAGGTGTTGGTGGTGAAGTGCTGCTGGAGGACCATCAAGGTCTCGTCTGCGGACTTTGTGAAGACTTCCGGCGCTAGTGAACCCTTGAGCATGAGCTCTCCACTCTGCGACTGCTCAACCACAACCACCGACGTGCATCTGAATAAGGGGGTTGCAGCACCTCGATCGCGATTTGATCGCACTGGAGCACCGCCATGGCAGTACCGACACTGCTTGCGCAGCAAGGCATGCGCATAGCTGTAGAGGGTTGTGGTCATGGAGTGCTGCATGAAATATATGCTTCTGTCGCAAAAGCCTGCGAGCTCAAAGGCTGGCCAGATGTTGATCTTCTCATTATTGGAGGTGACTTTCAGGTACGTGTAGATTGTACGAATGCTGTTCGAGAGCTGACAAGGTAGGCCGTTCGCAACGCTTCCGACTTGAAAGCTGTCTCCATGCCTTCGAAGTACTATGCTATGCACGACTTTCACGAATACTACTCGGGCACTCGCACCGCACCATACCTTACGATATTCATCGGAGGGAATCACGAGGCCAGCAACTACATGTGGGAGCTATACTATGGCGGCTGGGCTGCACCAAAAATCTACTACATGGGTGCTGCGAATGTAGTCAAGCTAGGCCCTCTCCGCATCGCCGGTCTCTCAGGAATCTGGAAAGGCTACAATTATAAGAAGCCACATTACGAGCGGGTACCATACAACAGCGACGATGTCAGAAGCATCTACCACGTACGTGAAATGGATGTGCGTAAGCTACTGCAGATTCGAACACAGGTCGACATTGGATTGAGCCACGATTGGCCACGCAGTATGGAATGGAAGGGCAACCACCGACAGCTCTTTAAGTGGAAGCCCAACTTCGAGCAGGAAGCCAAGGACGGCACACTTGGGAGTGTTGCAGCTACAACGGTTCTCGAGCGTCTGCGGCCACCACACTGGTTCAGTGCACACATGCATTGCAAATTCAGTGGCATCTGGCAGCATGAAGGTGGGTCACAGCCGGCAGCACCTGAAGTCGTCACTAGCGCTGCCACTGTAAAGAACGATGGTGAGATCGATCTTGATCTTGACCTTGACAACACGCCAACAGGCGCGCCCAAAAACGATGCCGAGATCGATCTTGATTTGGACGATGATGATGAGCCTGCGCCGACTTCGGTCGCTGCGGCAGACAAGCCTAAAGACACAGAAAACCCCAATGGGCATGCAATCGTTCCTGACGAAGTGAGAGACCTGCTACCGGCCTCATTCGCGCGCGCGAATTTCGAAAAGGCACAGACGCTGCCATTCCCTGCAGATATCACCAACAAAACCACCAAATTTCTTGCTCTCGACAAGTGCTTGCCAAAAAGACATTTCTTGCAGCTGTTGGAAATCGCCCCACACACACCCAGTGATCTGCAAAGGCCACTACAATTAGAGTACGACGCAGAGTGGCTCGCCATTACACGTGTCTTCGCTGGCGACTTGCAAGTTGGTGATCCGGACGCGCAAGTACCGGTCGACAAGGGAGATGCCTACTATAGGCCCCTCATCGAAGAGCAGATGACTTGGGTCGAAGAGAATATTGCCACGCCTGGGAAGATGACTATACCGCATGATTTCGCACAGACTGCGCCAGTGTACGATCCGTCCCAAGGCATCCACGTGCAAGAAGAGCCACAGGAATACGACAACCCACACACGCAAGCTTTCTGCGACTTGCTGCAGATTCGCAATGCTTTCCACGCGTCAGCAGAGGAACGAGCTCGGCGCATGCAAGCCGGTCCCAGACCAGAGGAACAGCGATCTGGCAGAGGCGGGAGGGGCGGAAGCAGAGGCGGTTACAGAGGTCGTGGTGGTGGTGGTGGACGCGGCGGCGGTCGCGGACGAGGTCACGATGGGAGAGGACGCGCTCGAGGGCGCTGGTGACGATGACCAATATTGACTACAACTCAACCTTTAGACACGGCTACGGATCCTCTTACAACAGCGTTTGCGCCGAAACCTCAAACCAATAAATGAAGCCTTGCGCAGCGTACGTGGCTAGTGGCCGTTAGCGACTCCGCAACTCGACTTTTATCGTTCCTCTGCATCTGACATGACGGATGGCGTTGTTTGAAGTTTGGTTATGTGGGTTCAGGGTCTACGCGAAGGATGCACTCCCTGTCAAATGATGTATTTTCTCGGCAGACCACGATGCTGCTGCAAGGCATGCAAATACACCGTAATTACATGCTCGGCTCGGTCGCTTATCGCAGATTTGGCACGCTTCAGTTGCTGGCAATGGGAGCCGCGAAACGGCAATTTCTAGATTGAAACACAAATATTGGAAAGGCCAAGGAGTGTGGAGGCTGTGATGTGGTGACCAGCGCACCCTACGTCATCGTCCTCGTGCGCAGCCTCAACGGTCAGGGAGGACGAATCGAGCATTGCCAGTGAGTGCGGAGAGGGGACATGGAACGCTTTAGATATGCAGTCTGCAAACTGATTAATTGAATGGCGAACAAGCCTTGGTGTTTTTGCGGAGATGATGTTGATCGCGCTGATCCTACACATGTGCCACCACTGCCCTGAGGTTGACTCACCAGACAGTGGCGAGAGGCTTGCGCATGTGCTTTGCCATTCATCCAGTCCGCCGACAACCGGGCAGACGATCTGTCCATCTCCAAGCCTTTTGCGTGACGAGTTGCTGTGTCAGGCTCGGTCTCCGACTGAACGGACGTCCGCAGAACGCCTGAGAGGCGAACAATACACAAGCAAAGAGGGTCTCGGACATGTGTTCGCTGCTATTTCGGGCTCTCAACGTGTATGCCAGGTGCCGCGGCAGCGTCCGCACGAATCGCCGTTGCTGTGTTTCCGGCAGGGTCTGCCAAAATGCACGTCTTCTGGGCCCTCCAAGGGCCCCCGCCGTCGTCACCCCTGCTCTTAGCTCAACCGGTTAGGCATCGAGACTGAACGATCAGCGCTCGGATACCCGGTTCAGGCCCTCACACGTTGCGTCCGCATGCTGGTCGTCTGGAGATGTCCGCGTGCCAGGCAATGTTAAAAAGTCTGCGCCGCCCCAGTCGTGTGAGGTTCGCATTTTGGGAGATTTCCAATAAAGCTATATCCGCTCGCTCAAACAACCGTTCGCTCGATCCGCTTTTACACCGTTGCAGGCCGGGACCTCTTGTGCTACTGCACCTTTATTGCCTTCACGCAACCCCAAGAAGTCTGGACCGCTGCACGACATTGCCCCTGGACGCATCCCACCGCACCGCTACAGTGACATAGCTAAAGTATTTCAAGTCCCTTGCTTGTCAACTTTGCTATAATCCTCGATTCTACCAAGTCGCAATACTTTGATATCGCCACCATACCAACTATTACTCCGTCCTCACCAAGAATGGCTTCCAAATTTGTCGAGAACCTCGAAGAGGTCCCCATCACACATCCCCACCTCAACGTCAGCCTGGAAGACATCCTCGCCGAAGAAGGCCGCAAGAGGTCCTCATCGCAGTCATCCGAATCCTCCAACAGCAACGGCCGTTCCGGGAGCGAAAGCGCACAGAGCCCGACAAGCCCTACCCAACCACAAAGCCACCTGGGTTCCATCAGACGCCGTGCATTCACGCTCGGAAGCAAGAAGGTCCGTCGCGCAACCTGAACCGGCGCGACGCTGACAGCGCATCAACTGCGCGAGACTGTTACGAATTTTTATGATGGCCATGAACTATTTATTCGCTCAATGAGCAAACAAACTTCGATTCGCGAGTATTCGACCAAGCGTTGGAAGAATCTCGCTCGTTATTATGCGGACTGATCGGCACTGGTTGAGGCTGCTGCTGAGCATGCGCTACGCTTCTGTCTTTCATCTGTCTTTTTTATGTAGGGGGTGGGTGGACGGGTAGACTGGGTGCGAGGGGAGGCCGATGGCTACTGGGAGCAGATGAGAGTCTGTCTGTGCTAGACTTGTCAGCAACGTGGAGTAGCCATACATGAGGCTATCGCCTTTCTTTTCAACGCGCACTGTACAATTGATCTCTTGACCGCACCTGCGGAAAGAACAACCTGATACACACACAGTGTACCCATCCTTCTTGTTTCGCTCAATATGCGCTTTCCCTCTACCCTCACCTAAACGTGATGACCATGCGGGCGGAACTAGACTGCCTGTGACAGCCAACTCATCTCACAGCCTATTAACCGCTCCACTACCTTCATCAATACCTGGACCACGACTGCAATGACCTTCCGCCCCGCTACATCACTTCCCCTTGTTGCCTGCCTCGAATCCTTCCTCTCCCCAACTCTCAACATCCCGTCATCTCCGTCCTCACCGGCGCTCCACCTCTTCCCGCCGCCAAAAGCTGCAAAATTGAAGAATCTCGGCAACCCTCGCATCCGTGATATGCGCACTCTTGGCCATACTACGCAAATCATTTCCCACATTCCTTTCTCTGCTACACCGCAGATGTGTGCAAGACTCAACGATGCGCTGGACACGGGTACGCGGATGCAAAACGACAAGATGGCGTCGTTGGCACTACTTCCTAGTGGTCGGGGTGAAGGAAAAGAAGCCGCGCGAGAGTTGCTGAGGTGTGTTACCAAGTTGAAGTTCGTGGGCGGCGTTATTGCTACGGGTGGCGAACTGGAAGACAAAAGCTTCGAAGAGGTCTGGGGTGCGGCGGAGAGGCTTAGCGTGCCGATCATGTTGAGAGCAGGGTGGCCAACTGGGCATCAGGTTCGTCGCGAGCTTGATGCTGGAAGACGTTTAGTGGGTCAATGAAACTGAGGTTGATCGTTACAGGTCGCAGAGTACACACAGGATCTGCCCAGCAGCGTTGTGGCTCCACTCGTGGCGCATTTGCACAGCACTCACGCCGCGTCGCCGATGCTGGTCCTGCGCCTCTATCTCAGCGGCGTCTTCGACCGACACCCACACCTACATCTGGTTATCGCAAACCCGGGCTTGCTCCCCTCGCTTCTCCCACGTATCGATGCGGTTCTTGACAGTATTCCAACCGCCGACCAACCCAAACGCAGTTTCCTGGACGTTTGGCAACAAAACTTGTACCTGACGACAGTCGACACTCTCGATCTATCGAGTATGCGTACACTACTGGAGCAAGTCCCCGTGGACCGTGTCCTTTACGCAAGCAACTATCCGCTAGAGGAGCGAGGGCGAGCTCTCATGACGGCGCTGAGGGAGAGTGAGTTCATGACGAACGAGAGGTGGGAAAGACTGGCGTGGAAGAACGCAGAGCAGCTTTTCAAGCTGAGAAACCCGGAGCAAGGCTCATACAGTGCAAGAACGAGGACGCTGGTATAGCCTCAGCAGCACATTCTCCTGGCGCACTCTTTGGCGACCATGACTCCCCGCTCCGTCAGCAGTACCTAATGCAATCAGTCTTCCTCACATGTCCCGTTGAGAATAAAATATCGGCCGTATGATTGGTCGTTTCCCGTGCATTCGTAACTGTCTATGCACTCGGTGCTTGCCCAATAACGCCGCAACTAGACTCCTTTCCCGTGGTATCTTTCTTCATTCCAAGCCATGCCCTAGCTGGACGAAGGCGCTTATTTCTTGCCAGACTTCTTGATGCCCTGCTGTCCGGTGTTCATGGGGCCCTTGCCGCCAGCCTTCTTGGCCATCTCCTCGCGCGCCTTCTTGTCTGCACCATCGTCAGCTTGTGCCCGCGGGTATCATGGTCCATGGCGCAGTTCATTGTCGCGCAAGGCTGAGCCTTTGCAGCAGAAAAGCGGGTGAGGGTAGTGTAGGAAGGAGATATGAACGCACCGGCCTGCTGCTTGGCCTTGAAAGCCAGGTCCTCGTCGTCGAGGTCCTGAGCCGGCTTCTTCTTGGGCTTCTTGTTGTGGATAGGGTTTGTACCCGCTGCCGCCTGTCAGCACACTTTCTCCGCCTCTGCTTGCCAGCTGCACCGCCAGCAGCGTGCCGCAAACTTACCTCCCTGTCCTGAAGGCATCTTGGGTGTGTATTGAACGGGATGTCGGTGTTTGGTGGGCTGTCAAGTCGCGATTATTTTGCAGGCGTGGATGGGGCTAGTCGGTGGCGGGCGGTGAGAGTTGGTCTGAGTCGGGAAGCGCCTCGAAAAACCCCGCCTGCTTTCAGCGAGGCTGAACATCTCACGTGATCAGATCAAGTGAGCATTGGCAAGGAATGCGTTCCAACATCATCTCCTCGCACGAAAAAATTGGGTGTCATTATAATTCGTCCAAGACTGTTGTTGATTGTTCGCATGAAATCGCTCAAGTCGCTGTACCCGGTTCATGCACGCGGGTCTCCTCATGACTGCTCATCTCGGCTCTCGGCCGTTTGGGCTGCATGTCATCAACCATAGTTACGCATTCGCATTGCCATCCGAATGCTATGATAGTCCTGCGGGCACCTACTGTCTGGCCATATGCATGAGCAAGTGCTGATCAGTGCCGGTGGCCGGCTTGTCTACCACGTTGAGGGAAAGGCGCACGATGCCACCCTTCACGATATCAACGCCCCAACGCCCCAGTTAAGCGGAAGGCTCCACTCTTGTAGCGCATCGACATTGGGAATCAGGCTTGACCTTCAAAGCCGCTTCATGGTAGCTCAAAGGTATAGCATGCAGTAGAAACCACACGGCAAAACAGCTCTTGATACTCGCGACAACAGAACATCTTTCTCCGTCGAGAGCTGAAAACAAGAGGCCGAGACTTCCGCCAAAAGCTTTCCTCCGCCGCTTTCATGCCCTGGCAAGGCTTGTGTGGGATCCGTGGGATGGATAAGCTGCTCTTTCGGGGCCACTTCTCCGCTCTTCCTAGCCACTTCCCGGCTAGCCGGCATGCTAAACATCGCTTCGAGGTCACACCAACGCAGGACATGCCTGGGACCGCTGCTTCATAGGCCTCTAACTCTGAGTCTCATTCGTGGAAGAACAGTGCACTTGATTTCCATCCGTGTTGTGGAGTATCGACTGATAAGAAGAGCATAGGACGGGGCCCCAGATTCAGTCACTATGGGGTCCTGGGGGCTAAGGGGCTCTAGAGCAAGCTTTTGCGGCTGCATTGGCATTGTGATTCGTGGTACAATGCTAGAGGCGTCGAGTGATGAGCTCTAGCACATGGTGACGGCGTCCCGACTCCATGGGGTTGACATGGGACGGGGGATGTACTCTGTGCCGGAGCGTTGTATATATATTTAATAGAGATCGTCCACCTCTCCGAGAACCACGAACACTCGCTGTGGCCTTTGCGGAGTTCTAGTCGACAGCAACCTTGACAAGACTCACCACTTTGAACCACTACAATACAGGATAGTAGCCGCAACCATGGTGTCGGCTAAGAGGGCGTACAACTGGTAGGCTACTAATAACACTGCCTGTGGGGCGTAACAGTCTGACACTCATCAGGTACATCTCCCTTGTCGCAGCATCCTGCATGGTGCTCTACGGTTACGATGCCTCAGTCTTCAACGCCGTTCAAGGCTCTAAGAACTGGGTCAACTACTTCAATCACCCCAACGCCAACACCATCGGAGCCATTAACACGGCCTACACTGTCGGAGCTGTCGTAGCTGGTTTCTTCTTCGGTGGACCCCTTGCTGACTATGCCGGTCGCCGTGTTGGCATGGCTGCTGGATCTGTCCTCGTCATCATCGCTACGTTCATGCAGGCCTTCTCTCCCCGCGGCAACATCGGCGTCTTCATTGCTGGTCGTGTCATCATTGGTCTGGGTCAAGGTCTTGCACTGAGTAAGTGGCCTCCAGCAAACGTGGAGAATCCGTGGCTAACACGTCCCAGCTGCCGGTCCTATCTACATTGGTGAACTCGCACCCCCTGAGATCCGTGGTATGATTATGTCGTTCTGGCAGATGTTCTACTCTGTCGGTTCCTTCATCGCATACTGGGTCAACTTCGCATGCTCCAAGCACCCTAAGAAGCTGGGCGAGTGGGACTGGCGCATGGTAATTTCCGTCCATTATCGATCAACAACACTTCCCATCCTAACGCCCTCTAGGTCGTCATATTCCAGATCCTCATGCCCGTCGTCATCCTGTCGCAGGTTTTCTTCATACCCGAGTCGCCTCGCTGGTACATCCAGAAGAGCAAGAACTACGAGTCGGCCAAGGCATCTCTGATGCGCGTCCGTGACAGCGAGCAGGAGGTCGAAGACGAGCTTCTCACCATCCGCGAGGCTATTGAGTTTGAGTCTGAGGCTATCTCCAGCGGTTACGCTGCTCTCTGGAAGGACAAGTCGGTTCGCAAGCGCATGTACATTGCGATGATTATCAATGCCGGACAACAGATCACTGGCCAGGGTACACTCAACTCATACTCGACCATCATCTACAAGAAGGTTTTCAAGAGCGCCGATACCATTGCTCTCATCAACGCCCTCAACGCTACTTTTGGTATCCTCTTCACTCTCAATGCTACTTGGACTGTCGATCGCTTTGGTCGCAAGTTCTTGTTCATCGTTGGTGGTATCGGTATGGGTATTTGCATGGTCATTGCTGCCTCGGTCGAGACTCAGACCCCGACCATTGACGGCGCCAAGTCGCAACCCGTTGGCATTGCTATTGTCTTCGTCATGTTCTTGTTCGCGTTTTTCTGTAAGTCCTCCTCCAACTCACTCATCCTCTGAATGTCACTAATACATCCCTAGATAAGCCTTCATGGGGTGCCACTGTCTGGATCTACACCGCCGAGATCTTCTCCATGAACGTCCGCGCCCAAGCCGTTGGCATGTGCTCGCAGACACAGAACGTCGCCAACTCGATCGTACAGCAGTTCTTCCCTCTATTTCTCCAGAACGAAGGCTTCTACGCCTTTTACATGTTCGCTGGTATCAATATACTGCTGGCTGTCTTTGTTTGGTTCTTCGTCCCTGAGACCAAGAAGGTCGCTCTTGAGGAGATGGACGCCATGTTTGGTGGTGCCAACCATATTGATGGAGGCGCTGAGCTCGAGAAGAAGCACATCGAGCATGAGGAGTATGCTGTCAACCCCGAGCAGAAGAACGCTACTACTGAGCGTAGGGACGTTTAAATAAATTGCGCTTGACGATCGTGGATTATTGTTGGGTTTACTGCATTGGATAGTGCATGGCTTACAGTTCAATCAACGGACCCTGCGAACCATGGTTGACTATTTTCAATCACCTTTGACATCTCACAACCCTGCCCCACTGGCATCCGCTGTTCATGAAAAATAATTAAAAATATAGGATAGATAAAGTCGACAGATCTCCCCCGACCTGGCGCCCTCAGCTCGCAGTAATAATTCACTCACCCAACCCATGCAAAGTCTCCAAAGCACTTCTAAAGAGCCAAAGCACCTCTACACAGCGCTTTGAAACCCTCTCATCTTCCCAGCAATCAAGAGTTCATAGCCCAACCACAAACAATGTTCTTCTCAACCCCAGAGTCACCGTCCTCCTCACACCAAGACCTCGATGAACGCTCCCTTCATGCGCTCTCAGAACCAGTCCCAATCCCCAGCGCAGACATCTACAAACCTCTTCCACCCATCCTCTCAAGCCCGGACTCCACACCGGGCATAATCCACCACGGACGCGCCACCATCGCCGACTACACAATGTGGCATTTCCCGGAAAAAATCAAGTCGGACGAGGAGAAAATCACTTCGTATCGCGCGCCGCCTTGCTGGGTGAGCAGGTTGAGCATGCCGCCCCGGCCAAGGTGCGAGTTGCAGACTGTACAGAGGAAGGAGGTGGAGATCGTGCCGCAGGTGATCTCGCCGCTGGAGAACAAGAGGGAGATTAATCGGCTAATGTGGGCAATGGAGAGCATGAAGGCCCAGAAGCTGGTGGAGACGAATGTGGATGAGGGGTATGAAAGTTGTGGGGATTTAGAGGGAGAGATGGATGAGAGCCAGGGGGATTTTAGTGTTTGGAGTTGCTGAACGTTTTGGGGATTCATGAAAAGATGGAAAAGAGTCAGGGGGGCTTGGGTATCTGGAGCTGCTGAGTCTTGTGTAGCGTTTTCTTTTGGTATTTTTCAGGGGGGTTTTGGTTTTTGGAGCTGCTGAGTCTTGGGTAGCGTATGGTTTTGGTATTCCCGCTGGCTGCATCATTGGCGTCGGTATAGATTAATGGGAAAAGGACGCATTCAAAGCCTCAAAAAATGTATTTGTTTCTTTCCCAACGCTCGATTCTATGTTGCACGCGCAGCGCATCTCTAAATTTGTTACAGTAGACCACCAACGCACCCTAGTCGGCTTAAATAAGGATGCCGAATCGCCTCAACGTGCCCTTGCCCGTTGTGATTTTCATACCAACCCTGTGCCTGTTGTCAGCATATTGATGATCTACAAAGGAATACCAATCTCACCTTGCGTCCAGAACGTATCCGCCCCAGCTTCCTGCAGCCTCAAGCCATGTCTTGCACTGGTTAAGCTCTTCCTGATGAGCCTGAGGATTACCATCAGCATCAGCCTCTTGCCACATGCATGCAGCCATCTCATAACGCGCGACTGGCGGCATCCAATCGTCCTTCAGGGTGCCCGCAAATGCCGTGGCATCGTGCACGATGATTTCTTTCTGCAAAATCTCCTTGGCTTCCACAGTCTGGCCCAGACTTCTTAACGTGACGGCACGGAGCGTGGACAGAATAGCCTTTTCGTTCAAGTCCTCCTTTGCCCAATGAGGGTTTGCGGACGACTCGCTCCAGGCAAGGTTCTCAAGAGAAACCTGCAGATGCTCTGGACGCATGCGCTTGTAGCCATTCCAGAAGTATATCATCTCTTCGATCGGCGAAACACCAATCGCGTCAATGAAGTCGCAGTTCCACTCCTTCGCCCGCGCTTCCCATCTTGAGATCTTGCGGTTGACAAAAGTATCAAAGGGCAGTTGACGACCCATGAATTTTTTCTTGCCTATGTTGGGAATGACTTGCTTGAAGTATTCATTTGTCTTACCTGCATAGGCCTGTGCGGCCTTGGGGTCTGTGGTCTTGGCTCGTCGGTAGAGCTCGAGGTAAGATGCTCCGCAGATGTAGTGGTAGAGCCCATGACTCCAGTTGTTGAGTGTGATACATGTCTGGAAGGCAGTACTGGTTTTGGCATAGTCGTGCATGTACATCAAGTCCAAGGAGCGTTCGAACCAGCTCAGGGCCTCAAGCTGCTTGAACGGCGATGCACCAATATCTTCCAAGTACTTCACAGAAGCCTCGAGCTGCCTTTCCCTAGACAACATGCGTGCCTCCTCAAGCAGCCACAGATGACTCTTCGGATATCTCTTCCTCATCTCTGCCATGAGTGCTTTACATCTCCTCTCTGGGTATGCACCCTCACCGGTCTGTGGAATGATGTCGCAGAAGCCAACGAAGCCGTTGAAGTAGCCCATCAGGACAACACCGGCCATAGCACCATGAATGTTATTGAACTTTGTCGCCTGCCAAAGCATTCGAAGGCCACGATCCTTGTCTCCCCTGAAGCCAATGACCTTGAGAACAGACGCAAAAGCCGGTGGGACCATGGACACAATGACTAGCAGTATCCCAAAGCAGAAACTAGCACCGGAAATAATGAACTCATCAATTGGATGATCGGTAAAATCTGAAACACTTGCTAGGCCATTGTCGTCCTTCAACACGAGGTTTTCGAACTCCGCGATTGGGTCAGGGACTGAGGTGTCTTGTGGATTTCCGGTAGGTAGGTCCGGGGCCGTGCTGACGTGGACGTCCACTTCTTTCTGTTTGTTGTCTAACGCAACCGACCCTCCTTGCACAGGCAGGTTCAGATGGCCAGTGTATTCAAGCGGCGTCTGAATGCCTCGCTCTTGCTCGGCGTCGACAAAATCAAACTCTCCATCGCTGTCGCTCTTTTTCTTCATGTCCGTGGGTGCTGCCTGCTTCAAGCTTGTAGTTGAAGAATTCGCCGACTTGCGAAGCGAGGGCGTCTTGGACAATGTCTTCTTGAGAGTGCTGCCGCCTGTAGACCGAATCGACGCTGGCTTCGAGGTTGTGCGGGATGTTGTTGCAGAGTTTAGGCTGCTTGTGCTCTTTGTACGCAAGAAGGTTCTCTCCGCCTCCATCACTGACTCTAGAGTGATGTACGCTTTACGTAGCTTGTAGAAACTCTTCAAGGCTTCAGTCAAGCTCTCATTGAGTACCCCAACAACAGCACTCATAAGCTGTGCCTCTGCCTGGCAGACTGCATACTCAGTCCCTGGTGGGTATATGTTCGAGCGGAATGAGTTTGCGTCTTTTGCGACCCGTCGTTGGCTTTCGTATGCGCCATTTTCCGCGGTGTAGAGCATATCATTGGCTGTGAAATGTTAGCATAAGAAGAGCCGTAATCTTTCTAACTTTGACTTCCAGACCTTCACGCATAACATCTTGCTCAAAACCCAAAGTTGCTCGCATGAACATACACACACCAACACCCAGCTGCCGATCGTAAGCTTCCACTTTGGCCACATTTTATAGGCACTGCATACCTGGTGGAACGGTGAGTGGCCTTGCCGAAGGTGTTCTTCTGCACTATCGATGTCATCGGCCATGATATGGGTGACAGCTGCTCGCGTGCCATCAGTTCTGGTTCAGGGTCTCAAACTGCGGCTATCGTACCGCTCATAGCATCCTGGACTGTCCCATGTTAGTGTCTCACGACCAATCAAACCAAGCCATACACACTTTGAGCAAGCTCATCAATCGCTGTCAGGCTCCTAGTATGAGTGGGGGCCTTGCCCTTGCCACTGAGCCAGCCGAGAACCATGCTGAAACGTTATTGTTGGTACAAAGGTGCTACACGGTACAAGGCACATCAAGGAGAAAAGAGAGGAGAGAAGAAGGATGAGCGCAGGCAAGAGCAATCGAGTATATTCAAATATCCGGTCAAAGCGGAGCGGGACTAAAGCTCCAACCGAAAAGCGCGTATGGAGCAACCGGAGCTGACATCATGACGCCGCGGATGCCTCAAGGCTCAGGCAAAAGCGAGAACGGCAAGCACAGCTGGACACCGCAAACATTTTCAAATCGTAATGTGAGACGAAATACACACTTTAAGACCAAGCTCCCGGAATACTTGTACTGATCGGCAGAGGTAGTCGCGACAATAGTAGGCAAGTACCCCATGCGCACGTGACTGGCTTGCGGCGGTCGCTGGAGCCGCATCGCGTCGAGGGCTTGTGGAACATCATCGCCGTCTTACAAGCACCGACGACCAACCTTGCTTCTAGTTACCACCACCCTTAACCAGTATACCACACCTTGCACATACACGAAAGATGTCTGGCGCCGCACAAGGAGGAGCCTCCACAACAAAAGCCGTCGCCAGCGACGCACCGAACGGGCAACAGGCCGCTGCCTCCGCGAAGCCTGCGCCTCAGCTTGAGGAGGACGATGAGTTCGAGGACTTCCCTGTTGAGGGTCAGTGGCATCGGAGATAAAGATCAAAGGAGGAAACATACACTGACGCATGTGATAGATTGGGGCGAGGAGGAAACACAGACTCACGGCGATAAGACACATCTCTGGGAGGAGAGCTGGGACGATGATGACACAACCGAGGACTTCGCTAATCAGTTGAGGTAAATACTTTCGAGAGTCGACGGGAGCTGAAAAGCAAGTGCTGACATCGTGCAGGGACGAGCTGAAGAAGCTGGGCAAATGAAGTACACAACCACGAAGGCGAAACAAGCGACAGCCCACGGGCCTTGGGAAGAGTGAACAGAGCGTAGTGGAAGTGGAAGACTAGGACGTCGTCACGCGCGTGCAGAGTACTTCTGTAGCATCACGAGCTTTACGCAAAGAGAATAGGTCATGGATAAGGAATACCAGATGAACAACAAGTCTGTTTCGAGGTGGAAATGAATTAAACTACATCAATCATAACTTCGGAGATATACCTTCCGATTTTGAGCCTGGGATCTCTCGCAGCAAGTGGCTTACTTACTCGACAGAGCAGACACACCAGGCAGGTCCTTGCCCTCGAGCAGCTCGAGCGAAGCACCACCACCAGTTGAGACGTGGGACAGCTTGTCCTCTACACCATACTTGGCGGCAACTGTGGCTGTGTCGCCACCACCGATGATGACGATCTTGCCGCTCTGTGCAGCCTCGACTGCGGCGTCAAGAGTGGCCTTTGTGCCGGTAGCGAACTTGTCGAACTCGAAGACACCAGCGGGACCATTCCACAGAATGGTCTTGGCCTCACCGATAGCCTCCTTGTAGAGCTTGATTGACTTCTCTCCGCAGTCAAGACCCATCCAGCCATCTGGGATACCGTCCTTGTCCTCAGCGTACCCTGTGTTGGCATCCTTGTCGAACTTGTCGGCAGTGATGTAATCAACGGGCAGGACAATCTTGACGTTGTTCTTCTTGGCCTTCTCAACAAGATCCTTGACAGTCTTGCTACCAGCCTCGTCGAACAGGGAGTCACCGATCTTGACGCCCTCAAGGGTCTTCTTGAAAGTGAAGGACATACCACCACAGATGATCAGGCTGTCAACCTTGCCGAGCAGGTTGTCAATGAGTTGAATCTTGTCGGAGACCTTGGCACCACCGAGGATGGCGAGGAACGGCCTCTTGGGCTCCTCCAGCGCCCGAGCGAAGTAGTCGAGCTCCTTCTTGACGAGGAAACCGGAAGCCTTCTGTGGCAGATCAACACCCACCATGGAGCTGTGGGCACGGTGGGCGGTGCCGAAAGCGTCGTCTAGGTGTTGTTAGCAAGGTGAAGTTGACTTTGGTCGCGGCAACACTCACTGATGTAGACATCACCAAGAGCAGTCAATCCCTTGCGGAATTCCTCGACCTTGGCCTTGTCGACCTTCTGCTTCTTGCCTTGCTCATCCTTGTAGCTGCCCTCCTCCTCGGCGTGGAAGCGCAGGTTCTCCAGCAGAATGACTTGGCCGTCCTTAGCACCGTTCACGGTCTCCTCGACCTGCTTGCCGACACAGTCATCTGTGAATGTGACACTCTTGCCGAGCAGCTTCTCAAGCTCGGAAACAACCGGCTTGAGACTGTACTTTGGGTTCGGCTTGCCATCCGGGCGGCCGAGGTGGGACATGAGAATGACGGCCTTAGCTCCATTCTCAATGGCGTGCTTGATAGTGGGAAGAGCACCGACAATGCGCTGGTTGTTGGTGATCTTCTTGTCGGAGTCGAGAGGAACGTTGAAGTCGACCTGTGTATCTTCGCATGAGTGGTTGTGTGGCAATGGTGATTTCTAGTATGAACTACTACTTACACGGATCAAGACGCGCTTGCCGTTGAGGTCAACATCACCAATGGAGAGCTTGTTGGAGAGAGACATGGTGGTGGTATGAGTACTGTACTGGCGGCGGGGTCAGCGGAGTTGTTCAATAGCTTCAAACCGACGATTGAGAGAAAGGCGCATCCAACGTATGGTTTCATAGGACAGCGAACTGAGGATTACTCACAATTTGACAGGAAGATTGTGAAGAGCTTAATGCGTGGGCTCAGGCTGAGTATTTGTTGTTGAGCGCCGCGAATGCACGACCCCTCCGAAAGCTTTAGTGACGTTCTAGGTGGGGTGATGGCACTAGTAAGGGCCCTCTGAGATTGTTACGAAACCGGCGAGTAGCTTGGCCAAAACATCACTCCCGCGGCCGAGAGACTGTTTCTTTCCTGCCCGTTACCTGTGGGTGAGCTCTAGGCCCATGTGAGCCGAGATGAGGCTCTGCATGATCTTCGTAACTGAACCCTGAATTTTGAAGGCTTTGTTGCGTACATCATTGACCTCTCTGTCAGTTACCAACCAGATCATCGTTCTCGGGAAGTTATTTGAGATGATGCACTAAAGAACGCAGTCGTCACATATGGTCTCGCAACTCAGCGTTCCGTAACAAGTTAACTAGCTGGACTTGGAGATAATCAAGCTGTCTGAACTCGTCAGAACCATAAACACGACTTCATCAGAATGTGAGTCGCAAGCCATTCTCAAGACAAGGGTATCATGAGAAAAGCTCGATGAGTGTAGCTGTTCATGCCGCCGTGAATCATCACGAAATCGCCATTTCTTGCTCATATATTCAAGCCTCGTAGGATCGACATAGTGTTTGCTACTCTTTCACCTCTCCGGCATCTCTCCTTTAGCTTCCCTCCACTGTCGAGTGATGAAGGGTGGGCTGAGCAACAAATATGATACCTTCTTTAAGATATCTGATAGCAGATGTGTCATACGCATGAGGACTGCGCACACCCACGTCTATTTTCTCAATGACTTGAGCCTACGCGTGCAAGATCCGGGGAGCTTTAGCAGACGAATTTGGGTTGAAGATAGGTGTGATTGAGGACAAGTTTGAGAGGTATGGTTGAAGTAAAAACATAGACGTTCAGAACAATACGGATCGCGGTTGGCTATGAGATTGTATGCTCTTAAATGATATGCTGCGCAGATGGGCAGCGATCACGCTAATGGGAAGGGACGAGTCTGTCTCATTCTGTTGGCTCTCACTTGGAACCTTTTTCGTGACCGCACCTCAAGTAGTCCGAAACAAATCGTAACGCCATGTACAAAGAAGTAATATGATTGCGATCTATCAACGCAAGACCTAGGTGCATATAAGTGAGCAACTCCAAAGAGTGAGTTGACAGAACGCCGCGAAAGATGCCATCAACGCCAAACTGTTTTGATCCAACCGGTCCTATGCAGAAGGGCTCAGAGTAGAAGTTCAAGGGTATAGCACGATCCCGCGACCATGACCTGACCATATGAGAACTAGAGTGATATATAGGGGAAGTCGTTGAAATCGAAACCGCTTATGCCTCCTCGGCCGAGTTGGTGAGGGAGAGGTATGCAGTCCAGGCAATACCAACGGTGGAAACAAAGGGCTATGGAAAAGTCAGTAAAGATCGCAGAAGATGGAGTTAGAGAACGCACAATCTGGAATTGAATAGGCATGACCCTAAAGTTGATGATCTGCACAGTCGGCCAGATCAAAAAGTTGGCTTTCAAAGCAGGGATATAGACGTCCTGGAACTTGCGTTGGACGGCGCGCTTCCCGCCGCCTTCGGCGATCGTCATGTATGTGAAGAACGCCGCAAGACCAGCTGGGGCAAACAGGAACTGATCGAATGCAACACGCTTGAGAGCAGGTACCCATGGACTGCCAATTTTTGTGATAGGGAAGGTTTTTGAGAGGAAACCGAACCAGCGGTGTTGAATAGGCGACATGAGGAAACCGTAGGACATGAAGCGGATTGTGCGCTCGAAGTCGAACGGAGGTGGCAGCTTCTTCGAGTCGGGAATGATATCGTGATCGGGCCACGGATTACGGCGGTCGAGATCATGGATTTCAATTGCAAGAAAGTCGTCCTTGCCAGCGCCGCCTTTGCGAACAGCGCGCTCGCGGACGGCGGTAAGGGTTTGAGCTACTGTATCTGCAATACCGCCAAGTATCTATGCGGTTGTCAGCTTCTGCGCTGGCTATATCATCGCTTTTTGTGATGCAAGACATGGTGTTCGAAATGTGATGATAGTGAGCGACGAGGACACATACAGCATTGGTAATCATGGTAGTGAGAACCGGGCGCTGCGCATAGTAGCTGTTGTACTTGCGAGCAATGAGTGAGACGGCCATGATTTGCAAGAGGAAGACGGTCGTGTGCAGGAGTGGCTGCGAGAAACCATGTTAGCAGCTAGGCGTGAAGGGCGATAAGAACAAGAATGCGTACAGCCGTGCGCATGACAGGTAATCGAAGACGATAGGCGGCAATAAGGGGGAGAGTCTACTCACTATCTTTCCAAAGATCCAGCGTCGATTCAGTTGGTAGAGCAGTCGTCGTGTGGCTTCAGGCATATTTGTGGTCGCACTGAGCTGCTGCTAGGCGATTCCCTTTTCAAATGACGTCCTTGAGACGCACGGCTGTCGCTTCCCGGGGTGGGTCCGATGATCCACCGCCTGGTGTCAATCGTGGCTTTTGACGCAACGTGCGATGGGCGTGAACGTATGTTGTTGTGTCGTGCTGGCTGTGATGTCTAGGTGAGTAAAGTGAGGTGTCAAAGTCAGGGTCTTGCAGATGCGTATTGCGCTTAAGCGGCGGGGGTGGGGAACCTTGGAACCTGGTGAATGAAGGGCTTCGCCGCCCCTGCGGAGGTGTGAGCTAGGCGGTCCGCTGAGGTCCCCGACAAATCATGTCCGAGCAGCCCGATTCGGCAGTTTCTCGGTGCCACGCCAGAGATGTGTCTTGCTTCCGAAACTCTTCTTGCCTCGACAAGACCATCCGTAGACTTTGATGAAGTGACTCCAGGTCTAGACTGAGCGGTTATCGTGCAGTGTATGTCGCCAATGCTACAGCATCCATCACACTTCTGAGACTGATCACGATTTCTTACAATCAACATCTAATCTATAACAGCCAAAGATACATACAAAGAGTGTCAATTCTAAGACAAGGGTGCAGGTTGGATTGAAGACTCTAGATATGCGCCCGGTCTCTGAGTACTGTCCAGACTTCAAGCGTAGTCGCGAGTGCGCTATGAAAGATATTTTGCAACACCCCCCTGATGTCTCTAATCCCCAACCCGCTCTTGCGCCATCGGTATACACCCACGATGGCCAGGGTAATACTGAGCAGGCGCAAAGCTCTCATCCGCCTGATTATTGAGATACCTTTGCTTGTGTATGCAATATTCCAGTCGTTGTACTTTGGAAAGGCACATCGTCGCCAGAAATCGATTTGAGTGAACGGGTAGACTGTGGAATTCCAGCCATCTTTTGTGTAGTACCATGATGAACAGCCGCTTTGCCAGACAGTGTCCTTTAGCGCTTCTTGCATCTCTCTCGTGTATGCAACCTCGGCTTCTTTCTTCACATCTACAGTTCTTGCCTCGCCATTGAGGACAAGTTTGATGAAGTTCAGACTGTAGTTGACCATGTTCTCGCTGGCCATTACGACTGAAGAGTGGCCAGTCGCCGTGTTGGGACCGAATATCAGGAAGAAGTTGGGGAAACCATCCATGGCTGTTCCTTGATAGGCTTGTGCTCCACCTCGCTCCTCCATAACCTCGACCAAGTCTTTGCTGCCTTTGCCTACTACTCGAAGAGGATGGAGCCACCGAGTGGTATCGAAGCCGTTCGCGAGAACGATAACATCGGCAGGAACTTCGCGCTCTGGGTAGTCTTCCTCGTTCGCATTTTTAGGGTAAGTAATTCCCGGTCCGAGAACCACACCACTTTCGGTCAAGCGCGTTAAGGGCATGGTTGTAAGCTCTATCCTAGAGTCGTTCAGGCTTGCCAGCCAACGTTTATCGAAGATTCTCCTCTTACATCCAACACCATAATCTGGTGTAAGAATCTCATGGTACTTCTCGGGTACAGTCTTCCTCACCCAAGCCAGGATTCGCTGCTCGTAAAGTTTTCGATGCTTCTCTGCATATGGTGTGTTTGGAAAAAGTTTTAGAAAGTCGCCCTCGGCACCGATGAAGATCAAGAACCGCAGAAGATTCTTCAACCCAGGAACAGCGGTCATGATCTTGGGACTGTTTTTCTCCCACCACTCGTCACCACCAGGCGTGCTCACCGCAGGCACGACCCAAGGGGGCGATCGCATGAGCTGTGTGACTGACCTCGCATTGTATGGAGCGTTAGGCAACCTAGGAACAATTTGAGCAGAGCTGCATCCTGTCCCAACCACGACTACTTCCTTGTCTTCAAGATCAACGGTCTCGTCCCATCGAGCAGAATGGAATACCTTGCCCTTGAATTTATCCAAGCCTGGAATGTCATCCGGCCAGCCCCTGGGTTCGACGAGGCCGCCCACACAGCTAATGACAATCTTCGTCTTGATCGTCTCCGTCTCAGAGTATACAGCATTCTCACCTTGCTCTGCTACGATCTTGGCGCGATCCTTGTACGAGAGATCTCCCATACCTGCAACCATACGACGTAGCGTGACTTCCCATAGCTGCTCGTCTTCCAGCCATCTACAACCCTCGACATCCGTATTGCATTCGATTTTGTCCGTTATGCGATATTTCTGGCATACTTCGTGGTAGTATCTCACAATCTCGCGGCCGGGCGGATGGAAGGAGCTCCATTGAGGATTTTGCGCAAAGGAGAAGGAGTAAAAGACTGCTGGTACGTCACTGTCGTAGGTCAGTAAGCTTGATCACAAGTAGATGCTCAGTTGCTGACGCTCAAGGTGATTAGCAGCAATGCCTTCTGCTTTATGGCTGAAGGTGTTGTTGTTTGTTGTTTTGCAATCAGGCACATACCAAGCAACACCAGGGTATCTGTTGATCCACCATGTACCGCCTATGCCAGCCTGTCGCTCAAATACGCGGAATTGATCGAATCCAAGTTGCTGCTTTAGCTGACAAGCCATAGCAATACCGGAGGCTCCAGCGCCAACAACGACGACTGGATAGTACGTGTATGCATCGTGCTCGTAGCCGTTGACGCGACGAATGGTTTCTGAGATCATATCGCACTCTCAATAAGCAAGTGAAGCGTTAGAGAGGAAGACGAGGCATGGAAATCGGATCACAGGAGTAAAAGCAGTATTTGTACGTTCTTCTTATGGGTATATGTTGCGGACGCGGCGCTATTGCACTGAACTGTGTGGAGAAGCCGCAGGGGCCAGCCTGTCGTGCCTGTGTAGCATGACATTGCTCTAGGTTTGCGGTCAGCCGGGGCGTAGAGCATCAAAGGCGGCGTGCGGAGAAGCTGGCATGACTGGTTGGCCGCGGCATTGGGCAGCTCAGGGTCTCCGTCGAGGAGACGCGTCGCCAGACACTACTGTCGCCTCGGTTATCAATCGTTCGGTTGCGAGTCGATTCAACCGGCTCGGGCTGATCTACAGCTCCTGACTGCAATGATTCAGTTTGACGCTGGTGGATAGCGTGGAACTCCGATATCTGGGTCCGCGGATCTGACGTGTCGCTTGTCCTATATTTGTTGCAAAGCGCCTGTAGTAGCTACTCTTTGGTGAGCACATTGGGTAGTGTAATCAATGATGGGACCCTTCATGACAGGTCACAATGCTGTGCGACAGGCCGGCTTATAGATTTGGTCAGATGGCAACATGGCCTTGCTTCTGTGCCATTTGATAGTCCCTTGCACACTTGCGCCCCGGTGCTCCATGGATAGCGTGTTGAAGATGTTGTCTCGATTTCAAGGGAACATGAAGTACAGAACATCTGTCGTGTCAGGCGACGTTGACGCATAGGCTCTCTAGATTCTGTGGCTGATAATTGATTGCTGCAAGATGCGCCCCCACGTGTGGGCGCGTCATGAAGAGCGCACGGCTAAAAGTACCTCGCGACTTACTAGACCAAGACACGCTCTCACCACCAACAAACCCTCTCCTGTCCTTGCGCACCTCCTATCAGTAGCATGTCGCAGCGCATACCGTGGTGATTTACTACCGGAATTCTTCAAGATAACCTCTTTTAGGGAGTTACGATGAACAATATTGACGGCTCAGATCGTCATCTCAAGACAGAAGAAGGTCAACCTCTTCTAACATGTACCTCTCACAGCTCTTTCGCTGACCGTAGACAGCACCACCACCATCACTGCTCACAATTGTTTTTGACACGAATCCCCACGCCTGGGCACATCTGTCGTCAACGCTGTCCCTTTCGGCCGCCCTCGCTAACATCCTCATCTTCATCAATGCGCACTTGGCCTCCGGTAATGCAAACGAGGTTGCCGTTATAGCTTCACACTCGCACAAAACGAGCTTCCTATACCCAACACGGACACCGCCGCTTCGTGCAGAAAATAGTGGAACAAATGGTGATGTGGACATGAATGGCAACGGAGCTGGGAGGTCTCACCAGGACAACCCCGACAAATACAGGCCGTTCGCTATTGTTGAGAGCACCATCTTGCAAAATTTTGCGAATCTATTAGATGAGACGAGCGAGAGCCATCTGGCCGCGACTCCGACAACCCTCATCGGTGGTGCCTTGTCTCTTGCTCTGACATACATCTCGAAGGCTACACTTCTACATGCGCCTGTTTCATCCGGCACCGAAAACCACATGGCAGCCCTTGCAGACGCCGAGAACATTCACATGGATCGAGTCTCTCTTACGTCCCGCATTCTCATAGTCTCTGTGTCTGGAGACCTCGCCAATCAATATATCCCCGTCATGAACTCGATCTTCGCTGCGCAACGGAAGAAGATTCCAATCGATATTTTGAAGCTAGCTGGAGACACTGTTCTACTGCAGCAAGCGAGTGATGCAACGGGCGGCGTGTACATAAAACCTGACCGGCCCGATGGTCTTTTACAGTATCTCATGATGGCATTCTTGCCAGACGTAACAGCACGCGCGAGTCTGGTCGTCCCAAGCGCCGGTGGTGTTGATTTCCGTGCAGCTTGCTTCTGTCATAGAAATGTAGTAGACATTGGCTTTGTTTGCAGCGTGTGCTTGAGTAGTAAGCAATTCTCCGTCGTTTTGCGGACTCCCAAACTGATCACAGTCAGTCTTTTGCAACCCCAACCTGCAGGATAATCTATGTCTTACTTGCGGATCGTATCTCTCATTACGCGCTGCGCTCACAAATCCGCCGGCTCTCATACCAAAGAAAAAGAAGAAGAAAAGAAAGGCAGGGACTGACACTGGTACTCCTGGGGCAAACACACCTGCGGGATCAAGCACACCAATGCATCCCTGAAGTTGCTTTCATGGCTCGTGAAGTAAAAACACTTGCTAAAAAAGCATCTTGTACGCCGCTTCAGTCCATTTCTGCGGTTCGAAGCACAGGCATTCTAGCGTATACGTCTGTACTGCGCCCAATTGTGTGTCGGTCATAAATATGTACGCGTATGCTTGCGCCGAGCATCAGCCCACGCAATCACACCGGGCTTAGACCTGTGCTATCGCTCTCGTAACGACACGGGAACGCACAGCTTCTGTGAACAAGGAGCGCGGACCTCAGCCACAGGGAAAGGTCCTCCATTGCAGGCGACAGTAAGCGGCAGCTACTGCGGTTGAGCCTAGCAACACTGCTAGGGTGGCAGTCGCTATGTGTGCACAACCTCATCGTAGGCTTTTGGTACTGCGAAACATGAGGTATGCATGAAGAGCATTAGGGGCACATACACCCATATCAATCTATCTAGTCTCAAGCTCGTATTATCTTCACGCTCATTGGGCACGTTGCTTGTAGCATTGCAAGTACGGTAGTGTGTGTTTAGAGAAGTTCATCACACTTCAGAGAGGTTGCCGAAAGCCTTCGAAGATGAACAAGCGCCATGTCCGGTTCATCCGGAAGCACCTAGGTGACGGAGACATTACGGCACAATGCTTCAAACGTCCGACATGGACCGACACGTACAGCATGTGTATGGTTGCCTGAAGATGCAAACACGGCAAGATATCTCCAACTCGACAGGCCCCTGAAGCAGGTGCTCCAGTTGTCAGCATGTTAGATTCGACAATGTCGGAAGCAACCTAAAAAGTAAATATGCTTGGATGTTTCTAACAGCCACCGCCTGTGCTTCGTCCCGCAGCAGGAACGTTTTCCTGGACATAGATATGACTACACCAAAGCGATGAGGTCTGTGAGCTCGCCTGCTTGCCCGTTGAAGCTGCGGTCCGTCCACGGGATGGCTTGGATGTTGGCATTCGAAAAGGGATTATTGAGTTTCGAAATGTCTTTGACAGTACTGATAAGAGTCCTGTCGAGTCGTCGGCTACCATCCCACCTCGTTTTCCATGCTGGGCCGTAGTTCCGTGGGTATCCAAGCCTCTGGGCGGCTCCTGATCTTCATAGAATGTTGGGGCATGGTGTCCAGGGCCCATGTGTGTCTTTCGAACACACAAAAGGTTGTTTCGATTGCTGTCCAAAAGAGGCGTGCCCAGCATCAGCCAGTCTCGACCGATGATCCGAAGCGAAATGGTCGGAGTTGGCGCGTGCAGGGGTGTAAAGATAAGGAACTCGTTTGTCTCATTGGTCAGATTGCTTCAATCTTTATGCTCTTCCAACCCACGCTGCCATTCACATCAGCAGATGTTTGGAACCGGAGCCTGGGTTATGTGAAGCCGTATTCCACTGGGTAGGCTAAGGGGAAGCCCTGCGTGATATCAATCCCATAACTGAACGCACATTGGCTGTTTCTTCCCTCAGGTATCTGACACCCCACCGAGTGGGTTCATGGCTTCTTCTGGGGTCGATGCTTGTTCTCATCGCGTCCGAGCTTTGCGGGAAGCAGCCAGAAGCATTCAAGTGGAATGACAGGAGCGAGAACGTTCATAGTCACAGTTATATACTTATCTTACCCCTTCGAACGTGCGCAGGCGGGCTCTGTCATCAGCAAACCTTACATACAAATAACCACATATTCACTTCTTGTCTCAGTCGCCCAGCCAGACGCTCTCGACGCCCAGCGCAAGAGTTACCGTCGGGTACGCCACGCATCTTTGCTTTTCTCTGTACGGCCGGCACGCGCCATTTTCTCCGAGATCCCAGCAAACCTGTAGATCAGCCACTATATACTTCCTACCTCGTTGACCCACTACATTTCTCTCCTTGGACGCCCAATTTTGTACATATTGTATATTGTCCGCCCTTGTGCTTTACTTTTCTGTCTCCGCCGCTATTATTGTCCTGGTCCCACACCGCTCGCTCGGACCCCCCGCAAACGCACTGTAGTCACAACTATCAAAGATTGACACCATGGACCCTGTGTCCTCTGGCGCGGATCCAACCACACCTCTGGAAGCATTTAACAACGCAACTATTGCGACCGGAGGCGACAGCAAGCTGTACAACCTCAATGTCTTCTACGACGTGAGTTGCGCGTGCGGTGCGACTGTTGAACGTGGGGCTAACGTGGCTAGGCCGGCGATATCGCTTGGATGATCACGGCTACAGCTTTAGTGCTGCTTATGATTCCAGGAGTCGGGTATGTACCACTGCAGACAAGTTCGCCATACTCGGACTAATTTGAGGGCAGTTTCTTTTACTCTGGACTTGCGAGACGGAAATCTGCTCTCAGTCTGCTATGGCTAAGTGTCATGGCCACGGCCGTGATTAGCTTTCAATGGTTTTTCTGGGGGTATTCCCTGGCTTTCTCCCACTCCGCGGGAAAGTACATTGGTAATCTTGACAATATCGGATTGAAAGATGTTCTCGGCGCACCATCAATCGGAAGCTCAAGGATCCCTGATTTGATGTTCTGCGTCTACCAGGGCATGTTCGCTGCTATCACGTAACGTTACCTTGTTCTGATTCTATGAGCCAGCACATACTGACGTTGTTAACAGTGTTGCCCTCGCTGTTGGCGCAGTAGCAGAGCGTGGCCGCATGCTTCCTTGCATTATCTACATGTTTATATGGTCAACTCTCATCTACGATCCCATCGCCTGCTGGACCTGGAACTCTTCTGGCTGGGTCTTCCAGATGGGCGGCCTTGACTTCGCGGGCGGCACACCTGTCCACATTGCCTCCGGAACTGCTGCTCTGGCTTACTCGTACATGCTGGGCAAGCGCAGCGGTCACGGAACTCAGGAACTGAATTACCGCCCTCACAATGTCACACACATCGTCATTGGCACGGTCTTCCTGTGGGTGGGGTGGTTTGGGTTCAATGCCGGCTCAGCGCTCGCTGCAAATCTGCGAGCCATCATGGCTGCTGTATGCACAAACCTTGCCGCTTGCGTGGGTGGTATCACATGGTGCCTTGTAGATTATCGCCTGGAACGAAAGTGGTCGACAGTCGGCTTCTGCTCAGGTGTGATTGCTGGTCTGGTCGCAATCACTCCTGGCTCTGGGTACGTGCCTGCATGGGCAGCAGTTGTCTTTGGTGCCGTAGGTGGCGTTGCCTGCAACTACGCGACCAAGCTAAAATACTTTCTTCGCTGCGACGATGCTCTTGACATCTTCGCCGTTCACGGTGTTGGTGGCTTTATTGGAAACATCCTCACCGCGTTCTTTGCTGCGTAAGTCTTTTCTATCTCGATTCGCTGCGCATAGCTAACAATTTGCAGCGACTATATTGCTCACCTTGACGGCTATACTGTTATTTCGGGAGGCTGGCTGAACCGCAACTGGGTGCAACTCGGCTATCAGCTTGCCGACTCATTCGCTGGCGGCGCATACTCGTTTGTCGGTACCTGCTTGATCCTTGGTGCACTCGACTTCATTGGCAAATTCGTGCCTGTGCTCCGGCTGCGTGCGACAGAAGAGGAGGAAGCACTGGGTATTGATGATGTCGAGATTGGCGAATTCGCATACGATTACGTTGAGCTCACTCGTGAGCTGAAGGTTCCGGATGACGATGTGGACGAGGGCATATCGATGCACTCGCTGCACCACAACGGCGCTGGCATGGCTGTGACGAGCCACCACGAGAAGAACCAGGAGTCAATGGATTCGGCGAACCAGCTTGCTGACTGGGCCCATCGCGCATGATGGATAAGTACCGTCTTCATCTTCATATTCGTTTCTGATTAGCTTTCCTTTCGCTCTATACCACACTGCTTTGCTCTCTAATTGTTTTCTCTTTGGCAGACATTTTGAACATGGGTGGTCATCGTAACGTAGTATATGGATGGATGAATGAATCAAATGCCCGACATTACGCTGCTCCCAAGCCATTTGACGATGCCGAAACTCAAACACACATGGTGCGATGCGCACACTGAAAAGCTTTGTTCATATAGCGAAGAGGCCAGCTGCTGCCTTGAATTAAAAACATAGCCCTGTAGAGAATGGGCATTCTACGAAAGCTTTGCACGCATTGGCACGCGAGCCAATGCCATTTGCAAGCCTCAATATCCAGCTTCACGTGCTGCACTGTTATGCAACCGAGCCAATAGGCAACCGTGCATGATGCGAAGTTTGAGACGGTGACGACGCTTTGCAGATTGTAAGCATGCGCATGACAGCCACAGAGGTGGCGAAGCCGGATTTTCCGTCTGAGCAAATGGGATTGTAGCGTCAACGCTGCACAGCGAGGCCCATAATGACAGCGCAGAGCCGCGGAACAAAGACTGGAATGGAAAGGATGCGACTGCTGCGAAAAAAGGGTCGAGGTCAGGGTCTGTGCCAAAGTGCGGGGCCTGCCCTTGAAGGCTAGAAGCTAGCGACAGGGGGAAGGTGCCGGCTTGAAATGGCAAGGACGAACACGCGACAGGGCAGTGATGTTCCTCTGCTCTGTTCTGCACTCCTGTCTTCTTTTCAGTGTTTCCCTTTATTTGACCTACATGCCACCGTCGCACTGTGCTGTAAGTGCTCCAATTGACACTGTTTCCCTCACAATTCACCACACCTTTCCTGGCTCTCCACTGTCACATGCCTCGAAGCGGCAATTTCCCACCGTCTTTTTAATTTGCACACCGCAAGTCCTAAAGGCTCTCACTGAACATCCTCGCGAACAGCATCATGAACAAGTCACAATCGCCGTATGACTCGCTACCGCATATTGCTGAGTATTACGACAACTCCAACTCGCACAACTCGGCTCTTCACCTCATCCTCACACTGCGGCCCGACTGGCGCGAGACCAAGGACACTGTAGAGTTTGTGCGATTCACGGATGGCATCACGAACACGTTGCTGAAGGCGGTGAATAAGCTGCCAGGTCTGTCAAAAGCAGAGGTAGACGAGGATGCGATTCTGCTGCGCGCGTATGGCAAGGGCACCGATGTGCTCATAGACCGCGAGAGTAAGCTCATGTGCAGTTCAAACCTCGATTTGTAAACTGACAGCCATGCAGAAGAGACACGATCGCATTGCCTTCTTGCCCGTCACGGCCTTGCACCCTCGCTTTACGCCCGGTTTGAGAACGGTCTTCTTTACAAATTCGTCCCAGGCAGCGTGTGCTCACCTGCTGACCTGCGACGACCAGATGTATGGCGTGGAGTAGCTCAGAGGTTGGGAGAATGGCATGCCACATTACCAATATCGAGTATCAGCAGCACGTGTCCAACTCCATCTCAACTTGTTTCCAGCAACAAGCGTGCCTCCTTGGTGGCTATGGCCCAGCTCACGCCCGGCAAGCCTATACCGAACGTGTGGACCACTATGCAAAAATGGATCGATGCGCTCCCAACAAGCACCACCGCGCAAACGACACGCCGAGAGCACCTTACTACCGAACTCGCTTCCCTAACTGCACTGCTGGGTGACACGCCGGGCGTTGGCGGCTCAAACCCCTTCGTCTTTGCTCATTGCGATCTCCTCTCCGGCAACGTGATTATCGAGCCTGCACCATCATCAGCTTCGAACTCACGTCGTTCTAGTTCCTCTAATGGGTCAGAGGAGCCTGAGACGGCACCAAGCCCCGTGTCATTCATTGATTACGAGTACTCCACACCTGCACCCGCCGCCTTCGACATTGCAAATCATTTTGCTGAGTGGGGCGGTTTCGACTGCGATTACAGCGTCCTGCCCACACGTCGTGTGCGCCGCTCCTTCTTACGCGAGTATCTTCGCAGCACCAGCGTTCATTTGAATCGGATATACACAGAGGCGGACGTTGAAGAACTCTTCGAGCAAGTCGACAGGTTCCGTGGCGTACCCGGCTTCTACTGGGGTATCTGGGCGCTGATCCAGGCACAGATTTCGTTGATTGACTTCGATTATGCTAGCTATGCTGAAATCAGGCTCGGTGAATACTTCGCTTGGAAGCGAGAGATTAGTGGAGAACGGATTAAGGCAGGAGAAGTGATCCCAGAGCGAGAACAGATCTGGGCCAAGGACGAGTAGACAATTCGTACATTTGTGAGATGCATGCATGGGCTGTTCTGGCGTTGAAACAAGCGAGCGATTCAAGATGTTCATTTAGGGCGCTAGACGTCTTACATACCATACCTACTTCAACAGGAGGGCTTCTCTTACCTTTCAATTCATAGTGGCCTATTAGTACCTTTAATACCAAATCAACCACCTTCGTTTTGGCTCAGCAAGTCTGCACATGGCATTGAGAATGACGCAGAGTATGGTAGACATGTGTACATGCACCTGCAGCCGGATCGCATCTCTCAAACCTCATTAGAATCAACGCTCAGCCCGAACGTCCAGCCCGACGCTTACAATGCAAAGCGCCCAGACGACCAAAAGCTGTGCAGCTGCAGGTCGGATTCCATGTAACATTGATGTGTACTGTATGTGCACGACATTTGCCGCATGTCAGTTGCAGCTAAGCCCGAAACGATACGCGGCCAGGCAACAAGCGCAGACATTCAAGCCGGCAACATAATCAACTACAGCAATACTGGAAACATATTGGAACAAATTTTAAGAGAACCGAGGATTCTTAACATGGGAACGTCTGATTTACCTGGGTTGATTTATCACACCAGCGTTCTGAGCGAGGATCGAAGAGAGACCAGGCTTCTTCACATCCTACCCGCTGAACATGAGGGCGCCCCAATTCATTGCACTCTCAGCACTGCGTACCTTGACGATGATGGACTGGCTACAACAGATGGTACAGGGGATCATGGACTTCAATACGAGGCCCTGTCTTACGCGTGGGGAACCCTCTACCACCAGGACCCCATCTACATCGAAGGACATCCGAAATTTGTGACGGAAAGATTGTATCAGGCCCTGGAGAGTCTGCGCTATGATACTCATGAAAGATTAATGTGGATCGATGCATTGTGCATCGACCAGAGCAATCTCATGGAGCGATCGCATCAAGTAGGCATGGTGAGCAGCATTTACAGCAATGCTTCTAACACGACGGTCTGGTTAGGTGTAAGCTCAGCAGACGCTGCGCTCGCCATGAATTTTTTGGAACGTATGGGCCACAACCACGAGTTACACCTGGATCCAGCTTTAACGCCACATGTCGAAGTAGAGGCTGAGACACTTTCGTCGACAAGAATTGTGGCAGGGTTGAAACGACTCTTTTGTGATCCCTGGTGGTCGCGTGTGTGGACGCTACAGGAGTACGTCCTTTCCAAGCATACAACTTTTCGATGCGGAACTTCCCTTCTCGATGGTCAGGTGCTCCAACAAGCCTTGTGGGTCTGGTACAGACATACAAATCTCCACTTGTGCTGTAGTAACTTTACTATGAACCATGCTGATTGGCAGGATCTCCATCTCTGTCAAGGCCGTCTAGCTGACATTGTATATGTTCGTGCTTACTTCGACACACTCCACTTGCCGCAGATCATTGGTCGGTTTCTGACTCGTCTTGTCACTGATCCGCGAGACAAGATCTACGGCATGCTGGGTCTTGCTCGCAGAGACTACGAAAAAGCCGTGACTCCGGATTATTCTTTATCGGCAGAAGAGGTTTTTGAGTCTGCCACGGTCCAAATGATTCGACAAACTGAATCGCTTGATGTCTTGAGCAGTCAGCCACCAAATTCCCCTTCTTTGCTCAACCTGCCATCGTGGGTACCAGACTGGACCGCTTCCTATGGCATTGATCTAAGACACAGCGCCTTCAAAGATTGGATCTGCTATTTGCACATGTATGATGCATGCAAAAACGCAGTTGCTGATGTGAAAGTTCCAAGCCCTGGTAGCATTCACCTTGAAGGCATCACTGTCGATGAGATAAAAGTGTGTGCCAACTTCGATTGGAATCTTATGCTTCTGGAAGTTCTGAAGATGGTTGCCAACATGTATGAATCAGCAACCAAGGCTGGCGAGGTGAAGTCATGCGTCTCAGATTTCTGGGCAACCATGTGTGGATCGATCACGCGCTGCCACAGCGATAACGGCGACGTCCTTGCACGCCAATCAACAGATCAAGACCGCCTTTCATCGCTTTTCACAAAGCTGACTTTATGGAAAGAAAAACCAGTGCATGATATGCTGCAAGAAAGCAGCGAAGATGCTGAAATAGCATCTTTTGTACATGTTTTGGCGTGTATCAGTACAGGACGACAGTTTACTATCACCAAAAGTGGCCGTCTAGCGTGGTGTCCTGGACCTTGCAAAGAGGGAGACATTATCGCTGTACTAGCGGGTGGAAGAGTACCATTTGTGATACGCCTGGCTGAAGACTCGCGCTATCGTTTCTTGGGAGACGCATATGTGCACGGTATCATGGATGGTGAAGCAGTTGAAGAAATGTATGCAGCTGGCAAAGAATGGGGCCGCATTACACTTTTCTAAGCACCACAGCATTTGCGAGCAAAGAGGTCCCAGAGACGGCATGATGAGGCAACAATGTCGTTCACAATATGAGCGAGAGCGGGAATAGTGTCTTCGGGGTGCAATGGATCTAAATAATCGTATAGTGGAACAAAAGCGTACTATGGGCAAACATACTCGTCTACATGCCCGCAAAGGCACTACGTCCCAAACAAAGAGACTATTTGGCTGTCTTCATTGAACACCATGTTAATTACTGTGGCAGAAGAGAGCCTCACAGCTCCACCACTCAGGTCGAACGAAACGTGTGACGAATGCGGCATGTGAACAACTTGCCATTGCTGCAGAACCATAAGATAAGATGTAATCACGTGGCGGAAGTCATGTGATACTCTGTTGAGGTAGGCACTGCCTGGTAGGCGAGTGCACTTACCTTGAAGATGAGAGCTCCTGTAAGAAAACATCACACACGACAACAGATAGCAATACAATTGTTGATCTACAGCCTCCGGAACGATACTGCTCACGCAGTCACATAAGATAACCCTGTCAAACTTCACCCTGCCCGCAGACATGTTCGAACACACCGTATAAAGCCGCAAATAAACACCACAGGGGCAGAGGATCCCGCTGTGATGAGCAAAGCAGCTAGCAAATCGAAACTTTCACTTCCACGTAAGCAAAGCAATAGTCAGGATCTAAACTCCCAATCTGACACCAATCTCTTCAAACGCCAGCAAGCATCGCCTGTTCTCGAGTACACACATAAACCCCCGATCATAGTTTTCTTCAAGCGTGGTAGGTATAATTAGTGTTGTTTTTCTCCAAATTTTCTTTCATAGCTTTGATCCATACCTCGCGATATCTCGCGATTAACATCCCAGACGAATACCTCCAGACGCCAACAGATCAGGGTGGATGCAGCGACTGCAAAAGAATGACTGTGTGGTGTTTTTCAAGGTGCTTAGAAGCTGTGGAAGAGGATCGATTGGGGTTTCTGGCGGGCCTCCAGAGCCCAGAGGTGAGACTAGGCTGGCTGGATGGCTGGCAGGTAGCTATAAATCAAGCTGTGTGTTTTTTTTTTCGCTCGCAGTGCTGGAGGAAGTGCTTCCTGGTGTTTTGCCTCGTCGATTGTTCCATGCCTTCACTTGCCTGTCGTTCCTTTTGGTGGTCAGATGAAGTGGGCATGGAGAACGACTTGAAAGAGTTGTCAGTCATCACTAGTAAGAAGATGACGTCTAAATGTCACGTATTCATCCGTGGTATTGCATGTGATCAAGAATCGTGACATTATATACGTTAAACTTGAAGACTAGTAGATCTCGAATCTTGTTGAATGATTTTTTGTCTCCTAAACCAAGCTACAAGTCCAGGTCAAGAACTAAGAAGATTGCCATTCGTAAAAAGGTATAAGTCAAAGTAACGTGGGATATCCTCGCACAAAAAACAATCTTGCAACAAAAGGTTGCTTAGAAATCGAAACTTTTATCTCTTTGTGATTGCTGTTCATAAAGTCCTCATGCGTCAACGACCATTCCGTTCGTTGTACCGAGCCAGTCTACGTCGCCCAGCTCTGCGCCCAGATTTGCGTTGTGGTCGATCACTCCATCGTCGAACGTGAACGTCTCGCCCACTGCGTCCAAGTTCAAGAGAGAGTCGAAATCCCCATCGTCGAATTCGTTGTTAAGTGGTAGACTAGAGAACAAGTTCTCATTGTCTTGGTGATGATTAATATTGGAGAACGGGTTTTCTTGGTTACCCGTAATACTCCATTTGTTCATTGCATCGATTGAATGGTTGTTGTACAAATGCGTGTTGTCAGACGCTGTGGAGAGAATGAGGGGCGTGTCTTCAGAGATTGTGATAGACGACATAGTTTGGTCGTGATGTTCGTGATCTGAGTCTGGTGGCGTGGAGGCAAGGAAAGTTTCTAGGCGACGCGCAACTTCCTCGTCGGTCACGTTGGGTACACGTCCAGGCATCTTTTCCAGACTCGCCATATTGGTGGTACTAGCATCAGGAGGCGGGGTCAGGGTCGAGCGCTGTTGTTGCTGAGAGGTGGTAGTTGCGCTAACCATATCAAGGCGGCGGCCGGCGTCGACGAGATCCTCGACAGAAGTGACAGGGTTGGTCTTAGCCATTGGTGATGACTGCACGGAGGTCTGCGCCACGTGAATGCCGGCTTTGCGGATTGCGGCCTCGAGGAACGCAACTGAGTAATCAGCCGCGGCATAAAGGTCTCGAAGCTTGCCCATCACAGCCATGCATTGACAGAAGCCACGCAGAGAGTTGCGACGAGTCTCTTCTTCGGGTGCCTTGATGTCGAGGAGATGAATGATGATGGCGGGGAGAAGGACTGTTACGCCAGTCGTGGGCAAATATTTCACCAAACCGCCGGCGTCGAGCCGCTGTGCGATTGATGTAATTGCTGAAGCAGCGCGGCGGACATTTCGTCGCGAAGCATCGAGAACATCAGACTCCAAGTCATGCTTAGGAGGTGCACTGGCTGGGCCACCTTGGGAATTAGGCAAAACCTGAGGTCGGTGCAAGGCTGATAATGTTGTGAAGAAAACCATGTGTAGCAGTGCGCGTGCCAGATCGATAGCTGCCTCACCAGAAGGAACGTCTGTGTATTTTGCCTCTCCAGGTAGTTCATTCACCCATTTCTGCAGCTCTTCGTCACAAGCCCTGACCTCGCTTGTGGCAGGATCCAGCTTTTTTGGAAGAAGCATCATGGTGGTTCGATCATTTTGAAGGCCATGATTGTTGTTCAGGACACAGTACTGTTTTGACAAAACATGTGATATGCAAAGACAGAGTCGCGCCTTCTCAATACACATGACAGCGAGTTGACGCTGAATGTCCACATCTCTCGCAACCTTGCAATCAGCTGGAATGCAAGTAATTGAATCGGGAATCGGCGCAATCTCAAAATCGTCCAATGTCAGCATAGGCACGTCGAAGTCTTCGGACTTTATGCGAGTAGGTCTTCGCATGCCAAGCGCAATGAGACGATCACGCATGTAGGTGGACCACCAGATGCGCTTCCATAGTTTGACGCGTTTGGTGTCCAAGTTGGTGTTATCTGGATTGCGGTGAAGCCCAATAGTATGCGCTACGGATGTAGCCACACCCATCCAGTGCCATGTGTCCTTTTGATCATCTGGGGTTTCGTAGTAATAAGTAAGGAGAAGTAGCGCTTGTACTAATGACACCCGATCAGATTCGTAATCGAAGTCATATAATATCTGTCGTCGTCGTCAGCTGCCTGTGTATTCGCACCAATGCAAAGTGTTTGGAACGGTGTCACATGCTAAGATGCAAGCATGTCGAGGGGGGCCTCGGACGTCCGAGATCCACCTTCGGCCGAGGTGTTGAAACTCAGAATTGCTCCAAATAGTCATATTTACTTACCCTAGTCTTCTGAAAGAAGTCCTTGCGAGCCTCTTTCCGTGTGGCGTAGCCTGCAGAGCGGAGATGTGATATATCGATGAACGCCGACCCTGCAAACATGACTGCTTGAAACAGGATAAGGCTGACCTTCCCTTTACTTCCATCTGATCGGTCGATCACAGTTAGAAAATCATGTAGATCCAGAAGTGGCATGTATGGGTGGACGAATTCGATATAAGCACGTAGCATCTCACTGCGGAGTGTCCCTTTCGGTACAGTCAGAGCGCCCTTCTTCTCGAGGTAAGAGATCTCCTCCGGTCCGATTTTGGTGGGTAAAGGTTTGATGAAACGAGGAAGTTGACCGGAAGGGAGCTTCTGGCCGAAATTTGGGAAGAAGGGCTTTCCGTCATCATTCGAAAAGGGTGTGAACGGGAAAGTTGGGAGGCCGTTGATTTGTGAGGTTACAGACATGCGGCGGTGTACATCTGAGATATTAGGAACAGAGAAATGGCGGTGGTCATGACTTTGATCTATTGGCCGGTCAGCATGTGAAGTGTGGACGAATTTCACCTCCACGCACATATAGAGTGAGGCACATGTTCGTTGATGCGGCTGTCTGCATCTTGCGATGCTCGTGATGAAGAAGACTTCAGTGACTGCACGCTGTCGAGTGCGTCGCGAGACGCAAGTTTGCGGGTGACATTTGCTGTTGTGGTTGTTGATTCTGCCTGTGTTTCGTCGTCCTTGTTCCATTTCCTGCAAAGGTCAGTAAGCGGCTAGATGGCGGCTGAAGCACAATTGCGGTGTGTGTGTGTGCAGGCTAAAGGCTTTCACGGGCTGCGGCGGCATCTGCAAGCGGCTAGTCTCTCACGAGCGAACACCGATGCAAGTTTCGACCGACGACAAGCCACCAGGTGCGGTATCTCCGCCTATGATGTATGACAAAGTACGGCAATGTATAACAATGTTGGCTTGAGGGAATGTCGGATGCTGCATGGGACGGGTGACTGACTTCTTGCGCCTGCTCTCAGAAACAATGCACTCGACCTCGTCCAATCGGCAGTTGGTGCAAGGAGCGCCATGCTCAGTGACGTTGCACCGAACTTTCCGAGCTCGACAACACTGACAAGCCTTTGAAGCTCTCCGTTTTACTGAACGTCCCGTTGTGTTTCCATCGAGACCGGCTGTGGTCGCTTTTCGCTTTGATGGTTGCGACTCCATGTAGTCAGAAGGCGAGCCAGAATAGTCAGACATGGCGACAGTGGAATGGCAACGCGGTGCAGTTGTTGTTCCGGTATGTTGCAGAGGGTGAAATGACAACGGCTGCCCGCGCGCGAGCGGTCCGGGGAAGGGCTTCAATTATGTACTTGGAATTCCACAAAAGTGGATTCCATGCCTGAGCTAGTCGTGTGCTCCGGGCGTGCGGACAAGCCGCGATTCATCATAGTGCCCTCGAGGCCTGCTGTCCCCACCGGGGATCGTTAGTGAGTACCCCAGTCCCCAGATGCGGATGGCGGGCGCCCATCCTTGGCGCTTGAAGAGCACCGGTGCTTCTCGGACGGGCTCGGGACTACCTAAGCACAGAGGGCGAGACGCGCTTGCAATCGTCAGCAACTGCCAATCACAACCATACGAGCACGTTGCTGCGGTCCATCAATTTGCCCAAGCCGGCTCATGCCTGGCTGCGCTGCCACGAGCTTGTATGCGTCTGGCCGCCTTGCGTCTTGAGTCTGAAATGTGAGCACTGAGCCCTTGACGAGGGGCCACTGCACCGCAGCAAACCTGGATAGATAGACGCGATGATGGAGAGTCTGGAGCAGATCTTCACAAGCGAAAGTGCGGTACTTGCGGTGTCATGATTGGTGTCAGACATGCAACGCACAAACTAGACGTCTCTGGACCACGCTTGTGCCAGTCTTTTTCCACAAGCACACGTGACGCCCGAACACGGTTTGAGATTGTAAATTTGCGGCTTTTTGTTCAGCTTCCAGCACACAATCGGAGGGTCCCACTCTCTGGCTGCGCCCCGAACATTAGCGTTTGGCGCTGGCTGCCGTCTTCCTGCCTCAAGGGCGCAGGAGCATGGCTCGCGGCTTCAGCAAACGCATTCTGTTGTTCGTATCTTAAGCTCCGAGAGAATGGAGTGACGAGGCTCCGCATCGGCGACGTTCTTGAGTGGGCAAGCTGGGCAGTCGGACCAGCTACCAGAAAGTCGGATTGGATAGTACTGCCGCAAACGCGCTGGTTGAACAAGTTCGCGTGTTTTTTTTTCCAAGGGCCAATTTCTGGACCAATACTCCACACCAGCTTTGGCTTGCTGCCGTCTTACGAATGCTACTTCACGAATGAATCTGCCTGCACTGAGATGCGACGTGTACAATTCTGTCGACCTAGACGGTGTGCATCTACATCAGGGTATGTCGTCCGGTCGTCGGTCATGCGCGCAAATGTATTGGTTAGAGACGCATGAACTCCATCTCGATGCGTCAAAAATGAGCCTCATAGCAGTGACACACGTCGAGTCGCCCGCACGGCTCGTTTCAACACAAAATATGCGGGGGAGATGGTCAGGGGCTCTCGCCAAGCCTCCACATTATTTTTCGAACGCCCGCAAGCAAACGTCAAAGCCATCGACGCTTACCCTTTCGGCCTTCGTTCGGAAAACTCCTTGCGCTTGACTGCGCTTGACTGGATCTAGGCAATCACACATCGGAAGGGGACCAAGCTCAGCGCATCATACCTCATCGATTGATCAGCTGCCCCCACCAACGGTCTGTGTACAATCAGCTCTGCTGGCCGAATCAAGGTGGGGGGAGCTGCACATCGCAGGATGGTCATGAAGCTGACCAGTAGGCCTTTTTTCGGTGAGTGTTCTCGTCAGAGTCTCGAAGTCGTATTCCTTTCTCCGAATTGACCTTCACCGATACGCTTAGTACTGATGTGCAGTCCGTGGCGGTCCGTCAGTTCACTAGGCGATCTCTCCACGTTTGTGGCTTTGCAAGTCCATCCCGTCATGCTGGATATTAATGACTCGACCAGTGCGACATCGTCGTCGTGGGATGTCAAAAGAGTCTCAGGCTCGTCCCTTTGTAGATTGTGGCTCCGCGTGAACCGTCTTGGAGGAGCGGAAAGCCCCGGCTTAACGTCCTTGCGGAATTTACGCGCGTGTGACAAGGCCATGACCAACTCCGAAACTGATCGGTCTACATAGCATACCCAGCAAGCAGCGCACAAATTAATTACCTCGACATATCCCGATCTTGCCAGCCCGTTGAGTAGATTTTCTCCGGATTTCGCTATGAATGCATGCGGTGCAGCACGCGGCACTCCGCGCACGGGAGACCTCAAGGGTCGAGACATCGCACGAGCACCCCGAGTTTCAAGTACAGCCATGCGCTAAAAGTCTGAAGTTGTGGACCTTGACTCTGTTGGGCTTCCGCTCCCGGATATATTTCCATCCCGCATGCCGAATTTACATTTGGCTCCGGTTGTCGTCGTAAGGCTGAGCTCGCCGCATCAGCAAACGTCTGTAGCCAAGCCTGCAGAGATAATCCTCTGATTTTCGTACTCCAGAAAACCTCCAAAATTCGCTTCAACCGATAGTGATTTTCGGCCCTATCTGCAGAAGACAGGCAAGAAGCCCTTTCAACGGTGCTGGGTTTCACAAGCGCACGCGCTTCTACTTTCGGAGAAGATTAGCAGTATTGTGATGAAGCTCGGCCGAGGGCCTCATAGCTGTTCCGTGCAAATTCACGATATGTTGATAGTATCGTATCCAGAGCTAGACACTCCTCTCCAAGAGAAGAAGTTACCTATCTCTTGATCGGGACGTGCTTCATTACAGCGCCCGTGACCATGTCCTTTGGTAACACAAAAGCAGACAAAATCACCTTCGTCTGCCTCCTATCCCCCGTCAATGAAAGCAGAACCTGTCTGCAGATTGGTAGGTGAAGCCATCTACCCCTGCCTGCCAATGCAATCATGCAATGAAAAAAAGCTTCAACCCGAGCAATCGACTTGGGCGTTCCACGTTGCAGATCTTTCGATACACCAAGACCACGTCGCTCTCGTATGGGTATCAAACCAATCTACTCCACGTCCATGGGTTTGGTTTGATTGGCTACAATATTTTCTCGCCGTATAAGTCTATGCTCGATGTCCTCCTGGTCTGGGAACAATACGTGGCTTGGCCGGGTTAGGTAGATTGTCGCTGCATCAAGCTTCACAACGGACAGCAACGGTTCGAATCGACTACCTTCTGATCACGACACTTCAGGACCATATGAAACAATTCTAACCACTGTGTCCGCTTCCTGGCAGCCACGATATCACCGGGTCCTCAGAACTATCCTGTCTGTCCCCTCAATCCCTTGCGTATCCTTTCGTGATCGCCTGAGCAACGCAATGCCGGTTGGTCGTGTTTACAACATCACAGCTCTGATCTCGGTTGGGTCTATTCTTTGGGTATTCTGTAGCCTGAAAATAAAAACAAAGCAGCTAGTATCACTCGTACCAGCACGACCCAGCTTACCAAATGTTGTATTCCCAAGACGTACTGCCAACTCGAGGCTTTCTTAAGGAGAGTGATACAAATATGTGGTTCTTAACAAGGAATTTCACACTCCTTTCTGCTCACCTTATCTGAAAGGAAGTATTCTTGAAGAAGTATTGCTTTACACGTTGAAAGCTTCTAAATCCAAGCGTTCAAGTAACAAATTTAGGATCGAAGCCAGTATGGGCATGGAAGTGCGCCTAAGATAACACGAATTGAGCTTGTGTAGTCATAAGGTCGATTATTCATCCCAAGAATCCACTCAAGTACGGCATAACTGGAGCCTTTGGTTTACTGCCCCCTTTCACTCTGAAGGTTCAATAGCAAGCATGCATGTTACTATCCTTAACCAATAGTCGGAGTATACAAGATCTTCTCCTGGTGATCTCACATCTGCACAGATTGCCTGTATTCGTCCTAATACATCCGCCTTCCAATGTCTGTTGTCCAGTGAGCGATCCTACAAACGGAATGCGGACCATGTGTTCCAATCTTTATTTCCTTGTCCGTTCACATCAACGAAAGCACCACCCAACACTGGGTTTCTCCACACGTATGAGACGTGTTCTGGTTTCCTCCGCCAATCTCCTGTCATGTCCATTGTGTTGCAAGCTCAAGTCGTTTCGCTACCGATATAAAACTGCTTATCGTTGTCCTATGCTTTGATTCCTCTAGCTCCATTCTGCACAAGGCTTGGATACTTTGGCACAAGCTCAAAGTTTATCAAAGGGGTCCACTCATGACTTCTTGATTTGAGAGGTGTGCGTCGTGTGAGTGCGAAGTACGGGCCGAATTCATAAGGCACACAGACTTAATTGTGATTTATGACGGGTCGGATCGTCTCGCAATGCAAGATACATACTGAACAAGACGAGTTGAGTACTTTCGGTTTGCTCTTATGATGTCACAGAGCGAGGTGTGCCACACCACTTCTGCGGGTCAGGGACTATCTTACTCCATCGACCTTTGTAACCATGTTACTATCGTTATCTTTCATAAGAAATCTGGGCGAGTGAACCCTGGAGAGTTCTATGGCCACTGCCTCATAGGGAAAGTATGTGGACAGCGTTGAAGACTGACGCCATCGATTTGTGCGGCAAAGGACCACTTGCACTTAAAGCATGGCACCGGTCAAGGTGAAAACAAGCTTAGGACAATTCCAATAGACTGTACTCTGGTTTTACTTAGAAGCGACTGTAACACGTGGCAGCATTGACAGATCGAGATGTAAAAGCAATCTCAACAAGGTGACTCAACATATTCAAGTCCCAACTCGGTACAGGGTCTCAGTGCACTCAGAAGAGCAACATCGCGGCACGGCCAGTGAGGCCGGCTAATACGAACGAGCTACTAACAAAAATGTAGAACCTCGTGAAGACTTTGTTGACCAAGCTCTGGAAAAGAGAATGCACGATTCTCAAACTGGTGTAGCCCCACGCAGCAAGATAAGTATATTCATGGTTGTCACCAAGCAGCGTGAGCGCAATAGCAACTGAGTAGAAGACAGTAGGCTGCTCGTGCAGGTGATTGTAATTGTCGGCGATACGACGAATCTCGATGGGGATCTTGGTCTTCATGTCCTCACTAACGTGATTCTGATCGGGGTTTACATTGTACTTGGAGATGGCGGGGAGACGAGTGGCGTACATCCAAGCCTTCACAGCGTCAGTAATGCCATAGACAGGGGAGTGACTGTGTGCAATCTCACCTCCTGCACAAAGGTCCAGCCAGCCAATACGATGAGTGGCTTCAGGAGTCTAGTGCGGTCGAGGCCTACTGCGACGGAAGTCATGTTTATTTAGCTGCTGTGGAACGCTACAAAGGCTGCCCGTTGTGTGGAATCAGTGCTCGAAGTGGAAGTTTTGGTGAGAGGTGTTGATTGTAGTGTGGGAGGTCCAGAGCACCCTGTTGATGAGGGGAAAGCTTAAGCTCCAATCGTCCGGGGAAGCTGCTGGCCGACGCGCCTTCTCCGCACTCAGCGCGCTTCCAGCTCGAAGGTAAAGGTCCAAGCGCGGAAGTAAGGCTAACAGCGTGCTAAGCACTAAGATTAGTCCTAGCATTGCTTAATACTATTAGTAGCAACTTTAAATTAAGTTAAAGACTTATAGTAAGAATATAATAAAATCTATTAACGTACCTTACAGGCGAGCCGCCTACCTAGGCGAGTCGCCCACTTTTGCTAAGACTACACTAACTTACCCTTCTTATACTAATGCCTTAATAATAAAGCTAAATAAATATATTAAATAAGACTTAGATACAGCTTGCACTTTAAGCTCTTAAATAAGACCCTAAACTCTTAGTATAATATGCTGCAGCTATCTATAACATGCTATAAATAACCCTATGTAATAGACGCGCTAGACAACCTTTACGTAATAATACTATAGCTAACTTATAGAATTTAACTAATATAAAGAAAAAGGTAATTATTAAGTATATACTTAAGCTAGTTAAATAAAGATATTCTCTTTAGCTTTTAGATATAGCTAATATAGCTAATTCTCTACAAGAAAAGTATAGTTTAGCCCCTATTAGCTTAAACTAAGCTAGTATGTTTGTTTTACGCTAACTAGAGCTTAAAGTAAGGTTTAATTATAAGTATAATTATAAGTAAGCCTTTTATAAGAATTCTAGAGTTATACAGGGCTAGTTTAGCCTAGTAGCTAATATTAAAGCTAAGTATAGTATTTAGAATAATAACATATATAACTTTAACAAGACAGGCTTTATAATAGGCTAGATAACCTAAGGAGTAGTTATTATAGCTTCTTCTATGTAAGGACAACTAAAGTAGGTTTAGCTAGGCAACTAGGAGTAGGTAATAGTTACCTAGGGCATTAATGCTACAGGATAGGCTATTCTGCCCTTTATTATCTTTAAAGCGCGCTACTACCTTAGCAGCTAGTATAAGGACAATGCCTTACCCTAGGATTAGGTTATTACTATCTCTAAGAACAGCTAGACTACTAATAAACTTAGTTTTAAGTAAATAAAGCACTTTAATAAGCATATAAAGACGCACACTATTAGTACTTACTGTTTGCTTATTATTAATAGTTATAAGAGCTATAACTCTGCAGAATTCTAATAATACTGCAAAGATAATAAGATTATAGCTATATATATGCCTCTGCACTTATTATACCTCTTACAGCTACTTAATATAAGTTATTTTGCCCCTTTAAAGTAGGTGTATAGGGACTAGGTTAATAAGCTAGTATACACCTAGATTAACTATATTATAAAGTAGGAGTTTCTGCTATGCTTTAAAGCAGCCTATAATAAAGCTATTACCTCTAGCAACATTTAAGGAGGGTTCTAAGGGGCTAGACTAGTCCTTTTTAACCTAAAATAGGTTATTATAGCCCTTAATATAAAGTTATACACACTATTACTATAACTCCTTACTAATAATAACTACTAGTAGTTATAAACTCTAAAGAACTTCCTTAAATTTAGCTTATAATTAACTTTAATTTAAGATAAGTATAAAAGGTAATTTAGTAGCTTACTAACTTCTACTATAAGTATAGTTAAACACCTCTTAAAAGGGGTAATAAGTATAGTATATAAGATAACTTTACTTAAATAAGAATATACTAAGCTTTAAGTAGCTTTAGTAGCTACTATAAAGTGTAAATTACACAAAAGAAAGTAAATTTAGGTAAGAGGAACCCTTATAGTTAAAGAAGGCTAGCAGTTAACTACTCTAAAGGAGTTTAGCGTGTGTAGTAATAGTAAGAAGCTAAAGAAGAGGGTGTGTGCTAAAGGAGGTAAACTATCCTAACAACAGTGTAGAATATACAGAGAGACAGGGCATAATATGCAAACGTGCAAGAATAAAGTAGAAGAGCTCTCTAAGTAATATTATATATTACTTTACCCTATACTAGCCTAGAGTAGGCTAATGCAGGCTAAAGTAGGGTATAATAGTTAAGAGTCTTGGCAAAAGTGGGCAACTCGCCCAGGTGGGCGGCTTGCCCGTGAGGTACGTTATAGACAGAGTTTAATACTAGAATTACTCTAGTTAAAGTTATAATAAGTAGTATACTCTTGCTATAAAACTACTTATATTATAATAACATACTATATTATAAATATTATAAGCTACAAAACTCTATACTAAAGCTAATATATAGCTTATAATATCTAATATCTTAAGAATTTAAATTAATATATTTCTTTACTAAGTAGTTTTTCTTTACTAAGTAGTATAGCCTTACTAACTTTATATCTATTATAGTCTATTATATAATACTACTATAATATAATGTGTTTTACTAGCAAGCAGCCTACCTTACTAAGCAGCCTACTCTTACTAGAGAACTGCCTGCGCAATAACAACACGTTATATTATAACTATAATAAGCTGCTAGACCTTATACTAAAGCTAACATACAGCTTAGAGTACTTAATATCTTAATATAATAAATTAAAAGTATCTAATACACTAAGAAAGTCTATAGAGTCCCTAAAATAACACTCTAATATTAATATAACAGATTATACATTTAACGCAACTATAAGCTAAACACAAAGCACCTTATAAAGCTAGAAGAGAAGGCAGTTATACTATATATACTTAAGGAGTCTAATTATAGACTACTCTCTTTAAAAGTAGATATATAAGATATAGTAGATAAACTGCTAAGAGAGTATAGTAGTAATGCTATTAGTAAGAACTACGTTAATAAGTTTATCTAGCGTACACTTAAGCTACAAATATAATAGACCTATCTATATAATTACTAGTAAGCTACTGTTACAAACCTGAACAGGAGCCTAGGGAAGGCACGGTTATGTACGGTGGAAAGTACTACAGGACAGAACGACGACCTTGTTGGAGGCTGCACCCTACCTAGACAACAAAGGTGCATAAGGATAACTAGGCCTAAATAGGTAAAGCGTTTTAATAAGACAAGTTATAACTAAATTTAGAATTCTAAGATAATAAACTAATAAGAGTTACTCCTTATTTTACCAGTTTTATAGTCTTATAAGAATACGTTTTATAGGACTCTAAGACTTTATAAGAGTCTATAGTATATAGTAAGTAGGAATATAACTCTTATAGTTTATATTTAACTTAAGTAATAATCTAAGTTATTAGATCTTAACTTAACCTTTAAGCTAGACAGTCTACTTTATACTACTTATTATTACTTTTACTCTTAAGATAGAGAGATAGTATTTATACTTCTTATTATAAACTTTTAACCTTTTTAGTATCCTATTACTATATTTATTCTAAAGAACTAATTAAATAGTGCTTATAAGCTTTACTTAAAGTATAACCTTAATATTTTAAACACTCTTAAGATATCTATAACTTTAAGTACTTATACTACCTTTAGTAGCTCTAACATATCTTACTATAATTATAATAATAATACTAATATAGATAAGGAGGCCCTAGCCCCTACTTATACTAGTATTTACTTAGTAGCTAAACTTAAGTTTTTAAATAAAACTTATAAAAAACTAGAAAACTAGCTAATAAAGTTTAATATCTTTTTTATATTTAAAGGAGATTATATTTCTAAAAAAAAATATATAATATTTATCTTTATATTTATAAGGGATAAAGTATTTATATAAATTAAGCAATTCTTTTACTATTACTATAGAAAAAGTAATTCTATAAATATTAACTTTTAGATTAAGAACTTTAATCTATTTAAAGAATAGATTTATTAAGTATTTAGAGTATATAATAAACTTATTATAATATACTATAATATTTAGTACCTTAAGTAAGCTTTATTAGCTACTAACTATACTATAAAGTTCTAAGAAATAGCTACCTTTACTAGATTTAATAATATAGCACTTATAACTTTATTTAGATAAAGCTTAAAGCCTAAGGTTAAGAAAGAACTTATATACACTACTATAGTAACTAACACCTATAATACCTTAGTTAATAAAGTTATTAATATTAATATTAAGATATATAAGCTCTAGATAAAACTATATAATAATTTTTAGATTAAAATATCTACCTTTACTATATTAAGGAACTTCTAGTATAATAATAACTAGTAATAAGAATAATATAGCAACTACTACTTATCTAATACGTCCTAACATGTCTATACTTATACTAATAATAGATATAATAGGCTAGAGGCTATAGACCTTTTTAATCTTAATTAAGAACCTATTAAGAGGTAAAATAATAAAAGAAAGAGTAGTTAAGGGAAGAACAAGCTACTAGTAACTTGTTATAGCTATAGTAAGACAGGCTACTACGCTTAAGACTACTATAATAAGAATAAGGTTACTAGGCAACTTAACATAATTACTAGTAGTTAATAAAACAACACTAGTAACTAAGAAGTAATTACTATAGATATAGACTGTCTTATAGAAGATCCTAAGACAGCCTTTAATAGTAATAATAATTATATTACTCTTAATAGAAATAAGAGAAGTATATATAGTAGGGTACTAACACTTTATTAAACTAATAATAGTACTACACTCCCTAAGAAATAAACGCATAAGGAACAACAGGAATTATAGGCAGAGATGTAGGCTGTACTCTGCGCTTAGATCTACTTACGTGCAGAGGAGCATAGGCAGCTTATAGATAATATGTTAGAAGTTAAGAAGAATAACTACTAGGAAGAGATTAGCTACTACTAGCACCTTATAGATATAACTAGGGCATAGTACTATCTTAAAGGAGACCTAGCAGCACTTAAAAGCTTTAAATAATAACTTATATACTTATAATATATAGATACAGAGCAGTATAAAATTATATAAAAAGTATAAGAATAAAATAACTTTAGACTATAACTATATAACATTCTACCTTACAAGCTAGCTTAAGAGATAGATAGGGGTACTACTCTTATGCCTTTAAATATAATATATAAGTTCCTCTAAAAGATTTAAAATATTAAATATTATATTCTACTTTAAATATACTATTACTATAATTAATATAAAGTTTATAAAGAAGAGAAACTAGAAGTATAATAGTTTTTAAGCTAGATACTAGAATATAAAGTATTATAGTTTAAATGCCCTTAAACCTAATATATAGAATATATCTAGGATAAACACTATATAGCCTATCTCTTAGGCACTATAGACATTAATAAGATTCTTATAATACACTTAGTATATAGTAAGATATATAATAGTAATAATTAGGCTAAATACTTACACCTAAAGTGTAAGAAGCACCTTAGCCTAAAGGAAATTTATAGCTTTGCTATAGTAGAGAAGTCTTTTTTAAACTTATGCCTAGATACTAGAGGAGAGGAAATAAAATAGAGCGCTACCTTAACAGTATATAGAGCCCTAGAAGTTAACACAATAACACCTATAAGACCTATTTACTTATCTAGATGCTTATTATACTAAATAGCAGACAGATAACAGTAATAGTAGACTTAGGAGCATAAGGAAATTTTATATCTTAAGCTATAATAAGTTATATAAGTATAACTATATAAAGAAAAAGAAACTTATACTCTTTATAAGTTACTAATAAAAAACTTATACTAGAAAAAGTAGTAGTAACTTATAAAGTAGTACTATACTCTTTAAAGATATAGAAACACTATAAAAGAATAACTCTTAATATTTTAGGAATAGCTGCCTATAATATTATACTAAGAGTACTATAGTTAAGTAAGTATAACTTAGTAATTAACTAAAAGAATAATAAGATAATACTTAAGTATTATAAACTAAGTATACTATAACTTAATCCTACACAGCGCACAAAGCAGCTAGCAGATAAGAAGGAGATTAATTATATCTCTTTGCCCTAGACATGCTAAGATAGAGTAGTTAACTGTATAGATACTAACTTACCCTTAGATTATAAAGTAGCAGTTAAGGAGCATAGTACACCTCCTAACATCCTAGACAAATATTAAGAGTTTAAAGACCTTTTCTATAATAAGAAGATAGTAAAAGTATTACTATAATACTAAGACTAAGATTATAAAATTAAGCCTAAAAAAAGGAAAGTTCTACTTTTTAAGCTTATATATTAAATATTAGAAAAGGAACTTAAAGAATTATATAAATACCTTAAAGAGAACCTAAAGAAAGGTTTTATTAGACAATTAGAATCCCCTATAAGATTTCCTGTTCTATTTATATTAAAGAAAGATAGTTAGCTATAACTTTATATTAACTACTAGAAACTTAATAATATTTTAATTAAGAACTAGTACTTACTACTAATTATTAGTAAATTATAAGATTAGTTAGCTAGAGTAAACTACTTTACTATATTAAACTTATAAAGAGTGTATAACCTTATCTATATAAAAGAAGGTAAAGAATAGAAGACAGCATTTAGAACCTATTATAGTTATTACAAGTATCTAGTTATACTATTTAGGCTTACTAACACACTAGCTATATACTAAGCACTTATTAATAATATATTAAGAGCACACTTAAATATTCTAGTAGTAGCATACTTTAATAATATCCTAGTATATAGTAAAATACTAAAAGAATATATTACTTATATATAAAAAGTATTAAAATACCTATATATAGTAAACTTATAACTAAAACCTAAAAAATATAAATAGTATAAAGATAAAGTAATATTTTTTAAGTTTAGAGTAAGAAAAAACAGAGTTAAGATAGACAAAACTAAGATATAGGTTATTAAAGACTATCTAACCTTAATAATAGTTAAAGGAATCTAAAAATTCTTTAAGTTTATTAACTTTAACTAATAATTTATTAAAAACTACTTAAAAAAGGCTTTACTACTGTTAAGGTTGTACTTTAAGCAAAGCTTGTAAGCACTATTTAATTAGTTCTTAGGGATAAATACAGTAACAGGAGGCTAAAGGGGTTTAGGGGTTTGCAGTAAGGAGTACAGATACTATCTGTCTGTCTTAAAAGTAAGGGTAATAATAAGTAGTACAGAGTAGACTATCTAGCTTAAAGGTTAGGTTAAAATCTAATAACTTAGATTGTTACTTAGGTTAAACACAAACTATAAGGGTTATGTTCTTATAGTACTATATACTTAAGGAGATGTGTAGAGAGTGTATAGGCTTACTAGGCTTAATATAAGCTGCGTAAGCTAGGCTTACAGAGCTTAATATAAGCTACATAAGCTGTATATAAGTATCTACCTAGCTTAACTGCTAAGGAGTAAGCTTATTATATAACTAGTAATAGACTATGCTATAACTGTGCTGTATAGAAGAGCCTGTGTAATTACTGCACTAAGTACGTTAGTAATTACTAGTTATTAGCATATAGTTAGCTGTTATAAGGAGATTATAACACTTACTTCCCCTTTTCTAAGATTTGTCCTAAATTTTGTTATTAGTTCTTTATAAGCTTACTTTACTACTACTTTTAGTACTTATAGTAGTATTATGTCCTTTATAACTTAAAAGTGTCTACACTTAAGTATTAAGATCTGTTAATATAATACTATTACCCCTATCTCTTATAACTATTATTTTACTTCTAGCTTTAATTATTATATTATACCTTCTACTAATAACTGTTTAAAGTGTTCTAAGTGTGTCTGTGTTAGGCGTCTATACGTTAACTTATCCTAGAAGTCCTTAGATAAGATAAGGACAGAATATAAAAAGAAGGTAGAAGAGGATAAGAAGTTGTTAGCAGAGGTAATTTTGCGTCTGCTGCAGAATAAGAAGATTCTTATATAGGCAAGGGACAGGGCTGCAAAGAAGGCTAAGTGTCTAGCAAACAAGCTAGATGCAGAGGGTGAGGACGTCTAGGCTAAGGAGATCACTTGTCCAGCTGCTGACACGCAGGTTGCGTTTTCTCCTGCTATGTAGTCTACCCTTAGGTATATTAATAGGTTTGCAAATTATAGTACTAGTACAGCAGTAACTAGCAGTTTGTAAGGTGTGTCTCTAGTTCTTATGTATTTTCTAAATCTAGGTATCTTAACTATTTAACTAGGTACTTAGTGTTATATCTGTTTCTTTAGTGTTGTATTATTTTTTTAACTTCCTATTTATTATTACTGTTGCTCTAGTAGTAGAAGTCCTTCTAGGTTAGCGTTCTTAGATTAGCTAGTTCTAGTAGCAAGATATAGAACACAGGATAGATTTTTGTATCCTTTAGTAGGTTAAGCCTATAATTTACAGGACTAATCTGTTAAGAAATAAAAAATAGTCTAACTTTAACTTTGTCTAGTTTTTTTATTAGTTACCTTATATATAGGTTTTTTATAAGAAGATACACCTTATCCCTCTTCTTTAGTAGAGGTGCTATTTTTCTTTTCTAATTAATATAAGAGATTACTTATGCCTAAGCTTTATTAATATTTTCTAGCAATTTCTAGTATACTTTCTTTAGCTTATCTACTAAGGATATTACTAATTCTGTTTAGATATTACTGTTAAGACTTTATATAAAGAGATTTAGATATCTTCTATAGCTTACAAAGAATAGTATGTAGCTAGTTGTTTCTAATTTTTTGTTATTATATACAATTTATGCTATAAGTAAGAGTAAAACCTAATTATCTTATTGCTAGTTGCAGTATATACAGAGATACATCTCTATTATCTAGTTTACTTGTTCTGTTTGTCTGTCTGTCTGTAGATAGTATGCTGTTAAAAGCCTCTTCTTAGTTCTTATTACTGTAAGGAACATTGTCTAAAAGTTTAATATAAAGAGCTTGTCTCTGTTACTAATAATTAATTTAGGGATGCTGTAGTATTAAACAATCCTGTCTAGGAACACTTGTGCAAGCTGCTCTACAGTGTAGCTATATTAGAAAGGCATAAACTTAGCAGCTTTTGTAAATTAATCTACTATAACAAATATTAAGTTATAGCTATATTCTGTAACTAAGTTTTTAGAGATTAGTAGTTAAGTAATAAAATCTATTATAATATTTGTCTATAGCGCAGTAGGTAGTTCTATTACTTATACTTCTCTATATTTAGCATGTGTGCTATGTTTATTCTGTTAGCAGCTAATATATTGTTTAATAAACTTAGTAACTTTATCTTTTATATTTAGGAACTTATAGTATTATCTAATAAGTTCTGTTGTTTTAGTAATGCCTAGGTGTCTGTGTAGCAGGTTATTATAGTGCTTTCTAATAATCTTAATTTCTAGTTCTAGTAGAACCTTTGTAGTTGTCTGTTCCTCCTATTAGATAATTATTATATTATTAAGCTGCTATAATAGTCCTAGGGATCTATCTTTGTTAATTCTAAGAATAGCTAATTTATTAATTGTCTTTAACCTTGCAAGATTATATCTCTTGCTAAGTATATTAGCTCTTCTATTATCCTTTCCTAGTGTATAGAAGATCTTAAATTTATACTGTCTAAGGGTCTTAAACTATTATACTTATTGTCTATTTAATACCTTAGTTGTTGTAAAATACACTAGGTTCTTGTAATCTATGTAGATTGTAAGCTCTAAGCAGCTCTTAGCGTATACTTGCTAATGTTCTAGGGCTGCAATAATTGCAAGCAATTCCTTGTTATACACGTTGTATTGTTCCTCTAGTCCTAAGAACTTGCGTGAGTAGTAGGTAATTAGGTGCTATTGTCTATCTTGTTCCTGCGTAATGCACGCTCCTAACGCTAGGTCTAAGGCGTCTGTTTCTATTTATAGCAGTTTGTTACTATAGAATATAGTAAGTGTTAGGGGGTTAATACATACTTGTCTTAGTAACTTAAATATATTATCCTGTTCCTTTCCCTATATAAAGGGTGTGTCTTTCTGTGTAAGTTTTGTTAGCAGTAAAGCCTTCTTAGAGTAGTCCTTAATAAACTATTAGTTAAAGTTAACAAATCTAAAGAACTCCTAGATTTTCTTTACTGTTGTTAGCGTTAGCTAATCCTTAATAACCTATATCTTAGTTTTGTCTATCTTAACTCTGTTTCTTCCTACTCTAAACCTTAAGAATGTTACTTTATCCTTATACTATTTATATTTCTTAGGCTTTAGTTACAGATTTACTGCGTGTAGGTATCTTAACACTTCTTATACATAAGTAATATGTTCTTCTAGTGTCTTACTGTACACTAGGATATTATTAAGGTATGCCACTACTGTAATGTCTAGATATGCTCTTAGCATGTTATTAATAAGCACCTAACATATAGCTAGTGTGTTAGTAAGTCTAAATAGTATAACTAAATACTTGTAATAACTATAATAGGTTCTAAACGCTGTCTTCTATTCTTTGCCCTCCTTTATACAGATAAGGTTGTAAGCTCCTCTTAAGTCTAACACAGTAAAGTACTTTATTCCTACTAACTAATCTTGTAGTTTACTAATATTTAGTAGCAGATACTAGTTCTTAATTATAATATTATTAAGTTTCTAATAGTTAATGTAAAGTTGTAGCTTACTATTTTTCTTAGGTATAAATAGAATAGGAAATCCTGCTAGGGATTCTAATTCTCTAATAAATCCTTTATTAAGGTTCTCCTTAAGGTATTTATGCAGTTCCTTAAGTTCCTTTTCTAATATCTAGTATATTAGCCTAAAGGGTAGTACTTTCCCTTCTTTAAGCTTAATCTTATAATCCTAGTCTTAGTGTTATAGCAGTACTTTTGCTGTCTTCTTATCTTAGAAGAGTTCTTTAAACTCTCTATATTTGTCTAGGATATTAGGAGTTACACTTTGCTCCTTAACTGTTACTTTATAATCTAGGGGCAAGTTAGTATCTATATAGTTAACTACTCTTTTTTAGTGCGTTTTAGTTAAAGAGATATTATTAATCTCCTTCTTATCTGCTAGCTGCTTTGTGCGCTGCGCAGGATTAAGTTACAGTATGCCTAGGCTGCAATATCTAAACAAAAGTTTATAATTTGTCTAGTTAATTACTAGATTATGCTTTTTTAACTATGCAATTCTAAAAATAATATTATAGGCAGCTGTTCCTAGAACATTAAGGGTTATTAGCTTATAGTGTCTCTGTATCTAAAGAGAGCGTAGTACTACTTTGTAGGTTACTATTACTTCTTCTAGTATTAGTTCTTTGTTAGCAACTTATATTAAATAAGGCTTATCTTTTCTTTATATTGTTATACCTGCATAATATACTGCTTTAAGAGACACATAACTTCCTTATGCTCCTAAGTCTACTATTACTGTTATCTGTCTGCTATTTAGCACAACAGGGATCTAGATAAGGGAATTAGCGCTATAAGCATTACTATGTTAATCCTTAGGGCTCTGTATATTATTAATATAATATATTATCTTGTGTCCTTCCTTATATTATCTAGTTACAGCCCTAAAAAAGACTAGTTATACGTAGTAAAGCTATAAATTACTTTTAGGCTAAGATGCTTCTTGCATCCTAGGTATAGGCATTTAGCCTAATTATTGCTATTACATTCCTTATTGTGTACTAAGTGCATTGTAAAGATGTTGTCTGCGTCTATAGCGCCTAGGAAGTGGCCTATGTAACGCTTGTCCTAGATATATTCTGCACATTAGGTCTGTATGCATTTAAACTATAGTAAATTATATTATAGAGTTTTACTTAGGAACTATTATAATTCTAGCTTGTCTTCCTTGTGTATTTTGCAGTAGTTATAGTAATAATATATCTAGAGTAACGTGTAGTGTTTGTTATTGCAAATGTCCTAGAGTATTTTGTTAGTTTTACTAAGAGGTGTAGGTGCAGGACATTGCTCTATGTTTCTAGCTAGTTTATAGTATAGTTTGTTAGCTAGTTGCAATCTAAAGTTGTTTTGCTTCTATGCCTTCTATGCAATTTTGTGCTACTCTATGTTAGTTTGTTACGCGTAGACTAGGTGCTAGTTAAATAACTGTAGTGCTGTAGAGTCTCCTTCTAGGTAACGTCGTGCTCTGCTAATATTGCTAGGGTGTTAGTATTATGTTACCTCTTCCTTATAGAGTTCTTAATATAGTGTTAGAGCCCTGCTATGTATAGTGCGTTGTCCTTTATTAGAGGTAATGTAATCCTCTGTTCTAACAGAGTCTGTCTCTAGATCCTCTATTAAATGTCCTATATCTTTAGTAATTACCTCCTAATTACTAGAATTGTCTGTGTAGTTGCTAGTAATTATATTAAGTTGTCTTACAACTTTATTCTTGTTACAACAATCTCTAGTATAGTAGCCTGTCTTGCTATAGCTGTAACAAGTTACTAAGGTCTTGTTCTTCCCTTAACTACCTTTACTCTTGTTATTCTACCTCCTAACAGGTTTCTAGTTAATGTTAGAGAGGTCTATAGCCTCTAGTCTGTTATAGCTACTGTTAGCATATGTGTGGACGCGGCAAGACATATTAGACTAGTAGCAATTGCTACCTTGTCTGCGTTGTAAGCTGTTGTTGCGCTACTAGTTCCTAGGTGTTAGGAACAGGTTGCTAACTTATAATTATAAATTATTTTAGAGTTCTTCTGCTAATTTAAATAGTTAGACATTAATATTAATTACCTTATTAACTAAGTTATTAAGGGTGTTAGTTAAAGCAGCAGTGCGCATAAGTTCTTCTTTAACCCTTAGTTTAAGGCCCTATTAGAATATAGTTATAAGCATAGTATTATTAAAACTTAACAAAGTTATAAGCTACTAGAATTCTATAGCATAGTCTATAGCTAAGGCTATCTATTAAATGTGTTAGGTGTTACGCCTAGCAATTATAGGTTTATTAGAAACTCTAAACACAAGTTAGATCTGTTCTTTAAACAAATTAAAGTCCTTAAACTAGAACTTAATATTATTAGAGTTACCTTTACTATAGTAGCATTAAAAGAACAGCTTAATTTATGTAAGGGCTCTGCTATATATATAACTTACAGCAAGTAAGACTTTCTAGTTATTAAGGACCCTGTCTTCTTAGAATATAAAGTATAAATTAAACTACATAAGCTAGTCCTCTAGCTTCTTCTAATTGCTGTTAAAGAAGTTAGGCTTAGCTACAGTAACAGTTTATCTATTACCTCCTTTGTAGTTATTACTTATATTAGTATTATTTAAGCTGTTACTAGGGGTAGCATAAGTACCTAAAGTTATAGATATCTTAAGGGTATTTAAAATATTAAGGTTATACTTTAAGCAAAGCTTATAAGTACTATTTAATTAGTTCTTAGGGATAAATATAGTAATAAGAGGCTAAAAGGGTTTAGGGGTTTGTAGTAAGGAGTACAGATACTATCTGTCTGTCTTAAAAGTAAGGGTAACAATAAGTAGTATAGAGTAGACTGTCTAGCTTAAAGGTTAGGTTAAGATCTAATAACTTAGATTGTTACTTAGGTTAAACATAAACTATAAGGGTTATATTCCTACAGTACTATATACTTAAGGAGATGTGTAGAGAGTATATAGGCTTACTAGGCTTAACATAAGCTGTGTAAGCTAGGCTTATAGAGCTTAATGTGAGCTACGTAAGCTGTACATAAGTATCTACCTAGCTTAACTGCTAAGGAGTAAGCTTGTCATGTGACTAGTAATAGACTATGCTATAACTGTGCTATACAGGAGAGCCTGTGTAATTACTGCGCCAAGTGCGTTAGCAATTGCTAGTTGTTAGCACATAGTTAGCTGTTATAAGGAGATTGTAACAACTACTTATAAAGCTTATATAGAAGGATATACCTTTTAGATAAGGAAAAGAACAAGATAATACTTTTAAGTTACTAAGATAAGTATACATTAACCCTCTAATACTAGTAACCTTTTATAGTAATAAACTATTATAAATAGAAATAAATACTTTAAATTTAGTATTAGGAGTTTATATTACGCAAGAATAAAAAGGACAATAATACCTAATTACTTACTATTTACGCAAGTTCTTAAGACTAGAAGAATACTATAATATATATAATAAAGAATTGCTTATAATTATTTTAGCCTTAGAATATTAGTAAGTATATACTAAGAGTTACTTAGAGCTTATAATCTATATATAGATTATAAGAACCTAGTATACTTTATAATAACAAAGGTATTAAATTAATAATAAGTATATTAGTTTAAAACTCTTAGATAGTATAAATTTAAGATTCTTTATACACGAAAAAAAGATAATAGAAAAGCTAACAACCTTAGTAGAAGAAATAATCTTATAGGATTAAAGATAATTAATAAATTAGCTATTCTTAGAATTAATAAGGATAGGTTCTTAGGACTATCCTAGTAGCTTAATAATATAATAATTATCTAGTAAAAGGAATAAATAACTATAAAGGTTCTACTAAAGTTAGAAATTAAGATTATTAGAAAATATTACAACAACCTATTACACAAATACCTAGGTATTACTAAAATAATAAAACTTATAAAATAATACTATAAGTTCTTAAATATAAAGAATAAAGTTATTAGATATATTAAGAACTATATTAAATACTAATAAAATAAACATAGTATATACATAAAGTATAGAGAAGCGCAAGCTATAGAACTACCTATTATGCTATAGACAAACATTATAATAGACTTTATTACACATTTACTAATCTCTTAGGATCTAGTTATAGAATATAGCTATAATTTAATATTTATAGTAGTAGACTAATTTATAAAAGCTACTAAGTTTATACCTTTCTAATATAGTTATACTGCAGAGTAGCTTGCACAAGTATTCCTAAATAAGATTGTTTAACACTATAGTATTTCTAAATTAATTATTAGTAATAGAGATAAGCTCTTTACATTAAACTTTTAGATAATATTTCTAGTAGTAATAAGAACTAAGAAGAAGCTCTTTACAGCATACTATCTACAAACAGACAAACAAACAGAACAAGTAAACTAAACAATAGAGACATATCTCTGCATCTACTGCAACTAACAGCAGGATAATTAGGTTTTACTCTTGCCTATAGTATAGATTACATATAATAATAAAACTTTAGAAGTAATAGGCTTAATACTATTCTTTATAAACTATAGAAGATATCTAAATCTCTTTATATAAAGCTGTTATGGGCTGGGCCCTGGTTGTACGGGACTACAATACTAGAGGTCACGTGCTGACACTGCTAGGGCTTGGCAACCCCTTTTCTCTCATGTACGAGCAGCAGGAGATAGTTCTTCTCTATCTTTCTGCTTCTGTAGTATAGGACAAATGCATACTTGTTAGAAGGCCACTTTGACCCTTAACAATAACTTTTAAGTTATATAAGACTAAACTAGTATCTTTAAAGCTTATATAAATATTTTTTAGTGTAAATATCTTCTTAAATATTACTTTAAAGGCTAGTAGAAAGGTTTCTTTATTAATATAGTAGATATAATTATATACTAAGGCTAAGACCTTATTACTATATAAGTGCTTTAGTAGTAAGAAGTAAGTAATATTAGGTAGTTATAGTAAGTATAATAAGTATAAAAGCATATAAAGAGTAATTATATTCTTCTTTCTATAAAGGTCCTAGGATTTTACTAAGTAGTAGCTTTTATAGCTATTAATAATAAGTAGTCTATAGACTCTAATAGACTTTTTATATATATTAAAGTAATAAAGCTAAGTAAGTACTAGATTATTATTAGTCTAGCTAGTAAGACTAATATTAATTACCTAGTTACGTAAAAGGTTCTTAGTTAACTAGTTAGAGATAGAAACCTTGCCTACAAGGATAAGAAATAGTAGAATTACCTTCCTTATTAACTTAACACCTTATACTAGAGTAACTTACTTGTAATTGCTAAGTTAGAGTTTCTTCTACTTTCTAGGCTTCTCTAAGCCTATTACTACTAGCTATAATAAGATTTTACTTATTAAGAAGCTAAACTTATTAAAGTTATATATATCCTAATCTAAAATACTATACTTTGCTTTTATTAACTAAATATGTAACAACCTAGTTACATGTAGCTAGAGAAGCAAGGCTTACTCTAGTACTATATATATTATACTACGCTAAGAATTCTAGCTTTAGAATTCTTGTGCTTACCTTTTTGGTATAGGCAGAGACGTCTCGTAGTATAGATGTCGAGGGCAGGGCGCCTATCTGTTACAAAATAAGTGTAAACTAAGGCTAGATAACTACTAGGTTCTTATAGGCAGCTTACTAGCAATTATATAAGTAAGACTATTACTTTTTTAGCTTAAGTATATACTAGATAAACTTATTAACTTAGTTCTTACTAACAGTATTACTATTATACTCTCTTAGTAGTTTATTTACTATATCTTACATATTTACTTTTAAGAAGAGTAGTTTCTAATTGGATTTCTAAAGTATATATATTATAACTGCCTCTTCTTCTAGCTTTATAAGGCGCTTTGCGTTTAGCTTATAGTTATATTAAGAGTATGTTCTGTTATATTAGCGTTAAATTATCTATACAGGCACTTTATAGACCCTCTTAGTATATTAAATACTTTTAATTTAATTTCTTAAGATATTAAATACTGTAAGCTATATGTTAGCTTTAGTATAGAGTCTACAGGCTTGTTGTAGTTAGGACATTACGCGTTGTCGTTACGACGTCGTTCTGGTAGTAAGAGTGCGGCGCTCGATGGGGTGGGGCGCTTGGTGGTGAAACACGTTATACTAAATACTCTTAATCTAGTAGTATCTCTTTAAATTAGCTCTTTGCTAAGTAATAACAGGCCTTAGTCTAAGCTATATGCTTAGGTTAAAGAGGAAACGCTTATAATATAGAATCTTACCTTAGCAGTATGAACCTAGCTTCTAGCTCTGCAGGCTCTCACCGCCCGATTCTGCCCAGTTCCCTACTTCCCAACCTTTCCCACTTCCGCGTCGTCCTATACTCACACAGCCAGGATGGCCGAGTATTGGAAATCGACAGTAGGTCTTACGTACACTATACAATTTCACATTACTTACCAATCTCCAGCCAAAGTATTGGTGCAAATACTGCGAAGTCTTCGTCAAGGACACCAAGTTCGAGAAGCAGCAGCACGAAGCTACAGGCCGCCACCAAGGCAGTATCCGACGATCGCTCAAGGTACTGCACCGAGAACAAGAAGTTGAGGCACGTAAGCAAGCGCAAGCGAAAGCCGAAGTTGCGCGCCTCAATAGCCTTGTGCCTGGCGCAAGTGGCGGAGGACTGTCGGTCGCTGCTGGCGTGGGCGACAAAGCTACTTTCGCGAAAAAAGAGCCACAAAAAAAGGCCACAGTAGAAGATCGAAAGAGACAGTGGGAGCAGCTAGCGGCTATGGGTGTTGCACTGCCGGAAGAAGCACGGCAAGACATGGGCATGGCAGGTGACTGGAAAGTAGTGACGAAGAAAATCGTCGGGGAGGTTGACAACGAGGGCAATCTTGCAGAAAAGCAGCTGAATAAGGGCGTACATAAAAGGAAGATCGACGAGGCGGAGGAAGATCGAATCGCAGCGGAAGGTCTAATCACGAAGAAGAAGGGCTGGGGACAGACGTACAAGTCATTCCCAGGGAGCAAAGGCAACGCTGACGACGATCTCGAAGCACTATTTGGAACAAAGAAGACCTCGAAGATTGACGTGGAGAAGGTCAAGACAGAAGAGAAAATGAAGAACGAGGAGGATGCAAAGCCATTGCATGATATACCCACGGCAGACGAAGCAGCAGCAGATGCTGCCGCACCTCTCAAGCAGGAACATGATGTGTCCGAACCAGCCGTAGTTTTCAAGAAGAGGAAGAAGATCAAGGTGTGATTTGCTTTGACGGCAACAGAACACATGAGTATCACAACAATACCGCACCCAGAGCTCCAGAGCTTTTGCGCTTGGAGCATCCCAGGTCATATCCAGGCAGCTCATATACCTGCATTAGCTCTGAGCATGTGCCTGAAGCATAGCGGATCCAAGAAATGTTTCATTGCGCAATTACAGCAGAGAATCTAATGTATTAGAGCTCCTGCGATGCCAGCACTGCGGATGGGGGAAAGCAACCAGGTCAGTCAAATGACGATAGACTAGAGGCCAGTAGTCAGAGGAGCATCATGTTTGAAGCAGCTTATGCTCAAATTGCACAATAGATAGCAGTGTGCTTACGACATGTGAATGGAGAGCCCACTTTAAGATCGGCGCATGCACCTAAACCTTAAAGACCCCTGTCCAACGTGCGCCAACCCGCGTGAACTTGACTTCGCGTCGCCAGCGCAGCGACCGCGACATGCCCAAGCTGTACACAACCACCACCACGCGAATCACCCATCCCATATCACGTCTCTACACATCTGTAATTACAGTAGCATGCTGAAGCAGGCGAAGATCGACACGCAGCCATGCATCTGATCAAACCGCAGTGGTTAACTCATTCGGGTGAGTGCATCGCCATAATTGAGGAGCTGTTTAGAGCTCTTTACACGCATCTAAGGGCTGCGCTGACTGCTGGCGCATATTCCAGGCGATCTCAAAGACCATGAAGTCTATAGCTGCCACGTTTCCCCCGATGGGAAGCGCCTCGTAACCGCCGCCGGAGGTTCGTACACCCGCGCATACCAAGCGCGTACACGTTGCGCTGCCCTTAAGAGCATGACTGATTGCATGAAAAAGACGGCTATGTACGAATATGGTCTACAGAAGCAATCCTGAATTCGAACAACCCCGAATACAATAAGCCCAAGCAGCTCGCAGCTGTCAGCCACCACTCAGGCACGATCCACGCCGTGCGCTTTTCTTCGAATAACAAGTATTTGGCGTCAGGTGCAGACGACAAGATCGTCTGTATATATGCGCTAGATCCAAATGCGCCCACACATGCTGCTTTTGGTGGGTAGAGGATCCACAGAGCCTTGAACTGTTGCTGATGACCAGTATAGGTTCGAACGAGGCGCCCCCTGTTGAGAATTGGCGCGTCATTCGCCGTCTTATAGGTCACGATAATGACGTACAGGATCTTGGCTGGTCATTCGACTCGTCCATTTTGGTGTCAGTGGGGTTGGATTCGAAAGTGGTCGTTTGGTCAGGGCACTCGTTTGAGAAGCTGAAGACGCTGTCAAATCACCAGAGCCATGTCAAAGGCATCACATTTGACCCTGCAAACAAATATTTCGCAACTGCGAGCGACGACCGTACTGTCAAGATCTATCGTTTCAATTCGCCGCCTACGAACGCTACCCAACAAGACCAAGTCAATAATTTCATGCTCGAGCATACTATAACCGCGCCCTTCCAGACCTCACCGCTTACTACATATTTCCGCCGTTGCTCTTGGTCGCCTGATGGAGCTCATATTGCCGCCGCCAACGCAACAAATGGACCCGTCAGCTCTGTAGCCATTCTTGCGCGTGGCACATGGGACGGCGATATCAGCTTGGTTGGTCACGAAGGGCCGGTTGAGGTTGCAGCGTTCTCACCTCGGCTGTTCTACAAAGATCCACCGAATGAAGTCGACGGGAATGTGTATCAGCCAACAGTCACCATCGTTGCATGCGCTGGTCAAGACAAGTGTCTCAGCGTCTGGAACACGAGTTACCCTAGGCCATTCATGATCTCGCAAGAGCTGGCTGGAAAGTCAATTTCGGACTTGGCATGGTCACCCAGTGGCGAAGTTTTATATGCTACAAGTCTTGACGGCAGTATACTGACTCTTGTGTTCGAGCTCGGGGAGCTTGGCTACGCCGCGTCATTGGATGAGAACGATAAGACACTCTCGAAGTTCGGTGCAGGTCGAAGAGTTGGGATCGTGGAAGGCACAGACGCTCTGCTACTTGAAGAAAGCGCCAAGAGTGGTGAGTTGAAGGGTGTTCAGGGCCGCATGGGAGCCCTTATGGGTGATGGCGGCGCAGTGCAGGCCCCGACGATCACCACAAACGTTACCAACGGAGCAACACCTTCAGCGAATCACACCAACGGAACTACAACACCAGTCGTGCCAACTGAGCCTCCTGCAGATCAGCGCGTCGAGAAACTTAAGCAGCGGGTGACAGTTACGAAGGAGGGCAAGAAGCGAATAGCACCCATGCTTGTTTCCTCGTCCTCTGGAGTTGGAGAGTCCTCTCTACCGCAGACTCAGCTTATCTCTGCAGCTGCGACCTCCGTGGGCAGGAGCGACAATCCACACAACATTCTCGATTTGTCGAAGCCTTATGACGGGTTCCCTAAGGGTGGTCTCGCATCAATGCTGGTCGGAAACAAAAGGAAATTTGCGGAAATCGAAGGTGATGAGGATCGGCAGGTCGAGCGAAGGCTTGCTGCTACAATCCGACCTGGTGGTGCAGCTATCGTGCTTAACAGCGAGAATGGTCTTGTTCCGCCCGCCGCTGCTACTTCAAAGACTAATGAGCATGAACCCGCAAAGGTACTGCGACCTGCTATTGTCAATCCGTCTCTCAGCGTCAGCCAAGTGCGCTTAGCAATACCCAAAGTCAGGAGTGTCATCGTTCGCACGATGGATGGCAGTGAACCTCCACAACAGAATGGGGTAGACCCAAACACTGGGAAAGCGGAGCTCTCGGATACCGTCATGCTTGAAGCACGCAACGCTACTGGTCCTTCGCGAACAGGCCGGTTCCAAGACCACGATCCTGTGAGGATAACCTGTACGAAGAAGGGACAAGCGCTCTGGCAGGACTACCTACCGAAGGCCGTACTACTTGTGACTGGCAATGCCAACTTCTTCGCGGCAGCTTGCGAAGATGGCTCTGTTTATGCGTGGTCACCGGCGGGCCGACGCACGCTCAACGCCATGATTCTAGAAGCACAACCCGTGATCATGGATTGCCGTGGCTGGTGGCTGATGGCTATCTCAGCCGTCGGGATGTGCTATGTATGGAACTTAAAAGACATGTCTGCCCCACATCCACCTATCTCAGTGGCACCGATACTCGACGTGGCGGCATATTCTCAAGGCCCTCATCTCACCAGATCGCCAGGAATAGTGTTTGCACGCCTCAACACCGAGGGTAGAGTCGTTGTTGCTGTGTCAAATGGCGATGGCTACACGTACAACCCCAACATGTTTATCTGGCAACGGATCTCAGAACCCTGGTTTGCAGTTGGGAGCCAGTACTGGAACACAACGGATTCATCTCTTGGCAATATCAGATCATCAGCGGACAAGAATGCTCCCAAAGAGAAGGGGGACCAGGTTTCACCTGAGAATATCTCAGCAGGCATCATACCTTCGCTGGAGCGCAACACAACGAACCAATTCTTACTACAAGGCCGAGCATTCTATCTTCAGCGTCTCATCAAAGCGCTCATTTCTGCCGAAGGTTATGAAACCTTTGAGAGTTGTGTTAGTGTGGCACATCTTGAAAATCGAGTTGCTGCTGCAAAGACACTAGGTGCAAAGGAAGAGTTCAAAATATACCTCTCCATGTATGTTAAGCGTATTGGAGCCGAGGGTTTGAAGGGTAAGATAGAAGAGCTACTCCGAAGCCTTTCTGGCAATCTCATCGCCGAAGATGAGGATGAGGATGTGGACGCAGACAGTGAGAATGCGAACGATATTCTTTGTGGATGGAAGAAAGAGGATCTCTTGAAGGAAGCGGTGTTGATACTCGGTAAGCTCCATTTATCAATTGCCCTAAGACTTACTGACATGTCCACAAGGAAAGCACCGCGACCTCCAGCGGATCACTGTACCATACGCACGACTTCTTGGCATTGTCCACGAGAACCAACAGCAGGACGAGGCGATGAATACGGATTTGTAGGTTTTGCTGACCTGCTGGCATTCTTCGTAATTTTAGCGTTTCTCTGGATGATATTTGATCAAAAGCATGGATAGGCGTGGAATTCCTGGACTGAATGTATTGAGCTGCAAGGCGTCAGGCGCATTTATAGGCCAAGATGGTTCGATTGAAGAGATGTACTCGTGGCATTTATTGATAAGGAAGACTATCGCGACAGATCTTATAGACCAGATCGTGCATGTACCATTGTCAGCACGATACACTTTCGTGGTCTGTTAGCAACAGATGTTGACTGCCGAACGAGCGTTTTGAGGGCGCCTAATCTCACGCCCAAACGTTGACCGCCCCGGCAAATGGGGCAAGCCATTGAATAGTATGAGAAATAAAGCCACCGCATGTATGGCCTTGCCCAGCAACCAGCAGCAACAAACGATCTCAGTCCTTTTCAGCATTCGTGTCGGGCTGACCAATGACGCGAACGAATGTGGATCCATCAACACGCAATGCCCAGGTGGGTACTGGGGTCGATCGTCCGAAACAATCGATGGCTGCCTCCAGGGCTGTGTAGGTTCCAGCTCCCGCGTCGAGGGGAACCACAACGTGTCAATATCGTGCAAATGTACATAAAGATCGTGAACAGCTGTGACTGTGGGAGCCTGACAGTCTCATTACATCTCTTGCGACGACTTTGATCAGCATCTGGTTCTGCAGACTTTGTCACGTGTCAGTGGCGCCGCACGGGCTTTCCAAGCAAGTCCACACGTCTCATCAACCCAGCCCTTTCCTGTGCATCAATTAGACTACATCGTCAACCCACCCTCACCATCACCAACACGCACAGGCTCTCTTGAACATCGTCCGTAAGTCAATCGCTGCCGCCCCGCCCCGCCCCGCGGTCCTTGTATACCTCCACGCACGCACACCTCGGCGATCACGGGCGTGAACGCTGCAACCCACATCCGTGGCTAAATACTGCTCCGCGCCGACAACGCATACCTGACAAGCTCCTGTCGCCGTCCTTTACTTCTGCAGCCCATGTTTTAGTACTAGAGTCTAACCTGCTTGCGCCCTAGGTTTGAGAGTCCTTTCACCGCCTCTACACCTTCCTCATACACACACCGCACCCGCCGCCAACATGGGTCTCACATTCTCGAAGCTTTTCGATAAGCTATGGGGCAAGAAGGAGATGCGCATTCTGATGGTCGGTCTCGACGCCGCCGGAAAGACCACAATTCTTTACAAGCTCAAGCTTGGTGAAATTGTCACCACCATCCCTACTATTGGTTTGTCCCCGCTCGCTTTAGCGCGATCACGAACAACGCGCTGACAGCCAACCCAGGCTTCAACGTTGAGACAGTCGAGTACAAGAACATCTCCTTCACCGTGTGGGATGTCGGAGGCCAGGACAAGATTCGTCCTCTCTGGAGGCATTACTTCCAGAACACTCAGGGTATCATCTTCGTTGTCGACAGCAACGATCGCGACCGTGTTGTCGAGGCCCGTGAGGAGCTTCAGAGGATGTTGAACGAGGACGAGCTCAGGGATGCTCTCCTCCTTGTCTTTGCCAATAAGCAGGATTTGCCCGTAAGCATTAGCTCCTCTTGTCCAGGTTGATCTGTGAGGAATTTGAACTAACATGGTGACCTAGAACGCCATGAACGCTGCTGAGATCACTGACAAGCTTGGCCTTCACAGCCTCCGACAACGTGCCTGGGTAAGTTTGCTTCGACAAACGCTGCACTCGCCAAGTACTGACATCATCCACAGTACATCCAGTCGACTTGCGCTACATCCGGTGACGGTCTGTACGAAGGTCTCGAGTGGCTGTCCAACTCCCTCCGCAAGGCCGGCCACAACTAAGTCCTCTCCACACCCACGTAGCGACGCGACAATGTCAACGTCTGCCAACCCAGACATACCCCAAATAGTACCTCTGTCATGATCGTGACCACGACCGGTTTCGAACATGGCTTCTTCCAGGAATGCGTGCATCGATGTTTAACGAATTGGTGGTGGAGCGGACACATTTCCTTTTCACCATTGGAGTTTGTGTGATGTGCAATGCGATGCGATACGGATCTGTTTTGCGTCTCACGGATCGTTGGTGGTGTCAAACGGAAACAGTCTCTCTGGTTACTTTACGTGTTACTATCCAATTTGAGCCTCATTTGCTATAGATCGTATGTGTTTTGCGGCCATCGTGGCTCACCAAGCATTCCCAGAGCATCAGAGCTCAAAACACTAAAGCGAACAAGAAATGGGATGTCCCCCGCACTGAGGTGGGGGCCTCAGTCTGACAAGGAAAGCCTGGTCTACTAAGCCCTCATCACGTAATTGCTTCAACCAACGAAAGATAAGTCGAGCAGCAAGGACAGACAAGCCTTAGGTTACGGACGAGGCCGCCGCACTTGTGTGATCATGTTTCTTCATTGTTCTATGCTGTGTTATGCTTAAATGATCCAAGAACGCCATTCAAAACAATGGGCATCGCTATCCGCACGGAACACAATGCGAGGACTTACTACGCGGTCACAGACCGCGTGCCCGCCATGCCAAATGGCTAACGCTGCCCCAATATTTGTATGTGCCACTACTCAAGCAGCAGGAGGAGCCGCGCTCTGCTCGGCCTTGGGTGGTGCTGGCAATAGCCCCTTCTCGGTCCACAGCTCAATCAATGGCTGCATGGGCTCGACCTCCTTATCGCCAATTAGACCGTACAGACGCCCGACGTTGATGAAGTGGATGAAGCAAGTGTTCAGCTCCTTGTAGGCGTTGACGTTCCAGAATGGCTCCAGCCAGTGTCCGTGGTAGATGTGTGCGTAGCACCGCATCATTTGCCGGTATATGCTTTTGATATCGCTCTCAAAGTTCTCAGGAAACCCAGAAGATTTGCCCAACCATTCGCGTCCGGACAACTGAGAGAGCGGAGTGTTAAGCGAAGTTGGAGGCAGAGCCTGAGGAGTAGCATTTCCTGGGGTTGCCGAGCCGGAGGCATAGGTTGAGGGATTGAGATTCAAGGGGGTTGTGTCGGTGGGAAAGATGGAAGGGTCATTGATTTTGCCGACGATCCATTTCTGGACAAGATTGATGTATTGAATAGCAGGAATTTTGATGGGCTTCTTGTTGTTGTCAAGCCAAGTGTATGTATGTCTGGCCCCGTTACATGAGTGCATTTGGTGGAACGTCGGAATACTCACCCGCTAGCTGACATGGTTGGACAAACATCGGGATTGCAGATGGGTTTGCCTGTCCGATCGTCGATGACTTTGATGACTTCGATCATTTGCTCGAGGAGTCGGTACTGTTCAACAACTGGCCACATGTTCAGCCAGACTCGACGATATGTTTAGCGTATCAGTACAAACCTTGATGCGCAAGCCATTCACCTTCCTCCACAAGCTTGGGCTTTGCCGCCAGAGTCATGAAGTTGCCCTTGACAATCAGATTGGAATACTCTTCGCGAAAGAAGAAAGGCGGTCTGCGATTGCCAGATTGAGCGGGGCTTTCCGCACCAGCATCAAATGACATAGAGGCCGACATTGCCGGAGAATGAGGCATAGGAGGTTGAGAGGCCTGCTGCGATGTAGGCGACTGAGAATACTGTCCAATTGGGGGAGGTGTTCCGCTTTTGCCTGGTTGTTGTTGCTGGTTGCCCTTGTTGGATCGACCAGCTAGTCCTTGGCGTCTGGTGGTGTACGTTAGAAGAAGAACCAACAATTTTGAGGCTGCACATGTAGAGTATTAGAGGGGAAAGGAAGGGCAAAATGTGGGTCAGCGGGAGCCACGGCGAGTTTGAAACATAAGCACTGGTGTGCCTGTAATAGATAGCTTAACAGCTCCAGATACGGGGTTCCAGGAGCATTTGAGGAAGGGAGCTGCGCCAAGAACTCACACGCTGGAGAAGAAGGACGCCATTTTCAGCTGCAGAGGGGTGTGCTGTAAGCCTGAGAACGTGCGGGGTTGTCTTTAGTGGGCTGACTTGTAGACAAAGGCGTTATGCAAGAGATCGAGGGGTGTTGATGTTGGTGATACACGTATCGTTGTCACGAGCGGCCAGCTTTTTGGGCCCGCAGCATCGAGAAGGGGCCGCTGCGGGCTATTTCACTTTCGGCAAGCGCGCTTCTCAATGTCGCCCGGAGCTTTGAACTTTGTCTACTACAGGCCATCAACGTCGCGACGCGTATCTCAGCTGTCAAATTCCTTTGTATTGCAAGCATTGTACCGCCACGGTCGCGAAAGCAACTTTACGCCATCTCGACATTGATACCACAACCCACGCATCAAGACGCTGCACTTAGCGCAACCATGTCTGACGCTGGCAGTGACGCCGCGAAGGGCCTTTCAGACGACGAAGTCGGCGGCGCGATTGCACCAGCAGAGAGTGAAAGTGGGGAAACGCCTCGTGATACAGTCGAAGAGAATGGCCTGGATGATGAAGACGATCTGTTCGGTGACGGCGGAGCCGCCGAAGAAGAGTCCGCAGTGTAGGTCACAGCTGACAAACTTCGAGAATAATGGTCTAACAATTTGAAAGAGAGCAGCGTAAGCTCGATGATGAGGAGCTCGACTCTGGTGATGACGAGGGACGTGACGATCGGGCACACCAAGCCGTCGAGTACGAACAGGAGCAGCACACATTGTCTTTCATGGAAACCGACCTCGCGCGACATGCTGTTCCCGAGCCTACCGACGGCGAACTGTACCTTTTAAAAGTCCCCGGATTCCTGGCATTCGAACCCAACGCCTTCAACCACAAGGCATTCCAAGCACCAACGACAGACCACCACTCAAAGTTCGCTGCGTCCGCACAGTTCTCCGCTTACCATACAGCTATGTCTACGATTCGTTGGCGACGGTCTCCCTCGAATCATGCAGAGCTGCAGTCCAATGCGCGCGTCTTGAGGTGGTCTGACGGCTCATTGACACTACAATTCGCCAACAATCCTACAACACAATACGAGATCGACGCGAGCACGCTTGCACCGCCGCAGGTAAACCCCAAAATTCCTACGCCAACTTCGATGAAGAAAAGCATGAAGGGAGATAAGGAGAGCTACACATATCTCGTTGCTCCCTACGAGGAGGCTCAGATAATGCGTGTTACGAACAAGTTTACAACTGCTCTAAGCGTCGTACCTGCCGCAAACCTCAAGGATGCCGCACTTGAGAAATTGGAGAATGACTTGGCAGTTGCAGCAAGTCGTGGCCGAGACGAAGCCGACCAGGCTATTTCTTTCGTCAACGTTGATGAAGATCCCGATCTCATCAGACAACGCGAGGAAGCGTCCTTTAAAGAGAAGCAACGACAGCAGAGAGCAAGAGAGAAGCATGCCGAGCGGCAGGCAGAGCGCGCCAATCGTGGCGTGGGAGGTCACCGTGGTGTGCGTTCAGCAGGCCTCAGCATTGGCGATCTCGAAGATGATGATGGCACACCGCGAGCGAAGAAGTCGCGTGCAAAGTCTGGCCTTAGGCGAGACTGGAGTGATGACGAAGATTATGGACGTGGTCCTGGCCGAAATCGCGAAGATGACTATGACGAAGAGGACGACTTCATCGCAGCCAGCGACGAAGAGCCAGAAATCGTGGAGGACGACGATGACCCAGATGAGGGCATCGCCCCAAGCCCGAAGAGGAAGAGCGGTGGTCGTGATGACGATGACGATGATGAGGTAGTTCCGAGTAACCGTACAAAACGGAGGCGAGTTGTGGACGACGACGAGGATGACGAGTAGAAAGCGGCGACTTGAAGTTTCGGCTTCTCTCTCGTACTAGAACATTGTGCCATCTATAAAACTTTTCAGACATCAGCATAGCCTGGCGTTGCGGTTCTTCATCGATCTTGTGAATCAAATAATCTCCCTTCTTGCGAAATTGCTGCGTTATTTGCGATGTCCATTCGCAACTTGCAAAGGCCATGATTTCAGAAGCACAGTAACCCAGAAAGTTTGCGGAAAGTGTAGAGTGGCCGAGTCAATACTGGGCTATTATGCTTTCTTTCAACAATACAACATCCTCGGGCCAGCGACACCGCAAGATGCGCTCTCCTAGTAAAACATATGCAAGGAAGGCAGTAACACTGGACCGCAGTTGCAGATATGTGCGCGTGGCGTTGGGGTGAAGAGGGTGATGATTCTATACTCATGAAAAGAGAACTAGGTAAGAGGAAAAGTTCACGTGTCTATCTAGCCATGTCTTCGGCGTACCACGATCAGTCGACGAGGTGGTTTTCAGCACACACGGCAACCGTTTTTCTTGTTTAATTGTCATGGCCAAGTTTTTGCAGCTTTCCCATCGCTTGTCAATACCTCCAGGGCTGAGGTTTTCCGCTGCTGGATTGCACGGAAGTCTCATCAGGATCAAAAGGCTCGCTATAGTTCCAACTTGGAGTCTACGACGCTGTCAAGTGGGTTGCAAGATGGTTCTCTCTTTTCCCAACTACCTGAGCTCATTTCTTCCACAACAACAGACCTCCCAGCATGCATTCATATTCGTCTAACCTTTTAGATTTGCAGTAGTTGTCTAGCTCTGATTTGTGGTGACTTTGCTGAGGAATGGTGCAATGAGCATTACCAAAGGGGAGCCGTGGCTCAAAATAATGTATACAAACATTGAAATGTCTACGTAGAGCCTGCTAGGTTCACAGAAACCGTGTCTCGAAAATCAGCTGCCACCCCAGTGGAGCATCTTTGCCTGCATCATGTGGATGATGGTCACATCATTTTCTGTTACACTGCTACACAGAGACGAATAGGAGAACACCTGACTTAAGCCAATTTCAACTGGCAGGTGTCGCTTTTCCAGCCATATCTCCTGAGCAGCACGCCGGTCAGCACCTACACTAACTCCATCGTCTAGACTAGAATCCCTTCGGTTGAACGGCAGGGCTGGGTCTTTGGTGCCCCATCGTTGTAATGATGCCAAGCGTCATTCATATCGGAAGCGCTGCAGAAGTGGAACAGCATTCCGATGTCTCTGCACATTGTTGACTAGGTACCACGTACCTATGAGCTGATGTTGTTGACCGTCGCCTTTCATCGAAACAAGAAAAATCCGATGAAGCCAGTGGATTCGTGCATACTAGAACCTGACCAAGCGCTGTATCGTTGTAGGTCTAGATCAACAAGAGCCTCCATGTGGCAATGCTCTGCTTAGTGTGGATCAAGAGAAGGATGTCTTGACATCAACATCCCGATGTGCTGAATCGTAGAGGTGAAGCAGAACATTGGGAGGCGAATGACATGTGGCTTGTGCTGATGGTTGGCGTGAGTTGAGGTTTTAGCTAGAAAGCCATACAGAAGTGAACGTAAACTCTCAGTGCTGTCAAGAGAGACTGCTCAGGTGAAAGCCAAGACGTCTGATGGTGATGGTGTTCTTGCTTCGAACCAAAAGAATAGGTAAAGGCTTCATTCAAGTTGGATGAGTGTGCCATCTCCTCTGTGCCACCTATCTCCTCATCTCCTCAGGGGACCCGCATTGCTAGTAGACTGGATGTGTGGAATGCGATCCAACGCAGCCTTCGCCCAATAGCACATGTACGGCAAGCCTTTGGTTCCGAGCTGCAGGTTCATGCTTGCATATTTTGCAATTTTGCGTACCTACCACAGTAGTCGCGCGATGACGATTCCACGTGTTTCCCCAGGTGGAAGCGTTGACGAACGCATAAAGATTGTGGGAATGACAATGATAGTGAAACGCTCAACGGGAAGCAGATCCTTGCTATGTGTGGATGTTGCACCGAGTGTGTCCAAGAAACAATGAGGAAACGAGTGGGTAGGGTAATCTTCCTTGTTTCACAATTGTGGACTGACAGACAGAGAGACAGATAGACAGAGGAGAGAAACAAACGCTCACAGCAAGCATCGCGAACAGGTTGATGTCAAGCTGGCAGTCATGAGCGAAAGTCGGTCAAATTCTGGATGCGTGTCAGCGGAAATGTGGCAGGGCAATGTTGACGGTCTGGGATAAGGGTGAATGTTCTCGAAGGATTCCCTGGTTATACAGACGCTGCACTGTGCAGCCCATGCCTCAGATTGATGAGCTGCGAATGTTGCCATCTTGCCATGTTGCCATGCATTGAGGAAGTCACCGCCTTCTCGGAGACTACTCGACTAGACCTAATACTGATTGTCCGGGACGGAGAGCTGCCGCAAGGCGAGTCGCCAACGAAGTCGTATCGCCAATACGGGTGCGGCATGTTTGTTGGCTCGTGTAATGATTAATTTTAGCACGCCAAATCGCTGGGAGTAAATCGAAAGCTTTGCGAATGTAGATCTTCGCAACTTGCATACCGTGTAGAGTCGTGATGGTGTAGAGATGGCGAAGAAATAGTACTGGACTGGATTGACAGCTGAGGCCAGCTCATCTCGAGGTGGAGTTTGCTCCAATGGGCGTGCATCGTCGTTGCCGTTGTTTCAACGTCAAGCCCGGCTGCAAACTCCGCGCTCCACCCATCCGGCGCCCACGGCCTGAGCGCGCGCGTCCGACTTTATTGAACGCTTGTTGTGCTTTCCGCCCATTATCTGTGAATCGCCTGGAGCGCAGTGTGACTGCAAGTGTGGCTTGGCCTTGGCCGAGCACCACCTCCAGTGAAGGCGAGTCGCTGTGCGACCAAGTGAGCCAAAATCCCGGTCAGACGACCACAGCTGGCAGCCTGGCACCAAGGGAGCCTGAGTGCTTGCCAATACTCCACCTGGGCGCGTCTTCGGCTGCACACAGTATGTGGTTTGCGCGCTCGACAAACGCCACTGAAGGAACATGTCGACGTGCATGCAAGAAGGTTTCAGACGTGCTTGTGTGCTCAAGACGTGCCTGTCACGGCAAGGCGCTTGCGGAATCAGGCAGAGAATCGAGCTCGTTTATGCTGATTCGTGAGCTCTTCGAAGGAGCGGAAAGTGACAAACAATCCTTGCTCACGCATCCGTGTCCAAGTTTCACGAAGGGTGGGACACGAATCGGACAGGAATCGCCAGCTCAAAATAACGCTTCACGATGATGACGATGCTACGACGTGGGCCCATCATACGGAGGCTGCCATCAGCTGAACTGCCCAGGAGTTCAACACAACCTCTGTCAGCACAGCTGCTCCAGCTGCTCCAGGAAGACGTTCCGACACTCGATGGTGTGTGCTGGTGGCTGTTCCTGCAGGGCGAGGAGATGCAGCTAAGCGGTAGGTCAGGCACGGCAGGGGGTGCGGGGATCCCATTGGGCTGTCCCACTGCCTACCCCTGAACGCTCCGCCTGCTAGCCTGTTTGAAGGGATGCCCACTGCAGCCACCCTTGCACAACCATGAGCGCGGACGGGCCCCTGGTGAGGCCTCTGCGGACTCCTCGCAGCTGTTCAGGCTCACGTCTCTTCCCCAGCCGCTGTACACTGTCACCAGTGCCCGAATAGCATCATCTTGACGGCACGCACCGCACACTGCAGAGCTGTGCTGCTTCCCCTCCTTTCTCACCGCACTCACTCCCACACACGTGCTCTCTTTGATAGAGAGCCCTCTCACCACTGCCTGTGCATTCTTTCAGCTGCCCTGTTTCAGCTGCCGTTCGTTTGAACCTCATTGTCGCGCTCTGTTCTAGCACCTGTCTTCGATTCGAGTACGTCTCCCACAATCCGCCTTGATTCAACAACACTGACCTCGCGTCTTGTCACAGCCTCCACAGCGTACCAAGCCAAGGCTTCTTACATACACTCATTGCACTCATTGCGCCTGGTCTCTGTTCACTCTCTCCACCCAGCCACCAAACACCTCGGACCGCGTCGCCTCTTATCTTCCCCACTCAACCGGCCGCATTGTTCGCTGTTGCGCCGCATACCGCCGACGCGTGCTCGATATTCACACTGGACTCCACTTCTTAACCCTCTCGTTCGACATGCACAGCTTGTCTGACTACTAGCTGCTGTCTTGACTTGATACCTTGGTGTCCTTTCCCTCACTCTCATACCCTATTCCCTTTTGGTCGAATCGGTAAACCACCTACATCATGAAGGACACAGACGGCATGAAAGACGGCCACCCTATGCCCGTGCACGACCTCGCCGGGCATTGCTCGATCATATTCAACAAGACACTTTACGCGTACTCCTCCGCTGGATTTCAATCGCTAGAATTGAAAGAGGGGGCAAAATGGAAGAAGGAGCCCATGGACATATCATTGACCGGACAACAATGCGTGAGGGCAGGGGACAGGCTTTACATCGTGGGAGGATCACCTAATGCAACAGCCGCCGACTGGAACTACCCTGGGCTCATGCACTACACGTTCGCGACGAAGAAATGGGATTGGCAACGATCGGAAAGCTGGAACACGCAAAATCGACACAGCCATGGCGCTGCATACCTCGCTGCATCAAAGAAGATCCTTGTCTTTTCAGGTTCCCAAAAGGCTGGGGATATTGGTGCTTCACCCGAAACCTTCCTCTTCTCCACCGAAGAGCCGTTCTCTGTCCAGAGCTACCCTTCTAATGGCGTTCCTCCTTCCGTGCAGCCTATGCTGAATGCATGGGACACGACCTCTGCTTTGATGATTGGAGGCGGTGCCACAAACGCCGCCGCCTGGACATTCAGTGAAAAGAAGGGATGGGAGGACTTGGGCGTATCACTGGAGGCTGGCATTGTGAACCAACAATCAGTTCAGTGTACAGTTGTCCTTGGAGAAGACGGGAGCAGGGTTTTGCAAAAATTCGACATGGGCGTGTCACCTAATAACGTTGAGCGAATTGTACTCTTGGGTGAAGGTGGCGTCGTAGCCAAGAAAGGGACAACAGTTGGAGACAAAGGGAAGCGAAACACCATTGCTGACTGGCCTACTTACAACGCGACCGAGGCTCCCCCATATACACGTTCAGGATTTTCTCTATCTCAAGGCGATGACGGGATAACTGTTGCCCTGGGTGGGAATGCGCAAGACCCATTGTGTCTGTTTGATGCGAAGGAGAATGCATGGGTGAATGCCACGACTTTCTTCGGCGGGCAGCAGGTGTTATCCACGTCAGAGACATCCTCGATTTCAAGCAGTCGACCCACAGCGACAGCTTCTTTGACGGCAACTCCTAGCGCCTCTGCCACCGACTCGACATCAGCGGTGGCAACAGCACCGGACAACAAATCCAAAATGCTGACTGTGCTCGGTGCGACACTCGGTACCATTTTTGGTATCGCTGCGGTCCTTATTCTTATCTTGTTCTGCCTGAAGCAGAGGAAGAATAAGATGAAGAAGGCACAGCAGACTGGCTACGTAGAACGTGAGAAAGACCGCCTCAGCTTTGCCGACCGAGGTGCAGACTTCATGAAGGAGGCTGGAGGATCGGTTGCAACCTACAATCTCCCACAGGGCAACGACTCGGTCACATCGCTTGCTATCATCCAAGGCCGAGGAAATGGTCACAAGAAGAACATGGCCAGCGATGCTAGCACGGCGGGTCTCGTCAAGAAGCCAAGTCCGCTCGCCTATTCGCAAGAGCCGTATGAGCTTTCCAAGTTCGATTTGAAGCCCGAGCCTGTAGATGAGAAGATGGTGCGACAAAACTCTGGACGGAACCCACCTGCAAACAAGCCCAATGGCCGAAGCCGAAGCTCTGGATGGAGTCGCTACTTTGCTAACAACGAAGCCACCAACCTTGCTATGCCAGCTCACAACGACAATCGATCCACATTTGCTTCCGACAGAAGCAGCATGTTGAGCCAATCTCAATACACCAACTCTCGAATGCCGAGCCAGCATCCTTCGACATATGTCCCACCACTTGAAATTCCCAAGTTCAACGATGGCCAGCGTCTGAGCCGAGTAGCCAGCGGAAGCCCGACGCTCGGTAGCATTCAAAGCCAGTCACTTCCACATCAGCCCATGCAGGCAGAGCTTGGCCGCGCCAACTCCAACGGTAGTTCGAGATCCGGCCTGAGCCACAACGAAGATCACTACTTCCGCAACCCTGTTGAAAGCTGGACTCCAGTCGGCGATGATGGTCGACCCCCCAGCAGCGCTTACACCGGCAGTATGATCATAGAGCCGAAGAACAACCACAAGTACGATGGTGCGAGCTCGTACTACCCCGATGATGGCAACTCATTCTATCCAAAGAGTAATTTCAGCTCATTCTATCCTGGCCAAAGCAACACTGCCCTCGATGTACCCGATGCTCGGGGTAGCACGTTTACCATGTTCCCGTCAGGTTCGGCAGAAGCACCAAGCGCACCTGCAGAGGAAATGCCGAAGAGCAAATTCAGCTCCATGTATCCTGTTCCACCTCGCCTTGGTCTGGCACCGCAAGACCGCGAGAGTACTGTCACTATCTTCCCAGGTCCCCATCAACCCCAGGCAGCACAGATTGAAACAATGCCGAGCCCAACTTTCCACCACTCGTTCCACCCTGGTGTTCCAAAGATTGGCCATGAGAGTACGGTCACAATGTTTCCCGGAGGTCCGCCTGGTGGACCCAATCCTCCAAACCAGAAAGAAAGTGACAACATGTCATGGTTGAACCTGGGCGGAAACCGGTAGACTTGACATCTTTCCCTACATCTGCCTTTTGTGATAGGCACACACGACATATCGTAAACGGTACCGAAAAAGCATTACCATCAGTCAGCGACGATTCTTCTGTTGCTTATACAATCAGCTGTTCACTTCATTGGTCGAGCACGCATTCTTAGCGCCGGGCGTCTGCTTTCATTTGAATTTTCGCGCCATTGAAGCTTACGCTTCATGACCATGCACAGGTTATACAGATACCCGACGCAGTACCTGCTTGCGTCACAACACCTACCACCATCATACCGTATCTGTAAATACTCTCCACATCTTCTCGTCTCTCGTTGAGCACCATTTCCTCTTCTCTTCTTGTTTGCTTGAACCGCATTCCATTTATCTGTGCATACGAGTACACTTTTCCTTGCCCAAGTGTTGAAGGCGCCGCGAGAAGGAGGCCATTTCCTGTACGTAGCTAGTAGATGCTGCTTTCATTGCAGCAATGCGTCCAAGATGGAGGACGAACAATAGTAATGATGAGATTTGTCGAACAAGCTTCTTTCCCTTTTCACAGCAAGAGTGTAATGTGTTCGCATACCAATCAACGAAAACATCATGCACAAAACTTAGAACGGACGAGCAGCGCACGAACATTATGTTGACATTCTCTCATTGTTTCCATCGGCCGAAGTCACCCTTCTAGTTCTGAGGCTCAAACCTCTTGGCTGTGAAAATACGACCAAATTGGGTATGGCGCTACTTTGGGCCTCGGTAATCCTAACCCTTGCCCCAAGCGCAATCAACGGTCGCAGAGCCACTCACCGACTCAACACGCAACACTGCTAGCGGCCGGCAATTTTCTTCTAGGCATACGTAGTCATGTATGCTGCCGCAAGGTTCGCCGGATTGAGACATGTGGGACTCGGGGTCGCGCGTGGCAGGATTGCACTTCCGCCCGTACGGGGCGAGTTCGGCCGTGGGGGTGCAAAGTGTATAAAAGAGATATCCCCAAAACGCGTGGGTCAAAGAAGGTATCAAAGCAGTGCTGGTGAGTACCCTAGTGACTATCAGAATCGCTACAGATTCTGCTGCGCGATTACAGACTACAGCTAACGCACTTCAGCATCAGAAGCTCCAACAAACTCCCAAATCCCTACTCCTGCCACCAAACGTCCTCACTACGTCCGGCTTCCAATTGCACTTGCTCTTACTCTCTTTACCTTCGCGGCAGGTTTCACAATGGCCGGCGCACCCGCAATTGAATCTATCCGGGCTCTTGCCAACCCGCCCACCGATGAAGAGACCCTGACCCTCTTCACGCCCTCAACCACCGAGATTGCCGATATCGAAAGCAACATATTCACACATGCCTTTACGAAGAGCCTGCTGGAAGACCCCACATACATCGCCTCGCGCCCACACCTCAAGATCCCCGAGCAACTGCGGGCCCAAAACCTGACGGGCGGGACGCTGCTCGGCCCAGACAAGATCGCTGTCCCACCCCTGCAGTTCAGCACCGCAGACGGTAGCCGCTTCGTCTCGATTCAATACCTCGGGTCCGCACTCTGCGGCCACCCAGGCATCGTGCACGGTGGACTCCTGGGCACGCTGCTCGACGAGGGCCTGGCGCGCTGCTGCTTCCCCGCGCTTCCCAACAAGGTCGGCGTCACAGCCAGTCTGAACATCACATACAAGGCGCCCTGCATGGCGAACCAGATTGTGGTGCTTGTTGCCGAGACAACCAAGGTCGAGGGTCGCAAGGCGTGGGTTAAGGGGCGGTTGGAGACACTGCCCAAGACTCAAGGGGAGAAGCCGGTCGTGCTCACCGAGGCGGAGGCGTTGTTCATTGAGCCTAGACAGGCGGCGCAGCTGAAGAGAGTCGTTGTTTAGATGGACGGAGAAGGCATCAAGAGGAGTTTTGGAGTCTTCAAGCCGGACAGGGACGCTTGGTTTGCATAGAGATCTTGGTTGGCTTTAGAAAAGATACTCGTAATAGATCTGTATTCGCTTCTTGTGTCCAATGTGCAAAGTCGCGTCATATCCAGCATGTGTGCTTTTGTATTGTGTTTGAATCTGTTACGCGGCATTTGAGGCCAACATATCCATACCACAACGTGTCCTACTCATGTGATTTGCCTTTCAGCCCATGCATCTTTTCTCGGTATTTCTAGTTCAAGAGACTACTTACCTACACCTTGATGTCCAGTCCATACATCATGCACAGACTACCACTATGATCTTGATCATGTGTCAGTCTCCATCTCTGACAAATGATTATCCAAGCGGAAGTGGATGGCTTCACGTCGAAGGCAGCAAAAGGCTAGAATTTCATATGCAAACACGCAAGGCACCAGAGGACGTGCATCATAAAGGGTTGCAGACACGATGTCTTTGGCTGCGACTTCTGCTCTCACAAAGTGCAACGCGTGAGAAATGGGCAGTGAATTGGAGACCTTTTATACAGCGATGACATCAGGTACACGAGTAAACAAAAGAGGTTGGTTGGGGTAAGTAAAAAGATCTGTATTCATGTTGCGATGTCGGTCACCATCAAACCACCTCCTTCATTGTCATCTCGAAGGCGGTCTGCAGGCGAGCAATGGCTAAGCCATTAGGGTTCGTTCTTCGCTAGTCGTATAAGTACAAGCAGCTATTATGTTTGAGCTGATGACCAGATATTCTAGCGTTGCAAATTGCGAGGGAGAGGAACATCACGGTATCACACGACCGAAGGCTGGATCAACAATTCTCTATTCGTCGTCGTCGTGCTCCAGATCCTTTGTGGTATCATTGCAGAAGAAAGCTTCGACAGGGCCGAGTGTTCGGCGAATCCATTGTTCGAGCTAGAAGCCGGTATAACGCCCATGTTCTTGCAGCCCAAATGGTATGAACCGACTTTTTATTCCATCCCGCTCGAAAGGAAAGGGATCCCCCGCGCCATTGCTTCGGGGCATCGCAGCCATGATGTATCGTCAAGTACAAAAGGTGGTGAAACGCTTATGCGGAGTCCTTCTTCTCCTTCTTGGCGGCGCGGCCGGCGCTCTTGCGCTCGAGGATCTGCTCACGGTCCTTGTCGAGCTTGAGCTTGGTGATGACGACCTTGGAGGGAGCGATAGGGACGGGGACCGACTGGCCGTTGGACTTCTCGCGAACGACTGTGTTCGGTGGTTAGCAGAGTTCGCGTGACGCAAGCGACAAGAGCTACATACTGCCGTTGACGTGGATAACGTATTTCAGGCGGTAGACGGAGTTGACCTTGCCCTCACGGCCCTTGTTGGAGCCACGGACGACCTGGATCTCGTCCTGCCAAAAGTTAGCAAACTTTGACAGATGCGCAAAATTGGCTGTACTTACATCCTTGCGGATGGGGATCGAGCGCACACCGTGCTTTTCGCGAAGCTCCTTACTCAGAGGCGCCTGAAGATTGTTAGAACATGACCTTTGATGTTCAAGCAATTCCTCATACGCTCATAATGACCCGGCGCACACTACTCGGCGCACTGAAATGCGCCTTTCGCGAGTTGCGGCGAGAGCTTGACACGATCTTGGCCATTGCTGCTGTGGTTTGGCGGGAGATGGGGTTAGTAGAACGAGAAGTTGGCTGTCGAGAAGTTCGATGGGAATATTGAGTGGAAGTGGAGTAGCCTAGAGCGAAGCGAGTCCGTTGGCCGAATGCGTCGTAGCGTCACTTGGCCAGTTCGCATCTTGGGCAGGTGCGACTAACTAACGCGCGCATCGCAGCTCGCCTCACCATCCCAGCAACGTCACCACTTTGACGCGTCTTTGACTTCTTCGCGCAGCTCGCAGCTACGGTACCTGCCTCGAAGGAATTCTGCGCGGACTTTGCCTCGTATCGAGCGCGTCATTGCCACCCAATCCACTTCACCGCTCATAAATAGTCCTTTGGCCAGGCTGCTCTTTTGCAGTTCCCAACGATCTGAAAATGATTTGAGACTAAGCAGCTCTGGATCCGCTGTTGGAATGGGCACCTGTTCTATCGAGTCCGACACCATGTCCTCGAGTAACTACAATTACAATTACAATTACCACCAACAGACCTCTGCTCCACAGTACCCGTCGTATAAGACTGCGCCGCCCGCGAGCTCCAGCGCAAAGTCGTCGCGCTCCTTCCAGCAGGCACCACCTGCAGCGTCGGTCCAATCGGCGGACTATCTGTCGTATTCCGCGCCATCTTATGGAGCTTCAAGTACAGGGTATGGGGCAGCGCAGGATAATACATGGGGCAGCAGCGGAGGTAGCTATGGCCCGTCAAGAGATAATGGCAGTCGAGCTGCCGAGGTCCTACGCAATATGAGCAACACTGGTTACGGAGAGACAACAGCGGCGCCGAGTCAATCTGGGTTCACTGCTACTAATGCAGCGTCTACTCATTACTCAGCTGGACGTTCGCCACAGGTTCAGGCGCAACCGTTACAGACCTCCCATACCGCCTACGATCGCACACTAGCTCGCCCACCTAGTGCCAACACAAATCGAGCCCAAGCGTCTGCAGCCCAAGGCCTGTCACCGCCAGCGACCGCGGCTGGGTACCCGTCACAGCGAACGCCGCACCAATCTCAGCAGCAAATCCAGCAGCGCACAGCGAGCCCTGCCCAAAATCAATATGGCCAGAGTAGCACGTTGGCAACAAACAGAAATGATACGGTGGCTGCAGCAGCACCGTCGCAACATCATTCCGACTATAGCCACCGACATGTGTCCGATGCCGACTCCTCTCGATCTTTCCACGCCGCACCGCCCTCAACTTCGTATACACCGCGAGCACCTGCATCCATCTTCCAACCGCCTGTTTCAAGCATAGCTGAGTCTTACGCAGGCTCCAGCACAACAGTAGATCCGACAGCTGTGTATGATCCATGGCCAGAGTATCAACGACAGCAGGCCATCAGAGATGCTGAGCGCGCTGAAAGGGAGAGGAAGGAAAAGGAGGCCCGCAGAGAGGAGGAACGAGTTCAAGAAGAGGAGCGCAAGCAGAGAGAAGTTCAGGAGGAGGCTCGCCAGGCGCAGCTTGCCGCTAGTCAACCGAAGCCCAGGGTCCAGAAGCCCCAGAAGGAGCAGGTGTCTGCTCCTTTAGCTTCTCCAGCTGAAGCATCAAGGCCACCGAACGCGGCGTCTGAGCTAGAAGCAGAGATCCGTTCCATGATGGCCAAGATGCGTGAGCTGAACGGAAAAGACCCTCAACTGCTTGCGCGGATATGGGAAGAGGAGAGGAGAGCCAAGACTGCTCCAACCACCAAGTCACCTACCCTCACAACAAAACCAGCTCCACAACCAGCGATAGTCCCGCCTACGAAGGTACCCACACCTCCGCTCGCGAACCAGAAGAGGAAGAAGGCAACCCCACGAGAATCACTTAGTATGCCAGCTGCGAAGCCTGTAACACCCGCCCTAGTATCACATGCAAGAGCACCGGCCGCACCACCGGTGCGGACCGGAGGAACCACAATCTGGCCGGCGGAGAAGAAGTTGGAGCTTGCAAAAGCTGCCGCACATTACCTCACCACCAAAAACCCAAATCAGTCTGTCGGGCCCGATCAAATCCTCAATATGCTCGACGATAATCCATCTTATGTCGAATTGTGCGAGCAACTCGAACAAATGAATTTCATGCTTGATCGTTCTATCTTCGCAAAGAGCTTGCTTCTGGCTGTGCCAGATGTGAATTCCGCATCTCGCAAGCAATCTGGACCAGCCACTGCATCGAAACCTCCAGCGCCGCCTGCTGTCATGAAACGTCCTGCGCCTCCAGCAGTGATGAAGGTCCCTGTAGCTACACCGATCGCTCCTAGCCCGCACTATGCAGCTACGGCGGAAAAATCATCTTTCCCTCCATTTCCCGAGAACGATGCCATGGCGGTTCCATCACCGATACCTGTTGCCGAGATGATTCCCATCAGACCAGAACTGAAAGCGCCAGCAAACAAAGAGGAAGCAGCACGGAAACGTAATCTCAGTGACCTCGTAGACTTGACACAGCTCGATGATGACGACGATATGGGCCCGCCGACGAAGAAATTCCATGCAAACACGTATGCGTTACCATATGCTGACGCTATGGATACGGCGCCAGTCAGTAACTTCCCAAGAGCGGGCATAACCGCACCTATCACCCATACTCCTATAGCGAGCAATGCTTTGTTTGTCGTGAACGAGAATGAGCCTCGTGCGGTGCCCTCGTCCATGCCAGCGGCCGAGCTTCGATATCGTGTGCTTGTCGAGCCTCTCAACAAGAAAAAGGCGCTCAGACGAAACACCTACAACCCGGCTACCATCGCTCGGGATGTACTGCTTGCTTGTGGAAGACATCCCTCCGAACGCCAGCTCAACCAGCACCTAGATCTACTCAAGGCCAATCTGCCACAGATCTCAAACGAGTCAGATCTGAGTACTATCAAATGGGATATCATTGATCCTGGAAGCCCTCCGCCTGAATATTTTAAGGACAGCGTCGAGGCCTTGGTTAATGATGCAGATGACGAAGACGTTTCTGGTGACGAAGATGTGGAGAAGGCGGCACGCCAGGGTTCATTGTGGCACGCGGAAGGCGCGAGGGTCCAAGCGCTTCCCGAGTCCACCAATCCGTTCATCAAACAAAAGAAACGCGGTCGACCAGCGCGTTCCTCTCTCCCCAACACAACAACGCCGACCACTCCGAATCAGCAGACAAGCTCTGCGAACATGAGCGCGTCCGTTCCGCGACCCCCCTCCACTGGAGTCGGCTACGCTGCGTTCCGTAACTGTGGACCTGACGGCAATCCGCTGCCCAAGAAGAAGGGTCGACCTGTCGGTTGGCGCAAAGCGATTCACGGTTCTGCGGCCACATTGCAACGCTCTACTGACAAGCATGAACCACGACAGCCAAGTCTGTTGCGTAATGGAGGAGCCGACCAAGAGACTATCCACATCGACTCACGCTCACCAAGTATCGCAAATCATAGCTCTCATTACCGACCGTTCAAGTGCAAGTGGGAAAACTGCAAGACAGAGCTGCATAACCTTGCCACTCTCAAGTTGCATGTCTTCAAGGTCCACAAGGCGCCCTTCCCTTTCAATGATAGGTGCTTGTGGGATGACTGCAGCAAACAAGCTGCAGGCCATGACCCGCTGAGCAACATGACCCTTGAGGAACGCGTGCCTCATACATTTCGCCTCGAGGACACATGGCGCGAGCACCTCCAACAAAACCACTTCGACCCACTCGCATGGGAGCAAGGTGACGGGCCAGCTGGCGGGCTCTCCGGTAGGGAAGATTGAACAGCTGTCAGGACGCATATGCGAAGTTTGACTGACTGATCAGATGCACATGATTCTGAGGCATATCTTAGCGACGCCCAAGGTCGTCGCGTCACACCGCGGATTGTAGCGAATAAATCAGATCATCAAGGCATGATCCTTTCACCACAGCCCATTGCTTCAACATCCCGCGGCCGTGGTCGCCCGGCGGGGAACGTGCAAGAGCAAGAAGCTCGCAGCGCACAAGATCGGCTGGTATCACAGAAGAAGCGCATGGGTGGACCGGGCATAGACCGCGGAGGAGCTACGCTTGTAAACGACAAACGCAGGAGAGGGTTGGTTGACAGCGACGAGACAGAAGAGGAATACGTTGATGCAGAGGACCAAGGACCAGAACAATAATGCCTGCTGAGCCAGACAACCAAATTTGGATAGATTCAATACCTCAACTTGAGGTTGGATTATCCCATATAATCGTGCGCCCAAACGCCGTGATGCTTTGCTGATTGCCTTGATCCTCCTCACCAGCCCCTAAATCATGGTATCAAATTCTCTGCCCGCACACGTCATCTCCAGTTCTGTTTCCCTCGTTTCCGTGCATGGTCTTACGCCTTGACCTTGTTGGCTGCGGCCTTTGGCTTCTGGAGTTCGGCTTGCTCGTCCGAGTTGACTTCGAGGAAATGATAGAGAACGATGAGGATCATAGCAGCGCTTCCGAGGAAGATAGCCAGAGAGTACAGTTGGGCGTCTGTGATCATGTTGAAGTTGGACGCGCGGTCAAGAAGTGTTTGGAGTCTGCTGCGGAGCTATTAGAAGATGTAATCGCGTTCGACGATACTTGTAAAGCATACTGAAGCTTTCTATGTTACTCCTGAACTATTTGGAAGCGAAGGCGGGAATGTCTGGGCTCTGCCGTGGGTCAATGGTTGTAGCTGGGAAAGCGGCCACCTTGAGCTCTCCAACGTCGGCTGACTAAGTCCGAGGCCAGCGGGCGCCACTTGAAATTCGGCGACACCCCCACACATCGTCATTCTCACTTTTAACTCACCAAGATCGATTTGTACCAGCGACGCCTGGTGCCGCACACCCTGAATTCGTCTTTCAGAAGTCCACGAGGGCGCACTCACAGTCTTTTTCGACCATCGGGAAATTCACGTCTACCCATCATGCCTCCCAAAGGAAAGGGCGAGCAGCCCAAGGTGAAGAAGGTCGCCGTGGACAAGACCTTTGGCATGAAGAACAAGAAAGGCGGAGCTGCTCAGAAGGCCATCAAGCAGATCCATGCCACCACTGCCTCGGGAGGAACACCAGACGAGAAGCGCAAGGCTGCTGAAAAGGCGCAGAAGGAGAAGGAAAAGAAGGCTGCCGAGGAGGCCAAGAAGGAGATGGCTGAACTCTTCAAGCCTGTGCAAGTTCAAAAGGTACCATTTGGTGTCGACCCCAAGACGGTCCTCTGCCAATTCTTCAAGAAGGGCAACTGCGAAAAGGGCAAGCGATGCAAGTTCTCACACGACCTGAATGTGGAGCGCAAGACCGAGAAGAGGAGCTTGTACACCGACAGTCGAGACCAGGATAAGGAGGCAGAAGAGGAACGCAAGAAGAAGGACAATATGGACGACTGGGACGAAGAGAAGCTGAGAAACGTTGTGCTCAGCAAGCACGGCAACCCGAAGACAACAACAGACAAAGTGTGCAAATTCTTCATCCAGGCGATCGAGGACCAGAAATACGGTTGGTTCTGGACATGTCCGAACGGAGGCGACAAGTGCATGTACAAGCACTCGCTTCCGCCTGGGTTCGTTTTGACCTTTTTCATCCTCTACTCAAGCCCCAATACTAACACTGCCCAGCTTCGTTATCAAGACCCGCGAACAGCGACAGGCTGAGAAGGCCCTCGCACTCAACGATCCCCGCAACGCACTCACACTCGAAGACTTCCTCGAATCCGAGCGCCACAAGCTCACCGGCACGCTCACTCCAGTCACCATCGAGACATTTGCAAAGTGGAAGAAGGAGCGCCTGGATAAGAAGGCGGCCGAGGAGGAGGCCAAGGCCCGCAAGGAGGCGACTGGACGTATGATGTTCGAGAAGGGCGACTGGGCCGGCAGCGATGCGGATAGCGATGACGAGGGCGACGGCAACGAATGGAATCTCGAGACGATGCGCAGGGAAACCGAGCTGGCGCGGGCAAAGAAGGAGGAAGAGCGCCTGGCCGCCAAAATGGGCATTTCACTTGAGGAATTGCGCATCATGGAGGGCACTAACGAGCCCACCGACGCCAATGAGGCCGAGGCTGTCAGCACCGAGCGACAAGACGTCGAGACCACAGAGTCCTGAACCCCAACCACTGCGACGGGAGAGCAGAGAGAGGTTACGCCGACGGGCCTTTGCAACGCTGCAAAAGCTTGCATGCCCATCCGCGACGACGGCGCGATGCGCAGAGAGGCATCGATGGCGAGAGGGGTTTATTGCTAGCGGTGGCTGCACCTTTGCGCGACACATGCTGTTAGCATTTCGCGACTTGCATCGCACCCGTTGAGCCACTCGCTCCAGGTGTTAGGCGTTGTGAGCTTTAAGCTAGACCAGACAGCGCGTCTGGACCGGCGTGCGCGGGGGACGTATATGTACATGAGGATCTACGAAGCATGAATTGAAACGGCGCCTACAACCTGTCTCTCCCTCCCCCTCTTACCCGTCGCGACCTGCAGAGCACACCGCATTGTTATTATTCCTCTCTACTCACATACTCCACGCATGCATCCATCCATACATTCAAACACTCCTCGCAGAACAACCCTCATCCTACCATTTCCCCACCACACGCACGCCCACTCCACCACTCGCTTTCCCCCCCTCCCTTCCTTCCTGCCCCATCAGGCAACATGCCCTCCAGCCATCGAACCCTGCGATCTCGATCTAGAATCCGCTGCCCCCATCCCCCCTTGGCTCCGCGGAGCGTCAAGCCGATGTCTAGCGAGGCGATGCGGCGCCTAGATCCATGCAGCCCGCAGCCCGCCGCCACCCCATCCCATTATTCCGTCAACGCAAACGCTGCGCCACGGCTGTGCCTGTGCAGAGACGTTTCACTTACTGGTTCTGCGGCGTGCCTGCTTTGCTGCTTTGCTGCTTTACTGCTTTACTGCTTTACTGCTTTACTGCTTTACTGCTTTGCTTTGCTACAGCTATAGCTATTTCACTCCTTTGCTACTTTACTCCTTTACTGCATATTCAATTATCAACTTTACTACAGCTACTTTACTCTACCTTTCTACATTTACTTTGCCACTCAACTACTCAACTACTCAACTACTCAACTACTCAACTACTCAACTACTCAACTACTCAACTACTCAACTACTCAACTACTCAACTACTCAACTACTCAACTACTCAACTACTCAACTACTCAACTACTCAACTACTCAACTACTCAACTACTTCCCCACCCACCCACCCACCAACATACCAGAGCTGCAGAGCAGACCAAGGGTAGGTCCAGGATGCTGGACCTCCCTTCACGCCTTGATTGTGTAGGATAGGATGCACTATTGCTGGGATTACTTGCGCGTGAAGTAACAGCAGGGCTCACTGACTTGCTGACCCACAAGTTTGCTGACTTGCTGACTCGCTGGGTAGGTGGATGCGTGTGTTGTGACTTGTCGCTAGTTGGGGAGAGGGGGAGAGGGGGAGAGGGAGAGGGAGTGTGTATGTGTGCTTGTGTTCGCTTTTACATTCAACACACACCTATTGCTTGAATTTGCGATTATCATGCAAGCCTACCACCACCACCACCACCACCACCACCAATATGAACCCGTATACATTTCCCTTCCTCCTTATTCCATCTACTCCTGCTTCTTATGAAACCGCGGCAAACAAAGCCACACGCCAAGAATACACGCCAACAGCGCCAAAATCACAGGCTGCAAAACCTGCACGCCCTTCGCCTGAGCAATAGCGCCGACTGCAAAAGGAAAAATAGCGGCGCCGGAGCCGCCAATCGCGGCGGCGAAACCAATGGCGCTGACGTGCAGGTGGCGCGGTAGCAGCTTTGTGGCTGCGACGACGGCGGCGGGGAAGAGGGGGCCGAGGAAGAAGCCTTGGAGGGCGACGGCTACGGCTGAGACGTAGAATTGGGGGACCAGCCAGAAGATTAGTTCTAGGGCCATGGTTAGGGGGAGGTAGATCTGCAGAAAGAAGTTGTTAGTTTTGGGGGTTGGAAAGGGGGGAGGGAGGAGGGGGACGGGGAGGAGGAGGAGGAGGAAGAGGAAGAGGAAGAGGAAGAGGAGAAAAAACATACAGCAATAGCAAGCTTCTCGCCAATCCGCGGCGTCACAAACCCCAACACCAGTCTCCCCACGGTAATCCCCATCCAGAAGCCCGTAGCCGTCATCCCACTAGCAAAATCCTCACCCTTGCGCACCTCAAGCATAAACTTGACGATCCAGCCCCCAAGCGCAACCTCGATGCCCACATACCCCAGGAAGAAAAGCGCACAGCACCACGTCACGCGCGCGTACGGCAGTTGCAGAATCGCCTCTTTCATACGATTCCCCTTTGCGTCTCCCGTGCGCGGGTTCGCTGCGCGGAACGCCGCGCTGTCGGCCTTCCAGAATGCAGTGGAGCTGGATGCTAGCTCCACGGCTGCCATGGCAATCATCACGTAGTAGAACGTGTACCAGGGGAGGTGAGCCTTTGTGATCATAGTGGTGGCAATGAGCGGAGCCAGCACGGCGCCGACGCCGTAGAAGCCGTGCAGGAAACCCAGGATTTCGTTGGGGTTGGCCATGTTGCCCATCCAGGCGTTCCAGGCGGCGTCGGCGAGGCCGTTGCCGAATCCTGCCATGGAGAAGACGACGATTAGCACGGGGTAGGGCGGGTGCACGGCGATGACAATGTAGGGGATTAGGTGGCAGATTGGGACTAGGATGCCGACGCCGCGTTGGCCGAATTTCAGGTGGATGGTGTTGTTGAGTAGAGCTGACGCTGTGTAGCCTATAAGTGGTGATAGGAAGACGAGGGAAACGATGAGGTATTTGATGTGGTAGTACTCTTGTAGCTGTCGATACTTAGTAATTGTACATTTTTTTTGCTTCAAAAGCGCTGGGTCAGCAAGGGATTAAAAAAAGAAATCTTACATATGGAATCAAAGCACCATACGCAGCATCATTACTCCCCATAACAATGAAGCTCCAAAACGCAGCAAACGTCCGCGAGACATTCGTCCGCGACTGGTTCCAGCGCTCCAGCTTCTCCGCAGCCTGCGTGGTAGGCGACGGGAGACTCTGAACCGGGTCGTCGTCGTCCGCCCGAGGCAGGCGCTCGTCGATTGAGAGCCTCGGAGCGGTTTTGGCGTCCTGTGGTTGCTGCAGGAAATGCGAGACGTCCTGGAGTGGGACCTCGGGCTGCACGACACACGTCGATGCGTGACCGTTCTGGTTCAACGCCATGGCTGCTGTACTATCGCCTAAGGCGCTGTACAAGCAATAGCGACAAACGGCGTGTACAATAGGTGTTGACTGTGTGGTTGTGAGCGTTCGTTCAGCCACTCTCACTCGGAAATAATCCAATCCGGAAAATCAGCGGTAAATTCGTCAAACGCCTCTAAACCTCACACACCTCACGCATCGCGCTCCCAGCACTTACCTCTTATAAATTATACGCTTGCCTTACCTTGCAAAAGCCCCTCATAAAGAGAGTCGCCAGCAATGTTAAAAATAAAAAAAGGGCGGCGCAAACGTAACAAAAAGGCGAGGAACGGTCCCACAAACTCCCCGGGTCATACGTAGGGACAAAAAGTTCCCCCACACTTTGCTGCAACCAGCTAGATTAGATTCTTATATCTTGCCCCCGGCGCTTCGGTTCGCGGGTGATCTCCGGCTGGGCTGCACGAGAAGTGCGGTATCTCGGTCCGAGATGCGTTCGCAGATGGTGCCGTGACTTGGTGACTGGCTGTTGAGTTTGATGCAGGTCGAGTGAGAGTCTATAAGTTGATTTTCAGATATGGGAGTGGCAGGTTTCTTTATGCGTGTGGGGAAGTGTGTTTTGCGAGATTGCGCATGTGGGAAGGTTTTGCGGTGCAGTACATACCTATGCAGGCGTAGATCGTGAGGCTTGCTTGTTTGGTCGAGAGAGTGCGAGATGGCTTTTCAAGCTATTGCGATTGCGATTGCGAGTGTCATGATCAATGTTGATGATGACGATGATTACGATGATGATATTGATAATGGAGCTGCCATTTTCAATTCCATGTATACGTAGTGGTTGCATTGTCTATGAGAGAGGGTTCTGTCCTCGGTGTTGGTTGGGATTGCTTTGCTTTGCATTGCATGCTAGGCCCACTTATTTTGAGCCTGCTGAGCAGGTGTGCACTGTACAGTTGTTACATCCATACAGTACTATGGGAGCCGAAGGTGGCGTGCGCTGTGTTTATGTGTGGATGGGTTTGTTTTATTCGTTTGATTGCTATGGATGTTGGGCGGAGGCAAGTCATGGCCAATACAGGGTTATCTCGTTGGAGCAAGAGCAATCGCGTATGATGATTGAGATCTTCTGTAGATACTTGCATACTCTTAGCTTGGTGTGCTTGAGAAATCGTCAGCACCACATCACATCACTCAGCCTTGTGCGCCCTCCGCTTCACCACCGCCTTAAGATTTGGCTTCGCAAACCACCTCGTCCTCCACGAGTACTTCTGCCCTTTCTCGTCCTCCACAAGCTCGAAATCGTACCTCCGCACAATCTGCGGAATGACCTTGCTCATCTCCAACAAGCTGATGTTCTTCCCCATGCAGGTCCGGGGTCCGTTACCAAAAGCCAAGAAGTTCCTGTCCAGAACCGCGCGCTCCTCCTTGTTTTCTGTGAGCCAGCGCTCAGGGCGGAAGACGCGGGCATCGGGCCCGAAGATGGATTTGTTGTTGTGGATCACCCATGCGTTGACGCCGACTTCCGTACCCGGTGGGAAGTATTGACCGGCGATCTGGAGGCCCCGAGGTCCGACGACGCGGGTCATGGGAGCGGCGACGGCGGGATGAATACGCAGCGCTTCCATGATGACGGCCTGCAGGTAGGGCAGCTTTTGAGCTTCTTGGAACGTGGCTGGATCAGAGAGGGTGCCGGCTGCGGTGGCCTCGTCGAGCTCACGGCGCAGAGCGGAAAGAGTGTTGGGATACATTGTCAGATAAGCGATGATTGCGGAGAGGGAGATGGCGGTTGTGTCCGAGCCAGCAGCAACGTTCTGAGCGGCAGCTTGGCGGGTATGGTACCGTGTCGCTTTGCCTCCTTGCTCCAATGGTAGCATCTTATCGAGAAAGTCGCTGCGGTCATCAGGCGACTTGGTGCGGCCCGAGACTCGACTGTCGAGATGGTGATTCACAAAGTGCAGTATCTTTCTGAAGTTTGGCTCCATCCCCAGCTTATCTGCCGTCATGCCGATCCACCAATGCCACTCAGGAATCAGGCCGATTAGGGCCCCATATACCATGCTTTCGTCAATGGCTGCGATGATGCCTGACTTGTCACCACCATCTTCCATGAGGCCGAACCGGGAGCCGACTGTAATCTCGCCAATCACGTCGAAAGCATAGAACTGCATCATCTCTCTGACGTCCAGAATCTTCCCCTCTTGTGCATACTCTTCAAGCCTCTTGAGCAGGATTGTGTTGCAAGTGTCGACAAACGGCTCGTACGAGAGCAGTGTTGTCTGAGAATAGAGTTGTGCCATGGGGCGTCTGATCTTAGCATGGTTGACTATGCTCGGCTCCGAGAATACGTTGTATTCGTCTGGCTGTCCGAAGGGATGGTAGAACTTGGACTTGTCCATGGCATTGTGGTGACCAAGGATGACCTTTGCGGCTTCGCCATCGTTGATACTGTACCGGTTTGGTGCGAGGCGTACAACAGGGCCTGGCTACATGAGTAGGGTTCTTTGTACTGTAGTGTAGTGACAGGAACAGCCAGCAGTAGTGAGCATAGCTCCTACTCACCGTATTTCTCATGCAGCGCGATGTTCAAGGCAGCATTTTCCTGCTTGCGTATAGCTTGGAGCTCCCACAGTCGAGTGAAACGGGCCAGGAAGGGTCCAGGCACGTGGCGAAGGGGGGAGGTCAGAGTCTGGTAGATGTATCTGAGCACGGCAAATGCAAGGACTGCGAAAAGACCATATACGAAGTAGTGGGTGTGTTTGGTTTTGTCAGCCAAGTGAAAGATATGTGGTGGAGGCGCCATGACTGAAAGCGAGGCTGGCTTGCGGCGGAAGCGAGTCTTGGGAGTCTTTATACAGTGTCATGACGCACTGGGTCGGTGGTGGTGAGAGACAAATACCGATCGTACAATGTGGGGAAGGGCCCCTCGGAGGGGTTATATTCGAGCTGCACTTCATAATGCACACTCGGTCCGCAGCAGACCCTCTTGTTGCATCTCGTAATGTCAATCTTCTCTGCATTGAGGTCGAGACTAGCCTGTGAAGTGTCTACGGTAGCGATCCCAACCCAGCGTCAGAGGCGCTCCAATAGGCGAGGGGCACATGGCAATATCTGGTCTGGGATCAGCCAGCGGTAGACGGGCGAAAAATCGACAAGTCGGAGGTCGGTGACTGCAGGTGTGTTGCTAGCGTCGTGGACATTGTACATCCGGACGTAGCGAGGTGAAGTATGGGATGACAATCAGGAATTTGGACAGCCTAGCATATTGCTGCATCCTACTATCGTACAAGCGCTTTGTACTACGAAGCGACGTTGCAGTTGATGTCTGAAGGCGCGGGACCAGCGGGTGTACATATTGGTGGATGTGCAGGTGAGACTGAGACGGGTGGGTGAGAGCGGCTAAACGAGGTTCCTGAGCGCGGGGCGGGCGGGTGATGCACAAGCTGCTCGGTTGGCGGCGCAAAGTTTGTTCTCGAAAGCTTCCATGCGGTCGGTTACGAGATGATCCTTGACGCCGTGTTCTCGTACTGTGTTGAGTCTACACTCGAGGTGAGTCTACACTGAGGTGTGTCTGCACTCGCGCTGTGTTTGCAATCGAGGTGAGTCTACACTTGAGGTCATGTCTGCACTGGAGGGGATGTGTCTACACCATGTGACCAAATGCTATAATTCGTGACTAGGAATCTGCAGGAAATGAAATGGCTGACAGCCTGCTGCAACAGCGGCAGCAGCAGCAGCAGCAGCAGCAGCAGCAGCAGCAGCACGATCTTCAGCTGCAGGTATTGATTGTTGCACAGAACTAGACAATAATGAGTCGATAATGACATGCACATATGCAGGGTCCTATGCTCGAGCTGTTGCACGACAGGCAGCGCTGCAGCCGAGCCATGCTTGGTTGGTACAGTAGGAAGGCACGTAGGCACTAGGTACTACAGTTGTCGAGAGTGTACAAGTGGAGAGATTATTGTACGACTGTCAAGATTGTCACTGTCAGCATTTGGGGGCAACGGCTTCAACGGCGCCATGGCGGGAAAATAGGTAGGCCGTGTGCAGAATGCGGGTGGTACTGTACAAGGGTGACATTGCTTTGGGAAAGAGGGCGCAGCGGCTAAAAGACGTGCACACACAGGCAGGCACGCATGACAGTACAGGAGCGAGAGATGAGGGTGCACGTGCAGAGTGAAGTACGTCGTCACGAGCGTGAGTGAGAAACTGAGCATCTACGACCGTTTCCAGTAGGGTGGCCGGGCCGAGAGAGAGATCAGCCGGTGTCCGGTCAGTGTCGAGACGGGATGAGCAGGGTGCAGTGGGCCGAATGGAGAAAGGGAGTGAAGGCCTGATGGGGAGTAGGTAAAGAGGCAAGGTGATTGTGGCGCTGGTGGTGATTTGATTGACGGAGGAACTGGGGGCAGGGAGCGCGATGGATCGCCAGGACTGGCAGGGGCGGTTCATGATTGGGAGTGCACGTGACGGGGGCTGGGATTAGCGCTGTGGTCGAGTGCTAGGATTTGGTTCGGGGATTGGTTGTTTGGTTTTTCCTTGTTTCTTTCTTCCCATTGATTTTCATTGACTTTTGATCAACATTGGTTGGTTGATTGATTCATCATCTTGTTCTTGCAGAACCTTTACCATTGCAGTAGCGGCAGGCAGTCATTGCTTGCGGGCGCTGCACTGATCGCGCCTCGCTACCAACGCATCGACGTCGTTAACCGAGCCTGCAGAAGGCCTGTTGCGGCGTGGCAGCGGGAAGCAAACCAGGGCAGAGAAGCGAGGATTTGGCGAGCGAACGGAGCAACCTAGCAGCGCGTCCACCAGACGAGACGAGACGAGACTACTGTTATCAAGTTATTTGTGAGTGACGTTCCAGTGCCTCCCTCCCCCCAGCAGGTGAGCAGCAGGTGAGCAGCACACGGCCACGGCACATTGCGACCTGCTTGAGGCGGCTAGCGGGGGCTGTGGCCTGGAGTGCAGGCTCCCTTGGGCGAGGGGCGCATTCTTGACGTGTTGTGCTGTGCTTAGTTCTGACATTTGGACGATGCAGGGGTAGTAGCAGGGAGCAATACTGTGTAGTGCAGCGCGTACTGTGTAGTGTGTAGTGCACTGAGTGTATCGAGTGCAGCACTGCGTAGTTGAGTGCAGCAAATACTGGGTAGTGTATTGAGGCGAGCAAATATCACAGTAGTGCACCGAGTGCAGCGCTGCTGCAGTCTACGGCAACCGAGGCACCCCTGGCCGCCCAGTCGCGGGCCAGAGCAGCAGCAGCAGCAAGAGGCCCAGCAAGGCCCAGCAAGACGCAGCGGCCCCCACTGCCCAGTGGCACTGGCACTACTTGGTACTGGCACTGGCACTAGCTGGCACCCACGGCTCGCCAACAGATCCTGGTCGCCGCCGTCCGTCTTCCTCTCGCGGGCGTCCGACCCTTACTGTGTAGACAGCAGGGCTTAAGCTTTCAAGCGAGCTGCGGCTGCGTGCTCCCTCCGTCTGACGGATCTGACCCAGCCCAGGCAGCGCTGCGCCGAGGGTGGCATCGACCAGAGTCCGCCCAAGTCGCACGACTTTTCCTCTGTGCCCGCCGTGCCCGCCGTGTCCAACCCGCCGCCCTACTCGCCCGCCTCGTCGCACTTTTCGCAGTCCACCATGGCCGACCTGGCCCAGCAGCAGCAGCAGCACCAGCCGCCGCAGCAACAGCACCAGCCTGCGCGACCACCGCCGCCGCCCCAGCACCAGCACCAGCCTCAGCACCAGCAGCACGCGCAGCACCTCCAACACCAGCCCCAGCACCAGCACCACCAGCCGCCTGCCCCGACTGGCGCCTATGCCTCGCCGCACTCGTACCCGTCGCCCACCTCGATGCAGCCCACCTACTCGTACCCTCCACCAGGCCAGCCTGCCGCTGAGCCCTACCGCGCCTCGCCGCCGGGCGCCAACATGTCGCTGCCGCCGCTGAACCTGCCGCCCATCCGCATGCAAGACGGCCAGCAGCCCTCGCCGCAATCGCAGGCGCAATCACAGTCGCAGGCGCAGGCGCAGGCGCAGCACCAACACCAGCACCAGCACCAGCACCAGCACCAGCACCAGCACCAGCAGCCTCCCCAGCAAATGGGCTCGCCGCTGCCCCCGCCGCCGCACGCCATGCAGCAGCACTACCCTCCGCCAGGCTATGCGCACCCGGCCCAGCAGATGAACATGGGGCCTGCCCAGTACAATGCCATGCGCTACCAGCTGCCCCCCCAGGGCGACACGCGCGTCCTCTCGGGCGGCCGCCACAAGAAGGAGATCAAGCGCCGCACCAAGACGGGCTGCCTGACCTGCCGCAAGAGGCGAATCAAGGTGAGTGCGCATTCCAATGGCTGTCGCTGCCGCTGCTCGTCGTGGTTCCTTGGACGCGTTGCGACGCGTGGGGTCGCTCGCTTGCCAGAGAGACAGCGGTTGTCGCTCTTAACCGAGCCACCATGAAGCAAGCGAGCGAGCGAGCCAGACCATCAACACCTTAACCCAACCTCGCATCACCAACACCAACATCATCTGCACTTGCTTCTGTACTATCTATTCTACCATTCTACCCTTCTATCGGTCTACCATTCTACTCATTCTACTACCCTATCCGTTCTACTACCCTACTACCCTACTCACCTACTCACCCTACTCTCTCACTAACAACCGCCGCAGTGCGACGAAGCGCATCCCACCTGCAGAAACTGCCAGAAGAGCAAACGAGAGTGTCTTGGCTACGACCCAATCTTCAAGCAGCAGCCCGGCCCGGCCCAGATACAGCCCGCCCCCAACGCTGCTCCAGCACCGCATTCCTCCACGCCCCCCGTGGCCCCCCAGGCCCCACCTGCCCCCGCCAGCTACCAAAGTCAGGTCCCTCAGGGCTACGCCCCAGCCTCGTCTGCCGGCTACGCGCCCGCCGCCGCCGCCCCCTCCACTGTGCACGACCCTCAAGCCTTCACCGCCATCGACCCTGCCCTCGCCGCCGCCGCCGCCGCCGCCCCCGGCATGCACCCATCCCAGCCCCAGTACAACGGCATTCCCATGGATCCTGCCATGAGGCAGCCTCACTACCCCCACCCCCCACCTCCACCCGAACCACTCAAGGGCAAACGCCTCAACATTGCCGACATCTTCGGCATCTGCAACCATAGCCCGCCAGACGTCCCCCCACGGACTGCTCCGCCGCCACCTGAGATTGACGAGCAGTTCTCGGGCATCTTCGTCAACGACTACGTTCAGGGCCTCGACTACATGCTGCAGACAACATGGTTTTCAAAGGACAACAACGCTCTGCACCGCGTCTTCACCAACCAGGCCCTGCACGAGGAGGCTGCCTTCTTCACAGAGACGATCAAGACGCAGAGTAGCACTACAGACATGTCGAGCGTCTTCAGTCAAGAGGCTCGTCTGATCTGGCACTTGCTGGGCTCGTGCAAACTCCCCACACCGGCCACGAATGGCATCAAACCTGAAGAGGGCGCTGCTCACCCCGCAGATGCGGACGATTTTGCGCTGAGGGAATGCCGCGCACGCTTCGACGTCCTCGAGGCCCTGTTGACCAACTCGAACCTTGAGACAAACCCCCTGCGCGACCTCACCTACCCAGAAGACATTCACGAGGAAAAGAAGCACGAAGCCGACTTCTGGCTCAATCTCGGTGACTTTGTGCGATATGACGGCGACGATCGCGCAACTCCTGGCGCCGCCGACATGGCTCTTGGTACAATGCGGACAGTGCTGCGCGTGCAAGAAGTCCGAGACGCCATATACTCGATAGCGGTGGCCAGGCACTACGGCGCACGGATAGGAGGCTTCCCCAACGCGCTGCCACAGTTGATGGATCCGCACGAGGACAGCGACTTGAGCAAACTCCACGTCGCCATGTCCTTCATCAGCCACGAAAGCCGTGCAGGCTCCCAGCAAGTCTTGGCCCGCATCTGCGACATGGCAATGTTGTCCTGGGCGGTCGCCAGGAGCCCATAGTACAACACACGCACATGCATTTTCCGCCTCCATCTCTCTCTCTCGCTCGCTCCCTCTCCCTGATCTGAGTGTACGTCATCGCAAAGGTAATGTCCTGCTTGACTATTACGCAGACAGCATCTGTACCACTAGTGGACGGAACATTGTTTTACGTTATTGTATGCATGCCGCTTACGCGGTCATTATATCCCCCCACGTCTCTTCTTTCGCCTTCGCAATGCCACTTTTGGCTTTCATTCGTGGACTATAAACCCTTATCCCCATCATGTTGGTCGACCTGTATACTTGCATATAGCGAGGGAGCTAGTGGTGCTGGCAGAATCAACGTACAACAATACCCATTTCGGTTCGACACTATTCACTCACTTTACTGCTCAGGTGATTCCAATTACTCTGCGACGTGGCTGTTACCTCACCGACTCCAGCACTCTGGATGTCATGTACACAAACCCAGTATGCGTCTGTTTCGTCTGCTGTAGCCTGCAATTACACTCGATTCACCGCCACTCCAGTGCGACAGCCAGGTCATCACTCGATAGCATGCCACAGACGCGTGGCCTGGCCAAATCTACAAACGCACATACTGACACCATCCAGCTCACGCCAAGCAGGTTCCTGCATGACAAATCACTGTCCAGCTGTATCTAGGTCACGCACATCAGCCCTCAGCAGCCCTCCCACAAAACCCCTTGGTACCCTGCACCCCAGCACCCTCCACTGCCTCGAGTACCACACAACGGCTGCCTCGGAGAATAACCACTCCCCCGGCTCGCCAGCCAGCGCCTCACCGCTGATCACCGCTGTCGTGGGACCACAACCAACCCAGGCCCGTTTACCTGCACTCCATCAAGAGCCTCTCCTGCGCCGGCTAGCGAAGCCACTCGGCTCGCCTCCCAGCGTCGCACAACCGCGACACGAACATGTGGCCTGGGCCGGTGATCAGCACTGGTCGTGACACGGTGGCGCCGCAGCCTGACGCAAGCTCTCTTGTACCAGCCGCTGTGTTTCAAGGACTGGGCGATGAACTGTCGTGCCATCAATGTGCTGCCGAGGGTGCGCTGATGGCTGGTCATCATGTGAGGCCGGCGCGCGCCGACGCTGACAATTAACCTGCGATGCCTTTTGGGGATTTGTGAGGCAATCTCAGCAGTGCGGGGGATGTCCTTTGTCTTGTGCCGGGTGGTGAGGCTGGCCCGCTAGAGGCCAGGGAACAGATGGCGTTGCGTTGCGTTGCGTTGCATCGCATTGTAAGGAGCGTGTGTATGATCCATCCATGTAGCCACCACCGCTCCGGAAACATCCACTTCACTCTGCTAATCAACTTACATCACCCAGTCTCTAAGTTCTGCTACTGCAAGGTCCCGAGTCGTGTCGCTCTTCCTCGCTTTGCATCTAAACAGTTAAAAAAAAATAAACCAGCAATCATTGCAAGAGCGTTTTATTTTATTTTTATTTTTTCCATCCTTTTTCCAAAAAAAAAAACCCCCCCATATTATTTTAACACGACTCGACTCGGACTCAATCACCAATCATCAACCCAGCTCCTGACGCCCCGCCACCCCTTTCCTACCACCCTAGTGGAAGTTTATCCATCCTCCAATCAAAACGATCCAATCAAACGGCCCGAATGTCTTCAGTTTCATCCTCACTCATCACGGCTACCTATATATTATTAATTATAAGAATGAGTAACATCAAAGAAGTACAACAGGTCGCTTAGCTCAGTTGGTTAGAGCGTGGTGCTAATAGTTCACATCCTTGATACGCCAAGGTCGCGAGTTCGACCCTCGTAGTGACCATCATTTCTTTTTTGCTTCTCTCATCGCTTTTTTTTATTGCCTTTGGCTTCCCTCCTGCCCTTTCTTTGTTTGCGTTTGATTGTCTGTCTGTTTTGGCTTGTTTTGGCTTCTCTTTTCGTTACTCTTTTTGCTACTCCCGCTATATATATCCTTTAGTATAATACGCTATGCTACACTATATACCATGCGGGTAGGTATGCCATACACAGTCGTCGTGCGCTACTAGCGAGGTGAGGCAAGGCGAGGACTGACACTGCCTGCTTGTCTATCTTCCTGTCTGCCTGTGGTTCTAGAGAGTGGGGACTGGGATGTTGGGTTGGTAAGTATGGGCTACGAGCTTGCCGTGTTGTATTGAGTTGTGTATGGATATGGATATGGATATGGATTTGAATTCGACAGTGGATATCCCTGTCTTTAACATTGATCCACTTGATCCGTCATTCCTACCGTGCGGTTTCTCACCATTCATGCAGCATCCACGCTCACCACTCCTGCCCCCGCAGACTCCTGGCCCGCCGCGACTTGGCCACGTCTCGCCTGCGCCAGAACCGCGTGAGGCCGCGCCATACCCGTTGGCGCCTGTATAGTGTCAGCTTGTAAGTCTCCACGACAACGAAAACGACAACGACAACGACGACAACGACAACCGCGCCGCCAACGGAGACAGTCACACTCACATCAAAAGCAACACCATAGTCCCCGTAACAGGCACACATAACCACCAGAAATACGCATCGCTATTATCCAACACAGGCATGTGTTCAAAGTTCATACCGAAATAGCCCGCCAGGAACGTCATGGGCAGGAACAGAATCGTCACAAACGTCAGCTGCTTCATGCTCTCGTTCTGGTACGCGCCCATGGTGTTAAAAATCAGGTTGATCATGCGGTCGGCTGAGCGGCGCATCCGCTCTAGCGACTCCGTCACTGTGATGCAGTGGTCTTCTACGTCGCTGAAGTACGTGTGTGCGAGCGTGGTGATGGTGATTGAGGCTGTAGAGGGATCTTTGGGGGTGTAAGGGGGTGGGGAGTTGGCGATGGGGGAGGAGGAGGGCGGTTGTTGTGAAGATGTGGTTGAGCGGAGGAGGGCGTTTGCGTTGTGGGAGCGTAGGGCGTTGACGAGGCTGGTGATCGGGGCGATTTGGGAGCGCAGGAGGGAGAGCTCGGATGTGAGGATGTAGCTGCGGGGGGTTAGTATGGGGGTGGCAAATGTGAAGGGATATGAGGTGCTCACAGTGCTTTGGAGTGGGCGATGGTCGGGTCCGTCAAGACGTCGAGTTCCAGCTCGGCAATACTGTCTTCGTAGGCGGTGGCGATGGGGATGGCGAGATCGACGATGCCGTCGATGATAGCGTGCATGACCATACTGGCATCGCCGCTTTGTCTGAGCACTGTTTCTGAGGATTGCAGACGCTTCAGGATGGGCTCTTCGATCACGTCTGCAGAGTGTTCGAAGAACGATATCAACGTGTTATTGCTTTGGAGGAACATGGATACCTGTTCGACTGAGACCATGAGGCCCTTCGGGTTCAGGGTGGAATGCTCCTCCATGTAGCGCGTCCGTTCTGGATCTGCATCGGTGCGGTACGCTTGCAGAGTTTTAACGGCCTGACGATACTCTGCAGGAACATGCTTCTCCCGGTATGCCGGGCTGTTCGTGCTGATGTGTCGAGGACGCGGTGTTCTGGCGTTTCCTCCATCAGCCGTACTCGCAGACTTGCGAACGAGTCGCTGCAATGTCAGGAGAACTGTGCCCTGTCAATTGCAGTACGATTCACATCAACACAAGATACCCACCAAAAACATGCTCCGGATACCAGTCCGCTTTGGTGCGGTTCCTTGTGTGCAAAAGGTCCTCGATAGCCAGCCCGTGCAGCTTCTGCTTCTCGCCCAGCAACCGGACAACATCCCAGCTCAGTCCGTTGACTGTACAACATCAAATCAGGACCAGTTCTGTGCAAACTCATCGGGCATAGATACTCACCATTAATCCATCGACAAGTAACCCAGTTCGCACGCGGCTTCGCAAGAAAGTCCGCAAGCGTAGAATTGTTCAATTCATACTTTTCAATCCTATCCGCGGAGAAGTCCACGGCAGTAATTTGTGATTGCACCTTCTGGCGCCATTGCGGCCACGCTCCTTCATCGGTGATGTCGATCCCCGGCTCGCTCCCTGCTGTTGGTTCGCGTGGAGCCTCGACGCTGATGTATCTTGCATTGTTGATAGGCGTCCATTGATTGGCGAGCCCCACCTGGGGTGGTGATTGCAATACAGAGGACGGACAAAGAGTGAATACGGGTCGTTTCGGTAATGTATGTCTGGTTGCAAATCCTCTAGCAACACATGGGAGACGCGTTGTGGTGAAATCTGCAACGTGACGTAATCGCGGTAAAGTGGGCATTCTAGATTGCTACTACCGCATCTCCGGCTCTCAAGCAATACTTTTGTAACGTATATTTCGCAAAGATAGCTGCGCAATTGTATCTACGATAAGCTGAGATGAGAGCGGGACGATGGTGCTGCAATCATAAACAAGGTAGGTGCACACCATGACGATGCGTCTACGCGAGAGCACGTGCGTGAGATTGAAACGAACCATCAACAACAAAAATTGTTTTCAAAACCTCAAGACATGTAAGCCGAAGATAACTCTGTTGCTGTTTATTGCTTATGGCACACCATGAAGTGTGGTTCAACGAGAATGCATGATGGTGACCGAGCGTACTTGACAACAACTTTCGAGCAGAGGAAATTTTTGGGAACTACGGTATTGGAACTCGAATTCAAAGCAGGTATGTCTTGATTTATACAGATCTCTACGCCGAAAATGCATTTATTTACCCAGAAATTTTATCACTTCCACAAGTCTACAACATACTCTCATATAGTAAAATCCTAGCACTTCAGCGAGAACTTGGTCTTCCTGTCTGCGGTCATGGCACCCCAAGCAGTCTCATCTGCAGCCTTGCCGTTGTCACCAACAGAAGCTGGCTTCCAAGGCTCATCGAACGCCTCAAAGTAGAAAGCGTTGAAGCCCCAATCAAGCAGCGCGCAGTATCCATGCTGGTAGAAGTGCTCAGCGTTGCTCAGCCCACCCTTAGCCTCGTCGTAGTCGGTGCCCTCAGCAGTCGGCCACCCAGTCTCGCCAGTCCAGACCTCAGGAGCCTTGTCAACACCACCCGCGATTTTCTCAATGTGGGTGATAGCTTGGTACATATCGTCCATGACAACGTGGGTAGCCTGGAAGTCATCAGCATACATGATACATGATAAATGAAATTAGCAGAGTGCATGCGTACATTGTCGCGGCTGGCACCTTGCCAGAAGGCAAAGGCATTGACCATGATGATGTCGGCAGTACCGATGATGGCGTCGCCGGTGCCATCGGCAAATTTGTTCCAAGAGTCGGCAGTTCCAACCTTGATGTTTTTGGGCAGCTTGCTCTTGACAGTGCTGATCTTCTCCTTCAACTCTGGGCCAGTGAAGTTACCGCGGTAAAGTGTCTCGGAGCCGACGGTGACGGCATAAATGGAGTCGGCGTAGGTGCTGGCAACATCGGTGATAGCCTTGAGATCCTTCTGGAAAGAGTCCTCGACATCAGGCCTAACACGAAAATTAATTTTTTGGTTGTCAAACTCCAAGCTGACAGTAGTACGCACCAGATGCCGAGAACAACCTTGAAGCCCTTGCTCTTGGCCGCGGGCATAATGTTCTTGGCAGCATTGCAGTCCGAGGCAGAGTATCCGCGAACAATCGTGGCGCCGGAGTTGCTCTTGATTGCATCGAAATCGAGCTCGTAGTCTTTGACCGTCTTGCATTCACCAGAGGGTTCCTTAGTACCAAGCGCAAAGCCCATGGTGCCCTTGGCAGCCGCGACAATGGCAGGGCTGGCCGCAAGGGCGGTAGCAGCGACAGTGGAGAGACGCATGGTGGCACGAGGTTCGAAATGAGTATAGACAGGGGTTGATCTGGTTTGGTTGGAGAGAGTGTGGTGCGGCTAAACCGGGTTTTTAGAGAGTGACTGGGTTAAGAATAAAGACACAAAAAGAATGGCTGTACAGCGGCTGTACTCGCGTGGAGATGGGAGACAAGAAGTGGTGAGGGTTCCTGGGAAGCTTAATCCAGGAGAAGGCGCGCTAGCATCCCGTTGTTTCCATTCAGGAACACCAATCAACACGGGCTGTCGATAAAGTGGGTCTGTGGAGTTGCGTCGGCTTTAATGTTCAGGAAACCACGAAGATTATAGATGGTTTGATCGCAAGTTTGAAGGTTTGTGATTCCAGTGCTGCGACGGCGTTCTTATGCTACTACACTTTTGACAACCGAAACGGATGCGCCTCAGTGGTCAACACGAAGTCGTCCAAGCTAATAAGATCTGTGTCTGTGAAGCACAAGTAGAAGTACTTCAATGTTTCCGCCGTCCAGAAGCTCTCCATGTAATCTTCCTTGTCACCACCTCCAGGTGCATTTACATCCATGATCGCGGCGTTTGCATAAACAGTGTCAGTAGCCTTTGCAACAGCCTGGAACATCTCCCAGGCTGTCTCCCGGAATGACAGATCGCCCGTGATGCGCCAGAGGATAAATACTGACTCTATAGCTTCGGGGCGAAGGATATATCGCGGATCTTTAGCCGTTGTGAAGCCTTTGGGAAGGCTTGCTTTGTACTGAGGTCGCTTTGCTGCTGCTGCCGCAAAAACGGCTTCGTCCCAGGTGCAGCCTTGTCTGTGGTTCTTGCCGGGGCATAGAGCCATGTTGTAACGCTCGGGCATGATGCCCGTATGGAACGATTTGTAGGCATAGGCGCATCCACGAGCCAGCTTAGCTCCTAGGTTCAGATATTCGTCTTCATCAAACAGCCTGCCAGCTAGACCATATAGTCCACCGATGAAGCATGACAGATGCTCGCTCTCTGGATCGAGGTGTGGACCATCCTCTAAAACATCGCAATTCCCAGATACAAGAATGTCTTCACCACCTGGAATCATAGGCTTGAAGAAGAGATTATCCTTCGCCGTATTCATGAAAAAGCGCGACATAATCTCATACTTCTTGGAACTCGGGTCTGCAGAACCAAGCAGAGCGTGTGCCTTTGGCAGATACTCATATAAAGAATCCGCATTGCCGCCAATTGTGAACTGATTACCACTTACAACATCCTTCTTGTTCATCGAAACCATCATTGGCCACATACCGGGCAGTAGTGTATCGTTTTGATGATGGTAGAACAAATCCATGACCTGGGATACTGCGGCATAGTACTTGTTGTTACCCGTGAGCTGGCTGAGCCGGCTGAACTCCAATGTGATCGTACCCGGGCTTGCACTGACTACCTGGCTCTCGACTCGCAAACCGGTCCCTTGTTTTGCATCCTCGAAATGAATAAAATCTACAGGCATGCCGTTTTCCGTGTTGAAGCCCGCATAAAGTAGATCGCCAACCTCAATAGCTTTCTGCAACAGGACATGATGTCCGCTCAGATCATACGCCGCGATGAGTCCGCCAAGGTAGCGAATGCAGGTCTCGAAAGTGTTCACTGTAGCTGCAGTGCTTTTCCCAAAGTCGATTGTAGCAACAGCCTCCACGGCTTCGTAGAACTCCTCCCTCATGCTCATCATCCATAGGGTGTCCAGGCTATCCACCAGCGTAGCAGCCCAACCAGAAAATTGGTCCACATATTGTCCGCTTATAGGTTTGAGCGCATCCTTCATCCAGGCCTTGGCCCTGTAGCTGGTCCAGCTTTTCTGGAAAACGCGTTTTACTTCCAAGCGTCGCTTTTCTTGGATTGCAGCGACATCTGCGGAATCACGCTTGAAGCGGTGCTGGATACGGGGTCGATGGATGACGGGCGGAGGTATTTGAGGCGTCGACGGAAGCGTATGCGCGAACTGAACTGAGCTCCAGTCGAAGCTACTGTTCTGTGCGACGATACTGGGAATGTGGGCAGGGTCGTTCATGTACTGCGCAAGCGCATGCGTTCCAGTCCGGGAGGAAGAGCCATAGCTCAAGTGTGGAAAGGAGGATGATTGTTCGCTCCGAGGCAAGAAGAAGAAGATCCCTAAAATAAGGATGGCGCATAGAGCAATGTGCCGCGTGCGGAGTCGAGCCATGATTGCTGTTAAGCTCAGCTATTGGTGAACAAAAGAGCGGCAACTGCAGCCCGCATTGCTTCAAAGTGACACTTTGGAAGCTGGGAGCTGGAATCGTCGTGTCGTCTGAAGGTGGACATATTAAAGGCCCATGCGACGTGCAATGTGTCTCGTAACGTACGTGCTGCCACACTAGTGGGCATACCTTCCGGAAGTTGAAACTCCATGTTGCCTATTTAGTCAGCATTCCAGCTGATCGTTGTTACAATCCGGTTGCAATGATCAAAAAATCTGGCGACATAATCCGATCGTAACTTCAGTGCATTTAAACATTTTGAGTATTATAGACTACATTAAAGTCCTGAGGGTATCCTGCTGCTATCGTCTCAATTTTCCTACCAAGTGCGATGCGACCGTAAATGCGAGAACGCTCAATCAAACCAGGCAAATCGTAAACCAAATCTACTTCATCGACTTCTTGCTCCGTGTGCTGTTGGCCCTTGCGCGGCCCGCAAAGCTCTCGCGTGTGTTGACACGATCAATCTCGTACGGATTGTCGTAGTACTCTTCAACAGGGTTGACCGATCTTCGGCTCCGCGTAGATCGCCCTGTTGCAACCTTCTTGAGAGGATTATCGGTCTCCTTCTCCGTCTTCATCTCAGCAAAGCGAGGCGATGCATCGTCTAGGTAGGCGTCGTTCTCAGCCTCCTCCTCAGCGGCAAGGGTCGCAGTGCGGGAAGTGTCGTTGGAGTCACCACCAGCGGCAGCCTCCTGCTGAGCAGCGCGTGCTGCCATCTGTCCGCGGATCTTCTCCATGAAGGCTTCGGATTGCGCAGCGTACTTGCACTTCTGGCGGATTGACGCACCGTACTTGTAGAACAGGAAAGGTAGCGGGATACAAGCAACAGCAAGGAAAGCAGGAACCGAGGAGGCCCAGTGAATTCCAATACCATCGTACATCTGCTTGGTGAAGAGCGGGAAGGCAGCACCAAAGACGGATCGAATGATACCGTTACCGGCCAGGACGGAGGCAGCAAAGATGGTGTAGGAATCGATGAGGTAGTTCATAATGGACAGGAAGATGAGCACCATGCCAAAACCGAAGGGAATCGAGGCGCAGACGCTGGCAGCCCAAGGCAAGTCTGGTGAGTTTGTCCAAGCGAACCCTACATGTACGTTAGCAATTGTTGATGTGTTGTTACATGTTTGTGGTGAAACTTACAGAACAGACCAATGGGCAGAGCGATACCGCCGACTAAGCACATGGGTAGGCGTGCCTCAGGAGTGGTGTAGCCTTTTCCGGATTCTTGGACCTTCTTCATGTATTGCTTGTTATCAACAAGGATAACATAGAGGATGGCGGACAAGACACCGATGGCAACTGCGACGAAAGGAAGACCGCTGATGCCCTCGTTCCAACCACGACCACCACGGTAAACAATGGGGAAAGCACCGAACAGCATGTAGAGGATACCGTAGATAATAGCGTGGTAGAGGGAAAGGAGCAGGACGATGGGCTCGCAGAACAGGAGGATCCAGGGCCGTTTGAGGCCAGTGGCAAACGCCTCGCCGAGAGAGATCTTGCCCTGGTCAATATCGGTGCGGGACCTGTAGACCTTTCCAGTCATCTTAGACAACTTCTCGGCGCGCTTGCGGAGTAAAACAGGCGGGTAGGTCTCCGGCACGATGCAGGCAGTAACAATTAGTAGGACACCGGACCAGATAGCCATGAGACCATTGACCCAGCGCCAGCCCTCAGTCATGCCTAGGAAACCGCCAATAATCGGCCCCAAAACCGGACCCATGAAAGGCGCGGCAGAGAAGATACTCATGGCCAGACCACGCTCGTTCGCATTGAAAAGGTCAGCAATGACACCTCCGGCGTTGGTGAGAGGGCTGGAGCCGAAAGCAGCAGCGAAGAACCGAAGGATCAGAACGGACCAGATGTTCTGGCCACCGGCAACGGCGGCGTTGAAGGCCATGAAGCAAGTGTAAGTACCCGCAAAAACGATCTGTCGTCCGTACATCTCAGAGAAGGGTGCCCAAAGCAGTGGTCCAAGAGCGAAACCAAGAACGAAGAGAGACACACCGAGCGTGACAACCTCCTGGTTAACGCCAAACTCGAGCATGATCTGCTGAATACCTCCAGAGAAGGCTGATGAGCAGAAAGAGACAACGAGCACAGAGTTGGCGACAGCTAGGGCCATGATCCACTTCTTGGTCTTGGAGAACGTCATAGGGTTGCGAGGGTCGTTCGGTAGCCATTCGACAGCATAAGGGTCCTCCTCTGTACCAGAGCCTTCGTAATCCCAGTTCACAATGTCGTTGGTGACGACACCCTGATCAAGAATCATCTTCCAATGTGAAATGCCTTCTCTTCCCGACTCCACGTCCACACTGGACCTCTGCGGCTCGGCCGCCTTTTCAGACATGGCTGTGTTGATTGTGTTTGATGTTGTGGTGGTGTATTACGGGTGGGTAAATGTAATTGAAGGGAGTGTACGAAGAGCGAAGACGGATGACGACGTATATTAGTTCTAGTATGAGGGAAGCGTAACGCAACAACAGAAACGACGATCACAGTGGGACACGCCACATATAAACTCGCGGGCACGAAAATCTACACCCGCGTCGGGCACGCACCAAGGCGCGCAAATCTCCTGTTCCCAGCAACAAGCGCCGAGAACCCGGCATCCATGAGGTGATGACATAATGACTGGGGCTTGTCCAAAAGTCTTTCGAGAGCTTCGGCCGAGGTAGGGGCTAGACCGAATCTTGCGCTCCCTTGAACTGTTTTGTGCCCCAAAGCTATTGGTTGTGGCCAATGAAAACGAACGATGCGTGAAACAGCCACTGAGAAAACCGGATCCCAAAGTTCTTTTCTCGAGCGTTGCAAGCCCGGTGCCGATCATAGACCGTGCCTCATAGGGCTTCAGACCACCTAGCTGAAAACGTGACGCAGTACCGAGATGCCGAGGCAACAGCGCAGCAAAACTAGTGACTGTATAGCCTTTCACCGCAAAGCGGAGGATCGGAGACTACAGTAGCAATTTTTGTTTAAGATTACTCAGGGCCTGTTGCTTACACAATACACGATGAGAGGGTACGAACGATGTTTCTGTGTCACTGAATCCTCGGGATCTCTGTATAGCCGCTGCAAAATGCAGAAACTCGGCGGCGCCCAGTTGGTGATCTCGGGGGTGATAACGAGTTCCGGTCCCGGTGTCAGCATGGCGGAGAGGGCCCTGACACTACAAACTGCCGGGCTCATCTTTTGCTGCTTTGGGAGTGGATCTTACTCAAAATTGCACAAGCACATAGCCTTTACCTCAAAGCTTATCAACCACTGACAAGCCTTCAAGCTCTTACGAGGCGGCTCAAATAAGGTCCGGTTAGCATGCCACGAGAGAACGGGGCTCCCGAGCAAGTGGAGTCTTCTGCGATTCATGAGCAGCCCGGGAGACGTGTCGAGCCGTATCATGAAATTGCCAATTCTAGGCCATGCTCTGTACCGAGGCTCAGATAGACATGTTGATATTTGAAAAGGTTTGTGCGCAGTCCCGCGGGTCACTATCGCAATGTTTGCGTTCTTGTTCCCCAGATACGTATCCTACTCAAAGCTTCGGTGGACATCATCGCCATGCCGTACAGATTTACCCAAACGCCGTGCGGAATGCTGATTGACTCGACCCCAAACCTTCCGATGCGCCATAAATCAAGTTAAACCATGAGTCATATTTTTTGGACATCTTACACCTCGTTGCTGGGGTATTGAACCTTCTCGGTAGCGACAAACTCTTCCTTGATGGACCTCATGTTGACAAAACGAGCCAGCAGGGTAGCACTTCCAGCCTTGTCATTGGTGCCACTGGCCCTCGAGCCACCAAAGGGCTGCTGACCAACAACGGCGCCAGTGCACTTGCAGTTCAGATAAAAGTTACCAGCCGCGTTCCTTAGCTTATTCTCAGCAAAGTTGAGGTCCTTTCTCTCCTTAGCAAAGACAGCTCCGGTCAAAGCGTACTCTGAGGTCTCATCAATTTGCTTGATGATCTTTTCGAAGGCATCGGGTGCAGCATCATCGTAGACGTAAGCAACCAGAACAGGGCCGAACAGTTCGCGGGACAGGAGAGGGTGGTTAGGGTTGGAGGTCTTGTAAATCGTCGGGTGGATGTAGTAACCCTTGCTGCTGTCGTACTTGCCTCCAACGAGCAGTTCAAGCTCGCTATCGTTCTTGGCTTCATCAATAACACCAGAGAGCTTCTTGAAGCTGGCCTCGTGGATGACCGGGCCAATGAAATTGTCGAATTGAGATGGCTCGCCAATCTTGAGTGCCTCCGTCTCCGCGACCAGCTTCTTCTGGAACTCAGGCCATACTGACTCAGGGACGTAAAGGCGCGAGCAAGCACTGCACTTCTGGCCCTGGTACTCAAAAGCGCCGCGGACCGTCTGGATAGCGGCATTGCTCACGTCAACGTTGGGGTGGACCAAGTGGAAGTTCTTGCCACCAGTCTCGCCCACAATACGTGGATAGCTCTGGTACTTGCCTTCCGCAACACCATTGGCGATCGTGCCATACAACTGACGGAAGACTGCCGTGCTACCTGTGTAATGAAGAGCGGCAAACTGCCTGTGTGAGAGAACCTCCTTGGTGACTTCAACCGCATCGCCGGGTACCCACTGGATGACGTTAGGGGGGAGACCGGCCTCAATGAGGATTTGATACAAGAGCCAATTGGAGGCAATGGCGGACGGTGACGGTTTCCAGACAACAACATTGCCCATCAGTGCCGGCGCAGCGGGAAGGTTGCCCCCGATAGCCGTGAAGTTGAAAGGCGAGACAGCGTACACGAATCCCTCCAGGGGGCGATACTCGACACGATTCCAGACACCAGGTGAGTTGTGTACAGGCTGGTGGCCGTACGTATCCTGTGCGTACTTGACATTGAACCTTAAGAAATCGCACAGCTCAGCTGCCGAATCAATCTCAGCCTGCCATGCATTCTTGCCTTGGCCAACCATTGTCGCCGCCATAATCTCATATCGGTATTTTCCAGACACAAGATCGGCCGCCTTGAGGAAGATGGAAGCACGATCTGCAAATGGAAGGGCCTCCCAATCGGCTTTCGCCTCAAGTGCCGAGTCGATGGCCTTCTTGACGTCGGCCGTGCTTGCATTCGAGTACTTGGCGACTACATCGGCGTGCGAGGAGGGGTCGTGCTGGGTGAGGATTGAAGAATTGTTGATCTAGGCCTCGTCAGTACTGCAGAAACATTCGATCATGCAATCTCGAGCTTACGTGCTCGCCACCAATGGCCAGAGGAACCTGGACAGCACCCTTCTTCTTGAGCGCTGCAATAGCATCCTGCAGCTTCTGCCTATCTACGGAGCCCTTGCTATAATGTTGCTACAGCGCAATGTTAGCTTCAGTTATGCGCAGGGGTATCACCGATTTATTGCTTACATTAGGCTCGTTGTTGATGGTAGGAATCTTGAAGTTTGCAATGGTTCCTGCATGTCTTCTGGAGGCGACCTGAGCGCCGGCGTACGCAGCTGGAAGTGCATTGAGGGTCCTGGAGACTGGACGAATAGACTGAAGACCTCTTGAAGAACTCATTTTGGTGTTTGTTGATATTTAGCTGTAGCAACGTGGGCAACCTTAGAATTTGTAGGTCGAGCTGTCTGGTGCAACGATGATGCATCCGCATCTAACCGGAGGGCGGAACACAATGTGGGGAAGAGCTAGGGCGAAAGGAGCTACTGCGGAACACCTGCCCTGAGCCTACACAACAAGATGGCACCATGACATGCGAAAAAATGCAACACAAATCCGGTGTCGCACGGATTACAACGCGGTCAGGATCGGATGACGCTCTGCAAGTTGTCAAGTGGTCTGAGAGGAGGTAGGCTAGCAGGCTTCTCCACAGATTTGCCAGCTATGAAACCGGGGATGCGCGGCAAACGCTGCTATTCAATTCACCTCAGAAACAACATGCATTGGTATCGTCGTGATATGTATCTCTAGAGTCCTAACCCAGCAAATACGCAAAGGTCTGTTGATGCGAAACGCCGGTGCGCCATGGTACCTTTTCTGTCAAAACTGCCTTACTCCTCCATGGCATCCGCAACCTGTGGCTCATCACCCCAAAGACCCTCTAATTTGAACTCAGCGGCCCATTCCTGGACAATTTCTTTTTGATCTCCGACAAGACCGGAGGTCTTCAAAGCGGGTGCGGTCTTGTTAGTTGTCGTCGGCTCAGCAGGCTTGTACTTAGATGGATCGGTCCAGCCCTGAATACGTCCGTCCCTCCAGTCGTTGATCACAGTCTGTGCCGCGCTGTGAAGGTTCGGGACACCTCCTCTACCCAACCTTCCCCTCTTCCGTGCTACCTGGATGAGGAAGTCTGTGGTCTTTTCATTGCCTGTGCCGTTCAGTGCAGGCAGATCGTACACTTCCATGAGTTTGGCGAAGAGCTCCTCGGATCCTGACAGCCTCTTCAGCAAAAGAGTGACCGCTGGCACGGGATCTTGGATCTCCCTAGGTGGCACAGCATTCAGCAAAATGCGTCGAGCCTGCTGCTGTACTTTGTTCTCCTTAGTTCCTTCTAAATCATTAGGGAATACAATTCCGGGAGAATCAAGCAGCTTCAATTTGTTGTCCAGCTTGACCTCTCTTAGACTTGTAGTAACACCAGCCTCCGCACCAGTTGGGCAGGCGCCAATTCGTCCGCCCATCCTCTGCACCAAAGCATTGATGACCGAGGATTTACCAACGTTGGGGTAACCGATGATCCCAACCTTGATAGAGCGCTTCAGCTGGCGGGATTCCGCAAAGGTCTTGAGGGCCTTGAACAAGGTTTCCGAAGTGCCTTTCATGGTGAGGTCCTTGTGTTCAAAGGTCTTCGCGTTTGGCGCAGGCTTCGAAGCGCGTAGAGGCAGTGTGGGAAACGATCTTCGCAGGTTGACAAGCCATTGACGAAGAACTGGAGGCGGTACAAGATCGATCTTGTTCAAGATGAAGATCAGCCGCTTGCTTCCTCCGTCTGACGACATCACCAACTGCTCCACGTCCTTCGATCGTGTGCCGATAGGGTCTCGAGCATCCAGCACGTAGAGAACGACGTCTGCGGAATCGACTACTTGTTTGTAGATTTTGTCAAACTGCTTCCTGGATGAATCCTTGCGAACACCAGAAGCACCTTCCTCGTCTGACTCGTCGTTGTTCATAGCGTCTTCGTCATTCCCATTCTTGGACTCAAACTCTGCGGCGCGAGCCTTCGCAGATGCTAGCAATGCAGCCATAGGGTTGGCATCCACTTGCATCGAGTTCTCGTCATCGCTGTCGTCGGCGAGGAGCTCATCACCTTCAGCATCGAACTGCTCGAACTCGTCGTCGTCGTCCTCCATAGCATCCGCAGTTGCTGCTCCGTTAGCCCTCTGCTCTCGGGCTAGTTGGCGACGACGAGCAGCATCTTCTTCCTTCTGTCTGCGCTGCTCCTCCACCTCTGCGAGAATTCTATCCTTGTACGGGAACAGATTGGGAATGCCGGGGTCCTTCTTCGCTTTCGAGCGCCATTCTGGGTTCTGCGTTTTAAGTCAGATTCATCAAGCAGCTCGTGTCCGACGAGCTCACCTTCTTTGCTAGCTTCTTCGCCTTCTTCTGCTTCTGCGCAGATGCCTTCTCGATCTTGTGTCGCAGGCGCACGGGCTGGCGCTTCGACGTTGGCTCTGTGTGCAATGTTAGGCGTAATCAAGAAGCTCAGTGTATCTTTTGTGCATACTTCCGATCTTCATCTTGTGTGTTGTAGTCGCTGTCGTCGTATGTAACTTCTTGCGTCCAATATTTTTGAAATTCCAACGCTAGCAAGTATTGCCGCACTACGCCGCCTATGGAGCCGCCATTCTGCCCTCGACACTCCAATACCTCCCACAAGACTTAGTTCAGCATCGCCTTGAGTTTGGACCCCTGCGAAGAACATCTCCTATAGACCTCGAGGAGCGTGCGTTTCGGATCAAGTCCCCAATATCGGCATCTAGAAACCTTCACCTCAGCTTCTTCGTCCACGATTGGTGGCATCGTCTCTGATTGGCTGAAAATTCAAAGCTCGCGGTCGGCTTGCCTTTCTCGGCTAGCCCTTGGTTTCTACGGTTGCCATCTGACTTTCACTCTCGACATTATATCAATAGCGAAAGCTCTTGCAGCTTAGATCAAACAACTTCACAGATTTCTGATTTCTTTTTCGACCATGAATGTCGCCGAAGGCAATTTCTCTGCACCTGCGCAAACAATCGAGTGTCATGGACTGGTCAGTGATAGGATGAAGTAACTCTGAAGAAGACATTCACTGATCCCGGTTCAGCTATTTGACATGGAGTCTGTAGAGTTTACTCTTTAACTGAGAGAAAACAAATGCTGACCTCGGAAGTGGCACTATTATCGACTCGACACCAGCTATCGTGAAACATTGGCATAAGTATGTTGTCGAGCTGTAGATATTTGTGCATTTTGATTGACACAAGCAGGATTGGGAAAGAGATCGGCGTCGACCCTGAAGTGATCCTTGCTTCCTCGCATGGCAGACGCTCTATCGATGTCCTCCAGATTTACGAACCAAAGCTTGCTAACTGGGAATGTGAGTCGTCATAGCAATACCTGTCTATTGAAACTGTCTGATAGACGACACCTCAGACATTAGCCATGCTGAAGGCCGGATACCCATCGAGTTCGGCTCAGACGCTGTGGAAATCCCCGGTTCTCGCGCTATGCTGGATGATATTGAGAAAAGGCCCACCCCGTGGGCAATAGGTATGTTGTGATTACACCTGATGAAAGCCTCGCTGAAATTGCCAGTCACGTCTGGTACACGACCACTGGTCAACGGCTGGCTCGATGTCATGAGATTGGCGCATCCTAAGAATATTGTCACCGCCGAAGACGTGCCGAATGGTAAACCAGACCCAGCGTGCTACAAGATGGGCGAGAAGAAATTGGGTCTCCAACAGCAGAGCCCGTCTATTGTTGTGTTCGAAGACGCCCCGGCTGGTATCCTATCAGGCAAGGCAGCTGGCTTCACTGTCATTGCGCTTTACACTACGCATTCTCTTGAACAGCTCGTCGAAGCTGGAGCCGACTACATCGTGAAGGACATGCGGAGCGTGACTTTGAAGTCTTGGGATCAGACCATTGGAAGTGGAAGCCTCGAAATCACCAACGCCTTGTTATAAACGTGTCTTAGCTGTGCCAATCAACGACGTATCAACATCACCTCTACATATCAGCGTTATGAGCAGAAGCCAGAGATGCAATTCAAGTGGGATGTTGACACGCTTGCATGCACGTCGGCTCCAGGCAGATGCCAGGCTGGTAACTTAAACGGCGATAGTGAATCGGTTTTCGCGCGAGCGACGAAGCACTGGCCCATAGAATCGTCCACAAGAGGTTGTCAATGCCTGGCTATGTACAACACAGACCTTCACCGGGTCCAACTCATGACTAATTGCGATAGGGAAGTGGGTGTCGCATGGCATTGCAGCAGAATATCCATGCTCCCGGGACCCCCCGTTTCTAGAAAGGTACGGGCAGCGCACGCAATACGTCAGAAACCAGTGGCCCTCGGACGCTGTCTGTGTCCGTCGGGCACCGTCGCCATGGTGTGACCTTAGGCTCCTTGGTACGTGGTGTGGTTAAGCTGAGCAATAGGTATTTGCATGAGGCAGGCTGTGATTGCTGACAAGTCAGACTCAAGTAGGATGTCGGGAGATGTTGGCCTTGCTTGCCTGGGTGTCGTCGTCAAGTTCAAGCGCGAATCACACTTTGCGAGTGACCTTGGGTCAACGTTACGCCCAGCCAGTAGACACACGAACTTCGTAAGTGGTGGGACAGACTGGGTCCTATTTGAGTTGCAGTGTTGCACCGCGGCCAAAGGCGACTCAGTGCTGCAAGGTACGGCCAGGAACAGGGTGCGCCGCTTTCGAGAAGCAGACACAAGGCGCACGATGCCTCCTTGGACATGCATATTTTGCGGATGCCGTGGAGCTGAGGCTGTCGCACAGATGCTAATCAGGTACCGGAAGCAGTTGCTGGCAGGGGTGCCCTCGGCGACTCGTGAGAGGGTAGCCGACGCCAAAGATGGATGGCGAGCTCATTGCTCGCTTGACACTACTCAAAACCTGCGATGGAGAAGAGCGGAGCCGGCGTGGGCGTGGACATGGTAGTGGCGCGCTTCGCCAGTGCGACGGGTCATGATCGGAAGAGAAAAGGGGCGGCCGAATTGGCGCCCGCTCAGGCAGCCTTACGTTCACTTTTCGCGGTACAGAGCCACACTTCAGAAGACCCTGGAGCGGGAGCCAAAGCCGCAATGGCCGAGTGGAAAGACTGGCGGCTGGAACAGCTTGGAGGTTGCTCGTCAAGAGGGCCTCTCGAACTGGAGGCCTGGGCGACGGCCCTCGTGCGTCTGCACTGTTGCCGGGATAGCGATGCCTGTTGCCGCCAGATGGATCCATGGTGAGGAAACATGCTTCCACACCTTCGCACGCTAGGGGCACACCAAGCTTCCCGCGGGCAGTGGGCCAAACGCCGGCCCAATAAGGCTCTTGCACAGATGCCGCCAGCGCCAGGTCACGAAGCGTTGACGACGTTGGACTGGCAGCGAGTACGAGGCCGGCGGCGATGCGAGCGGGAGAGTGACAGCTCCAACATGTGCGTCAAGGCGCTATCGAGGGCGAGTGTGCTCTGAGGACGACCAGTGTCACAAGCATGCAGGTTATTTTTGTGCCGGGGATGCAGGCTGGGCTGGTGGCTTAGCGGGTGGAGGAGGGGAAAGGCGCTGTCCATTCGCTGGGCCGCGCTGCTGTAACTGGACCTCATCGGTCGCCCGCTCCCTCGCACCCCGTCGTGCCTCACGCCTCAGGGGACCGCGCTCGCACCCTCCCACACTTTCCACGCCTGCCCTTTGCGCCCGCCCACACTCGTTTTTGGTTTGCGCGCCCGCTCTCGCCTCGTCGCTCGCTACCGCTCGACTTTGCCACTGCTACCAACGACGACATTCATATCGACGACATTATATCTCCGTGCCGCGCTTTCATCTCGGTGCAGCCCGCGGCCCCGTGCTCAGCGACGTACCGCCCCATCCTGGAGGCCTGCTACCACGCTCGACGACACCTGTTCCCACGCGACTGCGCGCCAGTACTGTGCCTTGTAGAGCCTCCCAGTGGACGTGACCGTCGCCCGCCTGCACCCTTCCTCCACTGCCCCAGCCTCGCCGTGTCGCGGCGCGCCGAGGATGGACCCTCACGGCCCCAGCATGCAGCACCCCTACACTGCGAGCGGCAACGAGCTCGCCCCGTCAGATAGCGCAGCGGCTGGCCCGAAGCCTGGTGGCGACGTGAAGCCACGTCTGACCAAGGACCAGCATGACATCCTCGAGCAGCATTTCCAGCAGCAGCACAAGCCAACCACAGGCGTTAAGAAGGCTTTCGCCGACCGTCTAGGGGTACCCCTCGACAAGATCAATGTTAGTACCTCAACATAGCACGAGATTGCCAGGGCTAAACAACGTGCAGAACTGGTTCCAGAACCGTCGAGCCAAAGTCAAGCAGGATCGCAAGAAGGCCCTTAATCAGTACAACATGCAGCTCGGTATGGGCATGTACGGCCAGCAGGTGCCTGTCATGCCCGGACAGCACTTTGTCTCTCCTCCCCGTCCTGAAATGTATCAACAGCAGCAGCACCTCCGCCTCCAACAGCAGCACCATCAACAACAGCAGCAGCAGCAACAAATTCCTCAACATCAACCTCACATGGCCGTACCACAAGAGTATGGCCCCGTGACCGCTGACATCAGCCCCGCCAGCCTGCCCGTGCAAGGTGTGGAGGGACCGTCAGCCCTAGATCTTGGACCCCAGACCTCGCTGCAACAACCCTTTGATATGCACCAGTACAACCTGCGCACAATTTCAGAGGCTGATCGCTCAACCTCTTATCCTCCACAAATGATGATGCATTCAGCACTCATGGCTGCGACTGCTGGGCCCAGCTACATGCAACAGAACATGCCCAGCAATAGCCACGAACAGCCCTTCGCTTACAGTGATTCTTACGCCAACGGGATCGATTTCTCCATACCCACAACGCTGTCAAACGAGCAGACAATGCCGCAGGACACATTTAACGGATTTACTGACTTTAGCAACTTGGACTACAGCGCACTAGCAGCTTCGCAAAATGATCCTTCGGGTCTCACTGATGCGCAGAACAGCACAAGCACAGGTTCGAATGGTCAATCACCATATTCCTCGGGCAACCAATCCTCAGCGACACCTCAGTCTTCAAACGGCCCCACGCCTCCAGTAGCCTCCATTACATCTATGTACTCGGGCTGGAAAGAGGACCATACTTCAGAAGTCCAAGTCAATGACAACAGTGACTTCGCAACAACCTTCCACTTCGATCAGAATACCCCCGCGGAGCATACCATACCATTTTGGGACCCGAACGGCAGCGTGCCTTCATTCCAGCAGCCAAACTTTTACCAGCAACTTAACACTTCATCTCAAGCCATTCTCTCATCCCCTGGGCAAGGCTTGACACGGAAGCACAGCGCAGCTGCGTCTGACTTTGAAGTGCCTCAGATATTCGGCGAGGACTCATTCAGACGAAGAAACTCCTCTGCCAGCAATCTTGCAAATAACATGGATGCGATCCAGATTCGCAATGGCACACCCGACGATTTCAAGCAGCTCACTCAGACTTCTAGCATTGCTATACGAAGGCAGAAGCGGCCTGTTGCGTTGAACTCAAGTGCGATGAGGAGCGCCTCCTACACCCCTGGCATGCCATCTCCGGCCGGCAATCCAGACCACACTCTTAGAAGGATTCGATCAACAGGTATTCCAAATGCTGGCGGCCGTGTCCAAAAGTCGAGACCAGGCTCTGCACAACCATCACCCTTGATTTCCAGCTTTTCAGAGGCTGCTGCATCTCCAAAATTTTCCAGGACATTCTCGTCATCTAGCACAACGACTTTGGGTAATAACGGAAGCCTGGCACCACCTACACCACTCACACCTCAAGAGATGGGCTTTCACTGGCAACCCCAGGGCTCGGTGAGACATCACGGCCTGCCTGAGCATAGCAGTCCAGAGAGCTTCAACACAAACTGGTCTGCGGAGCCATTCACGACCAACATAAACATCAAAAGTGGCTCACCGCCATCAACACCACTGGATCTTCAACGGCTCAATCAAGCGCGTCTTGCCAACGAGAGCATCTACCGCGACACGCCGCCACAGTCAGCACCTCCAACTCAGCAGAACTTCCCACGTACTGGTTACATGCAGCCACCACAAGTACGAACCGGATTTCATTCGTCGACAGATCTCACTCTAGCACAACCGAAGCCTTCACACTTCAGGAGACCTTCGCTGCCGGCCGACACTGCCCATAGTCAGCTTGATGAAGTCAGCCTCGAGTATCCTTATGAAGGCGATTTTGGCTACAATGACCTATCCCTGCAGGGTATCTCGCACAATGTTCCCTTTGCCCCCCCTGTTTCTTCAATGCCCGAATTTTTGGTTCACCAGTACACACCATCCCAAAGCACGACCGATATGCATGGCAACACGATCCGCCGCATGGAACAGCCGAAAAGCTACATCTTTGCCAACCAGAGCGCCAGCGACTTCAAGTCTTAGACGACGGGTTTGAAATGCAGGTGCTTCACTCGTCTCGATTTTTGTGCCTGGATCTCATCGGTCTGATCTTGCAGCACCTACATCCTATGGGAACTATAGGCGCGATGGCATTGGAGCTGCATCAGCCATGCATTCTTATTGCTTCGTGTTTTTCTTTTGCGTTCATTCAATACCACTACTTTGTCAAACAATCACCATCATGGTGACTGGTTGGCTCTCATGCCACTAATACTAATACTGGCTTTTGTACTATCTCTTTCCATTTGCACGGCGCAGGCGTTGCCTCATAAGGAGCAGCCACAGGGTGAAGCGTTGGCTTTGGCCTTATCACGAATTTTCTCAACATACATTGTCATGGCTGGATCTGTCTCATATTTCATAATGGTCTCAGGAGCAGGGCTTTGATTTCTATCTCTTCATTTCTTAATGGCATCGCCAGCTTACCTGGCCAGAAGGTTGAGGAACTGTAGAAGACGCAGTGTTTCGCAACTTTTGTCCCAAATGCGGGGGCAACGCGCACACACGATTATAAAACGGGCATGGTCGCCCAGCTTGCAACACCTATCATCCCATTTCGACATGTAACATCTCGAGTATGTCGGCAGTGTGCGTCATGTGTGATCGAAGCACAGCTCACACGGTGTCTTCTGTCTACCCACCCAACTTCATCTCTGACATTCCCATCCTAACTGACTTGTTGATGCTTACGACGTTTCTGGCTGGCTGGCAGCTCCATGACTGTTGTGCACCGGTCCGCCTTAGTCCCTATAACGGCACGCAACGTACCCCTGGGCTCTGCAACGATCAAGTCGCCCAAATCACCCGCTCGACAAAAGCTTCTCTTCAGCTGCATCGCCGCTAAAAACCCAATCGGAGAGCAGCCAGAGCTGCGTTGAATCCCCAGTAATGGAGCCGCTAGACGTCCATGTCCTCACTTTTGGGCCTAGGCTATGTGACTGACAGCTAGTGGGTCTTGCCTCATACGGTACGTTCAATACGAGGGCGTTTTTCCTCTGGCACTTGGGCGGCGGCAGAGGTTACAAAGTAGCTGCATGGAGAGATGCTAACGCAGGTACGCGACCACCAGGACGTGGCGGACCGCCTCATCATTGTAGCACGCACACACCTTAGCAAGCGAATGTCCCTTTCTTCTTGCTTTTACTGATGTCCACTTCGATCCATAGATCAGCACATCCGGGGTTATTCGTGAAATGTGCGCGGAACAACCCGCAGACATTTGTGCGCGCGCAACAATGATGACACTTAGGTTTGATCTCAACAAATGCAAGACCAGCCGAGGCTGTAGGTTTGATGAAGCACTATCGATAGCTCCCGAGTCATTAAAAAGCGTTGGTGCGAGGTGGAGAACTGCCCGCAGCACCAATGCGGGCGATCGAGTGTTCTGCAGGAACCGGTGCCGGACCTCACTCCGGCGGAAATTTACGTGCGGCTGAGGCTCGGGCCAGGCAGAGCTGTGATTGCACGATCTCCCGTATTTGGCGTACGTAGTATTTGAGATTCTGGTGATGCCTGTGGAGATCATGACTCCCTAGCCGTCAAGGTTGAGTGTAGTATTATGTAAGCTTGGCGTGCCATACTGAACTTAAAGATATCTTGGACTTATGCCAGAAATCATGACAAAGATACTTAAGCTAAATCTGTACGAGTGCTGAATCGGCAGGAGTGGTTTGGCTAGGAGAATTCTAACATCACGGCTTGCCTTGATCCTGCAGTCCTAGCTCAGATATGGCCAATAATGGTCATATTTACTTCGTCTTTCCGTAGCGATCGTGACGTCAGCCTCGTTTTGATCTTCCAGTACTGCATTGACCTCTTCCTGGCTCGAGACCTGTATGGTCCCCCTCAGTCTTCCGAGGTTCTCTTGTGATGATGTTGGCACTGGAGGTGTGTGTCGATCATCCTGTCAATGTGGAAAATACGTCGACAGGGCCTCCATCAGCACAACAGCTGTTTGCTAACACAGACCGTCGATACTGTGGAAACTTGATTGTAAGACCTCAAGGATCACTATGGTGTATACAGATAGTCTCAGAATGAGTGTCTTGAGTGATTTTGACATAAGTGATGTATGTATATAGTCACCTGAAACGCGTTGCAGCCTGTATTCTGTAACGCATAACAATGCGACCCGCTCCCAACCATCCTCACCCAGTCAAACGATCTACCTAGTGTTCAATTAGAACAATGTGCCCCTAGCCTCCGTCAGTATGGAACAGGCTACAGCGCAACTTGAAAATGCGCAAACGAAGGACCATACATCTTAGTCACTAGTGACCACCCTCAAGACGAACCAGCAGCCAGTCTCATAATTATTACGCAACAGAATAGCAAAACGGAAATGACCGCAGAAATGAGCAAAAGAGAAGATTGCGGCCGCATTGACGGCATAATAGCTGCCACCACAGGTACAGCCTACTTATGCGGAACAGAGTTATAAAAGTTACAGTATTTACTACTTCTTTAGGAAGCTCTAGGTAAGCTATAGTAAATAGTTAACACTAGAAGTTAAGATTGTTATATAGACTTGTTGTACTTAAATTTGTATATAGAATTATATATAGTTAAAGCTAGAGAGGTACTCTATTTAAAGAAGTTATTATTATTACTACTACTACTATTAACGTGTTTTTTAAGCGAGTCGGCTACCTAAGCAAGTTAGCTACCTAACACTACTAACACGCCTGCGTAATAACGCTGCGCAACACTACGTAATCTATATATAGCCTAGAGGTTGCAATAATATAATTTAGAAGCCTTACTATTATCTGCATTCTCTATTTCTGCCTTATATGTGCAGAAATTGTGCCTAATCTTACTATAATACCTATAGCATTGCTTAACATACACTCTCTTTGCAGGCGTCTTACTCTTACTATAAACCTTACTCTCTTTTTTAGTAATTAAGTTAGCTACTTTACTAACTATAAGAGTCTTCTTTGTATATATAATATTACTTATAACATCTATACTAGTCTTGTAGGCCACCGCCTCTAGTAGGCCACTTTTGCCAAGACTCTCCCCTATTATACTATGTTATGCCCTAGAACGCTGCACTCTGCGCCTATCTAGGCTGTTACACGCTGTAATATTACTTAGAGACTACTTCTATATTATTCTTATATATTTGCGCATTATACTTACTCTCTTTATATATTCTATAGTGTTACTATATTAGCTTGCCTCCTTTAGTGTGCACCCTCTTTTTTAGCTTCTTACTATTACTATACATACTAAACTTCTTTAAAGTAGTTAATTACTACACCTTTCTAACTATTATACTCCCTCTTAACTAAATCTTCTTTCTTTTATATAATTTACGCTTTATTATAGCTACTAAGGCCTCTTAAAGCTAAGCGTTTTCTTTCTTTAATAAAGCTAGCTTATACACTATACCTTTTACCCTCTTTAGGAGGTGCTTAGATGCGCTAGTAGTAGACGTTAGTAAGCTACTAGAGTAGCTTTTATACTTATTTTTAATTAAAGTTAATTATAACTTAAATTTATTTATATTTTTTAGAGTTTAAAACTACTAGAGCTTATTATTAGTAGAAAGTAGTAGTAATAGAGTCTGCAGCTTTATATTAAGGGTTAATATAACCTATTATAGGTTAAAAAGGACTAATCTAGCCCCTTAGAACCCTCCCTAAATATTACTTAGGGTAACAGTTACATTATATGTAGCTTTAAAGTATACTAAGAACACTTACTTATTTATATAGCTAATCTAGTTATATAAAAGCCTATTAACCTAATACCTATACTCTTACTTTAAAGAGGTAAAATAACCTATATTAAGTAGCTATAAGAGGTGTAATAAGTGTGTAGGCATTATAAGAGTTATAATACTATTCTCTTTACAGTATTAGGTAAATACTACTACCTAGTAGCTCTTATAGCTATTTATAAGTAGTAAACAGTAGGTCCTATAAGTATGCTCCTTAGTATGCCTGTTAAAGTGCTTTAACTAGTTAAGGCTAAGCCTGTTATTAGTCTAGCTGTTCTTAGAGACTCTAACTACCTAGTCCTAGGGCAGATCTTTATTCTTAGTCTATTTAGTTAGGTAATCTTTACTTTTAAAGATAATAAAGGGTAAGATAGCTTAGCCTATAGTATTTACGCCTAAAATTAATATAGCCTACTCTTTACTACTTAGCTAGACCTACTTTACTTGTTCTAAGTTCTCTATGTCTATAACTACTACTTTAGGGGTAATCTAACCTATTATAAAGCTAGTCTTATTAAAGTTATATATGTCTTTATCTATAATACTATACTTAGCTTTAATATTAGCTATAAGGCTAAACTGGCCTTATATTAACTTAAGATCTTTATAAAGAGCTCTCTTATAGTTATACTTACAATTAAACTTTACTTTAAGCCTTAGTTAATACTTAATAAAGTTATTAAGCTAGTCTTACCTAATAAGGGCTATTCTGTACTCTTCTTGCAGTATATTAGCTATATTAGCTATATCTAATAAGTAAGGGGGTACTCCTTACTGTATAAAGTAAAGAATGTAATTAATAATTGCTTCCTCTTTACACTTATCTAGATAGCATTAGCTAAGTATAGAATTAGCTCTTAAGGGCCCTCTAGCGCGTTATTAGGCTAGTATAGCTTAGAGTACATTATAGATAGCTACAGTGTGTTGCTTTAAGAGATTTATATCTTATTTAAGAGCTAAAAGTATAAGCTGTATTTAACACTTATTTAACGCGTTTAATTAGCGTTAGTAGGTAGGCATTAAGATAGTGTTAGTATTTTAGTGTGGTCTTAGCAAAAGTAGCCTACTAGAGGCAGTAGCCTACAAGACTAGTATAGACGTTAGCTATAATAAGTGTAATAAGTGTAGAGGCATATTAAAAGTAACTATCTTTTTCTTCTTATAGCTATTCTAGAAATTTACTAAGTAGTAGCTTTTATAGCTATTAATTATAAGTAGCTAATAAATTTTAATAGGCTTTATATGCGCATTATAGTATTTAAGCTAGGCAAGTACTAAATTATTATTAGTCTAGCTAATAGAATTAATATTAATAACTTAGTTATATAAAAGGTTTTTAGTAAACTAGTTAAAAATAAGAACTTTGCCTATAAGGATAAGAAATAGTAGAATTACCTTCTTTATTAACTTAACACCTTATACTAGAGTAACCTACTTATAATTACTTAGTTAGAGTTTCTTCTGCTTTCTAGGCTTCTTTAAGCCTATTACTACTAGCTATAATAAGATCTTACTTATTAAAAAGCTAGACTTAATAAAGTTATATATATTTTTATTTAAAATACTATACTTTACTTTTATTAACTAAATAAGCGTAAACTAAAGCTAGAGAACTACTAGGTCCTTATAGGCAGCTTACTAGTAGTTATAAGAGTATGTCTATTATATTTATAGCTTAGAGGTACGTTTTATAAAGTTATTAACCTAGTTATTACTAATAGGCTTATTATTACACTCTTTTAGTAGTCTATCTAACGTAGGTGCATAGCGAGCAGCGCACTAGGGCGAGCAGCGCACTTTTGCTAAGACCACACTAAACCTTACTTTCTACATTAATACTTTAATAATAGCTAAAATTTAACATGTTAAAAGAGTGTTAGATTTAGCTTGTGCTTTAGGCTCTTAAAAAAGACGCAAAGCTCTCTGTACAACACGCTGCAGCTATCTATAGCACCTCTAAAACTATACTTTATATAAGACGCGCTAGATAACTTTTATAAGTTAATACTATAGCTAACTTATAAAACTTAACTAATAATAAGAAATAAGTAATTATTATATATATACTTAAGCTAGTTATGTAAGAAAAGCCCCCCTAGCTTATAGCTATAACTAATATAGCTAATTCTCTGTTAAAAGAGCGCAGTCTAGCTCTTATTAGCCTAAAATAGGCTAGTATATTTATTTTGCGTTAGGAGGAGCTTAAAGTAGTCTTTAATTATAAGTATAACTATAGGTAAGCCCTCTATAAGAATCCTAAGGTAATCTAGGGCTAGTTTAGCCTTATAGCTAATATTAAAGCTAAGTATAGTATTTTAAATAATAACATATACAACTTTAATAAAACAGGCTTTATAATAGGCTAAATAAGTAGTAAGAAAGTTATTATAGATATAAGGAAGCTAGGATAAGTAAAGCAAGTCTAGCTAGGCAACTAGGAGTAGGTAACAGTTATCTAGGGTATTAATACTACTAGATAGCCTATTCTGCCCTACATTATCTTTAAAGCCTGCTACTACTAGTCTAACTAGTATAAGGACAACATCCTGCCTTAAGATTAGACTATTACTATCTCTAAGAACAGCTAGACTACTAATAAGCTTAGTTTTAACTAGTTAAAGCACTTTAATAGGCATATAAAGATGCGCACTATAAGTACCTACTATTTACTAATTATTAATAGTTATAAAAGCTATAACTTTACAGAATTCTAGTAATATAGTAAGAATTATAAGATTATAACCTTATATATGCCTCTACACTTATTACACCTCCTACAGCCTCTTAATATAGCTTATTTTGCCCCTCTAAAGAAAGTATATAAAGATAAGGTTAATAAGCTTATCTATAACTAGATTAACTATATTATAAAGTAAGAGTTCCTGCTATACTTTAAATTAGCTTATAAGAAAGCTATTACTGCTAGTAACATCTAGAAAGGGTTCTAAGGGGCTAGATTAGTCCTGTTTAACTTAGAACAGGTTATATTAACCCTTAATATAAAGCTATGCACCTTATTACTACTACTCTCTATAAATAATAAGCCCTAGCAGTTATAAACCCTAAGTAATACCTTAGAATTTAAGTTATAATTAACTCTAATTTATAATAAGTATAAGAAAGAATAGGGTAGCTTACTTACCTCTGTTTTTAGTATAATTAAGCACTATATAAAGGGGGGAGCTATCTTATTATATAAACTTATGCTAGCATAAAAACAGATCTATAAGCTTAAAGCAGCTACTAAGGCTACTATATAATATAAAATGCATAAAAGGAAGCAGATTTAAGAGAGAGGGTCTCTACTAGTTAAAAAAGGCTAGTAGTTAGTAGCTCTAAGGGAGTTTAAGGCGCGTAGTAATAGAAAGAAGGGGAAGAAGCAGGTGCGCGCTAAAGGAGGTAAACCTTCCTAATAACACTATAGATAGTGCAGAGAGGGTAAGTATAATGCGTAAACGTGCAAAAATAATGTAGAAGTAGTCTCTAAGTAATATTATAGCTTGTTTTGCCCTGTGCAGGACTAAAGTGTGGTGTTTTAGGCTATAATAGGGTAAGGTTTAGTGTGGTCTTAGCAAAAGTGCGCCGCTCGCCCTAGTGCGCTGCTCGCTATGCACCTATGTTACTATTTCTTATATAATAAGCTTTAATAGTAGAAGCCCTCTTAAAGATTACTTAAGTATATACTCTATAATTACCTTTTTTTTAGCTTTATAAGGCGCTTTAAATTTAGCTTATAGTTATATTAAGAGTATTATCTAGTATATTAGTCTTGTAGTATTAATTAAGGTATAGTATATACTACTATAGTGTGTCTTTTACTATAAATTTACTATAAACTAATATTAGTAATAGTAAGAAATATATTACCCTTAGTATAGGTATTTTTTATGTTGCGTTGTTAAGATATTCTGCTGCGTTATTGCGCAGGCGTATTAGTAGTGTTAGGTGGCTAACTTGCTTAGGTGGCCGACTCGCTTATGAAACACGTTAGTGTTAACTTTTAAGTTATTGCGCATGGGCCCCTCACACGTGACTTTTATCACTCTGTTCCGAACTAAGGGGCACGAGTAGCGAGGCTGAGTTTCACGGAAAGGACACACCGCAGTGTCGACCAATCATAACAATATTAGTCTCCCGGTCTTGATTTCACCACTCACACAGCCTTGCAACTAATCGATACGAATTCCCTCACCCGTTGTTGTCAAGCAAATCGAAGCCCTCACAAGCCTCGCGTATACGACATGATGGACGGCCTTAAGAGCACATTCGGACCGCTTGCCCGCCACTAAGCCTAGAAACAAGCTGATCGACGCGGAAATGCAATATCAAAACCGCCTCTGTAATAAGTATCTGGGCTTGAGATGTGGCTGAGTGGGCAATGCTTGCGCTGCGGGAATGGGATGTGGCGATGGTGCGCCCAAGGTGGGGTATAACACAGAGTGAGCATAGACGTGGTGCACAGGAATCCAAGAGCATGATCAATTTTCATGGCATATGAGCGTACAAGCATTTCCGGCTCCTGCATCGTATTTCTCCAAGTCAATCCAATCAGCCTATGTTATGACGCAACCACATCCAAACAACTATACAAACCACCATTGTAACGCCGACGCCAGTATAGCACCGTCCGAACAAGCAGGTCCCCGAGACATTGTCCAACACCTCAAACGACTTGATGAGCAGGCAAAGACGGATGATCCCGAAAGACAAGCGCGGATTGAGAGAGGGAAGAAGAGGAGAACTTATGGGTTGGGAAGGTTCGCGTGTTTCTGTTTGAGTGGAGGGGGTGGAGCGGCGTGAATGATCTGGAACTCGTCGGGCTTGATCGTGCTTGAACCGAAGATGTTTGGCGATTACGGTTGGATTTGAATGTTGGAACAGAGAGTCTGCGTCGATTAGTCCGGTGTAATTGGTTCTTTCAGACTCAAAACTTACGGGACTTGGGTATGATTTGTTGTGTAGTCTTCTCAACGTTGTGCCCAAGTGTTGTGCTATATACTCTGGCGCTTTTTCGATGTCTTTTGTTCGGTATTGCCGACCGCGTGTCTGTCTCGAAGAGATCCGAGATTGTGCTGCGTCGAACGAGCATTCGAAGGCTTCGTGTCCGAGATCTCCACCTCGTTGGGTAGATCTGTGTATGACGTTGGCCCTTCGCTGACATCGTAGCCAAAGCCTTCCGTTGTTATCAGGTCCAGCAGGAACTCGATTCTCTTCCATATTGGTTTCTCCTCCTACGGAGCGTCATATTCTGACTCATTCTCCAAGCTGTCCTCTCCAAACTCTTCATTCCAGGCAGGGGTGCTATCCGACATATGTAGAATTACCCCGGTCTCACTCAAGCGCTGCGCAGTTTGACTTGCTGACTCTGCTTCAAGCTTAAGATATCTGCTCCTCATGAGTGGCAACCAAACAGCCCGCAGAAAAGACAGAAAGGTCCCGGAAAACTCAAGCCAGGCATCTTCTAGCTCAGTCATCAACCCTTCAAGTGTCTCCAGGTCCTTGCTTTCGCTATAGCGGATAGCTGCGACTTCTTCAGAATCTTGACTGAGAACCTCAATTTTAAAATACCAAGCATTGGACAGGTTCCGGTGTCTTCTGCAGCAAGTATGCGTGAGCTCAAGCGTATCGAAGGTCAACACACGAAGTACAGCGATTGCGAATTGGGATCGTGTAGACGGTTCTCCTTCTACCGCACCGGTTACCATTCTCAAATATCGACATAATAGTATGTCGTAGTCCTTGGTGCTACTGTAAAACATGATCCCGTGATTTGAGAATAAGCCTGTCGCACATCCCACCGCTAAGCAGCCGTTTGCGGAGCAGGTGCAGGTACAGCAATCAAGATGCTTGGCAGAAAAGACTCGTCTCACTAATTCGGAAGGGGGAGGCCTATCATAAACATGAAGACATCGGGCGAATCGCAAACCAATGAGGTGTGCAGGTGTAGTGAGCAACCCGGGGTGTTGCCAGTCTATTCTGGCCCCATTTTTTATCATAAGCTCCAGATGTGTCCAATTATCCGAGCCAATCCAGGAAACGGGGTGAATGGCTTGAATCCACAATGGTGTACCAAAACCACCACTCGTGGGAACGCCTGCAGGTTCATCGATGTATGTAAATCCAGCTTCCAATAACAACCGCATACAATGCGAATCTAGCCCTTGAATATGGAAAAATGAAAGACGATCAGAGGCAGTATCTGTGTCCGGAGTAGCTAGGATTGCTGTCAATATTCTACGGTCGGTCCGCTCGCACATGTCATGGATGAAGTTCTCCAAAATGCGTAATTCCCGTCCAAGACGGCAGACGTAGTAATTTATGCAGCCAACAGCAAGCCAATAAGCTATGTAATGCGCTTGGCCCAGGATATGTAGACATTCGTGTTGATTGTTCTCGACAGCATAGAAGATTGTTCTCTGGAGCTTGGCCAGATCAGAGAGTCCGCACAGCGGTCCACGAGCTCGGAAGAAGGTAGCCCGTAGGATGTCTTTGAGCCCGTCTGGCCTGTGGCAAGCAGCAAGCAGTACTGTTTTTGTCTGCTCGCAAGCTGTATTTGGTCCGCACAGCCCGCGATTGTGCATATCAATAGCTTCGTGTAGCGTACTCTCGGATCTATGATGTAGCGCAGTCATCAATAGGCAATCACAGTTATATTCTGCGCACACGAATTAAATGTGGAAGATGCCACATTTTTTGTAAACCTACTGGCAGAGTTGTCTGCTGAACACAGAAGTTTATACTTGATTGCAAGGTTCACGAGATCGCTTTCGCTGTCACCGTTTTCCATCCAGATATCCGCGATCGCAAGGCGATGAAAAATTAGAGGAAGTGCATTTTCCAATCTTCCAGGAGGGTACCTGAGCACGAAAAATACCGTCACGAACTTGAAGTCCACATGGGTCAAGTCTCTACTTATGTGTCAGCCCCAACTCTGGAGGTCCGTGAGACAGTACCTATGTTGCCGGAAGTGACGCTCATTGACGAATTCATCGATAAGCCTGACGGCCACTTGGCACTCCAAATGACCTGTAGCAATCATATGAAACGGCAAATCGTAAGCGAGCTGTGACTGATCAGCCGCAAAAAATCGTACTGTAAGCTTGCAAGTATACTCACATCGAGGACGGTGACTCCGCTCTCGGTTGTAGCATAGGGAGAGGCGAGTCCATTGTGGAAAGCTGAGGCGACCTCAGCCAGTACTGTCCCGAGGCGTGAAGGCGCTCGTGTATCCGACCCACATCTGGAACAATATATGCCGGTATAGCGGCATTCACAACCCATTTTTTTAATTCAAGGCATAAATGGCCTTGAAAGCTGGAGACGTTTTCGTTACGATCGGTCTGACAGTCAATGTTGGCTGTATGCTGTAAAACCCCAACGACTGCATGTAGGAGATGCCAGATCTTATCTCGATATTCAACAACTGTTTGAGAAATCTATAATCAGTCTGACATGTAATGATGCTACTGCCATACCGGAAGAGTCCACAAGATGGCTTATGTTCGGTCTGTTTTGTCACTTCTACCTCGAAAAGACCACCGATCATCGACCACAACCGTTGTGTATATTGCTTTCGATGGCAAATGCGTCTCAATGACAGGCTTGAGGTGCGTATAGCGTGAGCTGGCGTAGATGCCTGTGTCTGACTATGGGTCAGTAACTTGTCCTCCTTTTCCAAACTTGCAAGATGAGAAGAGAGCTGCACGGAGTTGTCCAGAAGCCTCGTGGCTGTATGGTGGTCTAATCGACCTTGATACAAGTTAATGAAACCTTGCTGCATGATTGCCAGAGCTCGAATCTGGTCCTTCTGAACGTGCTAAATCTTGGCAACAAGCGTATTGCTCATGAGTTCCAGAGACTGGTGATGTCGATGTCCTGATTCGCTACCACCTCAGTGAGTACACTGCCTTATAAAAGATATTTTCCCAGAGGACTCTTACATATCGAGCAGCTGTACAGCCAACTGCACGTTAGCTTACAGCCCGTCCAGGGTGCTCACCAAGCCGGCGACTGTCTCTTGTCTGAATGGCCATAGTAATCGCTTTTTGAGAAGTCGTTTTTTGTCCTGCATTGTCATAGGGACAGCTTGTTCTCCACATCTATCCGCCATCTTCTGCAAACCCGAGAGCCCCGATGTACATGCCTCGATAGCTTGCTGGAGTTGACCTGATGCTGGATCGCCACGACTTTCGACTTGAGGGCGAAGCCATTCAAGCACTTCTAAACTCCGACTGAGTCCGTCTAAGCGCTTGACAATTGTACTGATATCATCGTCGAAAGACCGGAAGTGCGTGTAGTATCGGCTGAGCGCCTGACACGCTTGTATGCCCAAAGATGTTACTGCGACCGCCGTACGCAATATTGAAGCAGGATCTGCCATTTTCAGAACGTGTTCAAGGATGTATCGTGATGCTAAAAGGCCGAAGTGAGGAGAAAGGAGACGTTATTGATCTGGGGCGAATGCCATCAGGCTGAGAGTGCGGCGATGCATGCGTTGGCAACCGCGGCGAATCAGAAGGCGGCCATGCATGCAGCACGCAGTCAGCCAGGTGTGCCTCGCACGCTGGGTGGATATGCGCACTTCTACAAAAAGCCCAAAGCAAAGCAGAGGGCAGGGCTCATCCTCTGATTGTCATTATTCAAGTCTCGGAGATCAGACGCCTCAAGTGTACCTGAGCCCAAGGGAGCCGAACAGCGAGAACGATGAAGAGATACTATCGTGCTCTTTGATAATGGCCTATATAGACACTGATACATGATGTGAGGATACTTGTCTGGTGATAGGAATTCTCCAGAATGTTGGAAGAGCGGTGCCGTACATGGCGTGGTTGACCGAGGTGAACAACACTACATCCAACGTGTCAAGATAGCTGCAACCATAGACTACGATAGTGGAGTAGCATGTCATCAAATCATGTCCTTCTTTGTGATGCTCTCATGTGCGATATTGTCGCGGCTCTATGGTAGCTGTAGCCAGCGGCTGAGGTATGGCCGGATTAATTCAAGCTAAGAGGCACGACCATGCTCAAGACATCATTTGCCTTTCGTGACACAAAGAAGATGTGTTTTGGCCTGAGGCGAATCGAGGGTTGGAGTGCATGAAGATTGTAATGCATGACGCACTTAGCGCGATGCACGAGCCTTCGCGATTTCGCGATTCCAGAACGCGTAACAGATGTGGGCAGCATTCGAGTATCAAACACGCTGGGCCCCACACCTAAGATCGCCATGTACAGCTTAGATGTCGACCTACGTATTGCAGACGAAGACAATGCTTAGTTCCGTACCAGACGAACCAGTACATATCCTCGGATTAACCGCGACACGCGAAGACACAAGAGCACAATCACCCTCGAAGCGGAGCAGGCTCTCTCTCGACGGTCTCGAAAGGTTCAACGCACCCTTCACGATCAAAGCGTACCCGGGCTCCCCATTCGGCAAGACAGCCATATTCAAGCCTGTTCGAATTATTGATCGTTCTCAGCTGCCGCTCAGCTTTCTCGACACAGTTACCCATCAGCAATTTCCGCCCAACGGACTCTTCGCGGCACGCATAGGTGCTCTGGAAAAACACGGGGCCAATGTACGAGAGTATGCCACTGCCACAAAGATCCTTATTGCGCAATACGAGACGCAACAGACTTTGTATGCCATCGAACAAGTGCAAGACTCGGTATGCAGTATATGCAAGCTTGCACCATGGTTGAAGGAGAAAGATGTTGCGGATCTCTGGGATCCAGGCAAAACTTCTGTCTATCCTTCCTTTTCCAGGTTCAGTGCGAACCATAATAACGATGGGTTATGGTGGCAGCATGCTACGGTGGAAACAGAAACTGTCGTGCGGCCAGGAAAGCGTGTGCGCATGTCGATGGTTCGACGACCAGTACCGACTGTGGGCGTCAAGCTTGAGCATCAGCAAGATGATAGCCATGAAACACCGCAGCCACCTGTCGAGGTAAACAACATTCTGGCGCCTGAACTCCACCTTCAATCTGCTATAGATGCTCCGACCAGCCAAGAACAACTAGAATCATTGGTACAACAGTACCTCGACGCGGTTTACACGTCGAAAACGTCGTTAGCATATTTTGCCAAAGGGCCCATCACGCGGATACGGAACACTTTCACATCGCCTGACCCAAGTGCCCCTCCGACACATGAATTAGTGTCCTTTTTGAGATCGATGCTATTAAGTCCCAAGGTTAGTGAGAAGAAGTACTATGAGAAACTGCCTGCTTTGATCAAGGCCATGCCCGTTGGCATTGCCTCGGATGAGGAGGCGACTACGAAGCTCAACAAGGTCAAGAAGTCCAAGAAGAAGCTGAGACTCAGTCGTGAAGGCGTATATCCTTTAGAGGAGTCTTTTGTAAAGAGGTGGTGGAGGTCTGGGATGCCAAATGCCGAGACTGCTGTCCAGGATACGGTTGAGGCACGCATCAGGCGAAGAGTGGGCGATCTCCGAGTACGCGAGACCTTAGCACAGTTGATACTCATGCTGGAAATCACTGCGCTTGAATCGTTGGCAACCTATAAAGGGCCTACCGAAGACGAACCTATGAAAGGTGAGGCTCAGAACCAGGATGATGCAGCGCCACCAAAGAAGCGCAAGAAGAAGCTCGATGACATTGCTCTACAAACGGATCTCTTGCTGGACAAGCTAAGTATTTGGCACGCTACGGAAGAGGCTGGTATTATGGACTTTGATACCAAAGCGGCCAAGCGTCAGGACAACACTGACAAAGATGGCAAGAGCGGGAACGACCGCCTGCAAAGTTTCTGTGTGGAAGTTATTGTCCCCTTCTACATGAGTCGACTGCCAGAGCAAGCTCTGAATATCAACAAGAAGCTCGGTGGGCCTGCAATCGCGTCTTCGAAGCGCAAAGCGATGAGACCGCCACTTGCCTCCAAAAAGTCTGGCGAATCCAAAGAGCCCGAGGCGAAGAAATCTCGTCGATCCCTGGCAAGAGTAGCCACCGATACTACGGGCAAGACAGGAAGCAAGAAGACACCATCTCTAGCACGCTCTGCTACGGACACTGCGCTGTTGAGACAACAGAGCATCAAACGAGAAACAAGTGAAGCACCTCTGTCGGCCATTCCATTCAAGCGCAGTCCTTCCAGAGCGAGACAATCCATGTCGCAGTTGAGACATCTCCAAGGGCGTGAGATGGATCTGACAGCAACTTCAGCTGCCGCCGCCGCGAAGATGAAGCACAAGGCACGTGTCGAAGACGACCTCAAGGAAGCCATTGCAACGCTCAAAAGGCCGAATCGTGACCTAGCTGCTGGCGCATATATGGCTGAGATTGAACAACGTGGTCGTGGTTCAGCGAACCGGTCAAGGAAGCCTGCTAATACTGTGCGGAAGGTAGTGAAGGACGTCCAGGTCACTGCTACACCTCGAGCCAGCCGAAGGACCAGGAATGTGGTTGAGCAGACACCAGTTCCCTACCACCAAAATACTTTTATCAGCACGTCTGCTACTGATCCAGCCGGACTAGCTCCCCTCTGCATTCCGTCCTCTGGCATGCGTCAAGCGTCCTCCGTCGTACCGGGCACGACTCAGCGCAGTGTAACGGTCCGGGAACTGACGCAGCCAGACATTGCCGAAACACCATCCAAAGCGCCCACTACGAAAGTCTTCACCTCAGGGCCGGCGCGCAGAACAATCTTCGCAACCCCTGTCAAGGGCTCGACACGACTTTTTCCAGAAGACGCTCACAGTTCTTCGAACGTGTTTGAGACCCCCGTCAAAGCTCCTAGCGGCCCACCGATCCGTGATAGACACACGACACCACCGAATATTGCAGCTGCACCCGTCAAGGTGACGGATGCTGCGCCGGTAATATTTGCCACTCCAGCAAAGCAGGCTGGAGAGCCTTCAATATACGATGCGCTGGGATGGAATGACGATGACGACGACTTTGCTTGATCAGAGGATGCTGTTTTGTCTTACCCTCTAGCATAGCGAGCATGGAACGGAGTTACAAGTGGCATGTTACGTTTAGAGGCGCAGGAAACTCATGTATTAGTGCTGACCATACTCGACGTGATAAGATTGATGAGGAGTGTGAATGTAGTCTTGTTTGAGCATGATGGAAGCACGCAGCCAAGGCTGTCAATATCAAGGACCACTTTTCGGAACTCAAACCTGCCAATGTGGCACAATGTGGCACAATGTCATAACAGCTGTCTTATGGCCATCGCAATGGCGGCATGCGCCTGCTTGTGCCGAAAAGCACCTCTGGACGTGCAAGGTGCCGCTAGATGTGTACCCAGGAAATGAGCTGACATGGCGTCTCATTTCCACGAACCGTCTTTCAGGCGTCAACGGCTGCGGTACAACGGACTGTCGCAAACGCAGATCTGACAATAGTGCATCTCGATAGCTGTGCAGTAGGGCAAACCTTGGAGTTCGCTTTGCTGCAGCTCCGGTTGACCACCGGTCCATATGACTAGCTTACAGTTCCACACATGGAGATTTGCAGGCGAGTCAGGCAGATTTGGGGTGCCATTTTGCAGAACAGCGGTACCTTGCAGGTTGGCACGGCACAACCCATGACCATGAAGCATGGCAGCCTGCATCGAGTCGAGCAAGGTCGCACAATTATGTGCACGACGCGGCAACAGCTTCCCGTGCATCCAGGACCTGGACGACGTCTGAGGCTTAACAGAGCGCGCTGTGTCCACGAACGTTGGACCTTCCCGAATGCGAAGGCTGCTACCGAAGGTGAACGCTAAAGCCATTGGTTGACTGCACAATTGTCCCCTTGCACCAGTGAATTGGACTCCAGTCTGCCACGTTTGGCCAGCGAATCAGCATCTCAGGACCGAACGAAGGCTTTCACAATTCGCCGGGGCTGCTGATCCTCCCGGCGCTATCATCCCCTAAACGACGCCTGTGAGAGACCGATGGCCAGTGCAGCCGTGTTCGCAGAGTTTAATGGAGCTGGATTAATGAAGGTCGAACGCGTGTGCGTGGTGTCTTTGTTCCTGCTCGAGTCCTGTCTCACACCCAGACATTCCTCTACGACGCGACGGCGAGGCAGGAGTTGGTTGCACACCGCGGCGGACAGATCATGTTCAGATCCCCCAGAAAGCTAATATAGCCGAAATCCCTCAGCCCTCGCAGACATGGCTATCGCAGCCAAGCAGCGCCTGCCCTCGAGCCAGCGTAGCCCAACCCTTTCAGATGCAGGCATGATTCTCCCGGGCTCTGAGGCCGACCACGCACGCAGCACGTCGCTCGTCTTTGAGCGCCCACCGTCCGTGTCTGCCCTATATGATGCATATCAGAGCCCCAAACTAGCCTTCCCGCCCCAGAACCGGCGCCGCGCCTCGCAACAAAAGCAGTCACCTCCGCTCTCAGCACAGTCCTCGCGCTCGACATTGCGCGACATGGGCGACTCAGGAGCCAACGATAAAGGGTCGCCTGCTCCCCCGCACAACGGCGTGCTCCCGTCCTCGCCCACCATTGACGCCCATGGGCTTAAGAGCGAGACCGCCGGCACCTGGGAGGAGCAGGAGCAGCGCAGATTTAGTACTGCGAGCTCAATGCTGAGCGAAGAATTTGAGAACTGGCCTGGATTCGACAGCCACGAGAACTTCGACGATAGCGGCGTGGATCTTGAGGAACAGGAAAAGCACGATCGAGGACTACCTCGCCGCCCCATCAAAGACGGCGACGACATGGACAGCGATCAATGGCTGAACGGGCGTACCAGCGGCAGTGACGAGGATGACATGGACGATCCCCAATCCTCAGCAGCACTAAGCAGGAGAGCCGAGCTGATTCTGGCCAATGCGAAAAAAAGACTCAACGTATGCGAAGCTGCACGCGACCTGTCTGTTGGACAAGCGCTGACTGTGACAGGTTATGGAGGGCAATCTTAGGGGAGCGCGAGAATCGCTGGTTGTGTCTCCGACTTACAACAACAACAACAACAACAACATCAGGAGCACGTCTGAGCTGTCACAGCATATCGCATCAACACGAGAACGAGACCGGCGATTGTATGCTGGGATAGGGCCTATTCCCCCACGGACATCTTCGTATCATCGCAACTCGTTACTGTACTCGAACAACACCAACAGTCAGGGCCACTCCCGTGGGGCAAGCGAGACGTCCATACCGCTGTCTTTCACGCCATCTTACACTTCGAGAATGAGCACCGGCAAGCGCGCATCAAGTGCAATGGGAGCTGCAAGCGGCCCGTGGTCTCCAGAGGGATTTGGACACGGACGCTTTCCGATCAAAGAATCGCGCAGCTACGAAGTCATGCGCGATCCGCGAAACACCTGGACCACGACTGAATATCAGTCCCTTAAAAGATCAACTTCTAGAAGCTCCAGATCACCAACTGCTCTGGAAACGCTGCCAGAAGATGACAACGGGCACACCTTGCAGCGATCAGCCTCTGCGACAAGCGAACTTCGTGGCCAGATGAATGATTTGAAGGGCAGGATATCGAGTCTCAAACAGAGGGCGCAGGAGGATCATATGCGACGTCGGAGTCTCCAGAGTCTGCGCACGCCAAGTCCTTTCACTTCGTCTGAAGTTTGGTACCATGGGAAGGACGGTTATCAAGCTGGCGTATCGTCAACAACGCAAAACGCCGGATTGGGTATCAAAACCGAATCGCAGACGGGAAAAGCATTGTACGAAGATGGCGATTCGCCTACGACGACCTTCTCGCAGAAAGAGGGAGAAAGATTGCTTGCTACTAGGGAGCGCAGCCCCAAAGGGCTAGGCATTCAGCAAATAGGCGTTAATCCACCAAGCACGATCGACGAAGTTACCGAAATTTCCGAATCAACGAACGGACTCGAGGATTATGACGATGCCGACTTTATCTCTGTGGGCGGAGAAGAGCCAGGACCCAGGGGCGACAGCGTTTACGAGGATGCTGTCTACGAAATGCCCGTGACTGAACGACACGAGGACCGCATCGATGCATTCGATTACGAACACTTCTTCCTGCACAGCGCAATGGGAACATACGGCCTCGAGGGCCGCCGATCCAGCACCAGCTCCAACAGTTCAACCGCCACCACTCGACCGGTCACGGCTATGCAGCATAACGATGATCTCAGCAATGCCGAGAAGCGCTTGTCGTTGCACCAGAGGAATCCCAGTGTTGACTCGATTTCGACTGTGGCAACCTTTGCTACTGCAGCTTCGCATCAATCCGAGGAGGATGACGACGAGGAAAATGAACAAATGGACCAGTTTGCGCAACAGATCATCTCCCACAACCAGAAACTTGCAGCCCAACGCCCGTCTCTTACGTCTTTCCGTTCAGACTCGGCCATTAACATGCGACGCGGTAATGGGTTCGGTATTTCTCCCACACAGACGGCCATTTCTCGCGGATCGTCCCGCACGTCTTCTTCCTCGGGCTCCCTGGCTAGCGGTCTGCAGACGAGTAAGATTTACTCGATTCTAACAGAGAATACTGGCACGGAGCCGCGTCTGGCGCTGAATGAAGACGAGAAGCAGCTCATCTACAGCCTAGCAGCCAGCTTCCAGACAGTGTGCGCAAACCTGCAGAACACATACGGAGAGCAACACGACCGCAAGGCGTGGCGACGACGCCTCGATGCGGCCCGGAAAGTGCTGGCTGGCGAGGAGATGGAAGACGACCAGTCCTTTTGAACGATGCGCACACATGCGTGTACATAATGTGTATTAGTACTATTGAGCAGCGTTTTCAGCGTTGCTCGTTTTGTACGATCTGGAGACTATACTCTCTCACCATACGATACGGACACGGATACGGACACCGACACATTTTCCTACTGTTTATTCAACGAATACGATGAGCACCACGCCATAGTACCTTGTTCTCTCTTCTCTTCTCTTCTCTTCTCTTCTCTTGTTGTTTTCAGCATATACTGTTACTGTAATAGCATCGGCAGCATTCACCGATGTATAGTGCAAATTCTTTTTTTTTCTTTTTCGTTTCTTTCGCTTTTGAGAGTTGGGCGGATATTTGTTATGTAGATGTTGTATGTATTGATACCCTGTGGAACGGTGGAGATGGGCGCTCAGCCAAGGCTTGTACATAGATGATGGTCTAGACTTGGCATGTAGCTGTAGCTGTAGGTAGCTGTATGATAGCTGGGCACCTGTTCATTCTGAGCGCCAATGACAGCAGTTGTACATGGTCATTCAGCATGTGGGCGGATATGTGCTTGAACACGCGACTTGTTTCCGTCTTACCGACAGAGTGGCAACGAGGGTGGGTAGGTAGTGGATTGTGAAGTCGTCTCGAGTCGAGTCGAGGCTATTATGCTTCTTCTGAGAGTGTACTGTACAGTACATGTTTGAGAAGGAAGCGATGGTGTAATAAAGGAAAGTACGAGTTGATACTCTGTTTGACAGGTGCCCCACCCCCACACCCACCACACATGATGATACTCGAGTCTCGAGAAAAGAAACCCATTTGCATGCGTTGTTCGCCAGGCCGTAGCCCGCATTCTTTCAGAAACGCCGCACACTACCTAGGTACATACATACATACATACACACATACACACAGTCGGGTGCGAAAGCGGCAGCTCCCACGCACGCTTCACAGAGGTGCAGCGCCGATGGCTGCCGCAGCGTGTCATTGGACATGCGGCCTTGGTTTACGGCGGGCGTACGGACTGGCGGTGAAGCTTCGCGGCCCCTCCAGCCACGACGGCCAGATTGTTATGTGTGGGCGCAGGAGAGCCAATTGAGGGGTGTTCTGGAGGCTGCTCTGTGGAGAAGCAGGCACGCTGGCAGGTGGTAGCAGATGGGGCTAGGCTACCTACTAGGCAGAGAGAAAGGCGGTGTTGGGTGCAGGGCGCATAGTGTTTACAATACGAAGCAGGTAGGTAGAGTGGGTGGGTGGTAGGTAGGTAGCACTCCCGCGGCCTTTGCACATGGTGCAGTTCACCCACCCACCCACCAGCGTCGCAGGGCCTCATGCAATGCACTCACGGCCGCTAACTTGATCAGACTTTTCGTGGGCGGAGAAAGACGTCTTTCCCTTGATCGCCCGCAGAGTTGCACGTTGTTGTCTCCCTGCGGTTTGTTTTTTTCACTTTTGTAGGTCTTCAAGAGGTGCAGCATCGTTGTTGTTGACATCTCACGCGGCCACGACTCATACCTGGGTACTTACACAGCACGGTACAGAGCGCTTGAGCGTCCTGCACCCTGACGCCGCGCGCCCCTCCACAATCTCTAATTACCCCTCGGTTCCTCGTCTTCCCCCCCCCTCCCACTCCCCCTTATTCTCTAAACATCGCCAGCTGGTCTGGGCGTTGAGTGTGACGAGGTGGATGACACAGGATTGGGGCGTCTCGGGACATCTCTTCTGTCGAGGTGGGCAGCCGGACAAAACACGCTTCTGCGACCTTGTGACGGAGTGACCACTCAGGCTGCACGTCTCGTCTCGAAACGAGGGCTGTTGCTCGAGTCTTGAGTCCTGACGCTCGACGACGGCTTCTGCTGCGCCCCTGCGTTGCCCTGCATCGCTCTGCATCGCCCGCTTTTTGGTGTTTTGCGACTGCAGCAGGCCCGCCGCTGACATTTGCTGTGCGCGCGCATCGCTACATAGAGGAGTAGCTTTTCTTTTCTGGCATTGCGCGTTGCGCGTTGCGCGCTGCACGCTGCACTGCGCCAGCTGTTTGCCTTGCCTGCGTGTACCACCACCGCCGCCGCTTGCGCTTGCTCAGGCGCACGCTTTTCGACGAGACCTGCAGACCAAAGTCACGCTCCACGAGCAATACACAGCTTGCGAACCCGCCACCGAATCACACCGCACCGCACTGCACCGCACCACACCGTACCGCACACCGCCCTGCCCTTTCCCGTCGCCCAACCTGCTACCGCTCGAATCCTGCGGTCCCTGAGCGCGCCCATGTGCCCGTCTACGCCGTGCTCCCTCTGCCTGCGCATCTCGAGATACCCGCACCATGCCTGCAACCACAGCTGCGCGTGCCGCGCCATGGCCGAGACAAACGACCCGGCCGCCATCCACAAGGACTGCTTCGGCTGAAGACTGCAGCAGCCGGGCAGAGGAATCGCGCTGCGTGGGAAAAGTCTGGGAAGCAGGTAATTGCATGTCTGCAGACACGGCGGTATGGGCGTCTGAGAATGACGAGCCCGTGGTCGGTCTGTTGGATCATGTAGTCGGTGCGCTAGAGCGGCTGGAATGCCGCAGCGCTGGACAGGACAAAGGAACCAACAGAGACGCTCTCTCGGTACGGCAACACACTTTATTTTGGTCGCTCTTTGTCCAGTTTTGGTTGGCAACGTCCCCACCAAGAACCAGCTTGAAACTACTTCTGTCAACCGTCAACCCCACGTCTACTCAGCCTAGCATCTAACGACACCCAGTTCCACGACCTTGCGACCCAGCTCTCACAGCTCCCCCCGCCTACACCGACCTCCTCCCCAGACCTCTACATCGAGCCATCGCCACGCAATGATGGAATACCACCCCCTTCCTACGACGACAGTGTTGCAGACTTGCCCCCAGACTACACATACACGGATGCGCTAGCTACAGCGCACACGCCCGAATACACTCCATTTCCCTCTCTCAACGCTTCCCTGTGCTCTGATGTGCCAAATTGTCTGCGTAGAAGTTGCAACACATCACCTACATCCTCTTTGTTTATAGACGAAAAGTCGCCTTATGTGGACATTGATTTTGGCTTCATCGGCGATGGAATCAGGGTTCACGCAAAGAAGAAGAAGCAGCCTACGAAAAAGCCCGCAAACACATCCAACAACAACGCAAATGACGATCCAACTCCGCCTCCTCGGGACCCCACTCCGCCACCAGATGAGCCTCCGCCGCCGGCTGATGCAGGGGATACCGGCAGTGGAGGCGGCGGCGGCGGCGGCGACGATGGAGGCGATGGCGACAAAGACAAAGACAAACCAGACGACGACTGGGGTGACTGGGGCGATGTGCCTGCGACAACGAAGAAGAAGAAAAGGAGCAAGAAGCAGGCGCAAGAGGAGGAGGCAGAGGCAGAGCGCCTGAAGAAAGAGGAAGAGGAAGCTGCAGCGGCGAAAGCAGCTGAAGAGGAAGCGGGGCGCATCAAGAAGGAGGAAGAAGAGGCTGCGGCCGCTGCCGCCACCGCCGCCGCGGAAGCTGAAAAGGCTGCAGCCGTTCCAGATCTAAGCTGGGCCAATGATCCACCTGCAACTGATGAGTGGTCAGTTGGAGGAACAACCTCCAAGAAGAAGAAGAAAAAGGGCAAGGTTCGTCGATTCGGCTTCGTTGTGAATGACATATCGCAGGGCGCTAACTAATGCAGGGAGCTGAGCCATCGCCTCCTCCTCCCGGCCCACCAGCTGCTGAGACCTTCAGCGATGTGAACCTTGACGACGGTGCACCCAAAATCGACATGAGCTTTGGGGGTTCAGGAGACAAGCCAGATCTGCTCGGAGGATCTGCTTGGGGAACGTCTGCTTGGGACGCACCTAAGGGTCCAACAGCGTGGGGCTTCGATTCGACTTCACTCGGTGATTCCAAAGACGCATCCAATGAAAACCCCTGGGACTCGACGAATAAGAAGAAGAAAGGCGATGTCTTTGACTTTGGGTTCGACAGCGCATTCAAGAGCCCAACAGCAGGAGAGGACGCCGCCTGGGGATTCGGCAAGTCAAAAACGAAAAGCGGTAGTGCCGCCTTGCTGGACGACTCTATTCCTGAACCTCCAGAGGCTGAAGATGATGCATTGAACTTCACGTTGGGCGACAAGAAAAAGAAGGGGGCTGCTAAGGAGGAAGTGCCTGCTCCAGTCGTTGAACCCGAACCAACAGCCCCGGAGCCACCGCCTGTGCCCGAGATTCCCGCCGTCGATCCGTTCGCCGGTCTTAGCAAGTCGCAGAAGAAGAAGCTCGAGAAGAAGATGAAGGAGGAGGCAGCAGCAAAGGAGAAAGAAGACGCCGAGCGCAAGAAGCTGGAGGACGAGGAGGCTGCGCGCAAGCAACTTGAAGAAGATGAAGCCGAGCTCAAGCGGATGGAGGAGGAGGAAGCTGAAGCCAAGCGGCTTGAAGAGCAAGAGTTGGAGCGCCAACGAGTCGAGGCAGAGGAAGCTGCTGCTGCCGCTGCCGCCGCTGCGGAAGCTGAAAAAAAGAAGGCCGAGGCTGCCTCGGACGATTGGGGTGCTGTCACTGCTACTTCTTCAAAGAAAAAGAAGAAGAAGAAAGGGACAGCAGTTGAAGAGGAAGTCCCTCCCCCACCAACCCCACCACCACCACCACCCGAGCCAGTACAGGAACCCGAGCCTGAACCGATTGTTGTTGAGCCTTCGCCCGTCAAAGAGGAAGAGGATCTTTGGAGTGGTGGCTGGGCTGCATCTATCGGTGCCAGCAAGAAAGAAAAGAAGAAGAAGAAAAGGGGCGGCGTCGAAGATGAACTATCGTCGCCGCCTCCACCTCCTCCACCTCCGCCACCTCCACAAGAGCCTGAAGTCATTACAGATACAATTCAAGTAGTCTCGCCGCCTGCTGATGATGACGGCTGGGGCGAAGATTGGGGTCTGCTTCCTACGTCGAAGGAGAAGAAGAAAAAGAAAAAGGACACAGACGTCATGGAACTCGATCCCGTTGTTGTCCTCCCAACCGAGAAAATTCTTTTGGAACCAGATCCAGTCGTGGTAATTGAGGAGAAGAAGGAGAAGAAGAAAGAAAAGGAGAGCAGCAGTGATTGGGGCTTCAGCTCCATGTGGGGCGGCAGTAAGAAGGAGAAGAAGAAGAAGAGCAGCAAAACTGTCGGAGAACCCGACCCGGAGCCTGTCGTACTACCTGATGTCCAAGAGCCTGTCGCGGTGGAAGAGCCGGCAGCCGAAGACGAAGAAGATTGGGGTGCGCCATCGTGGAGCAAAGGCAAGAGAAGCTCAAAGGCTGATGTGGTGGTCGAGGATGTGGGAGAGTCGACCGATCCTGTGCAAAAGCCAGACGACGATGATCCGTGGGGCAGCGCAGCCTTCAACATCAGTAAGAAGTCCAAGAAGAGCAAGAAGGGCGCCCTCGATTCTTCTGAACCTGAGCTTCCACCGCCTCTCGAGATTGAAGCTCCTCCACCGGCCATCGACGAGGAACCCTGGGACGTGGATACCAGCTCATCCAAGAAAAAGAAGAAGAAAGGTGAGTCTGCTGACGAGCTTACCAAAACGGCCTCCAAGGACTCTGCGGCCAAATCTGCAACCGAGCATCTGCTTGGACTCGATGACCCACCTCCAAAAGCAGAGGAAGCGCCTGTCGAGGAGAAAAAGGAGAAGAAGGAGAAGAAGAAAGAGACCAAGTCCACGAGCATGTGGGGTGCCTTCACATCGTCATCGTCCAAAAAAGAGACCTCTGAAAAGAAGAAGCGGGAAAGAAAAGAGGCTAAAGAGGCCGAAGAAGCTGCAGAAAAGGCACGCCTAGAACAAGAGGAAGCCGACCGCGTTGCTGCTGAAGCTGAAGCTGAAGCTGCTGCTGCCGCCGCCGCCGCCGACGCTGCTGCTGCTGCTGCTGCTGAGGAGCAGGCACGTATCGACGCCGCAGAAGCTGAGCTTGCCCGCATCGCGACCGAAGAGGAAGAGAGGAAAAGAAAGGAGGCAGAAGCGGAAGCGGAAGCGTCCAAGAGCTCTGGCTGGGCCAGCAGCCTCTGGGGGCCCTCAAAGAAGAAAGAGAGCACAAAGGATCGCAAAGCCCGTGAGAAGAAAGAAGCCGAAGAGGCCGCAGAGAAGGCGCGTCTCGAGCAAGAGGAAGCCGATCGCGTTGCAGCAGAAGCGGCGGAAACAGCACGGCTTGAGCAAGAAGAGGCCGATCGCGTCGCTCAGGAAGAGAAAGACAAGCTTCGAGACGACGCCAAAGCAGCAGCAGAGGCTGCGCTGGCTGCAGACGAGGCTCGGCTCGACGCAGAAGACGCTGCACGCATGCTAAGAGAGGACTTCGAAGCGACATCTGGTCCACCGTCCAAGAAAGAATCGGCCAAGGCCAAGAGAGACCGTGAAGCCAGAGAGAAGAAGCTGAAGAAGCAGATCGAGAAGCTAGAGCAAGAAGCTGCGGACGCTGCGGACGCTGCCGCTCAAGCTCAGACGGAGGCTGATAACTTGGAGGCTGAATGCGTTGTGGCTGGCATCGACACTGCGTTCTTGACGGAATTCAAAAGGCAGGCTGAACCTGCTGCTGAAGAGACACCTCCGCCGCCGCCTGAAGCACCCGCAGATGATCCTGCGCATGCGCCTGCTCCAACTACTGACGACGACATCTGGAACGCCGTCAAGGACATTCCTGAAGACGAGCTTCTGGCTGAGCTTGGTGAGACCAAAACCACACTGCCAATCAAGAAGAAGGAGGAGAGCGGTGGATGGGGAAGCGCATGGGGGATTTCACTTCGTAAGACCAAGAAGGAACCTGAACCTGAGGTGGCCCCTGCACCCATCACAGTCGCTGAACCAGATCCAGAACCAGAGGCTACAGCCGTGCCGGAACCTGAACCTGAACCAGCACCTGAAGTTGTTGTTGTGGTCGAGGAGCCTGTCCTATCCGCCAAAGAGCAGAAGAAGCTCGATAAGGCCAAGAAGAAAAAGGGCAAGTTGGTCGAACCAGACCCTGAGCCTGTCAGCGTCCCAGATCCGGTTCCTGAGCCTGTCGTTGATGTGGATCCCGAACCTGTCTTTGAGGATGCACCGGAACCTCCACCTCCGCCTCCACCGCCAGTTGAGATCATCGAGGCTACCCCCAAGAAAGAGAAGAAGAGCAAAAAGTCAAAGCGGTCGAAAGACGAGGATGTGGTTGTGGATGAGGAGCCGGTTGTTGCGCCTCCACCTGCCGCCAGGAGGTCGCCTATTCCGGGCGGCTTTCCCATGGATGACGATATGTTGATAGACATGTCTGAAGCGCCGCCGCCACCGCCGCCTGTCGAAGCCGAAGTGATGCGCGAGCTCGAGCTTGAGCCGGAGCTGGCACCAGAGCCAGAGCCTGTCTTCATTCCTGAACCCGAACCGGTTGTTGTATCTGACAAGAAGTCCAAGAAGGTCAAAAAGAGTAGCAAGTCGTCAAAGCCAACGCCAGTGGTTGAAGCGCCGCCGCCTCCACCACCACCTCCGCCACCGCCGCCAGTTGATGAGCCAGAGTTTGTTGATGCAGATGCAGAACAAGCAGAAGAAGAGGATATTGTGGTCCTCGACAGTGTACCAGTCGACCGCTCCATGCCGTTGGACGACGATCTGCTGGACGCTGCTGCAGCTCCAGTCAAGCCTCCCACACCGCCCATAGACATGGCTCCAGAGCCAGTACTTGACGAATCACCAAAGTCGTCCAAGAAACAGCGTGCAAAAGTCGTTCGCAGTGGAACATCCGGGTCATGGGGAATGTGGGGCGCGGCAGCACCATCCAAGTCAAGAGAGAGCAGGAGGCAATCCCGCGATGATGGAGTGAGTAGTTCCAAGCCAGGCGTGACTCGTTCAAAGTCTGCGCGTACTTCGTCGACAAGAGACCGAGATGTCATGTCAAAGTCGTCTGGGTCTGATAAGATGTCAAAGACACCACGAAGCAAACCTCAACGGGCCAATACAGGGTTTGGCGCGCTCTTTGGCGCCTCGCCGTTCGGCACAGCTCCGACGGTGTCCCGGTCCAAGTCACATCGGACGTCTGCAACTCCCAAGATGCTGTCTCGCCGCAATTCGGTAGATCGCGACGCTGCAATGATGTCACCGCCACAGACGGACACAGATGTGAAGTACTCATCCAAGGCTGCCAAAATCCTGGGCCGCGAGAAGCCATCACGCAGGTCGAGCACCAGGGACAAGGGCAAGTCCAGAGGTAAGCATGTCACTAGCCGGTTGGGCGCCATTGGTCGGCCCGCCGTCAGCAACGGTTGGACGGAACTAACCGAGAGCTCAGCTGTGCCCGACCCGTACCCTCTTGAGGACGACCTCGTGATGCTTGACGACTCTCCCACACCAGCGCAGGAGCGACCCGAGACCAAGCGTCGCAGGTCGAAGCGCGGCTCTGTGCAGCCTGAAGAACCCATCACTGCGCCGCCGAGCGCCGACGACCCTGTCATTGTGGATCCCATGGAAGTGGAGCCGGCCCCAGTTGAGGCTGAGCGCAGGCCCCGCCGCGAGCGCGAACACTCGCGACGCGAACGAGCGCCGTCCATGGCCAAGGACGCGCTGCCCACGCTGGCTGGCGTCGCCGGCACTGCTGCTGCCGTCAGTGGTCTGAAGAGCATGTTTGCGTTTGGGCGTAAGAAGAGCGCGCCCACGCCTGACGAGGACCCGCGCAATCGCCGCCGAGCTTACGAGACGGAAGACGAGCGCAGACGGCGCAAGCGGTCTACGATGCGCAGCGCGGATCTGGATGAGGAAGAGGCGAAGCGCCTGCGACACGAGCGCCGCAGCGTGCGTCGCGAGCGCGAGGAGGCCGACTACATGGCTTCGGGCGCAAACGGCAACGGCAACGGCAGCACCGAGTACGATGCCGAGCGCGAAGCACGACGCGCCGAGCGCAGGGCCCGCCGCGAGAGGGACGGAGAAAGGAGCTCGCGCCGTGCCGATCTGGACGAGGTCGACGCCAAAGCTGAGCGGCGCCGTGAGCGCGAGCGCGAGAACGAGGCCGCCATCCTGGCGCAGAAGAAGGCGCGCCAGATGGCTGAGCTTGAGCGGCGCAACAAGCAGGCCGAAGAGGAGCTGCGGCGCATGACCGAGAAGGAAGGGCGCATGGCCGAGAAGGAAGAGCGCAAACGCATGCGTGCTGAGCGCAAGGGCACCGACGACCGTGAACGTGAACGTGACCGTGACCGCGACCACCGTTCCTCGCGCCGCAAAGACAGTGTGCGCGAGTCTATCCGGCCGCACAACGAGCGCCGCCGCTCACACCAGGCCGAGACAGACGATGAGCGTCGTCGCCGCCACGACGAGCGCCGCGCTGCCCGCCGCGCCTCTGAGCACCCAACGCCCGTCATGGGCAACGGCGAGCCCATCAACGACTACTTTGACGCACGCAACGCTGACGCCGCCGCCGCTGGCACCAGCCACCGCTCGAAACACCGCAGCGCCCGCCGCGGCGACGACGAGCCAAACCAGCCCTACCTCAACAAGGGCCCGGACAAGACGTCATCATGGGTGCAGTCGCTCTCCGACGACAACCCGCTCCCTGTGCCCATTGCCGAGACAATCCTCGACGCCCCGCCCGGCAGCCGCGACGCCGATCTCGTCGACGAAGAAACACCCAGCCAGGACGAAGACATCCGGCTGCGCATCGCCGGCCGTCGGGGCCCCAGGCGCGACAAAGAGCGCGCAGAGCGCCATGCCGAGCGTGAGCGTGAGCGTGAGCGCGACCGCGACCGCGACCGCGACAGGAAACAGCACCGTCGCCGCTCGTATGTCGAAGAAGACGAGGAGCCGCCCCGTTCGTCGAGGAGGGACTCGCGCCGCAAGACGTACGACGCGTACAACGAGCAGCCTGTGCGGACGTGGGATGGGCGGCCCGAAGGGGAGACACCGCGCGGGGTGAAGAGGGGGAGTTGGCTGAAGAAGATAGCAGGGTTGGGATGAGGGGGTTGGGGGTGGGGGTGTTGTTGTACTACATCCATCTCCTGGCCCAGCTTTTTTGACTTGACTCTTCGACTCTTCGACTCTTGTTGTTGCATCGCGTGGCGTTGGTTGCGTTTTTCCCAATCTGATTTTATGCTGCACCTCTTCCTTCCTTCCTTCCTTCCTTCTACTTCCAGCTTGAGCCTACTTTTAGCTCGAGCATCTGATCTGTACGAGCATTGCGTGGGCCAGGAGCGTTGTCTTTGTCTTCATCTTTCTCGTCCATCCATTCCTGTTGCTATTGCTGTTGCTGTTCTGTTAATGTCGCTTTGGATATCCATATATATACACCGCTTGCTTCTTGCTTCTTGCTTCTTGCTCCTTGAAGCGTCTGAAGCGACTAAAGCGTTCTGCGAATACATTACATACATTACATACATTACATACATTACATGACATCACAACATCACAACATCACAAAGCACGAGTGACAAAAAGTTTGCAACGGGTGACGCAGAGTGCATAGTTGTTGATTTTATTTCTCACCTTTCTTTTGTAAACTTGCTTGTTGGATGGCAGATAAAACAATTGCTACCCAAGTCCTGCTGTTGCCTACTACACATGCTTGGCCCACGGACACACAAAAAACCCATCGCTCTCTTGCGACGTAATGATGTTGTATTGCATTGTCATGTTGGTACAAGCTGGCCACCTTGTCTAGCCAGTACGCCTGTCGGCTGCTTAATGCTGCATGCTGTGCTATTCCTTTTTCTCTCTGTCTGATATCGTGTCGCGTTTGGATGCCAGTACTCCTTCAGTACTACTGCCGCGGTACAGCAGCGCTGCGGAACCCCTCGCCGCCCACCATGTCTTCGTCTTCTTCATCGTCATCATCATCGTCTAGCTCCTCATCTTCCTCTTCAAACCCAGATTCAATCTTCAGCGTTTTCAGCCTGTCCTTCATCGCGTCTCTCTGATCGCCCTGCCACCTCGACAGTGCTGCTGCGGCGTGCACTTTGAAGCCGAACACTCGTGGCTCGTATCGCCTTTGTGACTTTGGGGGGAGCATCGCAGGGTACACCTGGAAGAGGATGTTGTGGAAGGATGTGCCAAAGTAGGCGCCGTCGATGACGGCATGTCGTGAGGACTTTGGGTTGTAGAGGTCTTCGCAGCGCGAGCAGTAGAGCTTGACGGGCGAGGTGTTGGCTACATCGTGCTGGCCCATAGGCAGTAAGGGCTGCGATTCGCACATGACGCGGGGGCATTTGCCAAAGTCCGACTTCTTGAACTTTTCAAGCTGTGTTTCTGGTCAGCCGTGGGGCCGAGGACTGTGGTGGGCAGGCGCGTACCATCTTGGCCAGACCTCTTGTTGTGACAATATAGCGGGCGTGCACTAGGCCGTAGAGGTGGCGTGCCGACTTCTCAATCTGCTCGCGCATCTCATCGTCGCAGTCAAAGTCGAAGACGTCGGTGACGAGGTCGAGGGCATATTGGTAGTACTGGACCTCGGTGTTGAGGCCGGTGAGGTTGAAGCGGTCGGTGAGGTACTCTTCGTCAATCTCGCAAAAGTACTCGTTGCCTCGCGAGGATATGAACTGGGAATATGTCAGCCGGTGTGCTGCCATGGCTGTGTGGTGTGGATTTGGGCGGCGCATGTCGAGGGCGAGCAGGGCAGGGCCGCCCCGTCCGAGGCTGGCCCGGGCACCAGGGGCAGGCGGCGTGACCGGAGCCATGACAATTGAGTGGTGTGGACATGGCCTGGTTTTGGCGCCTGCTGCCAGTGCTCTGGTGGGGAGCAGACTGCACGTACCCGGAGTTCACCAGGCCAGTCGGCGGGCAAGCAGGAGCAGCCCCGGGTGCACGCCAGCGAGGAAGCAATGGACCTACCCAGTCGCGCCAGTAGCTCGTATAGTCGCTATCTGTGTCGCTGTTGAAGTCTTCCATGGCGCGCAGAGGCGCGGCGTGCGGCGGGGCAGGGTGCGCAGAGGTCGAGGTGGGGGAGGTGGGAGAGGTGGGTGAAGTGTGGATGCTGGCGAGGTGTGTAGGGCGACGGGCTTGTCGGCGTCGGCGTCTGCGTCGGCGTCTGCGTCTGGTGGTTTCTTTGCTGTAGGATGGCAGTGAGGCTCCAAGTCGCGAGTCGAGTCGAGTCGAGTGCGCCTGCCCTGCGCGGGGTCTTGCACCGCAGTGCGCACGCCGCCAGCGGCCAGCCCGACCTTCGCTTGTCCACCCATCGGCGCTATTCCTATCTGGCTGCTAGTGTCGTTGGCCGTGGTGCATCATTGCATGTGCTATCACGTGACTATGCTCAGCCCAGCGCCGTCACCTTGGGCCATTTATGCTTTGGATGCACCTTGTGCCCATGTCACCTGACATGACCTGCCGCCTTTGTATTTGTTCCTAGTGCCTAGTACCTACCATGGTAACGATGCTAACAGCGCAATACAATTGTGCAGCGATGCAACTGGTCCATCACTTGATCACTTGATCTGGAGCAAGCCGTCCCCGTCTCTCCAACCCAGTCCTGTCGTTGCACTGTTGCAGCTGACTCCATGTAATCAATATTGGCGATGTCGAAACAACGTCTAATTCTGCACGGCGTCTCCAACGTTTGACTACGCACAACCACCAGCCATCGCCGCTATCCTTCACTAGTCACCTGGTCCAGATCAAATCGATCCCAACGGTCTTCCCCACAAATTCTCCGGGCGTTGACCCGCAATACCACTTTCTTGACCCTGTACCTCTTCCTACAGCACATTATTCCTCAGTTGGCAATGCGATTCGGTCCTATGGTACCTGCATTATTTCATGTGTCCAACCTAGTTTGACAGGCTGGCGTGCTCCGCCTGCCTTGGGCCCAATTGAGTTCAAACACTCCGTAGTGAATGATGAACGTCATCCAGCACAACCTACAGCCTCCTGCCACTACCAAGTATGCTAAGCACGCGACCGTGGCGATCTTTCGGGCTGCTTGCCACATGTACCGCCGCATGCCGGGCCATCCTCCCCTACAAGTAGATTCTTTCGAGCGCCGCTTCCAGATTCCAAACTTAATTCACAACCACTAATGGATAGCTCCATCAGCCTACTGTACAGTAATATGCAGCACTATTCCCACCATGCAGCTCTATTCAAGCCTATCCCCACGGCTCGTTAGCGTCACCTCATCCACGACCTGGCCGTTACAGGATTTCGTTGAGCATCAAAGGCAATTGCCCAAATCACCATGTGCTGAAAGCTTTGCGGCCCTCACTTCGTGCCAGTCCCCTCCCGCCCCCGAACCGCACCATGGACAAAGACCTATGCGAAGCCCTCAAAGACGGCTTCATGGTGCAGTCCCTTCCGCGCATAGACTCTGCAAGCGAGTCGGGCAACTACGACGACGAGCCTGTAATCCAAGACACGGAAGGCACCGGTTTTGTTCTCAAAGTCAATCGCCACTCGACCGATGTCGAGCATGCCTACGACCTCAGTCCACCGCCGCCCGCAAACACAGACAGGCGAGCCGAGGTCGTTGCTGAACGTCTGTTCTCGCTCGACCATTTGAACGTCATCCTCAAGGACAATGGCCAGCTTCAGCGTTTCACCACTTTTCTCATGCGTTACCGTGCGCAGTGCGTTCCCACCTTGGTCCGCTATCTCGACTCGCAGAAAGCCTTGAGAGCCATACAATACGCCAATGCCCTGGCAGATCAGATTACACAACAGCCAAGCTGGCCATCAAAAGCCACCGCAGCTTCTCTCGATCCGAGATTCGAGCAACTCTCTCAGCGCTCTCTTGATGAGCTCGTCGCAGAGGCCCTACCAGCCTATATCACGTTCAACATAGTGGATGTGGTCACAGAGCTACTCAATAAGGAGATTATTGGCAAAAATACCCCTGTCATGCGCGAATTAGTTCAAGGTTTGGCAGAAGTATATTGTCTGAGCGATCCTACGCAAGAAGGCAATCCGATTGTCTTCGCTTCAGAGGGTAGGTTAGATAGGAGGACCAAGTTCTTTTCTCTCCGTTCGCGATACTGACCATATACCACAGAGTTCTACAACACAACGCAATATGGCAGTGGGTTTGCCATAGGGAAAGCCTGTCGTTTCCTACATGGGCCAAAGACTGACAAGCGCGCTATCGAGAGAATGGACAAGGCCATCCAGGAGCACCGCGAACTGGCTGAGACCATGTTGCAATAGTGAGTACTGCAAGCTGAACTGCTGACGTCCAAGCTCACAACACACAGCCGACAAGATGGCAGTCCATTTCTGGCACTCGTAAGCTCATTGTTTTCCAGCCAGTAAAGACACTAACGGTCTCAGGTCATGATGTCTCCCCTGAAAGACAATAGAGGCGCTGTGCGCTACTTCATTGGCGCCCGCATAGACGTGACTCAACTCGTCGATGGGGGTAAAACAATCGATTCATTCCACCAGCTGCTCAATGCCGACCGCCCCGGAACACCGAGTATAGACCCCCTGGAGAACAGACCAACTCTCAAAGCCCTGCGAGATTTTGGCGAACTCTTAAGCGACGAAGAAAAGGTTTCGATGGGAGGCAATGAATTTCTGCGTATCGATTCGAGACCAAGCACGCCGCGTCTGTCGCAAAATCCTAGCCACCGGCGCTTCGTAGGCATTGAAGAGCGTATATCTCAAGAGGGCCTGCGCTCTCTCTATTCTGGACAGGTACCAGGAGTATACCAGAACGTGTGTTGTCTCCCCCCAGGAGAGCTTTGCGCAGCTGACACAACCAGTATCTCCTCGTCCGGCCCTATCCCTCTCTTCGTATAATCTTCACTTCCCCCTCGCTTCGTATCCCTGGGCTCTGCCAGTCTAAACTCGAGGACCATATTGGTGGCCCCGAACATGTCCGCGACTCGCTCGTCGAAGCCCTCGCCCAGGGCATTGGCGTTACAGCAAAGATTTCCTGGTTGACACGTACTTCACGACCCAGCACGCGGCTTGACATCCACGTTGCAGGCGACGACGCCAGTATTGTGACCGCAGACCTGGAAATGGTTGATGGCAAAGCGCGCTGGATACACTGCACACCACTGACTGGCTCTGATGGCAAGGTCGGTGTCATCATGATTATCATGGTCGACAAGCAAGACGGCACGGCCAACATGTCGACTGTTAGCGTGCTGTCCGCCTCGAATCCAACCGGCGCACGCCTCGTGGGTCCTGTCCCTTCGCGCGCCCGGGCAAGAAGCCACAACAGCTTCCGCGAGTCTGAACACACGCCTGAGCGCTACCAGCCGCGCTCCGGTGCCTCGAGTGCCTCGAACAGCGGCCCTTCATCGAGAGGAGGGAGCTTGGATGTCCCGCGCATGCGGTCCATGGGCGGAAGTAGGATGTATGCAGACTATATGAAAGAGATCAGGGAAGCGCAGAAGAGGGTGGATTCGTTCAGCGTGCGATCCCGCGAACACGAGGAGCATTCTGCTGGGCTGGGGCCTCTGGCCACAGCGATAGCGGTCAAATCGGTCAATGGGAGGGGGAGACTAAAGAAGACCGGTGCGACTTTGTGACAATGATGAGCAAACTCTTGAAGCGTCGGCGTCGCGTTTGGACATGATGTATAATATGATGAGCACATGCATTCTTTGCGCGTATAATGATGGAATGAAGTCACGATATTCTTTGAACTTTGACACTGTCTTTGGCAGCTTCACGACACTGAGGCGAATGTAAGACCACCATGAAAATACTTGAAGCAGTTTGCTATGACATGGAGAATTACTCAAAGCAGTTCGCTGTGATATAAGGCGTCTTGGTTCTCCATTTCGACACCAAGCGTAGACGGCTCACACGCTCAACCTCCAAGCTCATACTATCGAACTATCCAAACTATCGAGACTTTTGTCGGTTCGCCCGTTTCAAAACCCCACAGCATCATTCATTCGAGTTGAGGGTAGCGTCATGATCTGTTCAAAGATGAGTGTCCCGTCTCAAGCTTTGCCTTGCGAGAAGTCTCAGCTAGCTAGCCGGCTATTGCAGGTTGAAGGCAGGCATTCATGTACTGGTCTCTACTGGACGTACATGTATGAAATGGGTAGCGAGAACGTGAGATGGATAGTGACAACTCGAGACGGGCTCGAGATTCCTAGGTGTCTCGGAACACTGGTCTAATACGAGACATCGCCGACGTGTGCGTCGACCACATCACGCAGCGGAGATACACGCGGGTGCGACAACGGCCGTCGACGGGGGCAAGTACCGTCACCGATAGGTATGAACGTCTCTACCAAAGCGTCAGTGGCGATGCGGTTGAGGTTCTCGAGCCGACCGCTTCGCTTTGCCTTCGCGCTGGCCAGCTTGTCGCCCAATGCATCGTGCCGTTGAATCACGCCAGTTGCACTTCACAGGTGGACCCGAGGAGCATCGTCCTGCTTGAGCACAGCTGCGAGGTAGAAGGAAGATCCTGGTTGCTGATGCGGTAGCACCTCGAGTCTGTATTTGAATGTGAACCCGGGCTCAAGCGTGCGTCTCTGCTCACCGCTCCTCATGTTCGAAAATTGGCATGGCCGTGTTACACAGCAGTTGTGCGGCGGTTGCAGGGGGCCGCGTGAACACAGCATTGCCTTAGTTTGCGCTCCGCCCATCCAAGCGGTTGAGAAGGCGAATCACCAGAATAGGTGGCGAGGTGGAAATTGTGGCCACACCTTAGCATTTCATCTCGTATGTACGTGTAAGCTGCAGGACGCCGTGTGTTGCACTGGAGTTCGGAGACGACCGTGGCACAAGCGTGTGAGCCAGGTTGCCACGAGAATTTCTTCCAGACTTCTGGAGAGGGCCCCGGGAGTGCGACGGTAACAGAAGGATCGAACGTCGCGGCTGATGCAAGCAAGAGTTTGTGCACGTATAGCGGGTGGGTGTTGGATTGCGAGAGCATTATTATGACGAGTGAGCATGCAGCATGGTACCTAGGTGATGCAGTTGTTAATTCCCTGCGACACTACACGGTATACATGCAGCAACATACGGACGGCCTCGCAATGGCTGGTTCGTACATCGCGTTGATGCGTTTACTGACCTGCAAGCATCTGTCAGGCACACACATACTGCAGTTACGGACTCGGGTTACCGTTCTTGACCGGCTTCATCGCTGCAGCCGATATGATCCTCAGCATCCGATGCAGCCCGGGACTGACCTGGTCGCAAGAGGCGGGGATCGCAATTGCGCGCATACCTTGAGTTACCGGGCGGCAGCCGTGCAGCGGGCACGAGAATCGCATGACGGATAACGGTCGCAGGGTATATTGTCAATCTATTCTGCTCGCCGTGTCGATCTCTCAGTCAGGAGGCAGAGATTGATTGTTGCTCAGCAGAGTCTGTTAGGCGCATGAGGACATGGTTGCGCGGCATACGCATTCTGCAGGGGAGCGTGGAAGTTGAAGGATTGTTGGTCTGGAGAGGTTGGAACATGCAGCCGCGGCAGTCGTACTCCAGGATCGTTGCGCCCCTGCGAATAACTGTAAGAACACTCAGTGAAGAGATAGGCATCATCAATATGATTCCGCCGAAAATGAAAGCGAGGTGAAAGATTGCTTTTGGTTGCTTTCTTTTGTGATGTGAACTTATCGTGAACCAACAAAATCCGGCCTTATACGTTAGCTAAACGGTTTTTGCTTGCTTCTTCGCCTGATCTCGCCAATCGAATTCAACGCTCTTGCTTCATAGCTTACCTGGTAATTGTCATGATCGCCCAAAGCATGCCGGACTGATGTCCGTGAGACATGCAATGTGTTTGTTGCGCACGTTGCGATAGGTTCTGTCATATCACTGAACTCGCTATATCGCCGCAAAAGCTAACATATCCGGCGCCTCAGATAGACGCGAAGATCTTCAAACAAACACCTGGAGGACATTGTCTGCATTGCTTTTGTGGGGTTGAGTTGAAGACATGGAACTGAGACAATGGGTCGTGATGGTGAGGGAGGCTACATGTTTCTTCCTTGCGATCTTCACCGGGCGGGAAGGCACGCCAAAGCGGGCTGAACGAAGAGCTAGAGACCGTAAGTTCAGCGCTGAGTCAAGAAGAAGGTTTGACGATCAGCCACAACACCAATCCATGCATGCCATGCTCGAGGCTCAGATCTGGATGATCATCGTGAAAAAGTAAGATTCTGTGATTCATGACGTATCCATGTCACTAGTAATTGGACACATGTGGAATTTACTCGGTCTCCAAAACAGCCAGGCCAACCAAGGCATGTGAGATCAACGAAGAAGCGTATGGTTAATGGCCGACAGACTGTAGGCATCGAAACCTTGTCTTAATAGACGATCTTATCTGCTGAAGTGTTTTTGAGTCTCAGTCTCGCAAAGACGGGATTGTAGTAGCGGGAAGCGCGGTTGCTCAAGGTGGGCGAAATTTCAGAACACATCCATGCCCAAAAGTAGCATAAAGCAATCATGGAAGCACGGTTCAACAAGTGGATCTCAGTACTTGGAATTGAAGGGGTGAGTTGTAGAAGAAGAAAAAGAAACAACAGGCAAGCATGCGTTGCCCGACGTCTTTGTTTGGCCATGTATGGATTGGATATGTACAGCACACAGGCAACATCCTTGTTGGATAACTTACAGCTTTCGCAGTACCTTCTCAAGCCTGGGATCTGTAGGATCGTTCGGCTTAATAGTCAACTCGCTCATTTCTCGGTTCGACCCCTTGGAGCCAATCCTTTCGTGACGCCAGGAAGAGGTGCCACTCTTAATTGAAGAGGTATCGTTTTTGCGATCGCCATTGAGTCGGTCCGCAATGTCTTGCCCAGCCCTAACAAACCAAGGATCCCGGCCACCTGGTCGGACTGAGTGACGTCGTCAGCGTCAAAGTTGTCAGAAGGAAGAAATGAAATACTTACAGGACCAGTATTCCCGAGAATCTGCATCGTCAGGGACGAGACGACCACCCGAAATGAGCTCGGTGAGATAGGCCGCAAGGTTGAGCGCAGTATAGACCAAGAGGCCGGCAATAAGCCCATAAGCTGCACTGTAGCTAAATGGAATGAACATGAGCGTGACGAATGCTGGAACAGCGTCTCCGATGTATCGCCAATTGATGCTCACGACTTGACGCATCATCAAGCATCCAACCTGCGCACTTGTTAGAGCGCGTAGGACACAGAGGGAGTACAGACTTACAATGACAAGTGTACAGCCGGTCGCCCATGGAGGAATAGATGCAAATATAGGAGCAAAAAACATAGAAAGGATGAAGCAGAGACCGGCTACAATACCAGTCAGGCCAGTCTTGCCGCCCTCTGCGATTCCAGCACCAGATTCGATATATGCTGTGACGGGTGAAACTCCAAAAAGAGCGCCTATTGAAATGCAGAAGGCATCTGTACAGTAAGCCAATGTGGATCGTGGAAAGTCAGCATCCTCTGGGTCCACAGCACCACAGAAGCGAGCCATCGAATACAGTGTCGCTGTGCAGTCAATGATATCAACATAGAGAAAAGTGAACAGAGCGAGGACGAATTGAGAAGTGTTCTGCCCGATGTCCCACTCCAACGTGTTCAATGTCTGGTCAATGGGATGAAAATAAGCGACTTTCTTGAAGTAGCTCCACCGGTCGTCACCGACAGGTGTATGAGGGAAGTAAGTGATGTTTGTATCTCGACTGTACATGTGTTAGTTCGGATACTTGATACAAGATGTCCTTGACCTACGGCCATGCTGTTATAGACACCAACAAGATGCCTATTATCATCGCGCTCTTGACTTTGAACATCATCAGATAGGCGGTGACGATGCCTCCGCACATAAGCCCGACCCAAAGCTAGGTCACTATGTCAGTGCTACTCATGTCATCGGAGTTATTCTCGACTTACCGTTGGGGAGGTCATCTTGTGGCTCGTGCAAATACCCATGTCATCCTTGTACTTGTCGGCGCAACCTGCAATCTGCAGCGGCGTGTCTTTGGATCCACTAATTGCACCGATACCGACACTGTTGCTGAGTCCAATCAAAGCGAGGAACAGACCTATACCACAAGCTGTCGAGATCTTGAGACTAGAAGGTATGACCTTCACGAGCCACTGCCGCATCCCGATCAACGACAAGGCAATGAAGATAAAGCCTTCGATGAAGACAGCTGTCAGCGCAAGGTTGTACGATATAATCCCGCTGCCATGGAAGCCGACGACCTGGTAGGCGAAGTACGCATTCAAACCCATGCCGGGAGCGAGAGCGACTGGCATATTGGTTAGGAACCCGAACAAGACAGAGCTAAATCCCGTGATGGCCGCAGTCGCAGTGATCAGTGATCGTTGAAGATCTACGATAGTATAAGCAACGTGAATCTTTGAATCTAGAATCCGAGCTGACCTTGAACGCACACATCGTATTCAGCGTTGTTCATACAGAGAGGGTCGTTTACATCGTTGCATACGCAATTACCGCCTGTGTCAGCCAGAATTGAGGCCTCTGAGTATTAGCAGTGTGCTCAATCTTGTCTAGAAAAATACATACATTGACAGATATTACGTACGCCATTGTGAAGAATGTTGTCAGGCCAGCACGGATTTCGGTTGTGAACCTCGAGTTTTTGATCTCTTTCTCCTATAATCATGAACAGCTGATACATCTCGCAGAAGGAGGCAAACCTTACATGTCCACAACCTTCTAACCTAAAGACCCGCCCAAAGGTAGAGGAGCCAATGAAGATGTTGACCCTTTCAAGATACAACCGAAACGACTCCATTCTGTCAAAAGTGTCTATGAGAGGCGAAGAAAAAGGCTAAGAAGAAGTGAAGTAGAGCTTGAGGAGCGACACAGTGATTCCTGATCAGCCAGTCTAGTGCCCTGTCACACGTTGTCGGCTGGCTGTAAGGAGATTAAACTTAGAAGGATCAATAATGATCACTGTGGACAACAGGGCAGCGTGCGGTCGGACGCCGGCCTACACACAGAAGTTGCGCCTGGGAGGCTATAACCATATAACGCCTGCTGACGCTCAATGAAGCCGCAGGTGGGGCAGGGTTGCAGGCTCGTTACCAGCAACAACAGTAGCGCTAAAGGCCTGTCATTTGCAGGCGACAGCACGGCCACTGCGCAACGCGCGCATCTGGACATTCTACAAGGGATTCCTACCATGGACTAGCGTTGTGTCGCGGTGGAGATGCTGAAGGTCGAACTGGGATGGGCGAGCTAGCGCTGTGCAATTGTGGCTTGCCGAACCGAGTCAGGGGCCATCCGGGCGTTCTAGTCGTTGTTTTCAGGAACAGCTAATGCAGATCAGCGCTGCATTTTGAGTGGTGGACGACAGATCGTCTCCATGTTCCCGCTCCGCAGTTGCATCTGTTGCGAAACGAACAGCCCGGCGAACCTTCGAACCCCCTGCCAGGAATCTGTGCCGTTCACCGGCCTTACTGCGGAGCGCACAACTTGCACCGGTGTGATCTTCCTTCATTTGTTTTGCGATTGTGAATGGTGTGATCCTTGAATCTTGAAGACAAACTTTCTGAGCATGCCGACTGGCAGGATCGCCCGCCACAGTTGCCCACCTGGCTGACCCGGAAGTTGGACAAGACAGGTATACAGTCAACTGCCTCAAGTCTTGTGACGGCCGCCTAACTCTTGTATCCCCGGCCCAACTGCATTTTACAGAAGGGCCAAGATTAGCCACCGAGAGTAATGACAACCTGGAACATGGCGGCTTGCGGCGTAGATAAGCTAGCCACCTGTCCCTGTCGTATGACATGGGCGTTTTCCTTTTCCGACAGACGTGTTGCCGGTGCGAGAGTTTGGACACGCGCTTACCACGTGTGGGTCACTACCCCAACGACATGGGTAGGATCCCGAGGCCTATCACGGCCCAACTGTAGGTCTGCGCACCGGCGTTCCTGTACAACCGATTGTGCAGAGAGTGGCTCTTCCTCAGCCTGAGCATGACGAGCTTCGTTGCTCTACTCATATGGGCCAATGAAGCTGCGCCTCAGGCGACACCTTTTAGCGTGCCTAGCATAGTGAAGGACCCATTTACGCAATTCCCTGTGAGGGCTGGGACGTCTCCCTCCGATATCCCTGTTTGATGTCTTACCACGAACTCGTTCCTGATGTGCGATCGTCATAGTGTTTGATACTTCTTCGCTCGTTCTCCCCCAGGGCTGGTGGAGTCTAGTTAGTCACTGCGCCAATACCTGATCCTTCAGGACGATTGACAATGTTCGCGGCCGATCTATCGTGGCAGGTAGGAGAAACCGTCGGCGCGCGAAGAGACCGCAAGGCTCGAGAAAATTCATCTGGATCACCGTCGATCAGAACCTCGGCGACATCTAGAAGTTCCAGCTCATCCGACCGACAAGAGTGGTGGACGTCTGGGTTGAACAAGATCAAGGCAAAGACGTCCTCCAGAACTTCAGTCAAAGGACGACCATCGACAAGTCCGAGTCCACATCACCAGCCAAGATTGGACCCACCACCACTTCAACCCGTCCGTGAGGCGGTAGTGAGAGACTTTCCAACGTGGGAGCTGGAGCTTCCACATCATTTGAAAGATACTCCCCCAAAACCGATATATACGGTCTCGAAATCGCTGTCCCCAACCTTGCCATCTGGAGGGTCCATGGATTTGTATGAATGCAACGTTCCAGAGCTCGAAGGCGATCTCTCTTCTCGGTACACGCACTCCATAGTGTCGGTGTCCTCGCGTAAGTGGAGATGAAGCTCCGAGCACGATCTTGGAGGAGCTAATCTTCATTGCAGGCGAGCATCATTGGGAAGTGAAGACGCCTCCAATTGAGGCGCTGAACGAAGTCGATGAGAATCATGAGTGTGATCCGTACACGCTTACTTCGATTCAATCACGGACGAGCTTTGGGTCTCGTGAACAGCAAGATTTTGTAATGGTCCCAAGAGCTGATGTGCTCGATAGATCGAAGCGGTCAGTCATGCAAACATACCTCGCGAACATTCAAACTGATCAAATGAAGAAGAGTGATTCCACCTATAAAGACCCGCATGGATGAGGACTTTGGTCCGAAGGACGAATCAGCTCCGGAAACCACCGAGCAGAAGGAACCGATCTCAAAGAAAGTCGCATGCAGACCGCTAGATCAGTGGGACAGTCTTTCGCCGATGATGGTACCAAGAGACTTTCGTAAACCGTCGGTATCCCATTCGACTCACTCGACCCAAACCGCCGGTGCGCAGAACAACGCATTTGTACGGACACGTTTTCAGCGATTCATCCAGAGGTTGGAAAGTGCAGGCCCACAACTTGTCTTAGACAGACTGAAGGAATCCTTGCAAGACCTGGCGGATTCGGAAGAGGAGTTGCTCGAACAACAACTTTGGTTGTTAACTGGGTTCCAACTGCAGGTTTTAGGCAAGGCACAGATCACTCCGAAACCGCAGTGTGACACAGGCAAGACCCTGGAACTTTATGGTAACATCTGTAAGTGGATTTGTGCTCGAGCTCTGCTGCCGTGTATCGTCTAACACCGGTGTTAGCTGAGGTTTACCAGTCATCTGCCATGCATCCAGGCCAGACGGTGCACTTTCTTACCACAAAACCGCAACGTTCTCTTTCTCTTCCCAGCAACGTTTCTTATCTGACGGTAAGAGAATTTGGCACGGTGCCTCTGCCATACCCTGAAGACTACTTCTCGCACATACGCGCATCGACTTTGCCGTCTCTGGTTCCTTCCGCGAAATTACCCGAGCTATTTCGCGAATGTTATAAACTGCTCGCCCCAGGTGGTCTGCTCGAAGTCAGGATCGTGGATGCCGCTCCCGTACGGAGGACGGCAGGGCCTATGATGCGGATGTGGATAGACGACAGATTGTCGGTCAATCTCGAAAAGCTCTTCCGCTGTTCGAAACCGTGCTCGCTAGTGCCTAGCTGGTTGGCGGAGGCAGGTTTTGAGATTAGCCCAGAGAACGAAGTTGGGCTTGCTCTGCCATGCGCTTTCGGTCGCAACTCAGGTGACGTCGACAACGAGCTTGCGACCATGATCGGCCAATCTCTCTGGAAAGATACTTGGGGTCCGTTTGTCGAGGATCTGCCCAACGAGCCGAAGTGGTGGTGGGAAGAGGAGATTATCGTGCAAGAGTGTCTAAAGCGGAAGACGGTGTTGGATTGTCGTTCCTTGTATGCTTACAAGAAGTGAGACGGACAATTCGCGCAAGCCATGTATTATTCGGGCGCTTTGTAGATTGATGGGTGGTTGAGCTGTGATTTCTAGATACCCTGGCCGCGTTGGCATATTTACTAAAGTACTAATATGAAGGTAGATGAGGTAATTCAAATGAAGTATGAACAGTACTGTACGTAAAAGTTGCAGAAAATCGATGTCGTCCGAAGCCCCGGATCTTTCTTTTACTCCATGTTGCTAGCGTGTTCTTGGGGATCCACGCGTTCGCGTCTGCCCTTAGATCGCAACCCTACGATGACAATAACGACACATGTCTTGAAACAACACGAATATGCGATCATGGCAAGGCATCATATTTCAACTGTTACGACTCCGGTCGACACATGTTTGAAGGTCCCTGGACGTCTGGCTCTCGAGTCCGTGCGACAAACCCTGTTTCAACGCGCTGCACGCTCCAGACGCCTCCTTGCTACGCCTTTAAAGCGAGCCTTCTGCAAAGGATCCGGAAATTTTGACATTTCCTCGGCTTCCCCGAAGCCTCACCAGCCAGCCACATAATCTGCCCCTGCTCTTCCTTATTACCATGCTGAGCAAATTCACAACGCAGATAGCATTGCGTAAAGCTGGCCTAGGTGGTGTCAAAATACCAGATCCGTTCGCCTCCAACGACTCGAAGAGTGCGAAAGGCACCGAGAATGCTGAAGGCGGGGGACTGTCAAACCCCTTCGCCAACATAAAATGGGGTGCACCGAAAGCTTTTGCTTCATGGACAGCACCGCCCCCGACCCAGAACCCCGTGCAACCAGTACCGATTCCAGGTGACAGAGCGCAGTCTGGTGTGAAGCTGCGGTTTCCTGCGGTTGATGGGAGGCCTTGCATTTTGCTGTTCCTACGATATTGTGGCTGTCCTTGTACGTAACACTTGTCAGATTCGTCATTCACCACTGACCAACTACAGTCACAGAGAAGCTGTTTCTTCACCTGCGATCGCTAGCGAACCGACACACCTCGATACATTTTGTCGTCGTATCACACTGCACGCAAGCCGCCACTGACGAGTGGCTGAAGAAACTGGGCGGACCGTGGATGGTTGATATCCTTGTAGATCCACAAAGGGAGCTATATGCGCTGTGGGGGTTAGGTATTTCGAACTGGGGCCACCTGTTGAACCCCAGGAACGGATACAACCAGTATATGCTTGGTAAAAAGGAAGGTGTCTGGGGGCAACAAGTTGGAGAGGGGGGTTGTAGATGGCAAACAGGGGGTGCGTACGCTGTCGACGGACGAGGCATCGTCAAATGGTCTCACCCCATGCAGAGTGTAGATGATCCGATACCTTTGGAAGAAGGCATCAAAGAGCTTGGTTTCAACCGTTAAGAAAGATACCCAATATCAAAGCATTTGGAACTTGAAATCTGCCAAGTCGTGCATGTATGATGGCTATAGAAATTATTTGATTATCTAGTCATGATAGATTCAAAGTAGTCGTCCGCGTACTTCTGTCATTGAAGCATGGAGTTGGCTTCGCCCTACCGAGTTTTCTTCGCCGACACCTCTTCCGTCGGGACGAACCTTTTCCTGACAGCCTTCACCATCTGACTGAACCAATAGACATTCAAAAAACTCAATGCCGTGTTTCCAACCAGGTAGATTGCCACCAACCACATCGGCAGCTCGGTTATCTCGCAGCTGACGGGACCACCGTATGCCTTCCCACTCGCATTACGTCCGCACATGTCATCATCCAGGATAAGACTCGTCAATTGAGACGCCGGTGTCGTCAGCGCCTTGTAGATATCCGAGTAGATCATGATTGACTGGTATGTTCCCCAGACAACACGGCAAGCGAAGAATGTCAAGAGCAGCGCGATGCCGTTGTACAATTGGAGTTTCGATCCAGTGAGACCCAACTTGTCGCAAAACCAATGGATGTTCAAGAAAGGTGTCGATAACTCGTACAGGATGAATGACAGTCCGTAGTAGTTCCCAAACGGTTTCTGCAGCTGTATTAGCACGCTTCGAGCCAGCAGAATCATAATACGCACGAAACCAATGCAGGTTATGGCCAGGGCCCCAATAGCATGCACCAAGGCGCCCATGCCACAGATGTTGAAATGCTGTAGACAGACTTGGAGATCCCACAGGAAATAGCCAGCAGCGAAGCCCTGGACCATGCCGCTAGCTGGTGTATAACCCCACAGCCTGCCTTTCCAGTCCATCTCTTTTCTCTCTGGGTCCGAGAAGATTACATACAGAGCAGCACCGTTAATGAATAGCGCTTGAATCATGGAGACCCAGTGGATGTCCCAATTCAAACGGGTGCGCCTGTTGAAGCCTGCGTACGCCTTTGGGCACACAAGTTTGGAGATTGCTGGTGACAGGACGTGCAGAATGAAGTGATACGCAAGAAATCCTATCAAGACTTCATGGACATGGTAAGGCATGGTCTTCAGGTCCAGCCGCTCGGCCAGAGGCTGGCTGAGCTGGACCAGCATTGATGGTGGGGGTATTGGGTCTCGCATGGCGCGGATAGTCGAAGGTAAGAAGGCAGACATGACGAAAATAAAGCTCAAGGCAACGGCTGGAATGGGGGGAACGCTAGCAAGAGCGGTAACTCCATGTTTAATAGATTTCTACACGCGCTCAAGGGGCAGCTTCACCGGCCGCAAGTATTCCTCGTGAGTAGCAGAAGGCCGCGCGGAAACGCTCGATGCCGCAGTCGCGCCTGATCCATGAGACGGATGGTGTCCAGGGAGGGGTTAGAGGGGCTTGAAGATCGCGAACGTGCTGCATGTGCTCAGGAACAAGGGTCCATTCGGCAAGTGGCATGCACGGAGGCGGCATCATTCACCGGACCGAGCTTGTTCATCCACCACGCTTTGACTACTCCATCACGTCGCGACTTGCTACTTCAACAGTCATCGTCAAGGTCTTCGCTACATCTCGCAAAGCGCTGTGTAGGTCCATCCGCGCCCTCGAGATGGCGGCATTCAAGGGCGAGCCCTTTCGAGAGACTAACGAAGGCTATCTCAAACAGCGGCCCTGACCACACTTCTGGAAGAACATCACGTCCTGAAACCAGCGACTGAAAGCTTCTTTCACCTCACCACGGCCTACAAGAGCCAATCCCGCCGTCACCAGTCACGCGTTGCCGCCCAGCTCACCGCCCGGGCGCCGACCTTCTGCCGTGGCTTTCTGCCGTTGTTGATAGCAACGCGCTCGAACTTTTAGAGCTGTCTTTCACCACAACAACACTCGCCACTAACACTGCACACCGTGCGCGTGTAGCCTTGGGGGGTGGCATTGTTTTGGAGGTTCGAGCTTCTGGCTTGTCTTACAGACACTACACTCTCGAAGCTTCAATCTCAAAGCTTTCTTCTACTCCACGGCCAGCTAGCAGCCAGCCGAACAGTCAGCCAGCAGTCAGCCAAACAGTTAGCCAGCAGCCAGCCAGACATTCAGCTAACGGCATCCCAATCATGACTAACCAAATCGTTGATAACTCTCTCACCGAGGCTGATATCACCACCTCAACAACTGATCTGAATGTACACACTGACATCGTTGATAAGAAGCGCAAAAATGGACAAGGCTCAGAGGTAAGTCACATACACACCCGCGCACAGTAGCCGAACTCTCTGACACGTACAACAGGCGAATAAGAAGCCCAAGGTCCAGGAGAACAGGGCTATCTATGTCACCAACTTGCCTCGCGACACGAACGAGCACGAGATCGAGACCCAGTTCAAGAAGTACGGCATTATTGATCAAGGTGCAGATGGTAACAGCCGCATCAAGATGTACAAGGACGACGAGGGCAACTTTAATGGAGAATGCCTGATCGTGTACTTCAAGAAGGAGTCTGTCGACCTCGCGATTGACATGATGGATAACTACTACTTCAGAATCGAGGACCAGTCACAGGGTATGATCCGCGTCAAGGAGGCGGATTTCGCGTACAAGAAGCACAAGGACAGTGACACCATCAAGTCGAAGCTGACCCGCAAGGACAAGAAGGCCTCGGAGCGCAACCGGGCAGAGCTCAACCGGTATGTCCCATATTCGCAGGAGTGCACACAGCACGTTCACTAACAAGATCCAGCAAACTCGCCGAATGGTCTGACAACGAAGAAGAAGTCGCCGAGGCATTTGCCCCCAAGAAGAACAAGTGGGCCAAGGTCTGTGTCCTCCGCTACGTGTTCACTTTTGCCGACCTGGAAGAGGACGCAAGCGCTCTTATCGATATCAAGGACGATATGCGCGAGGAGGCCGAAAAGTTTGGAGACGTCACCAACGTCACGCTGTTTGACCAGGAGGAAGACGGCATCGTCGCGATCAAGTTTAAGGAATTTGATAGCGCCGAGAACTTCATGAATGCGAATCAAGGTAGGATGTTTGCCGGAAAGAAGCTGGAGATTACGCTGGCAGAAGCGAAGCCTAGGTACAAGAAGAGTACTGCCGATGAGGTTGACAGCGACGAAGAGGAGCGCAATCTTGACAAACTCACCAGACAAAAGTAGGCGGGCACGAGCATGATCATCGTGCGGGCATGTCAAGCACAACAGACACACGTGGGAACAGAGGGGCGCAATCTTTAATCAGCTTCGGCTTGCTATGAATTGCTGAGCGAGTCGAAAAGCGTCGCGAGATGGATTTTTTGTCACGGAAACAAGATCTTCAAAGGCAAGGCCACGGGCGCCGGGATGGCACCAATGAAGATTCTTGCTCTATGCGAACTTCACTACTAAGAAAGACACTGTAGATTGAGATGATACTCGATTTGATAACTACTTTTGTCTCCATTAAACATTCCATCTCAGTATTGTGGTTGAGAAAATTGGCAATGTACAAGAAAATGCCTTTTAGTCAGGCCTGCTGTGCAGAAGAAAAGAGCTAAAAGAGCTCAGTGGTATCGAATGCCAATGACCCAGAACGCCAGTATACACAAACATAATCTATCGAAACGTCGTGCCAAGGTGCCACGGTCCAGTGCTGTCAGTCAGACATACACCCGTGTGTCACGTCGCTCAAAGCAGCAGTGCAGCTGCGACGGCAACAATGGCACCGGCAGCACCACCAACGAGCTTGGGCGCGGCGTCTGTGAACTCGACAGGTGGCGAGCTGGTGGTTGAGCTGGGCGAGACAGGGATGGCAGTTGTGGGCGATCCGGTGCCAGTAGGCGCAGGGGGAACGATGGTGCTGTTGTAACCACCGCTGCCTGTGGGCAGAGCATAGCCGGACGAGGCACCCGTGCTCAGGTTGATGCTAGAGGTAGGGTAGCCATCGTCCTCGCTACCAGGCGAAACCTGGGTGAAGTTGGCGCAAGCAATGCGAGTCTTGTTGGACAAGTGAACGACAACGGAGAGGTTGCCAAAATAAGCGACGCTATCCGGGCGAGTAGACGAGTAGAGGTCGACGTATCTACAGTAGTTGTTAGCGTTTGGCTTGTGTAGCTTTGCAAGGATAACTTACTCCTGCGACCACTCCTGTGCAGTGAAGTTGCCGAACTTGCCGCTCAAGTCACCAGTCTGGCAGGTCTCAGGCTTGCTGGCATCGCAGATGGGAACCTCGCCACGCTTGTAGGGGTCAAGGTGTGCGCCAGTGCCGGTGCAGTTGCCGTCAGAAGGAACAGGCTTTTCGTGAAGGTGGTACATGAAGGGACCACCTTCGGCAGGAAGTCCAGAGACGGAGATGGAGAATTTGACGCCGTTGCCATCCTCAGCAGAGACTGCGGCGAATGATCCACGAACGGTGTACTTCTCCTGCTCTGGTAGGGTGGCAATGTAGGAAGCACCGGCGGGGTTGGCGCTGACTACAGGAGCAGGGACAACGGCGGGAGTCTGAGCGACGACAGCCGAAGCCGCAGCGATGAGCGAGAGGAACTGGGTGCGCATGTTGAGAGCGAGTGCTGTGTAATGTGTGCAGAACGAGGTACTGCGGAGTAGTTTAGCGAATGTGTGGAAGAAGGTTGCGACTGAGCGAGCGTGGATAGAGGGAAACAAAATATAAAAACGGGGCGTTGAAGCGTTGAAATAGACAAAGCCAAAGGCCGCTAAATGGAGTGCAAGTGAAGGGGGGAGGGGCGGTTCTTACCTGTTCTATTGATTATGACGAAGTCGATCAGATGTGAAAGGCAAAGCGCAACCACGATTAGACAAACTGCAGGAATGCTTCGCGAATGCAAGCGGGGGCAGATGGTATTACTGTGTACTGAAGGCAGAGTGAGCACGCATCCAGAAGCGGGTGCGGCCCTGGCTATATAGATACATTGCGGGCGCAGTCATCCGCGAACGAAGCGAAGAGGCTGGAGCTACACAGCTGGAGCTCTGCCACCAGGCCGTGCCGCTCTTCCTGAACAAACCTTACCGCAGGGTGCCACAAAGTCCGAACAGACTACTTTCTCCTGGTGAATCACTTGTTCAGGCCCGAGCCTCCCATTGGGCGCGCAATGGGAAAGATCGCAATTCAAACCGCCAACGCCAATTCCCTGGATTTGAGGGACGGGGTTGTTGCACGTCGTTCGGCGCCCGAATGTAAGCCTGGCGCGCACGGTTGCAGGGTCGTTGTGAAACGCCCAGACATGTTGGCGGCTGGCGTCCAATCAGCTCCGGTGAGCCGCAGGAACGCAACCGGGGCGTGGCCAATCGAGAGACCAGGGCACACAACCACCTGAGGTGTGCAGGTAACGGGCGCAGAGGAGGCTGGCAAGCGGTGGGCCACGAGCTGCTGATGCTGCTGTGCTTTCCTCGCCACATGGCTGCAGCTGCTGCACCGCGCAGCACAGCACTTTGCGGGGACGTTCACGACACCCTATCGTTCTTCCAAGCGCCGTGTTGGTGCTGTAGACTTCTGTAAACATCGGACCCCCACAGCCAGGTGCTAAGCTTCGGCTAAAGTGGCTTCCAAAAATACTCAGGCGGCCCGCGGAGCTTTTGGTCCATGGCGCTCCAGTGTTTCTCTAGGACAAAGACAAAACGCAGACAGCTGACAGCAAACAAACCAACGTGTCAATGCCAATGCCAGAACCGTCGCTGTTTCGGCTGAAAGACGCAAATAGACAGTACCTTTATCCTCGGGCTCAACAAAGTCCGCTTCGCGGCTGCCGGCACCCGTGTGATGCTCATGGCCCAGTGGAGGCACGGGTAGACTGAAATGAGAGTGGAAGAAAAGAGTAAGACAGACGAAATTGAACTGACATTGAAATCGTCATTGAAACAGGGGATGCGCGTCGACGTGATGCAAAGCCAATTTACCTACAGTTGTGCCACCGAGAGAGGCAGGAAACCACGCGTAGCATATCTTGGCTGAAGGTCCATCACAATATCGCGATGCTCGGGACGCATTGCCGGACGGCCCAGAAAAGCGCGTTTGACTATCTTCACATTAACGAGGCTCATTGCGCACTTTGTAGCTTACCCTCGCCCTGCACCAGCCCACAATTGCTGCAACACCAGCGTCTACCAAGTCCTGACCCACTGCTTGGACGTCCTTGTACGCCTCAGGTGCCTCTTCGAATACCAAGTCTTTCTCGTCGCAGATCACCCAAGTTCCTTCGGCTTCTCCGGCTCTTGGTTGCAAGATGTTCTGTCCTCTGTATTTTTGCGACAACAAAGAGAGCGCTTTCCCTCGAGACATGCTACGCCCGGCGCCGTGTGCTAGTGACATGGCGTTTTTGAGCCCCCATGATGTTTCTTCCGAAAACGAAGGCTGGAGAATGAGTGTCGGCGTCCCTCGAGATCCTGGCAGCGGCAGAAGCGGGTGTAGCAGCTGTGTCTCTGGGTCATGGGTAGGGGCAGTGCCTTTGCGGTAGACATAGACATGTTCTCGGACGCATCTAGTACCCTCAAATGCCAGGCCGTCTGCGTGATCAATCAACCTGGATGTGGACGACCCTGGTGCTGACGGCGGCCACGTCATCCGCTCGACATTGTTGTGCCAAATGTCAACAATCTTTCGAGTCCGCAAGGCTTGTCTGCTTTCTCGAAAACTTTCGGGATCTAGTTCAGGCAAGCTGTCGGCGCTTGAAGTTCCTAGCTGCCATGCTTCGTTACCAGGTTCAAGGCAAGCCAAAAAGCGCAGAGCAATCAGCTCTCTATTGGCCTTGGCCCACCGACATGCTTTGTCATGCTCTTTGAGATACTCAGTTGCCTCCGAGCTCCCCTCTCAAGCTGACGTGTGACTCGGCCGTGAACTTTTTAAGCACACTACCTCCATAGCCGCGTGAACCCGAATGGACCAGTACTACGACGTCGTCCTGACGGAGACCAAGGGGAAGAGTGTTAGCAGACTCTTCAACCACCTGAATCTCTGCAAAGTAGTTGCCTGCGCCGATGGTACCTATTGATGTATCCCACTGTTCGCCTGCAGAGCAGCTACCTTCCTTGTCCTGCACCCATAATTCTCTGTGTTTCTGAGTACTCCACGGTCCTTCAAGACCACGCAGCTTCTCAGCAATTCTCTTGCCTTTATCGCCGTCGACTTGACTTCGAGCCAAGGTGAGCTTGAACCATGCCATACCACATCCTATATCCCCGCCAATGAGCGGCGGATGAATCCATCTCTTCGAGGCAAAAACTGCACCGATGGGGAACTTGGTGCCTGGGTGCAGATCAGGTTGGCCTACTGCGTGGACGATCTCAGGAAGCGTACGAGCTGTGGTAGTGAGTTGTGTTATGGCAAGCGTCTCGACTGGAGCATTGCAAGCGTCTCGACTGGAGCATTACTTGCGAGGACTTCGACGGGACAGTTGGGGTTAACATTCTCTGGTCGATGTTAGTAGGTAGGTATAGTCCAAGGATTGTGTAGCACATGGGGTCTAATGTGCTCAAACTTGCTCATGGAAATACACTTACCGTGCACGATCGCTCCTTTCCCAGCACCCACATAATCCTCTCCGCAGGAAACAAGCAACACGGCGTCATTTCTCATGTAGTTCAACCATTCTTCATTCGCGACGAGCTCTAGTCCGGAGTGCTTGATAAATACTCGCAAGGGCTTCCTCAGCTTCAATTTCGACTGCGCTGTCTTGAACACCAACGACTTTAGGGAACTTGCAGCCGCCGAACTTTCGACAACAGATTCAGAAATCAACAGTGGGGCCTTCTGCGATTGGTTCGCGTTATTCGCAATCGTGACGCGTATTGCCATTTCGTGCAGTATCGCTGCAAGCAGCAATATCTATGAGAGGTTGTGATATCCTGTAAGCTGGGCACGAAGTAGAAGTGAATGACCAGCTAAATCTGGTTGACCGGATTTCAAACTGGATCTTGTTTCGAGGCAGTGAATACCGTAGGCGGCATTTGTATAGCTTGGAGAATTGGTCGAGGTTACTAGCGCATTTCGACTCATCTTTACATATTCACATTCAGCTTCGTTCTGTCACTGCAGTGTTGAACGCAACTTGCGCGCACGCAATCATTTCTTATTTAGAATACTCTTCGTGCTTTAAAGCACAAAAAATATACTGTACTCAACAACACCTCTAGTAGCATGCTTTGCCGCGCACAGTTCTTCCATTAGGAAGTTAATCGTGCTACATCAGATTGCATCGAGCCGTAGCTAATTAACACAGCCCCATCTACAGCTGAAATCAGCACATGCCACGTTCCCCCGGGGCCAGGCCAGACTGCCAAATTTTGCAATATCTGCGCAATAAATAGATACCGAGATGTCAAGATGAGGAGTTGAAAAGGGCTTCGAAAGCAGTTTCATCACGATATCTTCTTCTGAATCTGTTGGGCTGCCTTCCTCGACAATAAAAATTTTGCTGCTCGTGTTTGATGTATGGGCAGAACAGATACTCTGCACGTCGATTGGTAGATTTCACGGCTTTCCAGAACAGCATAAGCCAAGGGTGCTTGCTCATATATACCGGTCTTATCGCATTGCCATGGCGAGCTGTTGTCGATTTCGTTCTTCGATAAATACATGAAATTGCTTGCGTTGCTTGAGTTCTTTCTTTGTCCAGATCCTCTAGTTCGGCTTCCTTACAGGGTCACGCCCGGGCAAAACGTATCGCCAGCGGTCATCATCCTGTTCGTCGATCGGTACGGGGTTTTGCTGTTCACTGATGGTAGGTTGAGTTGACATTGTAGTTTCGGAACTGGTCAGAGATTTCGTCAGCCCTTAGTGGCTCCCCTGTAATGGGCGATTTCTCAGGAGATGTTTCATACGTTTCGTAATAGGTCGGCAATTCGAAATCGGTAGCTGCATGGTCGAGAATGTTGGGGTTAACACCAGGTATCGGCGTGGCTACGTTTCCTAGGCCAGAGTCTGTCTGAACAGCAGGTAGTTGCCCAGTACCCTGTGAAGCACGTGGAAGTTGGTCATTGACTTCCACCATCTTATCGCCCTCGACCTTTACTTCTCGATCGCGGAGTCGACGCATAAGCTCAAGAAACTGCGAGTTCTGAAACTTCTCGCTCGTGTTGTCCGCAACTCTTTCCAGAAGACGCCCAGCAGTCGCTGCCATCTCATCATCATCGTTCATCTTTGGCTGCTCCTCCTGCTGCTTAGGCTCTTGTTCGACCAGCTCATTCTGTGGTGTCTTCATATACCCAGCCTCATCCAGCTCCTGCCATATTCGCTCTTGACTCATAGGCACTCGAGCACCCAGTGGGTATTGTGACATAATTCTCTGGTTGATGGCGGCAATCAGGCTGTCTGCGCGTATCTTTACCTCCTGTGGAGCTCCACGGTCTACAATGCGCTGTAGTGAGTCGACGATCCACCGGGCTTCGTTCGCATCTTGTACTAGGTCGCCATTCTTCTCGAGAGTGCCCATACTATCCAAATACGAGACAGCTTCTTCGGTGCGGCCGAGGCCCATCTCGCTCCAGACTTGGATAGCCGAGTAAACAGCTGCATCTGTGTTAGAATACATGACATCGCTCTATGATACTACACACCTGGCCGTGTCTCCCGTATCCGTATAAGAAGAGGATCCTCACTTGGCCGGTCCACATCCATCACCTCAGGGTTCATTGCGCTAAAGTGCGCGTTCTGCTGTTCTGCTTCTGCCTCGTCGAGTGCATCTTGTTGCGCCTGCGCAAAAGCCTGCTCGAAAGCGGCTTCGTCGAATACTGGCTCTTGCACTGCCTGCTTCCCCTGTGCTATTTGGGACATCTGTGCGCTCGGTTGAAATGGTGGCGACTGCATGTACGAAGGACCTGCATATCCGCTCATGCCGTAATTCGACATGCCCCCAAACGTAGTCTGCTGTTGTGTCTGTGCCGGTGCGACTACAGTCTGTTGCCTCATAAAATCCTGATGCCATGCTGATGCCGCGTTCGCTGGCTGGGGGCGCTGTTGTTGGAAAGCTGGCGCAGGTTGGTTCGTGATATTGAGTCGCTGGAAGTCCGAGGCCCAATCAGGTGCTTGCGGTGCCTGTGTGAATTGCGGAGGAGGTGTTGCGAACTGCGGCGCAAAATGCTGGAAGTCTGGCTGGGGCGGGCCTGCGTGACCTTGCTGGAAGGCATCGAACTCAGAATCTAGTGCTACATTCGGTGCGTGCGGCGACCTGAATCCCTGATTGCTGTGAGCTCATATGGCCTTCTGTGCGAAAGCCTATCTAACCTGTGCTGGAGAATGACGACCGACCAGGCGGTCTTGTTGCAAGGTCCGATCAACAGAGGTATGCTTCTGGAAGTTCTGCAAAGCATTTGACGGCCCGCAGAGTGCGTCTGCCATATCTGTGAAAGAAGAAAAAGGGTATCACCGCAAGAAAGCAAAACACAACGAAGTTGAGAGAAGACGATTGCAGTGCGGCGCAAATGCGTCAGGACGTCCCGCGATATCAGAAGCCGAGGCTTGTTCGAAAGGCAGCGGGCCGAACTGCCATGTGCAGCCCTAAACACGTGCCTCGCGGGTCCCCTTCAGCCTTTGAACTTATACAATCAGGCTAAGTCATGAGAACATCATGCAAGGGTCTACCCAAGCTGCTGAAGTTGCAACTGCGCTCCTAGCATCCAGCTGATTGCTTCGTCAGCGGGTGGCGGATGACAGCACTGTTTGTTACACACGACCGGTGAGCAGCGGAGAAGATTGTTCAGATGAGACCCAGACACACACACACACACACACACACACACACACACACGAGGAGACAAACTGATTAGAAATCAACATGTGATACCTGTATATTGTAAGGACGCCAGTTTCATCAGCGCTCACCGCCACCGAAGATACGGTAGAAGGACTATAGACTCTGTCTGAAGCTGATTTAAAAGACTTTGAGGGTGTGGAGAATGGTATACGCATTACAATGGCAGGAAAACAAGGCTTCAACTCCAATAACAAGTCATCATCGTAAGCTCCTCTATCTGCTGAAGAGCATGTCACCAAGCGTCACGTTCCTAGCTGGGCGAGAAACGTCGCTGCGTGACCTTGACCTCGACTTCCTGCGTACAAAGGCATACTCCTTCTTACCGCGACGGTCACGGCCATCAGCCTCGATGAACAGGCGGTCGCCATGGTTCGAGCGGAGTCGTCGTGTGTGCTCGAAAAGGATATCTGTCTCCTTCTGGCTCATCTCGCGAAGCACGATAATGTAGTTGGGGTCCTGTAATCATTAGCAAAAGTTCTGCAGACAAGGGTCGGGCTACTTACGTTATCATATTCATAGGGGATATCGTAGTAGTGCAAAGTTTCGATATCGAGGTATTCCCGTCGGATCTTTGCATATGTAGGTTGGGGCGCGATGCGCAGTGGGTGGTGTGGCGTCATTCCAACTTGCTGCTCCAGCTTCTTCTGCTGCTCAGGATGCACCATGGCCTGGATTTGATTCTCTTGAAATCCAAACTGTGCCAGTCGTTTGCGCATCGTCTCCTCAAGTTCCTTCTCCTCCTTGTCGCGTTTGGCTTTCTCAGCGGCCTTCTTCTCCTCCTGTTTGCGCATAAAGGCTTCGTACTCCTCCTTGTCTTTCTTTTCTTGAGCCTTCTTCTCGAGCTCGATCTTAAGAAGCAACTCCTCACGCTGCTGCTTCTCTTTAGCAGCATCAAGAACCTTCTGTCGCTCGTACTCAAAGACAATGCGTTCGCGTTCAGCTTTTGCCTCTGCCTCTTCCTTGGCCTTTCTCTTGTTGTATGCATCGACCGCAGCCTGCTCAGCCGCCTTTGCCTCGCGCTCTTGCTTCTCGCGCTTGGCTTGAGCTTCTGCAACAATTCTCTTTGCCTCTTTCTCCCTGTCTTCAGCTTCTTGCTCGCGCTTGCGGGCCTCTTTCTCAAACTGTGCCTTCTGCTCTTCAATGAGGCGTTTACGTTTCGCTTCTTCTTCCCTGTGCTCTCTATCTGCCTCCGCTAGGATCCGCTCGCGCTCTTCTTTCCTCTTGCGCTGCTCTGCTTCTGCCTTGGCTTTGCTGTCTGCAAGGATCCGGTCCTTCTTCTCGGCTTCATCACGCAGCTTGAGCTCACGCTGTCGCTCCTCTCTCTCGCGTTTGAGCTCCCAATCCATACGAAGTCTCTCTTCCTGGCGCTTGATGCGCTCCTCCTCATCTTCTCGCTCTTGTCTGTCTTTGATGTACTTGAGTTCAAGCTTTCTCTTCATGATTTCTTCCCGTCTCTCAGCTTCCTCATCGCGCCGCTCGGCCTCCAGCTTTGCCTCAGCCTCCCTCAACTTCTGCTCAGCCAAGGACAACTTCAACTTGTCTTCATATGCTCTGTCTGGAGAATGACCGTGGTGGTGATGGTACTCGCCTCGGGAACGCGATCGTGCCAGCCGCTCCCGTGTGATTTGCAATCTCAACTCTTCGACATCGTCTTCGAGCGACCATTCGCCTGGCATCCTTCGTGCCGTGCGGCCACGGCCGTCGGCGCTGGGCTCTCGACTCCTTTGATCGGTGGTAGTGCGTACATTGGGGCTGCTCTCATTGTCCATGCGTGTGGTGTTGTAGATCGTTACGTTCGGAGTGACTGCATGACCTTGAGATTTGGTGCGGTGAAGGCCGCTCGAGTAGTGGACTTCGGGAGTCAAATGTTCAGCGGTGCGGCGGCCGAAACTCTCACGGATATGCGGTCTTGGGACATGGCGGGCGCCCCCATAAATGTCCTTTCTGTACCACTCATCCTCCTCTGAATAGTCGTCGAAGTGGCGCGACATCTTTGTAGAAAGGACTCAGAGCCAGCGGTTGAGGGTTTGAGTGTCAAGAGCGAAGGAACGCTAGGTTTCTGCGTTAAATATGATCACGAGCAAACGATGCTCAAAGGTGTGGACTCTGGTGTCAGCTGCGATAGCGGGGCGGCGGTGATAGCTTGCTCGGGGCGGCACAAGCTGACTGACACAGCACACAAATGCAACAGAAAACAAGGTAACGTAAGTGAGTAGGATAATCTGGACGGAGAGCGGGCGCGTGAGAATTTGAATGAAATTAAGCAGCCGTCATTTTGGGGGCCAGAAGCACCACACTGCAAGACGATGCAGCTAGTCATCAGGCAGGCAGCTGCGTCTTGGGGCTGAAGCCGAGCACTTGTGCATCGGTCTGGTGTCCGCCCGGCTGCATCTGCAAGCAAGTGGATGATTGGACATGAATCCTTTGCTTCAAAATGCCAGCGGTCTAAGGCGTGTGCGACGTGTTTGTAGGTACACAACAATACACAGTCGCGCCCTCTTGCGCGCCTTGGTGGAGGGGTGTGACACTCTATGTTTGTCGCTAATGCCGGGCAGCAACACGCTTTTCCGAGAGGGGAGGTGGGGGCGGTTGGTAGAGACTTGGGCATGCTGTCAGCCTCGTCAATCAGATGTTTTCGAGCCGAAATATGATCCGTTAGTTGCCGTCGCACTGTCGCTGCCACTCATCGAGGCAAACCTCGCCTTTCCCTGAAGAGTGGCAGCGTGGGAGCGCTTCATGAAACACTGTCGCTCGTGTGTCGTTTAAGCATCGTGACCATTTGCCCATCTAGACAAGCTTTCATGTGCCTGGCAGAGCCCTCTCCAATGGGCGGAAGGCAGTGCAGCCCCACCTCCTGCAGCTGCGGACCAGCCACACCCATTCCCTTCGGCGCCTTGAGCAGTCAGAAGTCGCAATTTTCAAGGAATACGTCGCGGCAAATGTAAAGACGGAAAGAATGTTGCCGGGGGCGTGCGGGTGACCTTCTTGTCCAGCTAGACTTGGTGAACCATCAGTACGCAGTCTGTGACGCAGTGTGTGATAACATGCTGTGCCTTGACTGCAACTCTTAATGTGGTTAACGCTGACAACACTGAGCCTTGCTCAGCACGCCCATTTTCTTTACATTCGATCGACTACATTTTCTGTTCTATAGCAACTAGAATTCACCATGCTCAATCTTCTGACGGACGTCTATATATACTGGAGCACATGACCTTCGAAGCTGAGCTTAAAGCGCTGTGGCTTGCACACAGAAAACCTCGGACTGTAGCAACACCATTTCTGTACTGTACTATCTGCACAATGTGAGATATGAATCTCAGAGTTGAACCTGGGGCTGGTATAAAGTCACTCAACGACATCCATGGCTTTCCTCTGCATACCCTATGCCGACTCGTGTGTTGCGTCACGCTCAGCCGGTTTCTGGTATGTTGATTCTTGATCCGGAATGTGAGTAGATCGGTGCCCGAGCCGCGCGTATCCACAAGGTTTGGGTTCAACCGCAATTGCCATTGTGAAAGGAGTTGTCCGAGCTTTAAATGTTATCGAGGAGGAAGATTGCGGTGCATCTGTGGCCATTGATGTACTGAAAAGGGCATGGGTATTCGCAGATTCTGTACGCTACATGATCAATGCTGAATAGGTCTACTGGGCATTCTGCCTGAACTTGGGCATGCCCTCTTTCTTGCCCCACCCCCAGACCTTACCGTCAAGATCAGGGACCATAAAAACCCAGGCGATTGACACGATCCACGCCATGAAGGTATCTACTACAATGTTATTCCGTTGGCTGCTGCCCAACGAGCCCAGACGTAGTATGTTGATCAACCAGTTGGTTGTGGGCATGTAATCGCCATTCTCAAGCCCCTTCACGGCAGCAGTTGCAGCCTCAATCTCAGTCTGCCTCGGGTCGGACGATTCGAGGAGACGCGTAACAGCGTGCTTGGTCTTCTCCTCGTTCTCAAACCCAGCCGAGAGGATTGTGCCTGGCATTACAGCATGTATGCTGACATCGAAAGGTGCAGGCTCCTGGCCCGTGGTTGTTTTCGATCGACGTGCTCCATTGTACAGCAGGGCTTCTGAACGCAGACCATCTGCCAGTGAGCGCAGGGCAGCTTTTGCGGGCGCATATGGTGTATAGCCCGCCAGGCCCACTAAAGCCGCTCCAGAGGCTGTGATAATGAAGTGTCTCGTGCCCTGCGGTACAGTGTCCTTTCCTTGTGAGGAGTATGGCGTATCTGGGTACCACCATGCTTTCAAGGTCTTGTGGGCCAGATATGCTGCGGCGAAGTAGTTCAAGTCCATCTGCTTGCGGAGAGTCTCGGTACTGGTTTCGATATAGAGTCCGGGCGTAGAAGCTCCTGCAATCGCCCATACAATCTCAGGCATGACGCCGTTGTTCCAGGCCGTGGCTTCGCTAAGGATGCGTTCGTTCTCAGTCTCTGAGGTGACATCGGCGGAGATGTAGTGGAAACGTTGGCTTGAAGGGTTCTTCGCGTGCGAACGTGCGTAGTCTACTGCGGCTTCGAGGTTCTTCGCAGTCCGAGCAACAAGAATAAGGTTCGCGCCGCGGGTAGAGAGCAATCTGGCAACCTCTTTACCCATGCCTTGGGAGGAGCCTGTAAGGAGGACTGTCTAGATTGACGTATTAGTAGTGACCGGCTCTAAGCGGGCTAAATCTGTCTACCCTCCCCTCTACTGGGAACTGGTTTCCCTTCCAGGGCGCGAAACCCATTATGTCCAAACTGACTATCCCGACAAGCGCAAGGACAAATACAGTCGCGACGAGAAGCAACTGAGACATTGACGAGGCGTACTCTTGAAGTTCACACCTAAAGGACGAGGGGAATGAGGGTGCAGGAATAAGGATCCTGTAAGCACTACAGGTCGTCAACAAATGAACAATAAATCGTTGCAAGTACTCGGGTTTCGAGAGGCGCCTTGCCTGTTTTGGACTAATGCATCTTAGTGGAAGTGGGTCGTGCTTTCCCGCGGCCATAGGAAACTTTTTTTGGATTGCATATTGAACGCCGCCGAACCGGTACCGCACAACCCAACGACAGAAAATATGGCCAAGAAGAGAAAGGCTGGTGGTCGCGCGTACGGCGACCCGAAGGCAACCAAGAAGGATGACTCAAAACTCGCTATCAACTCGTGGGAAGATGTTGCCGACTCGGAAGATGAGTTCCTCTTAAACCGCGAAAAGGTTCTGCTTGATGAAGGGCCGGCCGCGAAGAGAATGAGAAAGTACCAGGAGGAGGGTGCGTATCATGTTTTTCATATCTTCAGGTACACGAGTTGACCACTTGTAGATAAGTTTCTTGAGAACTCAGAAGAAGAAATTCTCGGCGACAACCTTAGCGACAGCAACGACGACGACGACGACGACGACGAAGATGACGAAGAAGCCAGCGAAGCTGCCGAATCCGAAGGACAGGGGCCTGAAGATGAGGATGAGGAGATGGACGAGGCCTGGGGTGCTTCAAAGAAAGATTATTATAATGCAGATGCAATAGAAACCGAACAAGATGCTCTTGACGAAGAGAAGGAAGCACGCAGATTGCAGAAGAGGCAACTTCAAAGCATGTCAGAAGCAGCTTTCGGTTTCGACGAAGATGAATGGTTAGGTCAGGGCGAGGAAGAGGAGACGGAAGGTGGCGCAAGGGTCATGGAGGTGCTGCCACAACTGCAGATTACAGAGAGCATGCCGGAGGAGGAACGTCTGAAGATCATGAAGAAACGATACCCAGAGTTCGAGCACATTTCGAGAGAATATTTGCGCTTGCAACCGCTGCACGACGAACTCGCCGCCGCTGCCAACGCTGCCGAACGCCTAATCAAGTCACGCACCACGAAGTCCAGCAAGAACAATCAGACAACCCCGATCGCCGTCACAAAGTATCGAGCTTGCGCCGCTTACCTTGCCGCTATGGCTATGTATTTCGCCATCCTGGGCTCGACCGCAAATGAGGACGGCTCGTCAGCAATCGCGTTGGACCCAAAGGAACTGCACGAGCATCCGGTCATGGAGAGTTTGCTGAAGACCCAAAAGCTATGGACCAAAATAGAGAGTCTGCCGGTCGCCGATCCCATGGTTGAGACAGACGCAGACGAACCCTCGGTCATCGACGAGGCCAGCGCACTTTCAGGCGCAGAGCTTGAGCAGGCCCCCAAAAAGAAGGCGCAGAAGCAGAAGAAGACCAAGGTAGAGCGCGCGGCCGAGACAGCTCGCGCCGAGGCCAAAGCTCGTCGTGCTGAGAAACTGCTCCAGACCGAACAAGACCTTGGATTGTTGTCTGCACTTACAGACAAGGCTGCGCTCAAGAAGGCTTCGAAAAAGAAGAAGGCTCCAGAGGGCAAGATCAATCTACTCAACCCCGATGATTCGGATTTCGGCGAGGAGACTGACCTCACCGCACATGAGTTGGCAGAGAAGGCACGTAAGAAAAAGTCGTTACGCTTCTACACATCGCAGATTGCACAGAAGGCCAACAAACGCGATGCAGCCGGCAAGGATTATGGCGGTGATGCAGACGTGCCACATCGTGAGCGTCTTAAGGACAGGCAAGCTCGTCTGCAGGCGGAGGCTGAGAAGCGTGGTCAGCATGCCGACAAGGGCCCAGGTGTGGCTCTGGGTGAAGGTCCGGACAGCTCAGACGATGAAGCAGAGCCCTTCCGTCCAGAGGATAACGATTTTGAGGACGAGGATGGCTACTATGACATGGTTGCTGCGCGCAGCGATTCGAAGAAGCAAGCTAAGTCCGATCGGGCAGCTGCATACGCAGAGGCTGCCAAGCAAGGTGCTCAGGTCATTGAAGAAGAGATCGTCGGCGACGATGGACGCAGACAAATCAGCTACCAGATTGCAAAGAACAAAGGTCTCACACCGCATCGCAAGAAGAGCGTCAGGAACCCGCGTGTCAAGAAGAAGGAGAAGTACAAGGAGAAGCTCAAGAAGGAGAAGAGCATGCGGCCGGTGTTCGATAAGGCCAAGGCTGCATCTGGTCATGCGAACTACGGCGGTGAGCTTACAGGTATCAAGAAGGGCATGGTTAGGAGTCGAAAGTTGTAGTTTTGTTAACATAGAAGTTCATGTTGGAGAATATCATACCCCGAGCGGATGCCCTCACAGCTTTCCATTCACGTCCAAATGTGATCGACGGTCAAAACTGTGGCTTCTCAGCCATATCAGTCAACAACTAGTGCAGAGAACTTGTAATTATCTTGTAGTTAATCCGAGAACGAGACTACGTAGAGGTCGAGCGAGGTTCGGCCGGCCCCGTCGCACAGCCTCTCGAGACCCTTATGCCCCACCACCCCTCAATCAGCAGCGCCGATCCACCGGCCAGAAACGGGTGACGTCACCCTCAAATACCGTGTCCCGCATGACTGGAGCCTGCGATCTCGACCTTCCAAACACGCATTAACCAAGTAAATCACTCGCCTCTTACCAGGGTCCGTTATCTGCATATATACCCACACCTTTTCCCCCGCTGGAGCTCACACAAACACTCCGATTACATCTTCAAACTACGACCACAATTCTACAACGCACACTACTCCGCCGCTTCACCACATCACCACACATCAACATGCCTCTCGTAGTTCCTGGTCTGCAGTCCGCCGACGGCAAGGGCGCCGAGGAGTGGACCAGCAAATTGATGGGCAAGTCGCTGGGCGAGGCGCACAACGAGACCGTACGTCATCGTCCACAACCTGCGGCAGCCTGCCCGCTGTACCCATTCCCCTGCTGTTGCCAGACTTGCTGTTTCAGGGACACTTTCGCTGACCAGAGGCTAGACATTCGCGAAGCAGGATTTGCCAAAGGAGCACCGCGTTCTCAAGCCTGACAGCATGAGCACCATGGACTTCAAGCCTGATAGGCTGAACATCCACGTTGGCGAGGACGGAACAGTGCAGAATGTCCGCTATGGTTAAGCCTCGAGGGCTGGAAACTTCTGTTGCAATAGTGTTCCGACAGGGTCGCTTGGGTCATACATAATGAGTTATGAGGTTATGGAATGAATGCACTTGGTCGTGCTTCGGTGCGAACCAGTCATACTTTGGAACATGTTGCTGCCTGGGAGACAGTTTGCTGAACGTGAACCAGACATGAAACTGGCGCAAGAAGTTGATCTAATATACATGAATGCTCCAAATACTCCCAAACCCCAGACCAACAAAAGAGATATATACACAGGGTTTAAATAGCGATGTGAGCATCAGACAGCTCCACAGGTCAGCGTTGCGCTTACGACTCACATCAGAGACATCGAAGACGTTGCCACTCTAGGTGAGCTCAATCTGATATCTCCCTCTTGATTCAAAGTTGATCGAGAGAATGTTGCTGTTCCTTTCAAAGCCTCCTTCTCTTCCTGAGAGCCGCGCTGTCCTGCCCCACCAGCTCACTGGCAACATCCATAGCGCTTAACGAGTTCGACTCGCCCAGGGCTTCGATAAGCTTGCCCATTTTCAGCATCGTAGCATTTGTAGCCTCTGGATGCTCAAACGATAACAGTATGCTTGCGCGCATCGACAAGGCCGAGTACCATCGCCTTAGGACCATGTCTTTGCTCTTATGGCTTGCTGCACCGAGGGTGAGACCGATCCAGAGTAGCACGCCGGCCATGTCTTGCCAGCATTCTGACATGTTGGAGCTATCGAGGACTGCTTTCAGGTCCTTTAAGAGCGTATCTGATTCGTGTTGTGCTGAAGTCGCATTCTGGGGGAAGGTAACGCTGTCAAAGGGATAGCCTGTCGATGTGGAGAGTTTCGGACGTGAGATTGGCTGGCGTGGTACGGTGGGTGATGACAGAGAGGAACGCGATGAGTGCGACGTTGCGATAGAGGATACGGACGGACGAGACGCTGAAGATGAGAAGGACGGGTATGAAGTCCTGACCGAGGAGATAGATGAGCGGGCCTGGTCGAAGCCTGAGTTCGCCACCTCTTCAGGCGCAAGACTACTTGCGTACATACTTCCAACAGAGTCGTGCCGGGAAGTAAGGGGTGATACTGGCAAGGCTGTCGTATGGACCGACTCCGATGCAGGTGGAAAGTTGTAGAGAGGCCACGAGTGCCTCGGTGCTGTATTGGCGCTCTGGGAAAGCGCGCTGGATAGGGGTATCCCATTCATGATTGCAGTAGCTAGCAGAATGGCGACGATACGAATTGCTTCATATCTGTAATCATTGCGCGTTGCACCTTGAGACCGACTTATTGGTGGGTACTTTGTAAGGATGTCGTTATACAAATCAGGGAGCGTTCTAGAATTTTGTTGACGAGACCTTCTTGGATTCAAAAAGAGTTCGATCATTGCGTGAACATCTTCGATCAGATCCAGGGTCTGTTGCGAACAGAATCTTGACCTTCTGAGGGTTTCGAAACGGGTTTGTGGGCGATATATGGGCGATTCTGGAATAGTGGCGTTCAAGGGATATGGAGGGTACCTTGTTGAATGAGCGGTACTATATTCGAGGTAGACTAATTCAGGCTTGCTCTCCGATAGTATTGCCGCCTCGAGCATTGTCCAAGAGATTGTAGATGCAAGGTATCCATTGAGACCCAACTGACTCAAGCCACCACGCTGCTCAAACATTGCCCGGATGCCTGAAGCGTGAAATTTTAGTGCGATTTCGCGCCTTCCGATCACCTCGGAGACAATGAGCTGGACCAGTGCAGTGATGTTAAGATCGTCGACCTGCTTATTCGGATGCAGGATGTTTCGATCGATAAGATGCATAACTTCCTGGCGAAGGGCAAGAGTTTCAGGACTTTCTGTGTTTCGCTCGAGAATGGAATCCAAGTGCGCGGAGGCGCAGACTAAGGTGCTCAGATAGGTATGCGGCGCGCTGAGAACGGTGGGTATCCACTTCTGGCCCATGGCGTATGTGCCGAAGAATCTTGCACACAGGAACTTCATTCGTTCAACAGACACAACTTTGTAGCTGGACTGGAACATCGTTCTGAAGGGATCGATGTTTTGACCCAGTGACACAAATAGTGGTGGCTGGGCCCGATCATAAGGTAATCGGTCCCCATGGTCGTGTGTTCTTGAAGGGACTACAATAGGCGATGGTTCGAGGACAAGCATTGAGGCAGCCTGACTCTCTGAACTTGGGGTAGACTCAACAGGACACGATACTGTCGACATTGGTCCAGATCTTTGCATCCTTTCCACTATGCCCTCAACGTCCTCCTGACTTGCAGCTGTTGACATGAGCAAACCTCGGCTTTCATTGACTGGACTCTTTGTTCTCTTGGTATCCTTGTTGGCCAGGAACGATCTCATCGCCCCCACACGCACAGTCCGCATGTTCTTCTTTGATTTCATCTCTTGAGGGTTATTGCCCACAACCCAGGATAGAATTGGGGTTCCATTGTCGTTCCTGGTTGTTGACGTTGTGGCGGCATTGGTTGTTGCTACGCGAGGGCTGATCGATCTGCGCTGTCGAGGAGCTACAGAAGGCTGGTGTCAGTAGGCTAACGACAACAAAGGAGTAGTAGTTGAATGTCGCAGAGGTCGCGGATCTGATACGGAAGCACATTGGAAGTCGAACAGGTGGGGTTGTTGTATTCCCGAGCCACCAATTCAGTTGCGATCCAGGCGCTCTAAACAATGAACTCGTAGAAGTTGTGAGATTGGCATACGCACCGTTTGAACTTGGATTCATGTTGGAATTATGCTCCAAACGGGGCGCCATGTTCCAAGAGAAGCTCGAATCAGGCACGATGGACAAGGGCGAAAGGTAGGTGGATGAGGCGTGCGGCTGTTGATCTGTGTAGAAGAGGGGTACTCCCGTAGCCGCCATATCTAAGGGTCAAGATTCAATGTGATAGTGACGACGACACCGTACCCTTATGCAAGGCTTGTCGCATGGGCTCGTTTACAGTATGGATCGGCAAATTGACTACATAGGGCTGAGGAAGTGGGTCGTAAGTTATATGTCTTCGCATTTGCGAGTTGCACGGGTCTTCTAGAAGATCCATTCCACCATCTTCGTTCCACAAGCGGACGCCAGCATGGCTCATGCGTCATGCAGCACTTAGTGAAATGCGCAGCACCCAAGAGTACGGTGAAAGGGTGTCGTAAAGACAAATGGGCGGATCGAAGATTGAGGCAGTGTTGCTAGACGAGGCATGAGTGGCATGGCAGCACCAGGGGTCCCAGAGTCTGCTGCCATGGACCAAACCACAGGATGGGCTATCAGCCGACGTGCAGGCGCCAGCAGCGCAGCCAAGCGTCGTTAGTGATGCTCTGAAAAGGGACATAGCGCGAACCCATGGTCCCAGGTTCGCTCAGGAAGGTGGAGACACTGTGTCACCGCCATTGAAAGAGAGGCAGCAAGAGGCAGAGGCCGGTGCGTAGACACACTGAGACAGATACGATCATACAAATTTGTTTCTAGAATTGGGATAAGAGATACAACGCCGTTATTGTGATGTCAATAGGCATCGTTTGCAGCAATGCCAGTACTCCATAGGCCTGGCTCCACAGATCACGTGCGATGCTGACACCTCTTTGGCCAGGAATCTCACCGCCGGCCGAACTATCCACATCGCCAGCTTAGCCTGTCAGGTCACCTCCGCTACCTTGTCAGCCAATTAGACGGAACTGGGGTCGTACACTGCGGCGGTGATAAATGGTCAGTGTGGGCACTGTGGGGCTTGCTGCACAGCTGTGTTGGCTTCATCGCTACACCACACCGTCTGCGTACGCCAGCCTGGGACCAGGCTCCCCAGGCAACCTTATGGTCGTTGGCACAAGCGCCGAAGGAGGCGCGTTATGCCACACATCATGGCCCAGATGTCGCATGGCGTATCTGGTTGTCAAGCCTTCACATGTCACTAGAGCGATACGACTTCAGACCTCTTGGTTCCCGCGTGGTTTGGTCTTTGTTGAGCGAAGTTACTCTCTAGTCGACACGCGAAAGTGTGAATAATCGCACTTTTGCGACACTCGCTTCACCCTGCACACTGGCCGACTATAGAAGGTCTTTACACATGACCCTCAAGGATACGCGAATATTTGTGATCAGATGTGGTTGCACTTGTGTACCAAGAGTTTATTGACGTCTAAGCGGGCTCCCCAAGCCGACGCCGAAGTAATCCGTCGGTTCTTGTGCAGTAGTATTCCTGCGACCTGCAGCTCGTCCACCAGGACTGATACTGCGACTGCTTCCTGCCGAGCTTCTGCTCCCACTGGATCCGTCACGATCTGGGCGATAGCCATTTGTGCCGGCGCGACCTCTGGAAGGGATATTGAGACGCGTCGTTTCGAACGTAAAGTGAGACTCCCCGTAACCTGGTTCTGCTGACGGTGTCTTCAGCTCAACGAGCTCAAGGGTCCGTTGCAGGGTGGCACCCGATTCATCCAGGGCCATGAGGAAGCGTGCGAGCTCCTTGCACAGCTCCCAATCTTGGTCTTGCTTTGCGCGCTGCAGTAAGCGAACGACCTGGTCGCCTGTGGGTCGCAGCTCCTCGAAGGTATGAAGCACGAGTAAATAGCCTCCAGCAGTCTTCAAATTACCTTTCTGAAGCGACTCTTCAAACAACACTTCTGGTGATGGTAGATTCGCAAAGAGCGTTCGCCAGGATCTGACTTCTGTCTTTCGCGTACACTGTACAACAATATCAAGGTACTGTGGGAACGAACTCAGGAATGACAGTACACTTGGTAGTAGTGCCTGCTCTGGTGGTGGTTGAGTGTCGACTTCTTCGTCCAGGACCTCATGCAGCAGGATCTCAAGAGCATGTGGGAAATACAGCAAATGCTGGTAGTGGTGGCTGAGGTGCAGTGCTGCAGGGTGGTTGTATTGCGCTAAATGATATCGTAGCGTTGCGGGAAGGAAAAGATGGGTCTGCAATGTGTGTCAGCATATAGTCCAAACGGGCACTTGGGAATTTCTATCACGCCAACATACCCTCGTGCCGAATCGTAGATAGGCAAAGCTAGTATCCCTACGCTGAACCAATTCTGACTCAACACCAAAGATGATTGCTTTGTTAAGCAACGCAGACAAAGGATAGAAGTCAACAGGAATTTGGACAGGTGCAGGCAGGTCTCTTCCGAGTTCCGGAGACGCAGATGTCAGTACGTCCTGCATGTCAATCCACACCTTCATGTCCTGACCATCGAAATACCAAAGAGAGTCTCGTAAATCATGGCCATGACCATGCACACCATTCATTGTCAGTCCAACTGAGGGACTGGGTGGAAGCGAATCTTCGTGAGATTCTAACGCAAATGCAGGATGGTCACGCATCAGTGCGTATGTCTCGACATTGTGAGCGATGACCCGCATCTCATACTTAAGTTCACCACCCCCATTTGTTGTGGGCTGAAGCAGCACAAGCTTGCCATCAACGAGAAAGAGGATTGTGGCTACGGATACGTCTTGAGCTGGATCACCGTGATCTAGTCAAGGTCAGTGTACGCAGCATTGCGTAGAGTTCCGTGAAACTTACGAATCTGGTCCTCCGGTAGTATCCAGCTAAGCGCTCTTACCCTTGTAGGCGCGCGAATGATGCCATACAGTGCAATCTGACCGACTTGCATCAGGCTGACAGTCGCATTTGAAACAGTCATTACGTAGTGATAGAGAATGTTCTCATATGTATAGACCAGAAGGGAGTCTTCGCCAGACGGCGCAATTAACACGATAGGAGCTGGCAGTTTCTCCACGTGCATGACATGATTAGTGTCAAGCGCCGATTCTCTGGAGTAGATCCGAACCTAATGGATAACAGTCAGTAAATTCACAGTAAAGTTCCTGGGATGTAGCACCCGACCTCGTGAGAACTTTGCGACTCAACTGCCGCAATGAGCACGTGCTGAAACCAACACATGCCGCCGCGAACCGTAAACCCGTTCTCTGTGAATGGGTCGTCGAATGTCTTCCAGCGTCCGCTGTTGACACTGTAGTGTGCCAACCCTCTTCTACCGGCAATTGCGACATACCTCCCATCGTTCGATATCACTACACTTTTGATAGGCCACTGGTCGACCAAATAATGTGATGGCACTTGCACGTGGTGCCATAATGAGAGTTCCGCAGATATTGTTGTCAGATCTGGCAGATCGTAGCCCCGGTAGATCATGAACCCCGTGCTTGTCTGCATTAATGACCTCGACACGTTAGCCGACGAGAAACAACCAGTTACAGCACTTCGAGCCATCTCAACCACGAAAAGTTGGTTGTCGTTGTTGCCCAAAATCAATAGCTCAGCACCTCCACCGATCCAGAAAGCGTCCTTGACACCGAGTAACCAGCCTTCACCATTGGTCGCTGAGATATTACGGTCCGTTGTAAAGCTAGTAGCACCCGGCTTTCCATATACACTCCACATAGCCCAGCCATTCTCATAGCCAGCAAACAAACAATATCCATCCGGAGAGTACGCCAGAACGTTTAGCTTGCCAGGAGACGAAGTATTAGGCTGGATCTTGTGGGATATTGGGATGTTGCCAGTATAGTCTCGAACGGTATAGACATAGACATCACCATTCTTACACCCCACAGCAAGCAAAGAGAAACGAGCGTTGATTGCTGCTTTCATCCCGTGTTCGCCATCTGTTTCCGGAGTGTGGAAGCCATATCCTCGGAAGAGGTTTGTTTGTGGGATTTCTTCTTGCTTCGAACCTGATTTCGATCTTTGAACGGCGAATGCTTGGCCTTCTTCTGTGATCCAGCACGAAATATTCATAGGTCGATCATGTGTCATGGCAACTAGAGCCGGTTTTCGTCCAAGCCAGCTCATCTTCGCAAGGACCTCTGTGCTGGTTTGGCTTCCTTGATTGTCCGGCGCCCACCGTATGCACTGCATCGCAGCAGGTTTAGCAGTAGCCACTACAAGCTCATCATCGAGAGCCAATGCTTTCACGATCCCAGCATCGACGCGAATTACCATACGGAAGCGAAGGCTGAGCTCTCGGAATCCACTACCCTCTCCAGGTCCAGCATTGGTATCGTGCTGACGTTGGATCTTGAATCCGACAGCGCTACTCCTTCTAGAATGTGAATTATGCGTATCTGTGAATTGTGTCTTGTAGACGCGAGAGGCGTGGTCGGTCGCTAGCGAGTAAGTGATGAGAAAGCCGAGTGAGGTCTGCACTACGAAGATCTGAGAGTCAGGACGAAGCAAGACATCTGTATTCGGACCATAAGTCTTCAACGATTGCTGCGAACGCAAGACTGAAGCTAGGATGACGGTGGGCTGCGGTGTGTTTAGCAATGCCCAATCTGAACAAATGGTCAACGAACCTTCGTCTGCCAGATGGTCAGAGTCGTTCGAGTGAGTGTTGCAAACAATTGTCCACTCCTTGTCACTTGAATGGCAACGATCTCTCCATGCACATCTTCTTCTGCGAACGGCTCGAGACTATTTATTTGTTGTGCTTCCTGCCGTGAAATTGTCTCTTTCACCCCCCCAGGCTCTTTTTTGGACGCATCATCAGTCCCGTTCGTGGCCTCGGTCTCGGACGCGTCGTCTCTCAGCGAGGCCTGGTCGGTGCCATCATGAGAGATTGGTGTTTGCGCGAGGTTCGTGTTCTTAGTGGCCGCGAAGACGGAGGGTGAGGAGATGGGCCAATACGTCATGGCGGCCTACGGGTGGTTGATGGCCTCATTTGCGCGTACCCATGTCACCGCAGGGTATGAGGTCGTTCACGAGCGTGACGGCGGAGCTCTGCACCTGCCGTGGCTGTGCGGCGTTCGTTGGAACGCGAAAGGCGCAGCAAAACTGGTCCAAGCTCTGGATCTTCAAAGCTGGACAAGTAAATGACCCACGAGCGATTGAAGCCTATCTGACACAGTGTCTGTAGGCCTGTATAGCTTGAATACAACGATATCTCTATCTTGCGACGATAAAGCCCGAATGGGTCGCTGCTCGCGAGCACGTTCGTGATTATGTGACCTCCTTATTTCTTCACTCGTCCAACATAGACATGCTATCATACAATCATATGTATTGCTTCTTCAGAATTTTTATCGAGGCATGTTTTATCGCAAAAACGTGAACAAAGGTCTTGTTTTCTTCGAGACTGCGTCTTGCTTGACTCTCGTAAGGAATGCCAAGACAATTGGACCCCAAGCTCACTCATCCACCAGCGAGCAACATGTCAAGCTCCCCCACCAGGATCACAACACCTGCGCTCATCATCGCTCCTACAACACGCACGATCACTGCGCTGCTCTCTTCGACGAGAAGCACCTGATTCACGACTAAGGAAAACGGCACAGGGTATACAATGGCCTTTTTCGGTGCGGTGCTCAACACTGTTGGCGCACTGTTCCTTACACATGCGTATGTCCAGCTTAGCATCTTCAGCAGTTGTTCTGAAGACTCCGATATACAGCTGCTAACAAGCTTCTCAGCGTCTACTCCGCCCATGAACACGCTACAGCCTTCGCCAACACCCCGCTACCCCTCGATATCACTCTCGAGCTCCTCGTTGGCGTCTTCATCCTTTCCACTGGCATCGTGGCATCCGCCGACAGGCTAAAGCCAATTCAGATCACAAAATGGGCAGGTCAGATCTCTCGGGAGGGCAGGCACGGAGAGGGAAAGTACACAAGAGAAGGAGAAGAGATCTTGAGCGAGGGAGATCCTTATGCTTTCCTGGGACTTGATGGCGGTATTGGCGGAAAGGGCGAGGGCCGACGCGGATTCTGGGATGTAAAGGGCAAGAGGAAGGAATACGAGGATTGGGTGCGTGCAAAGCAGTAGGTGAATCATTTGGCGAAGGAACTTTGTAGACCGGTCGATTGGGCAGCTGAGATGTTGCACACACGAGGCGAACTATACGGCAAGCCATTGCACAGGTATGACTGATGGATATTCAATGTTCTTTTCCAAGCATGGCTTCAGACTCTAGGACTCGCGCAGCTTGGTCCATACGCCATGAACACCGAAAGCCCGCTAGAACGCAAATCAATGCCTCAATACGACAAAATCCCAATATCATACCCTGCTTCCTATGCGTTTCCGGTCATCTGTTCTACACCACCACCCCCACACGCGTGAGCCTTGCATGCCCAGCAGTCGACCATGGCCTGCCCAATCGCCGCAACATCAGCGCTCCTCCGCCTCCCTCCCGCCTCAGCATCCGCATTGACATCGACACCACTGACCCACCAGATACTCGCAGCCACAATCTTCATGATGATATCGACTTCCTCCACCTTCTGTGGCGCATAGATGAGCACAAACTCGCGGGGCACGAATCTCCGAAACCACCCTCCCTTCGCAAGCGGATGACGCTCTCCCCAACCATTCTCAAGCATGATTTTTGCATCTGCCGGGTGCAGCGTGAGATGCAGTGAGCCGTCCGAGGGATGAGCGTGGCAGATTTCTCCGCCGCAGGTGCGCGTGATGGGCACGGAAGCGAACAGGCCGGAGCTGTTCTTCTCGAAGCAGCTCGTGCGTTCGAGCAGCATGTTTGCAGGTTCTTGGGCGTATGCTCGCATGCGCTCGACCAGATTTCCGTACATTTTCTCGTCGCTGCGTTGCGTCTGCTGCCGCTGCGGGGCGATGCCCTGCACAAGCGGTCGCTCCCCGGGGCGTACAGGGAGGGACTCGAGGTAGCCCTTTTGTGGACGGAAGTGTGGAGGAATTGGAAGTGGACGTAGAGGGTCGCGCAGGGAGAGGAGGCCGAGGGTTTTGACTTTCAGGTAGCCAAGTGGTGTTGAAGGGGTGCCTCCAGGACCAAGCGACAAGAATGCTTTGTAGTCGTGATAGATATAGACCGCTGTTAGAATGGGTAAGGTCAGGACCAAGACGGTAGTCAGGATGTGGAAAGTAGCTTCCGATATCAGCGGCTTGCTAATATGTTCGATGTCCATGGTTGCGTTGCTGTGTAAGAATACAGGCCCAACCGCAGGCTTTCGAAGTACAACGAAGATAGACAGTGAGCCTATGCCTTGCACCGTTTCACCGGTCCAAACTAATGGCCTTAAAGTCCGCGGAGATTGACACAACAATTACGACAAACACAACAGCTTTCTGTACTCCACACAAAGTAGTCAATAGTATCAAATCATATATCAGTGCCCACGGGTTCGAGGCTCAGAATTGGTGAACGTCGCCATCCGACAACCTTCCAGCTCACCCCAAGGCTTATGTACCCTCCCCCTCAAGACCTCAGCCAAAACACAGCCAATCTTCTCCGCAACCCATGGACGTCAAAGGGTCGACGCGCAGGTACCACGTGCGATGCCTATTCGGCCCTAGCCCGGCCGCCGATTCGCTCGCCTGTGTACCCTGTGACGCAAATCCGCAAAGCGCAAGTGGAGTACCCGTCTTACGCGGAGGCACGACGCAGCACGGTGCAGGATCACAGCTCCGTCACAATGCGTTTTTCTCGCCGAATGGCCAATCGTCGATGTACAAGTGCGGGCTGAGAATTTCGGATGGCCGTGGGTGTTTGGCGTCTTGATCTGCCCGTAGATGGGGAGGCGGTGGGCTTCGTTTCGGGGTGGCTTCTGCAGGCATGAAAGGCGTGTTGAAGGGGCTTGTTGGAAACCATGGTATGTATGTTATTATCAATTGGAACGTCATGCTGCGAGTAGCTGTGTTCCACGACAACGCAGCTTGCATTTGACGGAAGCAAGGCGGCCACGTACTTGTCGTGGCAGGTTGTCACGCGCACAAATAGGCACCCCGGCATGAGCTTGACTGTGAGTCCGCATGTTTATTTCCTCTTTTGGTCTCCATGCTGTTGGAGCTGGTCCGGATGCTCGTTGCGTGGCTAATCGATTGGTACGCTTTTCGGCACCACCACCCGGGCAGCTGTTTTCGAGCGTGCATTGCTTTAGTACGTGTCTCTGCTCGAATCTCATGCTATCGAGTAGCTCCTACCCCGCCGATGTGTCGTCGTGGTAGAGTTGAGTGCTTCGAATATATCTTGACAGAGGTCATAATGTTCACGGTGGGTTAGTACTATCGTCTGCATGTGTTCAATCACCAAAGGTAGGCCGTCTTCTGAGAATTCGGTCCTATTCTTATCCATAACTAATGGTTTCCATTGTGTTTCTTGATTTCTGCACAGTTTCGATTTAGGTCTATATGGGAGCTTGGCCTTTGCTGACTATTGGCACAGTATAGCTGCCAAAGTCCACCGTCAGTCCCTCTTTTACCTCATCACCAGATTTGATCCTTGGTGGTTACTTATCCATGGCCATATTGAGAGACTTGAGCGGAAATAGTACTGTTCATCTCGCCATGAGCCCAAACTCCCCCCTCAATAGACGCGGTATTCAAGTCTGGTGCCGGGTGTGTGGTACAGCGATCGTCCCTCCATCATATCTTGGAGAGATTAGTGCTGACTGTTTTGAAAATGACATTTTTTGAAGATGAGATGCACTTACACGTCATTTCCGGAGTCACATGTCCCTGGAGTTTATTCCAGAAATCCTCGAGCGCATCGACAACACCCCTCTCACTCGAACCACCCATGATATATTTGAAAACCCGATCGTCTCAGGTCTCATCCTTGGAGTACGCAACGATACGGGCGTGAAATCCGTCTTCTTTCTGAAAGCAGATGATGTCGAAGTCTGAAGACTGGTACGTTTTGGTCGGAGTCAAGGCTCGTAGCTGGGCTGCCAGGATGTCAGTCACCGTCTGTCAAGCAATCTTGTGTGACTTACAAAGGCAGAGCTCCTTGAGGTTCTTGGCCATATTGACTTTCTCGCGTGGGAGGCCGTTCATCTTGTTGTCGTGCTTGTTATGCACGTTTGCTGGTGGCTGGTGGGGAGTAAGTACGCAAGCTGGAGTGACGCGGCGGCGCTCTCATATAGATTACAAAGACGCGGCTTTCAAGCCTGTGTCTTCTGGAACAGTCTAGCGAATCATTTGCGGTAAGGCTAGCGCAACAGAGGTGAAAGCAGCCCCAACCCGGTATTCCGAACAAACGCGCCTCACACTGAACAAACAGGTTCCCTCCTAGGCTGGGCCTCGAAGCCAGTCATGGCTTTGGAAAGCGGTAGTGTGTATGATATGGTGAGTGTGCACACAAGGTAGAAGCAGATGTGGAAAGAAAGCTCTAATTCTCGAGATACTTCACAGCAACCATGCTCATCATTGCCTTGAGACCAGCAGTCAAAGACCCGTAATAGCATCATAGATGACGAAGTCAGTTCACCAACCTCTGCGACATCGTCAAACAGCCGCCATTATTTCACCTTCCAAGTCCCAGAAACCTGGTAGAACTCTACTCAAAAGCCTAAAAATCCATGAAAGAACAAAAAAAAACTCCTCCAGTAGCAAATACACCTCAACTCTCCTCCAACCCAGCATCCCCATTACCCGACTCAACAAGCCTCCACACAAGTAGCACATAGTCTGCACGCCGCCCCATCCCATCCCCTTCCCTGCGCAACAGGCACCGGCCCCGCACTAGAAACCACCAAACGTACATACAGGAACCTCCATGACACACGCTCCTCCACCGCACCATCCTGGTTTCCACACAAGAACCCACTCCCACAGAAGCCAGCTCGTGGGATAAACATCACAGGCGTGATAGAGCGCTTGGTGCCGAAGCAGACAAAGTCTGCGTGTTGGATGCTTGATGCCAGATTACCAGATTGAGCTGTGCTGGTATCAGAGACAGCCGTTAGACCCAAGGGGTCTGTTGGCGTTGCGTATGCCTCCCCCGGCGATCGATCATTATCCTGGTCGCAAGCCTGGCTGTTACTGAGACAGAAATGAAGGAGGGGGGTTTGGTAGTTCTGGCTGGCGAGGAAGCTGTGCATGGGATAAAGAAGTCAAAGTCATCCGTCTTCTTGGGGGACAAGAAACGGACTCGTTGGCTGTGGAGGGGAGCGTGAGTCGTCCTTGGTCTTCGCGAGGAGGGAAATGGCGTTGAGGCTCGAAAGCGGCTACAGGGAACGTTTGGGGATTGGGGTCTTGTGATAGCGGGGAGGTTGCTTGTGGTGCGAGGGATTCGGATGCATTGTTGTTATGGCTATAGATGGATTTAGTAATCTGTTGTCATTCAGGCATAGTCTGTCAAACGGCTGCGTATACATAGATCGTCTCACTGTGGATATCAACCCATGAGATTATTGTTACGAAAATATGCACAGAGTTGGCACCTCCCATCTTCATCGCTTGTCTCCAGTTAAGCCCACCCACGATTCAACAATTGATTAGCGCATGATGTTGTCTCCATGATGCCGGCATTCACTCCCTGTCTGACTACGCGTGCGTCTGGTGATACCCAGTTGTCAATCACCCGAACAGACTATTACCAGAGCGATTCTTACCACGCTCTTCAACAGCAGCAATGAACCTCTTCGGCAAATCATGCGCCACAAGGTCCGCACTAACATCCAGATACCGACCAGAGAAGATACTACAAAGCTCCCTTTCCTTCTGCACCGTCGAGTTCGGCCGTGGATAGTGAGGATCATTTATTCCAATAAAACCCATCGACGAGTTTCTTCAACCCAGCTTCATCCTCGGTAAAAGACCCACACAGATTAAAGTCAAGTAGCCAGACGGAGAATCTACAGCGGTTGAAATCGCACATGCACAGGTTAGCCGCCGAGTCTTTGTCCACGTTTGCGAGATCCTGCATCGTGGGCGATGCGCTGAAGGTTGGCGAGCGACCAAGGACGAACTCGACGTCGTTGGCGTCGAGGCCCGCGCGCCAGTGTACGATTGCGAGGGCTTGTGCCATTAGTCTGGCGTAGTGGGACGTGTCGAGCTTGAGCTGCTCCATTTCGTTGACGTGGAGAGGGAAGTTGCGCAGGTGGAATTTATCTGCGGCGGCGGGTGGGGAGGACTCGTTTCGGCGACCGAGATAGAGACGAACGAGGCAGTCTTTGTTCTTCGGTATGCGAAGAAATTCTGCCTTGTTGTCGCGAATCTCCTTTGGCGCGAAGGTGTCGACAGGAGCGGACCGCACGGCTCCTGGCAGTGGGTAGATGCGGTCCGATACCAATCCATAATTGGGGTCTTGCACTCCCTGTGGGAACCGCACAGCTCTGGTGTCCCAGAAACTTCTGCTTTGGGGCGCCACCCATGATCTGCGCGCAGGTACATGGATGCCGGACTGAAGTGCGACCGAGACGCTATGAAAAGCCTCACAGACTCGGGCATGGTTCATATAGTCATTGAAGAGGCTGTCGGATCTCTCGACAGAGTTCGGCAGCTTTATGACCATTGATGTGCCTGTCAGCGCGAAGACAGTGCCGGTCTGTCCAGCGCCGATGCAGGGAAATGTCAGGGAAGCGGCACCGTCCTTCTGGGTAAGGACAGAATCTTCGGGGATCGCCGCTTTGGTAGACAGCATCCGCGTGAGAATGTATCCTGTCTGGGCCGTCTCGAGCTCTGCGCGGGTCAAGATATGGATGTCTTTGTTCTGTCCATCCAGCATCTGCCTACGAAGAACATCTGTGATAGTCGTAGCGGATGCCGTCTCATCATTGTGAAGAGTTTCCTTGCGACGAAAAAAACATATCGGATCCCTCCAACGTTGTGAGAGAGAGTTTGCGATTGTGGTGGCCAGGTCCTGTGTCCAGCGAATAGCGGTATAGAATGTTCACAGATAGCAGGCAAATCAGCCACCTTAATACTCTTCCCTCCGCGAAGAAAGACAGTATCCATGGTGGGTGGAGGTGAGATCCACAGTTGGTAATGGGCAACCACGGTTGCAACCTGCCCTGTGCCATGCACCAGATGCCAACCAAACACCAAACCAACCACGACCCGCCAATGGTGACTTCAGACGATGAGACACAACTGCTTACGAGGGGCAGGCTCCACGAAGAGATGGAAGATCTGATCAGTCTGGAGAAGCATCAATTTCACTGCCGTCGATGCCGTCCGTTTAGCTTCCTTCAATAGCCCGACAAGCCCAGAATGTCAAGACACCCTCGCTCAGAGAACCTGGGTCTAACACCACCACCCCTCGTGATGCCATGCTTCACCTCATCACCAGAATGCAGCATCCCGCGCGCAGTCACAGCCAGGCTACCAGACGGATGCACAAGCGTGCTAACAACCGGCATCGCATCCGCAGCATCAACCTCAAACACGTCATCAGCCTCAACAGCACCCTCCCTCAAATACGGATCGCGCCACACCCTGACCCTCCCATCCTGCCCACCGGCCCACACCTCATGCGCGATGCTCTCCACGTCATACGGCGACGCCCCTGCATTCCACACATCGAAGCCCATTTTCTGCTTCGAGCCTGCGGCGCCCCGCCCCGCGCAGTAGCCCAGCGCGAGCGCGAACCGGCGCGCGTCGTAGATGAGCAGGACGTCGGAGGCGCGCTCGGCGACATACAGGTAGCGGCCGCAGGGACTCCACTTGAGGCTGGAGACGCCGGCGCCGACGCTGACGTCGGAGTCGAGCGTCGCAGGCAGCGCAAAGTGCGTCACATTGCGGCCGCTGAGGGCGTCGTAGATGCCGACGTGGCGGGTGCGGGCGCCGGCGGCGAGGAGACCGTCCGGGGTGGGTGCCGTGGGGGGCGAGACGGCGAGGGCGGAGATGCAGCCTTTGAAGCCGCGGCCACCGCCTTTGAGCTTGGTGCGTGCCGAAGGGATGGTGGGGATCTGGTGGATGGGGGAGTCGGGGTGGGTGAGGTCGAAGGTAGCGATGCTATTTTGGGTGCCGGCGAAGAAGTGGGTGCCGGAGGGGGAGTAGGCGAGGCTGAGGGGCGCGGTGACGGCTTCGGTGAGGTGGTTGATGAGCTTGTAGGAGGCGAGCGGGGCGTGGATGTTGACGGGGGAGGATTGTGGCGTGGTGGGAGCTGGGTTTGATGTGTCCCAGAGGGCGTTGTGCAGTGTGATGTATCGGTCTCGCCTGCTGACGAGGACGTGTGTGCTGCTGGGGTCTTGCAGGTTAAAGAGAGGGTTGGCGGCGAATGCCCAGATGGGGTCTGCCGAGCTGAACTGGGCGTACGGGCGCAGAGGTTGGGTGGACGGCGTCTCGAGCAGACTGGGGCTGATGGGACAGACGGAGAATGTGCGGCTGTAGTCCGAGGTGAAGATGCAGGTCCCGTCAGGTGAGAGCTGTGCCTCTTGAAGACAGCTGATGGATGTGGTTTGTTTCGCACAGACTGAGGTGCTAGAGGTGTCAGAATCGGTATCTGACGCAGAGTCACTCTCTTCGCCCAAAGCTAAGGGTGTTGGTGTTGCAATAGGTTCGTCGTGCAGGAGATGATCATCCTTGCTGGGCAAACTTGCAGCACGTTCGTCCCTCTCCTCATCAATCAAGTCATGCTCCTCAACTAGCTCTTGCACAGCAGACTCATCGCGAATCTCCAGCCCTTGCTCATCTCGATCCGTCTCATGCCTTGCTGAATCAACCCTCGTGCTCGCCAGACACCGCACCCGCAACCCAGACGCGCTCATATTTCACACACAGCGTCCATGCATGCGAATTGCTGCTCCATCAAAGACGACGAAGACTAGTTACGATGACGTCCAAAACAAGCTCAAGTCGCGTGTCGTTGGTGGTGCCGCGGCATTGTCCGAAATAGTCGGTGGGCCAGGGCAAGCAGACGCACAGGCCGCGCAAAAGTGGCCGAGTCTCCATTGCACTGACGTCGCAGTCACCTTTCCCCTCGACCATGAGCGTCCTCGAGCCCAAGCGCGCACAGCCATGGGTTGAGTCGCCGTACGTGCGGTCGCTGTTGGTGAGCTTTTCTCTTCCTTTGCCCATGAGAGTATGAAAGTAGCTGTGAAGCATGGAATTGCGTGTAAAATTAAGCTCCTCCGAAGTCGCTCTTCAACACAGCTTCAACAGCTTCAACAGCTTCAACAGCTTCATCACGCACTTTGTACTGCCATTGCACCCTCCAACCACTACAAACGCTCACATGCACTCCCTCCCGGCGCAGCTACCTCTCCCCCCATCCACCCAATTACTCTGCTAACCCCTTCCCCAGGCCGGCGGCCTCGCAGGCACAACAGTCGACATGACGCTGTTCCCCCTCGACACGCTAAAAACACGACTCCAATCATCCGCCGGCTTCACCGCCTCAGGCGGCTTCCGCGGCATGTACAAAGGCATCGGCAGCGCCTTCTGGGGCTCCGCCCCCAGCGCAGCCCTATTCTTCATCACGTACGACGGCGTAAAACGCTCCTTTGCCACTCGCAACACCTCCTCCAGCTCCAGCTCCAGCGCAGGCGTCCACATGCTCGCCGCCAGCCTCGCTGAAATCGCCGCCTGCGCGGTCCGCGTCCCCACCGAGGTCGTCAAGCAGCGCGCCCAAGCTGGCCAGCACCCCAGCAGCACCAGCGCACTACGCCACATCCTGTCCCAGCGGGGCGCGCACGGCGCCGCCCACGTAGCCCGCGAGCTGTACCGCGGGTGGGGCATCACCATCGTGCGCGAGATTCCGTTTACCATGATCCAGTTCCCGCTTTGGGAGGCGCTGAAGCGGTGGCGCATGGGGCGTACGGGCCGTGCGCGGGTCGAGGGCTGGGAGGGCGGCTTGCTGGGTAGTGTTGCGGGCGCGGTGGCGGCGGCGTTTACCACCCCGTTGGATGTCCTTAAGACGCGGATGATGCTTGCGAGGGAGAGGACGCCGGTTGCGACGATGCTGCGCGCGGTGCTGAGGGAGGGCGGGCCGCGGGCGTTTTTTGCGGGGTTGGGGCCGAGGGTTGGTTGGATTAGTGTTGGTGGGGCGATTTTCTTGGGGAGCTATCAGTGGGCGAGTAATGTGCTGGGTGGGGAGGGGGAGGGGGAGGTATGATGCGTGAGGAGTGAGGCGTGAGGATTGAGGATTGAGGATCAAGACATGCGTGAATATGGACAAGGATGTGTAGTGTACTCTGTACTGTACTTTGTAGTGTACTCTGTACTGTACTTTGTAGTGTACTCTGTGCTATAATCTATAGTATGTAGATAAGGATAGAGATAGATAAGAATCGATGAGTATATACCCACCACCACGACACGAGACGACACACCAAAGAGAAAACCCACCTCCACATCTAAAGAAAGACCAAAAAAAATTCCCCCTCCTCTTCCACAATGTATAAACAGCACGATACCACACAAACCCCCCCCTCAATACCTCCTATATACAATCCTCACAACCCTTCCACTCATCACGACCCCCTCTCCCCAAGACTACTCCCACGACTCCCTACGCCAACCTCACTACTCACCTTGCCTTCACTCCCACTCGCACTCACACTCGCACTCGCATTCCCACTTGCAGCAGCATTAGCCGGCCCAGCACTCACGCCGCCCTGCTGAACCGCAAGGGGCAAGCCAGGATGGTGCGTGTGGCGTGGTAATTCGCGAATGGGCTTGCGGCCATTAGCCTTGTAGTGTAGCAGGACGTCGCCGCCGCCACGCCACACGTGTGCGCGCATGCTGGCGAGTGTCATTTTGGGGTCAATGAGCTGGCCGTTGCAGTAGAGCTCGAGGTACTCGTGGGGTCGGAGGGATGCGGCGTCGGTGCCGGTGTTGGTGCCGTTGGCGTTGGCGTCTGATTCGGCTTCGGCGGCTTCTTGCTCTTCCTTGGTTGCGGGTGGCTCGATGCGTTCTGCGACGTAGCTGAGGATTTTGCGCGCGCGTAGCATGCGGTTTGCGTTGAGGCGGTTGTTGCTATGGGTTGTTAGTGCTGTTGAGAAGAAGAAGAAGAAGAAGAGTCAAAAGACATCATGTGAAAGACAACAAACATACCCGTCTGTGGAAATGGCAGGGAGCAAGTTCTGATAAGGCTCGAGAACAAACGACACCTTGACAATGTCCTTGGGTGGGAGGGAATTCTATGATTGAAAAGTCAGCCTGTGTCATTTCTTCATCACAAATACAAGTGGTACGCACGCGTAGCAGCACCTCGCCCAGCCACATGGGGGCCGCCTTCTCAATGAGATCGGCCTGCAGCCCCAGCGTGCCGACCTTGCCCTCGAATAGGTCCGCGACGCCGCCCGAGCCGGGGCGGTCTTCCTGGATGAGGATCGTGGTCATGGCTGGGGGCTTCAGCACGGGGGTGTCGTTGGGTAGGCTGGGGGCAATGGCCGAGATGAGGTCGGTTTGGCCCGCGGCGAGGGCTTCGTCGTAGCCGTGGCGGATGCGCTGAATGGAGCCGAAGAAGTTGTCGTCGAATATCTTCTCGTCCGTCTTGGTGGAGCGCGAGTCGCTGTCCTCTGCTTTTTCGTCGACGGCGGGTTTAGGCGTCTCGGCGGCGATGGGGGTGCCCGTGGCGAACATTTTCTTGCTGAAGCCCATGTTGAACTTTTTGCCAAACATGCCCTTGCCCTTTTTGGAGGGTGTGTCTTCTGCGGTTGGCGATGTCACCGTCTCTTCTTTCGTCTCGGCGCCTTCTGCGGGCTTGCCGTTACCATTTCCATTCCCATTTGCATTACCATTACCATTACCATTCCCATTACTGCTACCATTCGCTGATGTTGTCTGGCCGAAGTAGTCCTGGCCGTCCTGGGTCGAGCTGCGCTGTGACTTGGTAGGCTCAAGCGAGCTGCCCTCTTCATTCGTCGGCGTCAGGTACGCATTGGTGTGCGAGATGGACGCGCGCGGTCCAGCGTGGGTTGGAGTGGCCAAGCCAATGCCCATGCCGGGCGTGTGGGGAAAGTGGATGCCGTTGCCCTTGAGTGTAGAGGCCGAGGTAGGCCCGGACGGATCCCAGCCATTGACGTTGACAGAGGGCATCTCGATGTTGGTGGGCCGAGCCTTTGCCTCGAGCTGCTTCTCGTGCAGCAGCTTGGCGCGGTAGATTTCGTCGCGCTTGATTTCCTCGTCGATGAGGTGGGAGAAGAGGTAGCGCAGCACCCACTTGCCGAGGTTGATCCTGTGGTCGTCGCGAAAGTCAATCTGCTCCTCGAGCTGCAGGTCATCAGCATACATCTCTGCATCAAAGCAGTAGTTCTCCTCGAGCACGCAGGTCAGGGTGCCGATGCGGGTGTCGACGGCGCACCAGTGGGCGACGCTTTCTTGCGTGTTGACCTCGGGCAGGACGTCCTCCATGTGGCGCTTGCCAAACGACTTGATGGGGGCGCATTGGATCAGATCCCACAGCATGCACTCGCCGGCCGTGTCCATGGTCAGGACGCGTCTGCGGTCGTTGAGGAGGTGGTGCTTCATGAGGCCGTTCTGGCCCTCGATGCAAAAGTCGGGGGCGCTTCGTGCAGGGACGGTGGCGGCGTGTTCTGCGGCGGCGTGGGCGGATGGGTCTGCGTCCTTTGTGGAGAGCTGGGGGTAGGGGGCCGTGTTGGACATGCGCAGGAGGGCGGTGGCGGGGATCTTGGGAGCGTTGGTGCTGCGGTATGGGGGCGGACTCGTGGCAGGGGGCGAGGGGTAGGGCGAGCGAGTGGTGGCGGCGCTGTTCCTGTGCCACCTGTACGAGTCGGGCAGGTCGACGGCGGCGGCGGTGTCGACGTCGGACCAGCGGTTGATGCTGGAGCTCGAGGTGGCAGTCCACAGGTAGTCGCCGGCGCTGACGACGCGGGCGACGCCTTCGTGCTCCTGGCAGACGGCGAGCGAGAGACCCTCGTCCCATTCTGCACAGCTGCGGACGTCGGTCTTGGCGACGGTGCCAGAGCGGTCGGACGAGTAGAAGACGGACAGCTGGGGGTGGTCGGAGAAGAGCGACCAGACGCTGTCGGTGTGCATGGTGAGGGTGTACATGCAGCGGCCGGCCGTCATGGACCAGACCTTGACCGTCTGGTCGGACGAGGCGGACAGGATGGTCTCGCCGTCGTGGGCGACGAGGATGTCGCGGACGTTGTCTGTGTGGCCGACAAACTTTGTGATGCGCTTGCCGGTGCGCGGGTCCCAGACGCGCACGACGCTCTCAGGCCCGCCGCTGGCAATGAGGGCCGGGGTGGCAGCCAGGGCGTAGACGGAGCCCTTGGCCGACGTGTTGTCGTCCTCGCCAACGGCAATGTCGAGACGCCGGCCGCCGCCATTGAGGTCCCACAGGCTGATGTTGCGGTCGAGGCCGCCCGAGGCAACCCAGGACTCTGCAGGGCCCGGCGAGGCGACGCGCTTGACGTAGTCGGTGTGCAGGCCGATGGTGGCGGGGGGCTGGGATTCGTGGGCGGCGGGGCGCCAGACCTTGACGGTGATGTCGGACGAGGCCGAGACGAGGGCGCTGCCGTGGCTGGCGAGGGCGACGTCGTTGATCCAGTGGGTGTGAGCCTGCACCTGCGAGCGGAAGCGCGTTGGAGGGGGTTTGGAGGTGGTGGAGTTGGTGGTGTGGTCGGTGGTGTGGTCGGTGGTGTGGTCGACGGCGTGATGGTCAGCAAAGGGATCGCGCTTGTCGTCGTCATGGTCATGGTCATGGTCATGGTCGTGGTCGTGGTCTTTCAGGTCGAGGGCCAGGTCCCAGGCGCAGATGACACCGTCGCGGCCGCCCGAATAGCTGGGGCACTGCGTCAGCCTGGCAGATGGAGGAGTAGGAGACGAGCAGAAACAAGCAGAGACAAGCAGAGACAAGCAGAGACAAGCAGAAACAAGCAGAAACAAGCAAGAGACAAACACCTACAGCGTCGAGCTGTGCGCATCAACAGCGAGGCCATTGACCCCAAGCCGGTGGCCGCCCGCCGAGTTGGCCAGCGGCAGCACTGCGCACGTCGTCAGTCCTGGGTCGAGGCCGTGTGTGGCTCGAGACACGCACCGTAGCTGATGCGCTTCCGCGCGCTTCGTGCCATGGCCTGCGCCTACTGTCTGCACATGGGAGGGGGGCAGCAATGGATGGAGGGGAGTGGCACCGAGACGGGTGAGCGTGCAAGTCGAGTCAAGTCGAGTCGAGTCGAGTCGAGTCCAGCAAAGTCCTGTAAAGTCCAGTAAAGTCAAGCCAACTCAAGCCAACTCAAGAACTCAACTCAAACAAAGTCAATCAAGTCCAACCAAGCCGAGTGCAAACGAGGTCGACTTGACCCGACGGCAGCAACACGGCCAAGGCTCTCCGCCGCTAACCACGGCTCGCTACCTATGACAGGGCGTGGGCCCGCGGGGGACCTGGGACCAGCAGCAAACGCACGCACGCACGCACGCACGCGCTGCGCAGATCGCCAAACGGCCGCGCTTGTCCCTGTCCCTGTGCTGGTGCTGTTGCTGTGCTGGTGCTGGTGGCAAATGCTGGTGCTGCTGCTTGACCTGCACGAGCGACGCACTACTACGTCATTGTATGCAGTGTGTTCAGTGTTTAGTACAGTATCCATCCACAGAGTCTTGATAATGCAGTATCCAGTACAATATCTAGTACAATATCTAGTGCAGTACTCAATGCAGTATTTAACACGAGATCCAACACAGCACCCACGCTCCCACGACCCACGCTGCGTCGCCCTGCCTGTTTGTCTGTCTGTCTGTCTGCCTGCCTACCAACCAACCCAACCGTGCCGCGTGCGCCACTTGGGGCCTTGGACGCCTTAGCATGGCGTTGGGGGTGGACTGTACGAGGTAGCTGCGTGATTGCACGGCAGTTGCACGTGGACTGTGCATTGATTGATTGCACGTTGACTACACATGAACATTGCTCCATTTAATTTTTTTTTGAAAAGATGAAATGTCTAAAGACGGTTGCATCGTGATTGTCATTGTGGGAAAGGAGTAGAAAAAAAAATAGTAGTCTCATTTTGGTGCTGCTCCAAACGCCGTCCATGCTCTCTCCCTCCCTCCATTCATGTCTCTCACACTTTGGTATATCATCCACCACACCCACCCACCCACACACACATATATATATACACATGCAACACCCCCTAATTCCACAGCCGTATCGTACCGTCAGCACCGGCACTCACACACCACGGCTCCCTGGGATGCCACTCGACCCCCATAACGCCCAGCCTCTGCTTGACCTTGTGTCCGCGCAACACCTTGAGCGGCACAATCGTCGCATTCTCCATCAAGTCGCCGACAACCTTGCCGTGGAAAATCTGCAGGCTGCCGTCGTCGCTGGCGTCGGCAAACAGCGGGTACCCGCCCTTGTGGTACGCCACTGCGCGGATCGCTGCCGTGTGGAACCGCAGCGTCTTGTACGGCTTAGTCGATAGGTCTAGGTCGTGCCAGAGCAGTCGCTTGTCGTAGGTGCCCACCAGCAGGTTGTCGCCCCCGGGGTGCACGTCGATGGAGGAGATCCATTTGGCGCCCGGCTGCAGGATCTTGACGAGTTCTTGCTTGGCGAGGTCGTAGCTGCGGATCGTGTTGCGGGTTGCTACGAAGAAGATGGCTTTGCTGGGGTGGAATTGCGCCGTCTGCGCGATGCCCTTGAGGCGTCGGAAGGGGAGCTGGGTCAGGTGCTTGGATACGGTGTGGATTGCTACCGAGCTGGACTGTCCGCGCGGCGACACGGTTGTGAAGTAGTCGCCGCGTCGGTGCCAGCTGAGTGTCTTGATGGAGCTGCGGACCTCGACTTGGATGAGGACGCCCTTGTTTTCAAGCTTCTTCTCTGGTCGCGACCACACGCCTGGCGGGGTCTTGGGCGCTTCGCCTGCAGTCATGGCCGTGTTCTTCGACGATGCGTAACCCCATCCTGCATCCAGGATGTCGCGAGAATGCTGCTCTACATCCGGCGACAGGATCTGGAAGGGGATGATCAGATAGACGTGCTCGCCAGATGCAGCTGCGAGGATAGAGGCCTCCTTGACGGGCCGCCACGACACTGCGTCGACCGCTTCCTCAGACGAGAGACGTGCGTTCCAGACTTGGCGGCCTGTGAGTATCTCCCAGATGCGTACATAGCCATCATCACCACCAGACGCGACAAAGATACCCAGTGGATCGACAGACACGGTGCGCACGCGTCCTTCCTGCCCGCGGAAAATGGCTGCGCAGGTTGTGGGGAAGGGCTTGAGTTCTTCAGGATCGGGCAGCTTGGGGAGCAGCGACTCCGGGTCAATGTTCAGCCTGTTTCTCCGGATACGCGGGGCGAGGTAGAGATCCAGACTGCGCTCGAAGCGCTCCTTGACAAACGTCTCGTAGCCAGGGACCTTGCGCAGCGCTTCGTAGTTCTTGGGCAAGAACTCCCTCTCCCTGTCCTCCTCATCCTGCTCCAGCCAGGCCTCTTCCTCAGCCTTGTCCGGGAGATACTCAGGAGGCGGGTGGTATGATGCCTCGTAGCCTGGGGGAGGCAGCTTGGGCGCGGCAATGTGCATCGAGTTTGCATCTCGTGGCTTCTCGTCAGCCCAGACGTCAAAGTTGAACTGGTCCTCCTCTTCCTCCTCTTCAGGCGCCTTATACGGCGCAATGCGGCCTTCCCTGATGGCCTTGACAATCTTCATGACGCGCTTCGCCTCGTGCTTGGACGGGATGAAGCGGCGCTTTGGCTCGGGTGCTGCACTCAGGGGCATGATTTCCTGGTTCACGCCAGAAAAGTAGGCAATCATCTCGGGGTACGGGTCGTAGCCCTCCTCAATGACCTCGTTGCGCGTCACCTTTTTCAGCACGTCCAACTCCTCCTCGGACAGCTGCAGCGGCTTGCCTGTGGTGGGGTCGGTCAGGCCGGTCCAGCCCTTGGGGATGTCGATGCTGTCCAGCAGAGCGTCCAGCGCCTCGCCCTTGGCCGGGCGCATGATCTTCTTGCCGTTGATGTCGTAGCCAATGTGCGGGTACTCGTCGTAGTACTTGAGGTCGATGTTGCCGATTGTGTTGGTCTGTTCGGCGTCTGAGTCGTCCGACTCGTAGACGGGGTTGATTTCCTGGTACATGTAGCGCGTGTTGCCGTTGGCGTCGGTCTGGACTGTGTAGTTGGGCTTGAGGTCCTCGTTGTCGTCGCCCAGCTCGCCGCCTGCGAGGGCGTCCAAATCCATCTCGTGTGTCTGTTGCCCAGGCTTCCGCTTCAATGGCCCGTCTGAGGTCTTGAGCTTGCGCATTTGCTCACGAATGTCGTCCTCGTCCTCGTCGTCCTCGTCCTCTGCATCCTCGTCGGAAAGACCCTCAATTATGCTGCTGGCGTCGGTGTCGTCGGCCTCGTCCTCGTCCTGCTCGTCACTGGCATCAGAGTCGTCCTCGGAATGCGACAGAATACCGTCGAGCAGCCCGTCGCCCAGCTCATTCTCAGACTCGCTCTCCGGCGCCGGCGGCGGCGCCTCCTTGGCGACGGCCTTTCTCTTGCGCGGATTGACGGGCATTTTAATTTTGGCGGCGACAGCAGTTGCTTTGGTCGAGCTGCGTTGCTCACAGCTCTCCGAAATTTTTGGACGGCGCGCCAGAAGTTTATGTGGGTCCGCGCTAAGAGAGCAGGGATGGTCGTGACTTGAGTCTGGCGGCTGGCCATTCCCCGGCCTGGCTTCAAAACCTCAACCGCCGCACTCTCTCACCTCCACACCCCAATCACCGAATCACGTGCTGCAGCCTACGGCACATCACCCATAAGAGCACGCCACACTCATAGAAGGCAGTTAGAATAGACAGCAGCCAGCAGCCAGCAGCAGCCGGCAGACAGAGCAACCAGTACCGTGCCTCGAGCCGCCATGGCGACGCGCCACGCTGATTCATCAAGGTACGACCGCGGTCGCTACTCTCCGCCCCGCCGCGACCGCTCGAGGTCTCCTGCACGACGGGACAGGGACCGCGACCGGTCACGCGACCGCTATGGCGACCGCTACGTGGGCAGCAGCAGCAGGCGTGACGACCGTCCGCGCGATAGGGAGCGCGAGAGGGAGCGAGACCGCGGGGCGCCGCGAGACCGCCGCGATGACCGTAGAGACCGCCGCCGCTCGCGCTCGCCGCTGGGCCGTAGGGAAAGATCCCGTGACCGCCGCGACGACCGCTACAGGCGCGATGACAGGAGCCGCAGCCGCAATCGAGGCGACAGAGACCGCGATGACAGGCGGCGCCGCTCAACGTCACGTCGTCCGGGCTCATCGACTGCCACGCCAGCCCCAGAGAGCCGCCGCGGCGACCGTCTAAGCTCCGTCTCCCGCGACGAGAGGAAGGATCCTGAGGAAGACAAGAAGGCCGCACGTGCAGCCAAGCTTGCCGAGTGGAAGAAGCGCAATGCGGAGCGTCTTGCCAAAGAGAAAGGCGCCGACACACCCAGCGCTGTCGCCTCGCCCTCGGTCACGGCGCCGTCGACGCCTACCGTTGCTGCAACTCCCCCAAGTGGAACCGCAGCAGAGCCGGTCAAGGCCAGAGCTCCCGTCAAGAGCGCTACTGAGAAACTCAAGCAGAAGCAGCCCGAGAAGTCGACGTTCAAGCTCGACGAGTCGGCAGCAGCACGACCACTTGCTGCCAAGCCTGCAGGCAAACCAGTCACTACCAGTAAGCACTCCATCCCTCACCACACGACTGGCCACCCGCTAACTCGCCCAGAACCTGCTCTTGCACAACAAGGCAAGACCAATGGTAACATCGGCGCCTTTGGCCTAAAGACCAAGAACGCGCTAGACGAAACAGAGACAACCAAAAAGGCCTTCCTCGAGGACGACACGGACACGGGCAAGCGCAAGTTTCAGGCACTTCCTGCTTTTGCACCCATCGACGACGCCGACGTTCTGCCCGATGCTGAGGAAGAGGACGGCGCCGCCCTGGACGACATGGGCAGCGACGACGACGAAAACAACGCTCAGCTTCAGGCTCAGCTCGAGAAGCGTCGTACCGAGCTGGCAGCGGCAAACCAAGACATCACCATGGTGGAAGAAGCTCAAGCTCCAGCTGCCGAAGAGGCCACTGAGAAGATGGAGGTTGACGATAACGCAGGCGCCGAAGAAGACGACATTGATCCTCTCGATGCTTTCATGGCTGGCCTCACCGAGCCAGACACAAGTCGATCAACTCCCCAAGGCACCGCCATGTTCAATGATGACCTCGAACCCGAGCAGACCTCTGTCGAAGCCGAAGACCTGCTCGCTATGCAGGCACACAAGAAGAAGAAAAAAGAGGCCCCCGTCATTGACCACGACAAAGTTGAGTACGAGCCGTTTCGTAAGAACTTCTACACTGAGCCATCCGAGGTTGCTGCTATGACACCTGAAGAGGTTGCCGATCTCAGACACGAAATGGACGGCATCAAGGTCAAGCCTGACGACGTTCCTCGTCCTGTAACCAAGTGGGCGCAGATGGGCCTGCTCCAAGCCACCATGGACGTCTTCCAAAAGGTTCGCTATGACAAACCTACTGCCATTCAGGCACAAGCCATCCCAATCGCCGAATCTGGTCGTGACCTCATTGGCGTCGCCAAGACAGGTTCTGGTAAGACACTGGGCTTTGGCATTCCCATGATTCGACACATCCTAGATCAGCGTCCGCTCAAGCCATCTGACGGCCCCATTGGGTTGATTTTGGCGCCTACGCGAGAACTCTCACTGCAGATCAAGAACGAGCTGAAGCCCTTTCTCAAGGCTTCCGGTATTAAGATTGAGTGTGCTTACGGTGGAGAGCCCATCTCTGATCAGATTGCCATGATCAAGCGAGGTGGTATTCACGTTCTCTGCGCTACGCCTGGTCGTCTTATCGATCTGCTTCAGAGTAACTCAGGTCGAGTCCTTAGCTTCAGGCGTATAACGTACGTCATTCTTGATGAGGCTGACCGCATGTTTGACATGGGCTTTGAGCCACAAGTTATGAAGATCCTTGCAACCGTTCGCCCTGACCGTCAGACCATTCTATTCTCAGCCACTTTCCCCAAGAATATGGCTGCCTTGGCTCGGAAGGCGCTTCACAAGCCCGCCGAGGTCATCATTGGCGGCCGTAGCAAGGTCGCGCCTGAGATCACTCAAATTATTTCACTTGTGCAACCCTCTTACGAGAAGAAGATCAATAAGTTGCTTCTTCATCTTGGCCAGTTGTTTGCTGAAGATGAGAATGCACAAGTATTAGTGTTTACCGAAAAGCAAGAAACTGCGGAAGATCTCTTATCAAAATTGTTCAAGGCTAAGTACTCGTCTGTCAACACAATCCACGGTGCCAAAGATCAGACAGATCGTAACGAAGCCATCAACGACTTCAAGCAGGGCGTTCTTTCTGTACTCATTGCTACATCTGTGGCTGCTCGTGGTCTTGACGTACCAGGCCTGGCCATGGTCTTCAACTTTGACTGCCCAACTCACTTGGAAGATTACGTTCACCGTTGCGGTCGTACGGGTCGAGCAGGTAACAAGGGTACAGCGATCACACTACTAGAAGACCCAGGCCAAGAGCGCTTTGCTGTTCATATTGTCAAGGCTCTCAAGGAGAGTAACACAGAAGTGCCTGAAGAAGTGCAGAGGATGGCAGATAGCTTCCTGGAGAAAGCCAAAGCCGGCACAGAGAAATTCTTCAGCGGCTTTGGTGGAAAGGGTCTCGACCGCCTCGACGCCGCACGTGCGCTCGAGAAGAAACGTGAGAAGCGCGCCCACAAGGTCGAGGGCGAGGAAGACTCGGACGAAGAGCCTGAGCTGCCTGCTCTCGCCAAACCAGAAGTCGCCGGTCCGGGCATTGTCAAGGCTACTGACCCATCCGCCGCCAAAGCAGAGGAAGACCAGCCTGCCTGGATGAAGCTGCTCAACTCCAAGATTGTAGTCCAAAAGACCGAGCGCCCAGATGCCGCCAGCTCCGGCAAGCCGATGAGCGCCAAAGAACGCGCCCTCGCCGCCGCAAACAAGGTCGACGGGCGCCTCAGCAAGAAGGGCATGATCCACGCCGGCCAACCCATCGACAACAAGGGCCCAGACGCCGGTCTCTACCACAGCACCATCGAGATCAACGACTTCCCACAGAAAGCCCGCTGGGCCGTCACAAACCGCACCAACGTCGCCAAGATCCTCGATCAGACCGGCGTCAGCATCACGACAAAGGGCAACTTCTACCCGCCCGGCAAAGAACCCAGCGAGACCGAGCTGCCGAAACTGTACATCCTTGTCGAGGGCGACACCGAGAACGTGGTTACCCAGGCTATGATGGAACTCACCCGTCTCCTCCGCGAGGGCACCATCGCCGCCGAAGACGCGTCATCTGTCCGCGCACCCACTGGTCGCTACAGCGTTGTCTGAGCAGTCTGAGAGCGAGACGGATAATACTCTATGCTTCCGTTTCTGCAGTGCAGTCGGGCGCTCTTGCATGGTTTGGAGTTCACAAGGAATTTTCTTTTTTGGCTGGACGGACCTACGGACGGACGGATGGACTGATGGACTGATGGATGGGAAAAGATCGCTGGGAATCATCTGTTGTCTGCGATTTGTGATGCCATGTCACATCATCTATACACAGACATACACAGTAAGCACCACTCATCCTTCCAGTCTTCCCCCCATGAGCAATACCTTTGATCGCAACCCCCCAGTCCCAGGTCCAAACCGAAGCGTACTGCGCGGCGTCGTCTGCAAAGACATTGATACTTCTATCCGTCCATCCACATCCATCTATCCATCCAGCCAGCCAGCCAGCTAGCCATCTCGAGGCCTCGCGCAGTCTGGTTCGGAAGAAAAGGTGCATTGCTCATGGGGTAAGTGGTGGTGAGATGGTGACATGGCTGTTACTCTAGATCTGCACATCACATCACATTACATCACACATGAATACATGTTCTGTTGAGTCAAGTTGCGCTCGTGCTTTTGTGACTGCTGGTGTCTTTTTCAAACGATTCGTTGCATTGATGGTATTATGGCTTGTCTCTCAATCTATCTACATGCTTTGTCCCATGCTGCCTGACTCCATGCCTCGACGCCAGCACTACGAGCTCGTGTGCTTGCACGGGCAGAAGCTAATGGTTGCGGGCAATTGCAACTTGGACGTGCAGTGCAAGAGGGTTGTGGATCGATATTGCCTGCCGCCAGTGTCAACAAACGGGTCGAGCAGATCACTATACGTTTGCGCAACAGCCTGTGTCCAAGCTCAATGTAAAAGCTTCCACAAACCAGACCGGTTGAACGCCTGATGTGGTTCGTCTCCATTCGTCCACAACACCTGCTCCGGTGACTCGTAGAATTGTGTGCGCACTTTTTCCAACTCTCGTGTTGCCAATAGGCCACGGATCGTGGGTTGTTAGGATTTTCTGCCTTCTCGCGACCCCAGGAGTCGTGAGGATTCCTGGAGACGACGCTCAAGCATGGGCTGGATTGTGATACAGGTATGATTTCAAATCGCGGAAATCTTCCCATCTGTGCTTTTTCCTCATTTGAGCAACGCGGCTCGAGCGTAGGGTGCAGATTCTTCCACCAACCCACGGCCAGGACGTCGAGACCCAAGGCCTGATGATACGTCTGAACAGCGGCAGTGTCGTCCTTCAACTCTGCAGCAACAGTATGTATGTAGGCCAATGTGACGTTTTCTCGCTTGTTAGGGCCAATGCTGGAAAATTGGTGCATGCACCTCGCCACCACGGCTCTTAAGGAAGAAAGCCCTTGCTGTTGGTTCAAGGTCCAACAAAATTTCCACGGGTTTTGAATCTCATCGATCTAGAGTGCTTGTAGAGAGCCTTCTGGGCATTCGATGAGCCTTTTTCTAGTTGCAGACCATATGCAGGCGCTCAAAATAGCATGTTGGGGCCAGATAAATGTTTGAGCCTTGTGCTCAAGGACGTGAACCTGCAGGTGGGTCCGTCTGTCACGCTACATCATGCCTTACCGCCTCAGCTCAGACGTTGTAGGTATCCTTGCTGGATCAGTCTTTCCACGTCACCGTGTCGCACGTAGAATTGGCTGTTCTTCGTCAAGGTTATGGACCTGCAGACAGATCAGCTTCTTGAATCGGCCGGCTGCATACTGAACCCAGAATACAGCCTGAGCTTGATCACACTTACCCATACTCCGTTTGAATCTCGCCCGCATCTTTCAACACGCGAACATCAATGAACAGATCTTTCGGTGGCTCCAAGCTCCCAGTGAGATCGATATCTGTCCACTGGCCTTTGTATGCAGCCAACAGATCACTATACTGGCGCACGTACTCCTCCTCTTCGGGCGATAAACTGCTCTCTGCACCGACTGCGCCGGCTTCTCCGGTACTGCTTCCACTGGCCTTCTGTGCCTGTTGTTCGAGAACGTCTACGCCGTTCCAACAATACTCTTCTAATTTATCGCTGCGCACCTTGTGGTACGCGAGCAGGCACCGCTTATTACGCCGCATACAAAGGTGATTGACGAGCAAGGCGCATGCCGTTTCTGGAGACGAGGCTGGGTTAAAGGAACCGGAGTATGGTGCGAGCAACGAAGCCACATCCTTGTCGAGATCCCGCACTTCGCGCACAACGGATCTGATGAGCTCCGATTGGTAAGGTGGTAGATGTGGAAGTGCGAGCGTTCGTTTTGCGTTCTGGACCTGCATCGTGATTTCAGCATGTTGCGCCATGTCTACACGTAGAAGGCGTTGTCAGGAGAAACAGCCTCGCTCAGAAGCGTGGAAAGAATCCTAACAGCTCAGGCATGATGTGCCACATACTGCACTGTACACAATAGCATAACAAAGAGTACAGCTCGAGATTGGGTGTGATATATAGATGCGTACTTACCAGCTTGTTGGCTGTCTCGCCGTACATTGTAGATGGAGCAAAGACTGCAGTATCGTGAGCCACAGTTCACGACATGCGAGCTGTGAGGCTTTGTATGGCAATGTTTGTTGAACGACTTGTCGTGAGTGACGTGACCCCACTAGAGTTTGGAGAGGAAGTCGCGTCCGCGACACGGGGATGCAAGTGGGGCAGGCCGCACTCGAGTCTTTGAACCGCGTCTGTTCTCACTGAACACCAACAGCCGCCAACGGCATCCCATCGAGTCAGTATAGGACCTGTTCCCGTTTCAATAAAGCGTCATCAAGAAACTGCGTAAAGATTTGCCAAAAAACTTCTGGACAACAACACAGTCTATCTGACCAGAAATGAATTGCTATGGGAACTAATCTACAAATCAACAATTGTCGCCCCCAATGCAAATATATACGCCAGTTTGGATCCACAACGCCGTGCTGAACCAGTGTTTGACCGAGGGTATCCATCACATAAAACAGAAATATGCGTATACGGTCGTGTCTATGCGGAAACATCATCGCCATCCAACATCATGTCATCAAATCATGGTTCGCCTACCCACTTGTCGAACTCGGCTTCCTGGTCGAGCGACGACATGGTTGGATCGGATTGCCATGTTGAGTTGTAACTATTGTGGGCTCGTTCGATCTCCAGTAGCCTGTCCAATTCTTGCTGGCCGTACTTCTCGTCAACCATGGCCGAGTAGCCGTTACGATAGTCATGGTGGAGGGTGGTTGACTCAACCCCAGAGCGATGGCCACCATCGTACGCCAACAGAAGTGGGTCAACTTGGCCATCGTCAAAAGGCGTTGTGGCGTGGGGCTGGAGTTGGCTCATTAGATCACTCGCATCGCCCCCGGGCAGGCCCAGCAGCTGATTAGACGAGAATTGCAGGGTCGGTGCCGGCTCTGGTGCTGGTGCGGGCGCTGCTACAGGGAGACCAACGCGACGTATGCGGATGTCTTCGCTGTAGTGCGCGCCCATGTGCACGTTCGGATACACGGCGGTTTGGTAGTACTGATTGTACGCACCGTGGTGCATGGGCATGGGCATCGGTCGACCTTCATTCGTCATTTCCCACGAGGATCTCAGCATGCCGCCCACGTTTTGCCCAAATCCTCGATCAGTGTGCTCTGGGGGTCCGAGGTTGGGCGGATAGCTTATTGAACGCTGAAATCGCTTCGCCTGCCTCGATCGCCTGCCGCCCTCAGGGGCCCATTCAGCGTCCTCGAGATCACTTGGCTCTTCATCTGACCACTCATCCTTGCGTTTCCGTGGGGCAGCAGCTGCCTTGCTAGGGGAAAACTTGTACGACGGATGCGCGTTCTGATGGTTGATCCGTTCGATCTTTGCGTACTCGTTGAAACGATCGCGCACCTCTGCCGGCTCTAGAGGCCAACTCTCTCCTGCGACCGAGGACACCACTTGATGGTTGTTCTGTAAGCACCAGGCCTTCGCTCTCTCAGCATATGCTGATCGGTAAAGCATGAACGAGTTCATCGGTCGGGTGATGTATCCGTTCCTTTGTTCGGCTTCCTTGCGCCTAACATCCGCCGGTCGATTAACCCATGCCTCCATGTCCTTGACTGGGATGTGGTGAAGAGTCTCCGTCAACAAGCTCAACGCGGTGGTCAACTTCGGTGTCTTTGCCTTCTCGCCTTTAGCAGCCTTTGCCTTCCTGGCTTTCGTTGTGGGCTTCGGTTGAGGACTGTCATGTCTCCGAGGAGGGCTCGCGGTTTTCTTCTCTCGCGCACTGCGAGACGATCGTGTCGTATGGTCGTCATCGTTGGTAGATCTCGGGGTTGGTGGCGAGAACACTCCTTGATTGTCCTACTTCGCGTTAGTTGATAACAAAAATATCGCAGACGACTAAGTATACCGGACGGTTGTTGCTCTGGCTGTCATAGTAATATTCAGGGGGACCGTAGCCATCCTTGGAATTGGTCAGCATCGTCACTCGCATAAGGGTATCAATGGACCTACATATTGGATCCCCAGACCGACTCCTTCGCCAGCGTGGCTGCCAACATGTGACGTGCGCAAAGGGATCCCTTCGTGACCAGCAGTCCCGGCAGCGCCGTAGCTCGCCTCACCGTAAGGGTACCCGCGATCTGCATTGTATTGCGCCACTCGATGCAAGCCCGAATCGAAATCCCCTACGAGTGTCGGTGGGGTGGGCGGATGTCGTTGGACTAGAGTATCTCCTCTCATGGCTGCCTGAAGTCCCGGTGTGTGGTTGGGTCAAGATCAAACGTATAGGCGCAACTTGCGATCTTCCGAGGACTAAAGAGTTATTGAAAAAGGTCCAGAGCGAAGCCAATCGCGCGGGTATCGCAGCGCAACAGGAGAAGCCACTTCGTGGTGATAAAGCGGCTTTAGGTCCAGCTGTGTTGTCTGTCGAGTCGATTATCGACTGAGACAGTGCAAGACGTGGGACTTTTTCTTTTGAATCGTCCAAAAGATGCACAGATCAGACGAACTTGTGTCTGAGATGTTCTGGAGTTTTGTCAGTTTTTTGATTAAGCGGCATGAACATGCACAGTTTGCTCTGGCAAGCATGCATTAGACAAGTCCGGGATCTTACCTTTTGCGGATACTTGCTTTTCACCGGCTGTTAAATTCTGCATGCGCAAGCACACTTCGTTTGATCTCCCTTTCGATGTTGATTTGCACGTAAACAACTGGGCTGTCTGAGGTTTGGTGTTTTGGTTCGGCCCTTTGTCGGTGAAGGGTCGCTGGGAGATGTGTGAAGGCAAGTTTACTATGAGCAATTCTTTGTCCAGTGGTCAGGTACCGGAAGGTATTTGTAGCGACTAACAAGCTTCGAGGTCAACTGCTCACAGTATAGAGGACTTCACTCGGTCGACTGAGAACGGACAAAGGATTGCCGGATTAGTACTGGCGTCACAAGCTTGCCACGTTGGGACCTGGTGCTGCTTTTGGGTGGAGACACCTTTGGCGATCGAAAGTGTTCATAAGGATGTGACACTTGGACCAGAGACCCACTCGTTTCGGAGTCGAAAATACATGTTGCTGGTGGCTTGCAGTCGAAAATGGCTGCCAGCCCTTCCACAGCTGCAGCCATGGCTTGCAGCTAAACCCCACTCTGGCCGCCCTTCCTCAATGGCCTTCTATCTCTTTGGCGCGAGAAACGTCAACCAGCAGTGGCTTGCAGCAGTCATGTGCATCCCTGTAGTAAGCCACATGTTTTTCGGTACCCTGAGCCCTTACTGCGTTTTCTTGGGGGAGGGATGAACGCCGCCAGGCTCAAGGCCTCATTCCTCGCCAATCAACGTGCATGAGGCTGGCATCATATCCTTGAACGAACTCACCAATAGCATGCTATATCTGCGGCCACTCTTCTTCGATATGTTGATTTGGGTGCTATTCGATGGCCATGACCGCATCGAACTAACTGGCAACGGGTGGGTGCAGTCTGCATGTCGGCTTCCGGAGACCTGCACGAAACTTGGCAGGGCTAATCATGACAAACCATACAACACATCATAATCGGTCAGGTACAAGCGAATGCTTTGCCGCAGGATTATTCCTGGTTTTATTCGACAACAGGCCGCTCAGGTAGCGGAAAGTGTTTGCGATTGCATTGCTGCTGCTACGCCCGTGCAACGAAGCTTGGTACCGCAGGAGGCGTAACAAATGCAAGCAGTCAGTATGCACTACGATCTAGTGGCGAATTTTGAACCATTCTGATTAGACGAAAATCTCGTTAGTTTTCTCCGTTCACAGCTCTGGATCCGGTCCGGCCTGGTAGCTCGATCTGACCAGGAGTTCGGCAAGCCCGTCGCGGTAGACTAGACACTGACGATGTCTCGCTACAGGCCCGCGAAGCCGTCAGACGTCAGAGCAGATAGTCTGCACGACGCTTGCAGAACAGTTTGCTTGATGCCGATGAGATGTTTCAACTGCCCAGTCGGCCTACGGAATGCACACCATAGCCACTTTGGCACCACAATCAGACGCGGATTCCACCCTGTGTAACCAAGTTTAAACCAGTACCCAAGAAAACCATTGGTTGGGTCAAAAACCACAGCGCTGTTTTGACATGCTTCCCCTGCATTGTTTTATTTTGAGTCTTTGACCAAGGGGCTTGTAGGTTTTGGCTTGGGAAGCACGTTGACCGGACGCCTCAAACACGGTGACAAACGCCCGACGTGCGGCTCTTTCTTTACCATCGCTCTAACAGGATTTCGGGCTGGAAGAAGCGTGCGCAGGGCACGTGTGTGAAGCTACCTGATTAGAAAACCAGCTTGATGGGTTTGCAGCTGCGCAGCTTTCAGTGTCAACGACGACGACTTGGAAAACTTTGGGCTATCGCAATTTTGCCCTATAGAGCCATATTCTAACACGCTGGTTATGGCAGCTCCTCCGTTGCCTGTGCTTGGCTTAGTTGCGCGGATTCTGATGCCAATAACCCAGTACCATGATACCTCTCAGAAACTAGATCACCAGCAGTTCGCGTGAACTTCTTCGGTATCTTTTGCTTCGCATCGCCCGGTAACGAACTCTTCCGCGCCTCGTTCAGGTGCTCGACGCCAACCTGGCAGCAAGATAGGCGAGGTTGAGTTTTGTCGAGGCACCCGTTCTCCCGCGTTATCCTTAGAAGAGTCGTTGCTAGCTTTGGGCAGTCGCGGGGGGAAGAAGGGAGGAGTTAGACGAATACCCCACATCGGCGACTCTCTCAACCATGGAACGGCGACCTGGCTCGGGTATGCCGTGTGTCGATGTCACAGGGTCAATGTCAGCATCACCACCGTCATATACAGCAGCAGAGGTCCGCGTATGGCGAAAAAGACAAGTTGACACGGCAGGAACATAACGGCTTGTAAGTAGGCCATCTATCCAATGCTTTGAGCATCGAATGTAGCTTCTCGTAGCTATGTACAATCAAACTCACTATCGCGTCTGACGCGGTACGCTATCCGGAGGGCGCACAGTAGTACAACGGTCAACCTCGGACCGTGCGATTCTCCCGCTGATGCAAGTTAAACCGGTTAAGACGATGCTCTGCGTGGGCTCGATAGCTCATGCACGCATGATCTGATGTTGACGGATAACTCTGGGTCTTGCAAATCTTCACAGCCGCCAACACAATCTGCGCAATGGCTTGGCAAACGAAGCATACAGCACAGCTGATCTTATCCTTAGGGCGACACGGCTAGGGCTTACGACTGCGGTGCTATTTGGAAATCATCGATTGGGTCACATACGAGCTGTCGTAATCCCTTACTAACTTGGCAAAGTGTACCCGTGCTACCCATCACTGGCACTTCCATGTGTGATGTATCTGCTGATTTTGCAGATGAAAACAGCTCTGTCGTAGTCTGTCATGACAAGATTGAGAGTGGCTGCTGTGTCGGCGATCAGGAGATGATGTGAACCGTTACTGCATGAGGCCGTTCACGTGTTGATCGATGCAGCAGGCCCCACGCCTGAAGCTCGCATGCTGTCTTCCTAGCCCCCTGCGATTCTTTTTTTCGCTAACCGGCCGGCCAATGGGTTGTTTCCCACAGGAGGGTAAGCATACCTATGTTTCACCTGAACTCCGTAAGGACTCGGTGAACATGCGTGTCATCCCTTCGTGCATAACCCTAGCTCCGTTTTGGCGTTATCGCAAGCCTCCCTCGAGAGCCTCAACCCCACACCCTCAAGCCTGGCTCATTAATAGGGCACTCTCCACGATGTGGCTGACCGTTCTATTCAATCTCATTGTCTGTCCACATGGCATACCTCTCCGTTCACCCGCATAAAGCAGCACTACGAGGTCTGGGCCGCAATCAGCTAGTCGATTTGTCTGACCCACGCGATGGGGTCACACAGCACTGTCCTGATCCAGCAGTCTGCTGTCTGGCCGCAAACATCTCATTCTCAGATGCTTTTCATGTTGTATCGGCCCTTTTGCTTGCGGTGCATATACAAAGCTTGCGTCCCTCGAGCGGCCAGATGGGCTATGAAACAATTAAACTGGACGCATACGGGCATGTCTTTGCTGGGAATCGAGTGTTGAAAATCAATGGCAGCACGTGAAAGGTCAGACATAACAAAGGACCCGGTTTCTTCGGAACTAGATGGGCATGGGAAGGGAGGACAAGAGATGATTCTGGTACGCAGGGGTTTTGTTTGCGACATTGGCGTTTCGAGAGGAGAGAACAAAGGCTTCGCGGGAGAGGCGTTCGATGCGGCTGAGCAAGAGATGGCGAGAGAGGGGAACAATGGGCAATGGTGCTGGGTGGATGACTGAGACCGGTCGGTGTGACCCAGGAGTGTTACATACGCTTCTGAGCCCAACGCTGCAAATGCACGAAATTTACTGGCCTCGCCCTTCCAATCATCATCTGTACGTTCTTCGGTACGATCGTCGACAACATACCAGCCGCCATGAACGAGCATGGAACACTGTCAGAATCATCACCGTCGCTTCCAGCACAGTCTTGTTCCGATAGTGTTTTCGCAGATCTCCAAAGAGATGTGTTGAATGACGACATGTCCTCATCGAGCGTTGCATCGACACCCGGAATGCAATCACCGCAGCAAATAGCCAATTTCAACAGCGAACATGGCAATAGCGACAAGTTGGAGTCAACAGTGTCATTCATACCAAGTACTCCCGATGATCGCGGGTCCTCTGAAGCAGAGAACCGCGACTGGGCAGCATCTGGGGAAGCATCCGATGAGCCTGTGACTGAGAAATCAGGTCTCCAGCCAGCTCAATATTCTCCCGATGAAGGTCAGGCTGTCTCTTATTCCAGAGATGCTGTGCGGGACGACTATGCTCCACTTCAATCTCACCCATTGCTTCACCATGGGTCGAGTGACACCAGACTAACAACAGCTTCTTCGCGCCGCGAACCTGAGGAAGCACCAACTATACCATCAAGATTGTATACATCAAAGCTTAGCAGATCCCAATCAATGTCACAACCGTGCAATTCACATGACAACGAGAATGGGAGACCTCGTAGCCTACCCGTCACTCGGTCCAGTTGGCCATGGAGACGAGATGAGTGTGATTCTACCGCCCTACCAAGTCCAGCAGAGAGTAATTTGACAGTTCCTGAGTTCACTTCCTCACAGGACGAGCCCGGGTCCGAAGCACTCGTGCCGGAAAGTATTCAACATCTTCCGAGCACCTCTGAGCCTCGTTCCGATCTTAGCGGGATTTCCCATGAACTTTCTTCACCAAACGATCATAAAGCAAATGATGAAAACATCGGTGAAGAACACAGTCCCACACACAACGTTGCACATCCTGGCACGACCGGAGTTTCTGCCCATGAAGATTTGGCATCTGATCTGCAAGATGGTGTTCATCTTCTGCAGATAGACTATGATCAAAAGAATGAGTCAATCGCGGCTCATAAAAATCAGTCAACATCACAAGATAGCGACGACGTGGTGAAAGAAAGCTCAGAGCAGAACTCTATCAACTGGAAGGATATGTACGAGAAAATGAAGCAGTATTATGACTTGCTCGAGCAAGAGCATAAGCGGCTTAGATCCGAGGCCGAGCGCATTTATCGCCTAGGTCTTGAACGAAAGTACGAGGAGTGTCAAGCAAGCCTTATTGAAGCCCAAGATCGGATCCAGGCCTTGACTGAAGACCGAAACAAGTTCGAGAAAGAGTCTCTGTCCTGGCAGAACGAAGCCAAGCAGATGCAAGAAGAACTCGCACATCGGTCAGCACAATTCGTCGAACAGGCTGATATCAACAATCAGGAGCTACTAGACGCTGCCAGAGAATATCGCCAAAAGATTGAGGATAACACACACTGGGACAAAGAATGCCTTCTTGTAAAATATGAGCGACTAGAGCGTGATCAGGCCGCACTCAATGCCCTTCAGCAGTGCCACATCGAGAAATTGAACGAGAGAATTCAAGAAGTTGAGGACAAATTGCAGGCACCACTTCAAGAGCAGGAGGACGAAAGGCCTAAGTCTGCCTCAAAGATCCTCTGGCTCCGTGAGGCAAGGAAAAAAGAAGAGAAGCTAGAAGGTGAAAGGGAGGCGCTGAAGGAGAAACTGCGCCAGATGGCGTATGAAAGCGCTGGGATGCCTGCCAACTTGACATCAGGAAAGCAAACAATGCGGTACTGGTTCGCAAGGTGGCATGCAAACGAATACTACGGTGATCTAACGGAGGAGGAACAAGAGACTTTCAGATCATTGCAAGAATTATAAGGCGGGGAGCCAATGATAGACGTGTCTCTACACCGGGGGTTCTTCACCATTGCCAGAGATGCCTCGAGGCTGTCGACTTGATCCCAATATCATATTGAAATGAGCGCGCAGCGTCAAAGTCCGTTCGGTGCGACACTAAAAGCCAAGGTTATATCCAAAGCGCACCATCAAATTGTTCCAAACGGAATTTCAATTTTCAATCATGCCAATGATAGAAGTAGATCAGACGTTTACTCCAGAGTGCTAAGTGTGTCGCTGTTTAGAATGGCTATGTATACATTTGTTCAGTACAGTACTCAGGACTGAAATTTCATGAATACTGAGTGTGAGACTGATAGCATAGGTTGGATTGAATGCAGAAGTTGTATCGGCAGGGAGAATGCACGAAAAGTGAGAGAAGTTATCGAATTGATCCTCTTAGCCAACACTTGTGCGTTAGTAAAGTGATGATACCAGGGGAAGTTAAAAAATGCTTGCTGTATCAACTAAAGACCAACGTTTATCGAACTTATGCATCTCAAGCAATAGTTTCTTGAGAGAATCTGCTCGTGGAAGGAGGCCCCATGGTGTACTTTGCTACATGGAAGCAAATTCAAAACACCATTTCCAAGGCCAGACCGGCACTGCTCAATCGCCACTCGGCTCCATTGTACAGCCGCTCCAACAAGTAAGAGCTTCTCTCAAGATGTAGGGGGCATCTCTTCCTCGATGACACCACCTCAAGTGGGTCTAGGAGCTGTTCGGGTTAGTGGCCAGGACTGAAGATCTATCTCTTGCTACGATAAACAAGCTTCACGTAAAGTCCCTTACTCTCTAGGAAGAACCTGAAATCTCAAGCTTTGCGAGAGGCTCTTTCAATAGGATTCATAGCACCTTCGATTGCGCAAAAGGCCATTGCCTCATACGGATCACGCTGTAAGCTGCTTCGGTGGTTAACATGGAAAGGGATGTCCCAAAAGTTGCCTTCATTGGCAACAAAATTATTTCCACAGTACCATAAATCTTCGCTCACGCTTTCAGACCAATTAATGAGCTTGGTTATGAGCGGATGGTCATGGATGGATGCACAGCCTTCACCTGGAACATGGACTGAAGTTCCCTCGTTAGAGAAGCAAATTCTTATATAAGAGCTAGCTTCGTTCTGAATGGAGCTACTCAAACTCCCTCTGTCTGGTGTCAACACTACCTATCTTGCCTCTGAGCTCAAGGAACACGACATGAAGAGTGGCATACCAGAACACACCGTTGGCGAAGTCTTTTTCCAAACATCTTCGCCGCCGATCAAGCTGCACACATCATGGAACGGTGCTGGGTGATGAAGCTTGCAAGGCTTTAGACTGGATGTGGGATTTGACGAGTGTTGATCAGGTCACATGAGCATTGAATTAAACTTACATGAACTAATGAATTGAATCTTTGAGTACATATCGCTAGCTGTACGATATCTATACACAGTGCCTGACCAATGCCAATGCTCTTACATGTTGTACATTCCAAACTCTTACTCTTTCTTCTCCTCTGTCTTGGGATTCTCCTTCTCATCCATATCCATGCGCCTGCTCTCAACCGTAAAGTACAAACTCCTACCCGCGCCCTCAAGCGCACTCGTGAGGCTTCCACCAATGCCCTGCAGCATGTTGACAAGCGATGCGCGCAGACCATCGATACCACCAGGGATGCTGCCAACCCACTTGGTACCCTCGATGTCGAAGATCTTGCCCTCTACTCGTGCACCGAGCAGCATCAGCTTCTGCAGACCAGTCTGTACAGCAGGCTCATAATAGTCGGGGTTTGCCTTGCGCTTTGGTGCAGGGAAGTCAGGCGCCATGGGTGAGAGGATCGAGAGGACGGTCTTGAGGTGTTGCGGCGTTACGGTCGGAAATGTAACGAGCGCGAGAGGGCCAGAGAGCAGCGGCTCAAGGTCGTGCTTGAGTTTTCTGTTGTTCGCGACTTCGTATGCATGTCTTGAGAGGCCATGTGTGAAGCGTTCGTCATCGACCTTGTTGCCGGTCAACGGGACACGCGCGCTCGTTGGTGTGCGAGGATCGGTCGACTGTTCGGTGGGAAGGTCCGAGGGCTTGAAGAATTCGACAACCTTCAGCGCACTTGCGAAGATATTCGTCTGGATAACTTGAAGCTTGATCTGATCGGCGATGGGTTCCTGGCCGGCTGCCACGCGCTCAGCGTCGATTTTGCGCAAGGCAATCGCCAACTCTCTCCTGATGCTCATCCATTCTACGGCCTTGACATTGTTGTGTTGGAAGATAAGCATAAGCGGTGATGACTTGAGCAGCGACTGGTATTGACGATGCAACTGCGTCTTACGCTCTTCGGGGCGCTTGTGGGACGGAGGCTGTGTAGGGGAATAGAGGACTATTGGCGCTGCTGATCGGACACCTTTATCCAAGGCAGAAGCGGGTGTTGGCTTCACCTGTGCCACAGACGCATAGCTGGCGGTCGCGACTCGAGAGACGGGGGTGTTGCAGCACGAGGTGCGGAGGCGAAGGGCTCGCGGCCTGACGTATATCCTTGGAGGCATTCTAGATGATTGTCAATTATAGTCCAGATCATATGCCACCGGCATTGTTGGCGCAAACTTACGCGATGTGTGCTTGCGACGCAATTGCTAGGCCTCTGCCCTCCATCGAAAGATTTCCGAAAGGCGCGTTCAAGATGATGGCCCGTGCACATCTATCATATGTCCGGCAGCACTCCCGAGGCGCCATCAACGCATCTTCTCAGTTTCTTTCAGCAGGCCTTTGTGATTTTAGTAATCACTGAGAGTGTAACTTTTTCAGTTTTCTGCTCGATCTGTCCCTCAACAGGCGCCAATGGCGCTGCATATATGGAAAGCTGCACCACGAGCACGCGTGCCAAGTTCGTCCATATGGGGTAACGGAGGCAGTAGATGTATTTCGGTGAGCCTTGACAATTGCTGTTATAGAAATTGGACCTGAACAAGTTACGCAGCTAACACATTGTAGACAGATCGGAGGAATCGATTGTCGAGATTCTGGACTCCGACCGGAGGTGTCAGCCCCCAAGAAGGAGAACCAGATAAATCGCATGCTCTGCTTGTCCGTGGCGGATACCTTCGACAAGCCCATTCTGGAGTATTTCATCTTCTGCCACTAGGATTGCGTGTTCAGAATAAGTTGGAGAGCCTTATCGACAAGCACATGGAATCAATTGGCGCATCCAAAACGTCATTGTCCTCAATCACCACAGAAGAACTTTGGAAACAGTCAGGACGATATTCGAGCAATTCTGAACTTCTCAGACTCAATGACCGGAAAGACACTGGCTTCCTACTTTCGCCCACCCATGAAGAGGAGATTACAGCATTAGTCGCGTCCATGATCCATTCATACAAAGATCTGCCTCTTAGACTCTACCAGACAGGCCGCAAGTACCGTGACGAACGACGACCAAGACAGGGTCTCCTTCGTGCAAAGGAGTTCATGATGAAGGACCTCTACACCTTTGACTCGACTGTCGAAGCTGGACTTGAGACGTACAAGTCCGTCCGCCAAGCTTACAAGAACCTCTTCGATGAGCTCAAACTCCCTTACCTCATTGCAGACGCCGACTCAGGCAATATGGGCGGCAAGTTGAGCCACGAGTACCACTTTGTTTCGCCAAAAGGCGAAGATAACGTCTGGTCGTGCTCCTCATGCTCCTACGTCGCGAATGAAGAACTTGTCGAAAAGAAGACTCCAGATGTACCATCCGCCACTGCCAATCCCCTTACCTTCACAGGAATCAGCGTCGACCGCAAAACTGCTATTACAATCACTGTCCCACGTCCCGCAGACTGCCCACCAACTGCCTCACCTTCCTGGTCCCAACTCGCCTCGTTCGCCAACCTGCACGCCCTGAAGAAAGCCACACCATCCCACACCGAACTCGATACCGGCATCGAATCTGCCTCGCTCGCCGCCCTACTCCCTAAAACCACATCAACCATTTCCATCACCGATCGCACGCTGGCTTCCTCCCCAGACACCATAGACCTGACCCCCACGCTCCCTGGTGCCAACTGTCCGCACTGCGCTTCAGGCACTCTCAGCGCGCAGAAAGCAATAGAGGTGGGCCACACTTTCCACTTGGGTACGCGCTACTCGGAGCCGTTGAATGCATATGTTTCCGTGCCTTCGGCGGCCAAGGAAACAGAATGGGTGCCGATGCAGATGGGTTGTCACGGTATCGGCGTCTCGCGCCTCATCGCGGCGATTGCGTCGCTGCTCGCGGACACCAAGGGGCTGCAGTGGCCACGTGCGGTGGCACCGTTTGAGGTGGCGGTACTGGTTGGGCCGCAGGTAGAGGAGGGGGAAGGGGAGAAGGTCTATGATGCGCTGGCTGGGGATGTGGTGTTGGATGATCGGGCGAAGGGCTTGGGATGGAAGTTGAAGGATGCAGACTTGATTGGGTACCCAGTCGTTGTGGTCATGGGGCGGGGTTGGAAGGAGGGCGGGACGCTCGAGGTGCAATGTCGCAGGCTGGGTGTGAAGAGGGAAGTCAAGGCGTCCGAGGTGAGGGAAGAAATTGAGGGGCTGTTAACGCAGTTGTAAGGGATTTATGTGGCAAGAGGCAATATCTTGAGACTAGAGCCGACATATCACACGTGCACTAATACTGTATCAACGACACAATTGTATACTATATTTTACGTTTGGATTCATTTTGTATCTGGACTCGTATCGTAGTCGAAATCCACGGGTATCATGAGGGACGATTTCCCAAATATGCACATGCACCGACTTGTCTCACAGACGCTGGCGAAGACCAGGCCGAGGAGCGGGCGAAAGCTATCGCACCGGAAGCTGACGAGGCTGAAGTTTGGCTGAAAGAGAAAAAGACAATATCGCGACAAAAAAATTGGATCTGCTGACGCCGAATTTACCCCATATGTTGTTTGTGTGAATGGTTCGTACCTGCATTGCTGCGCATTACAATGTGAAGTGAAATTGTGTAGTTGTGCTGGGGCGTGGTGGTGTGGGAATCGTGTCGGCCGTTGTTCTGGTTGCCCGCCCAGCGTGGTGTGAGATCTCCTCTCGTGACCTGATTTTCTTATGAACGTGGAATGTAAAGTGTCGAATGCGCCTGTGTAACGCCGCCTGCTGGTGGAATCCAAGACCCAATGCTCTATGATGTCGAATGTGCAAAGCAGATAAAAATCAAATGTGGTATCACCGCCGCACTCCACCTACTTCGACGGAGTGTGCTGCTCGTTCAAATTGTGTCTTCCGTCTCTTGAAACCCCCTCGTGCGCCGTCTTCACCTGTTGAATCTGTTGCAAAGTCGTCGCCGTAACCCTCGCTGTAACCTTGGTAAGAATCCTCGTTGTACTGGCGTTTCGAGCCTGACCTCTCTGGCCGTCGCGGCAAGGCGTGGTTGCTCGGTGTGGGCGCCGATGATGGAAGTGGCGTACGGGCCTGATTGTCTGCCATAGGTTTTGGACGGAGAGCATCGTCAGTGCCAATGTATGCTTTGTACTTGGAGGCGTCCGAAGGTGGCAGCGCACCAGGACCCATGCCGCCAAAGGCGCTGTCGAGAAGGCTACCGAATTCAGGCTCAAGAGCAGTCTGGTCATTGTTCAATTTTCTCCATGGCTCTTTTCCAGCATTGATTGCCTCCCAGTGATCGTCCGGCAGGCTCATAGGGCCGCTGAAGACATCGTCCATCTTCACCGCCTTCGGTTTGCCCGCAATCTGCAGCTGTTTGATGTGACCTTCATAAGACTTGCGGAGTTTGTTGATCTTCTCGCCCGTCATGGGGTCCACGCGTGCTACAGACTTTGCTAGCCTCTCAAGACCGTACAGCCTGAAAAGATTTTGCGTGCCGTGCGGGCGCGCCTGTTCGTACATTTCTTCGCTGCTCAAGAAAAGCATAGCCCCGCTGATGCCCTCTGCGGCCTTTAGTCCCCCCTTCTCCGAAAAGAGCGCGTGCCCTTGCCGATCGTGATTGGTGTGTGTGTGGATGCCCAGGCCGCGAGCGGCTTCATCCAGGCCGTCTTCCATCATCGCATCGCCGTCGCTATCAAGATTGGTAGAGTAAGAATGCCCTGTAGTGCTCGCAGGAGTAGGAAACGGGTGCTGGGCCGAGGCCGATGTCGCCGGCTGTGAGGCAGACTGTGACATGGTCGCTGAGGATGGTGAAGTCTTGCCCGGCGACGACTCAGTCGCAGTCATGGCAGGACGGCCATTGAACTGCGAATTCATCGAGGAGCAAGGAGGAGAGGTCGGTGTGCGCGGTTGAATGGGCTTTGTCGTCTGGCCGCTCGCCTTGGCAGCGACGTCAAAGGGCGGGGAGGCCGGCGAGTATCTTCCAGAATTGTCCAGGCGTTGGCGTTTCGCACTATGATCCGACATGAAGGCCGTCAAGGAAGGGAGTGGGCGGCAGTGAAGGGCTCGTGGGCGGTGGGCGTGAGGCTGGTGAGAGCGCTGCTCGTAAGAGGCCTAGCGCTTGCACGCGGCACAATCCGCGAAAGTGAGGATGGGCGGCGCTTCAGGCGGTGCGCATTCGAAAAGTGTCGTCGGACGGGGCGGCTGCAGGCGATCTCGCGGGGAGTGCAGGGCGTGGGCGGTTGGCGGGTGGGGAGTGGGCGGGTGAGTGAGTGACGGCGACAACCTGCAGAGGGAGCGAACGAACGGTGCTGAGCCGAGACCATGGCGTCGTCACGTGCCGTGCGCGCAGGCGCGACTGAGCATCGTCCGCCGGCAGGGGCCGTTTCACGCTCAAACAACCGCCAGCCCTCCGCCAGCCCTCCGCTAGCCCTCTGCCAATCTTGGCCCATTGTGCGTGCACGCCCAATGTCTGCCCTATCCGGCCAGTATGGATGACAGAGCCTCTCGCGCCGCCAATGGCGCCCGCGACGCCCGCAACGCCAGCACATCGACAGGGCAATCCACGCGTCCAACGCCCTTGACCACCGCGAACCCCGGCGCGCCCAAAGTGGTGCAGCCGAAACCGCAGGCCCTACCCTCGCGCTCAGGCCCCAGCTCTATCCTCGTTTCGCCGCGCCAAAAGGGTAACCCAATCTTAAACAACGTCAAGTCGACCGCCTGGGAGTACTCAGACATCCCCGCGGATTACGTCCTAGGTGCCACAACATGCGCGCTGTTCCTGTCGCTCAAGTACCACCGCCTGCACCCTGAGTACATTTACAACCGAATCCGCGACTTGAAGGGCCAATACGATCTGCGCATCATCCTGACAATGGTCGACGTTGAGAACCACGAGGACTCGCTGCGGGAGCTGTCCAAGACGTCATTGGTCAACAACGTCACCATCATGCTATGTTGGAGTGCACAGGAGGCAGGCCGCTACCTGGAATTGTTCAAGACCTTCGAACACGCCGCACCAACGAGCATTCGCGCTAAGCAGTCGTCTACCTACTCAGAGAACATGGTAGAGTTCATCACAGTGCCACGTGGTATTAACAAAACAGACGCTGTAGGCTTGGTATCCAACTTTGGCAGCATTCGTACTGCAATCAACGCCGGGCCAGAAGAGATCGGCCTGATCGCGGGTTGGGGAGATAAGAAGGTACAACGCTGGTGCAACGCGGTGAAGGAGCCTTTCAGAGTCAAGAAAGCTGCAAGAAGAGGCTTGACTCGTGAGAGCACTCAAGCAGGCCTGTCGAGAGACACTTCGAGGGCAGAAGGCGAAGGCCAAGCGCTAGCAGAGCCTGATGTTCAGGTCATGGCCCACCAGAGATTGAATGATGCGTTGCCAGTGGCACTCGATATGCAGCAAGCCCCTGCGGCCTCGGCTGCATACACAGACGCAGACAGGCGATCCAATCATCGACCAACTGAAATTTTGAATGAGTATGAAGATGACGAAGAAGCGTTGCGTGACATAGATCAAGCACCTCAGCCTGTTACTCCTCGGCCTGCGAAGCGGAAGCAGGCTGAGGAAGACGTTAGCGAAGGTGCCATGGTGGCGTTAAGCAAGTTGAGGAAGCAATGAGTCAATCTTCATTAGCGTCCCAGAATCGACTTGTCCATGTCTCTACACATCGTTTGCATCTCTTACTTCACGCGGTGTTGTGCCTGGCGTTGAAATTGGGCAGCACTGCCCCGATCGGCTCTAGCGTACTTCCCCACACTTGGACGACTGCCAGCTGCCTACCTGCACTACTTCCTTCAGGTCCAACATCGCTGAAATAGCAAATGGTTTTTGATACATTCGAGTTGACATGCATTGCCATTCTTTGCCCTCCGAAATTCAAATCGAAATCTTTTCTTACCTCCTTGGTCCAGACCTCAAGGCTGTGCGCAAGGTTTGTCGAGTCTTTCGCGACAATGCTGAGCCTACCCTGCTCAGACGTGTCGTTGCAACAGCACGGTATCAGTCGCTTGGCGCCTTATAGAAGATCACACTATTCCCGGCAATTCAGAAGCATGTCAAAGAAATCGTCTTCGACGGGTCTATTTACGACTCGATGGTTGCAACACGCGAGGTGTACTACCACAGAGAAGCTGCGAGGAATTCCAACCTTGAGCAAGATTTCTCTTATTGCAAGCACAGCAGGTGCGTCTTCTAGCATGGTAATACATTAACTTCACCCTGAGGAGTGCCATATGGAAGAGACATGCCCAACTTTTCAAGGAACAGGAAGAGATGAAGAGAGACGGCGTGCTCGTACAGACTGTATCTCGAGCCTTAAAGTATATGCCCAGAATCGTCCGTGTTGCCTATTCGCCGCATTTCCACCAGCTGTCCGTGGAAGCCAAAGAGACACAAGACTTGGTCCCACGTGGTATCACAGCGTCACAAAGGTCTGGATGTACTTGCTCAGACCACCCATTCCGTCAGCTCATTGCTGCCTTGTACATTTCTCAATTCTCTGGTGTCCGCGAATGTAGAACAGAGGTCCTCGGTACAGATCCAGGCACAGAGTTTGCTGTCGCTATAATCTCAGCGAAAAGGAAATGGTAGCTGCCAGATTTCTCTTCCAGCGCCTCGAAAAAGTTGCGATCAGCATCGCGATCAGGGCCACAGGGCCAAGTTCAATCCCTGAAACACTTGACGTTCATCCAACGAAATGGGTTTTTAATGGCGATGCAATCACTAAGCCTCAGATGCGTACTCGCAGACGATGACGAGATCTTAGGTGTCATTCCCCGACGCAGGAGCACATTGAAATTTGCAAAATTCAGAGAATGCAGGCTCTTCGGGGATACATGGACTGATCTTGTCGATGAAGTTGTGTTCGGCACCGATATCGCCGCTTTCACCCTCGATTGTGTAAATGAGAGCGCCACACCTCATCTCAATCATGTAGAGAGTGAGTGTTGGAAGTACGAAGGCGACATGTTGATTGCGCGGAACGGCGACCGCAGTTTTGTATGCTCAGCCTCCATCGACTGAGTCGTGAAGCTAATCCAAATCAGGTCGAGAAGAATCCTGCGAAGAGATCAGTTTACGAGTCGCGTGGTTGACCAATCGGTATAATGGCTCAGCCAGCGCGCAGCAGAAACACACCAGAAATAGGAACCTCGGGAATGACATCGCTCCTTTAAGCAATGAACTCTGGCGATACCCTCACATCTTGGCTTCATTCAACGAATCGTCCACTTTCGCTGCCTACTTTCGCCATTGCGGAGACATGCCTTTGTGACCCCAGACATGACCCGCAGGCAGCCCTGTCACCGTACGCGACCTTACTATGCGATCGGCCTATCATATAATTGTTGAACTATGTTTACTGGAAGCTGATTGGCATAGATATATTCCTTGCTGCTCACTGTGGCAAATAGATGTCGGTGCCATGCCTTCTTTAAGATTTACGTTCAGTGATACTTCAGCCGCATCCCTTGTCCCATCTTTTCGCTTTCAAGCTGTTGTCGTTTGTCATTTTGGATGAGCGAATCAACCGCACCCTTTTCTTTGCATCAACTTGCTTCTTCCTGTGCCCCTCTGCCCTGCTGTTCACTTATCTGCACTTGGCACCTACGTGGCTCGGTGCACTTCTGCCCTTCGTAGTCTTGTGTGATCTGGGAAATCGTTATGTGTGCCAAATCCGTCACGCGTCGCCATGGAGGTTCCGGGGAGCCGAATACGCATAGGCCCGACCATCCTCTTACTTGGATGTATGCCACCATGTGTACGGTTACCGATCGATACCGTACCCTCAAGTGGCTGAATAAGCGGTCTGAAGCTTTTCGTGCCCCTGACAGGCCAGCGGAGACATATGCATCATGTGCGCTTTCCATGTTTTCCACCCCTTCTATGCATTCTCGTGTCTTTCGGGTTGTAGTGTCTCAAATTGATTGAGAGTCCTTCTAATAGCCTATAAAGTTACGTGGGCGTGCTATTCGAGCAATCCTTAGCCAACAGCACACCTCTCACCTGGCTCGCACCCAACGACTTCGCGTCATTTGCACCATAGCCCTGCGCTTGAGCCTCTTATTCTCCTCTCAGACTGTATAGCATTGCTACCATAGCCGAGAGGCCCTGACCTTGAAGAGCCAATACACATAAGAACCGCTTGCATTCGCTTTCAGCTTTGCAACCCAGATAACAATGGCTGATCGTAGCCACTGCCCTGCCCTTCGCTCAGACGAGCCAGAACCCCAGGCCTCAATACTGCATCTTCACATGGGCGCATGGTCACAGTATTTCAGCGTACATACTGTGCCATAACATTTTATGATAAGTGCTAATTCGCTATAGGCGGAAGATCAAGCCCCTTCTACACTGTCTACATGCAGCTATCCAAAACAAAACCGCCCACAACATGTTCCTCCCTCGAACTCTCAGCCAGCTCAGTACGATACACATGGTTACTACATCACTCCTCGACCATGGATATATGACAACTCCAAGGCCAGCCGGAGTCTCGCGGATACCACATTGAATTACTTTCCCGATAACGCTCGCAACCTGTATACTTACTCCCTCGACCAGTCTTGCGCTGCTCATGTTGACCAGCCGAACTCGGAATCACCATCATCGAACCACAAGCCTCACAGGTCTCTTACCACCTCAAATTTACAGGAGTACAAGCGCCGACATAGTCCATCAAGCAATTTGGCTACATGGGAGCGTGCGCACCCAAGGGATGAGCCGTGGAACGCGGCAGGATATGTGAGCAAAGAGAGCAACCACAGAAAATTCAACACAAAGTAATGAGAGAAAGAATATCAAGATGATTTACGGCTAGCTATGGAGAGGTGGGTGAGCTTTATAGACAGTCATCAGCGACGCTGGAAACGAGATCCTGGAACAGGTGATGGGGGCTATAGGAGAAAGGCTGAGTACAGAAGGCTGTGTTGGTGCAGACCAGTAGGCAGCAACATAAGGCTGGCAAGGTCAAGTGGTTTGGAGACCTGGAGATGTTCAATCGCTCTCACTGCACCAGCCTTCCAGCTGGGATTTACCTGGTGGTCGAGCATATTCTTTAATTGGAATTGATAGCCTTGATTGAGATGTGTAATTTTTAATCCATCGGAGTTTATCTTCTTAACCCTCAGATTACACTTTCGATATTCATTGACACGACGGCTGTATCATAAAGCGCTCCTGCATCATGAATAACTCCTCGTTCAAACGAAATTTAGGAGGGTACCAACGTCACCCAGATCTTACCATGCGGCTCTGCATCAGAATGTCCTGCCGCTCACCGGTCAGTTCAGAGTCACTCGAGCCACCATCGCCAAGACAGGACCGCGTACTCTGGAGGACCTGGGGCACACGACTGATTTCGCTTAAGAAGCTTGTGGGCGCCCACGATGGCCAGCCGCTGTGAACGGGGGACTTTAGGCGATGCCGGCGGGTGGTGCCCCAGAGGGCGAGGTATGCGGCTCTGTCAGCCTGATGATGTTTAGGGTTCAGGCAGAAGTGTAAGTTGGGTCAGACGGCGTCTTGATGACCCTGTATAATCCTGCCAATTTATTCCGTGTCCAAGTGCGTTGATCTCAAATCACAATTCGTTGTTCTCATTGAACATGGAAGATAAGAGGGTGTTGTGCTGGGTCTCGAGTGAATATGTTCAGCCGAAGATCGACCGTTGGCGGGAAGTGGGTTTTGTGGGGCATGATAGATCAACGATCAACCTGCATATTTGGACCTCAATTCGTCGAGTACTAACAACTCTTATGAGATCAGCTCGATTTTCTGCGATTTCTCGCTTTCTAGGTGTGATCGAAATCAGAAATTGTTCCAGAACCTTGAAAACTAATTTCTCTGTTGTCCGACCACACTCTGCTATCTCCCATTCACCGGTTTCGTAGGATCACCAGCAGCTAGTGTTAGCCCAATTTAAGTCCTGGAGGAATGAGTGAGCTGGCACCCAACAATTTCCTCAGTCCAATAATCGTCCTATCTGTCTCTTGACGCGTCGCGCAACGTCTGCTTTTGCTTGAAAGGGGAATATTTGCGATCGAGGTCGGTCCCACACGCTTGGCCATGCCGGTCTAGTCAGTTGATGACGAGTCCCATCTTTGCGTCTAGGTTTGCATCCTGTCTCAATCTAGGTGCCGTAGCCTGCCTTGTGGGCACATTGTGTCAACGGTGATTCGGCCCCCAAATGACGGTTGTGTCATGGCACAGTGCTGAGGTACAAGAATAGCATCTTAAAGTTCGGTACATTGCAGAGGGTTCGAAGAGCTCAAAATAGAATCAGTAGAGAAGGATATCAGATGGCGATGCCGCCTTGACATGAAGAAAAAAGTTTCAGCGAATGTGATATCAGAATAACACAGCAATGCTCGCGACACTGCTACAGACCTCAGAAGCGCTCTGTACACCATGAACCATCATCACTCGTACATACCATTTCCCCCCTACGACTAGCTTCAGCAGCAGCAGAGCACAGTCCTTCAGAGCACTACAGTAGACGTCGCGACGACGCAACCACAACCTTCCACGCGGCTGCCCTCCTAGAATGTGACTAATCTTCAAAGTCTGCCAAGGGACTTCGCCCTCAATATCAGCCTCGCCGCCCATGACCTTGGCGTTGGAGCTTGCAAAAGGCACACGACATGACCTCAAGTAGACACCGGTCAGAGATCATCATAATCATTGCCTGTTCGGGTAAGCGGCGCTGGTCATATATGTGACCGCATGGCTTTCAAGACCCTGACATCAAAGTATGCCTTACCATATGCTTCTCTAGTCTTTCGCATTCGATAACAAATCCAGACTTTGACCGAGCCTGGGGCAGAAAGACAATCCAGGATCCTACCAATGGTGCTGCAAAGCTGAGGTGCACAATGCCAAGCAACGTGGCTGCCTTCTTTTCCACACCCTCAATCTCATGTTCCTCACCAGAAGCTCGCCGAACTATCAGAAACCTGTAGCGACTCGACAGGGACCTCAGCCAATCGATGTTTGCAGACGACTTTTGCTCTTTTTTTTGCCTGCAGTTCATGCAACCAGGACCTGCATAGAACGCGGTCAATCCGTCTGTATCGTACGTTACCACATTGCGCTTCAATGTTCTCGAGTTTCAGTCCTGCATTATGTCCCACAGTGTCCTTGGGGACACGTCCAATGCTGTCCTCCAGCCATGACGCGCGTTGCGCCCACCTTTGCGCTGCTATGATATATGTCCGGCACTTTCGTTCCTCCTCTTGTAAGCTATCTTTCAACAGAGCCTTCAATAAGTGGAAACATGCGACTTTTGATTGAATCGCGCAGGCTTACTATTGAGTGAGTGGGTACTCCTTCGGTAGTTTTCTGGGGTTCGAAGAATGACTATTGACAAGTACAGACTGGCATCGACCAAACATCGTACGGTCGATCATCCAGGCGCATGCACATTCGTTTCAGACAATAAGGCTCAAGATTCTCGTATCGAAGAATTAGATACCAAGTCTCTGCAATCTCCCGTAGATTACGAAACGTCCATAGAAGCCTTAGACACAAGCGTATACCATTATACGCAACTCCCACGCCGCAAGAGCATCCACAGACGTATCGGCCGTGTCTTTCTACGCATTTCCAAAATGTGTTCAGGCGTTCAATGTGATACATACGCCTACCAGTATGGATGCGGGATATCCGAACTTCCTGCCATTGAGTCAACAACTGAAAGCACCGTTTCCTTCTACGAAATGCCCGGGTCATTCCCACGCGTCGAGCTCGAGAGTCAGGATATGCCAAAGTCGCCGAGCATGCAGTGTGCCCAGCCCACACCAGAACATCTTCAAAAGTACTATAAGGCAAACCAAACTGCCACGTTCCGGAAGGCTGCTCCCATCTCAGTTGCGAATCTTTCAAAGCTTCCACGACTCGAAGTGCCGCAATCGCAACACTGTGTACCACAATTGATGTCTGGTCATTCTCTTACGCCTTCGCCAATTTCCCCACTGACACCCGAGGGAAGTATCGGCTATGGATACAAGCAGTCTACGAAATCACAGCTATATGCGGATGCCATCTCGCCTTGTACGATTCCCAAGCAAGGTCAAATATTCGCGCACTACGAGTCTTGGGGGCTACCAGTGCAACAGACTCCAGTCACACCCTCCACGGGAAGTTCTTACAATCTATCATATTCGACGACCCCCTCATCAGAATATCCACCGTCAGCTGAATCTTCCTTTCAAATATGGCCCCAGTCGCAGATATGGGATCAGCCACCATCTTACCCACAGACCAACGCCACCGTGCAGTACAATCAAAACGCAATTTACACTGCACCGACAGAGAACAACGCATGGCAGAGAACCTTTCACGATGACGTCTGTGATACTCACGATAGTTTTGTAACGCTTCAAAACCCGGACTACCAGCAAAATGGCTTTGAATTCCCTCAGCCAATTTTTTCGATGCCGGCACTGCAAGATTGTTTCGGAAAACAAACCCAGATGAACAACCTCAATATGCCATCCACACGAACTCGGATTAGTCCAACATTCGACGAAGCACCACCAGCTTACAGTCCAGTTGTGCCACAGCAGCAGCCTGCCACATCGACCCTGTCGAAACGCTATCCGCCTGCTGTGTGCCAGCAGTGCGGCAAGGTCTTCACGGGAAAGTTTGGATCAGGAAATTGCAAAAGACATGTTCAGCAGATCCACGCATCAGTCTTCGACAGAGCGATACACATGTGTAAAGTATGTTTTAAGACGTATAATCGCGGAGATGCTTTGAGGAAACATCAATGGAAAAAGCATCGTCTGGAAGATGCGAGGCCAAATAAGAGAAGAGATAGAGGATTATGACCCGTTTCTGGGACAGGTTCTGTTATATGTAGTATTGAGCGTTTTGTACATAAGATACCTGCGTGGTCGGCAAACAAGATGTTTTTTCAAGGAGTCAACGTGCGTTCATCATTTTCCGTTCAACAAACCACAGAGTCCGCCCCGAGCGTCACTTTGAGCCTCAAAACACACAGCGTTCAACATAGCTACAGCATCGTTAGCCAGGCGGCTGTGGCTGCGCCCGTTGAGTGACGATCGACACAGTACAGCCTCCCGCTCCGTGCCGCATTATCCGAAAGCTCAAGCGGAGGCAGACGCTAGGCAGCTGCTGCCTGAGGTGAAATCAAGCTCCAGCCTTAAGTCACCAACCAGATTCTCGAAAGAAGGCCTTGTGTATGATGGCTTAGATTGCCAGCGTCGTCCTACACCGCTCCTTTGCTCTTGCCTCTGCATAGAATGGGCTTGGACGGGGCTTTGAAAAGGTCAGCTTAGCAGTTCCATGGTCAGATTGCTGGCGCTGATTGGAAACGAGATGCTTGGCCGTGACAAGTTCCGCTTGCGGTCGTGTATGCAGCGCGTTGATGGTGAGTCCGAGTGGCTGTGAAAACATTGAGACCTTGTGTGCATGACCTCATGGAGCAGGTATGTGTGTTTTATGCAGCGTGTATGCTCCTGAAAAAGCAAGGGTCGCAGCGGTATGCGGCTCTGCTGCATATGGAGAGGAGGGGCGGAGCGTCGCACGGCAGTGGGAGGCGACATACTGCTTGATTGCCTTGTGGCAGGCGCTGCTTTGAATCTCCTGCGTTAGTGTGAATGTAAATTTGCGGTTTTTTTTCTCAGGGATAAACGATTCATTCGAGTTGTATGTTGCGAGATGAATGGCCTCTTCGGTGGTGGTGGTGGTAGCTCTCCCGATTGGGCCACATTTCATACATTAACGACTGCTAAAAAACCCATCTAGTGGTCATTTCGTCTCTCACTAGATTGTAGCATTCTTGTCAATGTAGATCATACGCCAGTCACATGTTGGCTAACGGAGATATTGAGGCTCTGCGGAGTTAAGCCGGCACGGTCCTAAGCTGGCCGGCGGTGCATGGACAAGACCAAGCATGGTTCTCGACATGACAATCCTCAGTGATATGACGTGATGCAAGCTGATCACATCGGTTCTGAAGTTGTGGCAGTGCAAAGCTTCAGTGATGACGATCCCCAGCTCCTGCTCACTCTGGTGCCAGATTTCGTGGCAGCTTCAGTCCTTTGGACAAATGAGGCGCGGCCGGCGACTGGGCGTGTGCTATTCCTCTGTAAATGTGGCGTAATAGCGACAGGGGCATGGAGGAGAGAATGATATCATGCGTCTGATGTTGACTGAGTATCATGCTCATTTCCTGAAGTGCGGTTCTATCTTCCTGCTCGAGCGACGCCAGTCGCGACATCCTGTGGCTGGTCGAACAAACTCCCAAGTGTTCTAGAACACGCGTACGCCTTGCGCACGACTCGTGTCTGTCGTGCCGACAGCCCAGGATGTCTTGACATGGGATCTAACGAGCGATCATCGGAGATCTCTCACATGTGATGTGTGACGCAGTAGGTTCGTGAATCGATTGCGGTCCCGCCAGTCCAGTCCGCCAACGGTTGGTCGTGCAGACCCCAGAGCATGCAACGGCCCTTCCTTCCGCAGTGCAGACAGGACCCACTTGCGAAGCAATCGACTCACATGAGGGAACATGGTCATACCACAGTTCTTCTCCGCTTTGCAGAGATGCACCAAAGTGTGGGAACAATGCAGTTGTATCATCGCCTCGGCAGCCTCTGCTTGAGAGCTTTGCTCGATAAACATCGACGCGGCAACAGTGAATGTGCTGTGTCGAATGGACTTACTTCACCCTGCGCAAGATCTTCGAATGTATCCAAGATACGAGCGGCGGTGTGCGGTGACGAATACTCAATATCGGCGTCCCAACGTGAGAGCGGTGCATGGCCGCGCCAGCGGCCCAGCGCCTTGCATAAGTAACATGCCACCGCATATGAGCGCAGCAAGCATGCAGACTCGAGAATACGTCGTAGTTGGTCGAGGCTCAGACCTGCGTCAAATTGATTGCCTTCAAGCATGCCGTCAGCCTATTCTTCTGATTTTCGGCTTGTATTCCACTGGGCGCTATTGTACTGTATTGGACGTCTCGCGCAAGCAGCATTGTTGTCTTGTTGATTCTGCTTTCTGTTTTGCAGTCCATTTCCGCCTTACACTCACCGACTCAGCCTTCCGGCGCTATCTCAAGCAGGTCGCCTTCGTCTGCATGGGACGCTATGCGCGCACGGTGGCAGCGGAAATGGCACATGGATGGCTACGGGAGGATGACCTAGAGGGAACTGTGTGGCTGCTCCTAAGCTGCTCCCAAGTATGGAGAGATGATGCTATTTCTTCTTTCTGTCATCTCTGCTCCAGTAGATTCCCTCACGGCAGTATCGCTCGTGGCATGCGTGCATGTTGCTGCGGTCTCGCTCGTACCTCCAGCCTGTGGTAGTTTGAGCAGGGTTTTGACGCAAACTGCTTGACTGGCTGTTTTGGTGATCGATTGCGGCTCTTCTCAGTGGCTGGCGATGAAGGACCTCTGAGCGATAGTGCATAGCCCTCCAGCTTAAGACCAATGTGGCGCCCGCATGTCTTGAATTTTGTTCAGCGCAATTTCAGAACGCGCTCTCTCCGTTCCTAAATCTTTTGTCCTGACATTCTGCGGTCAACCGAAAGCTGAAAGCAGGCTGCCGGAAGTCGCGTGTAAGAAGTGCTGTCTCCACCTTCATGCAGACGACTAACCTTGTTGAAAGCTTCCAAAGTTGCTGCAGCCCAGGCTTGCATGAACATCGACGCCTTGTCAACGGCAGCAGCTCAGATCGCTACAATAATTTTCGGCTATTGCAATAGGCAGTTTGGTGGCGTTCGACACTTTTTTGGTCAGTCAAAACCCTGTTACATACATCAAGCTCGTTGTTTGGATTCTTACCATGTGATCAGGCTGTACTTTTCAAGCCCACCGCTTGCCAACACTATCGCACTTCGGCCTCCTCTTCCGCGAGGAGCTCTTATCCAAGAAGACTCGAATTCTTTCGTCTCAACAATAACAGGAGTGTTTGACACTTTCGCCTGTTACCTGAGCTGCGCTCTGTCTGTTTTGTGTCGTAAGATACGATCTCGCCTCTTGTTACTCCTGCGACAAGTATCTACCGGTGCGACCGATTTGTCGATTCTGACGTCTCGTCGAGATTCAGCACGACCAATCCGCTGCCCCTAGGCTTTGCTACTGCGCTGAGGGCACAGCTTATCAGGTCCCCTGCTGCGATACTTGCCTCAGAACTCCTTCCATCATGGAATCACACATGGTAGACGAGTACGTCAAGGACGAGCCTACGGTAGTTAATCAGCGGCATCAAGAGATGGAGACAGACCTAAGTGATATTTCCCTTCCAGACCTTGGCTGGCTTGACGCAGAACCTTTGGGGTCAACCGTCATGGAGCCGGATTTTGATCTACCGTTTCAGTGTCATGATCACTATGAAGATGCTACGACTGAGTTTACGATACCCGAGTGGACGGACCAAGGATCACTTTATGACCGTGGTACATTACCCAGTCAGTCCAACGCGCCGACTCAAAATGAACCACTGTTCTTCCAAACAGAGGATACTGCCTCCAATACTCCAGCAGGCAGCATCTGGGATCCACAATACCAACAGCCTGTGGTGCCTGACCACCACGTTTTTTCAAGTGCGGAGAGCTTTGATAAAGACTGCAACGACCTGCGGTGTATCGGCGCGTTCGATCCAATGTTGTCGTTGGAAGATTACAACGAAGCGTCTCTGGTTCCTGAACAGGATGAGCATATTAATTCGACACCAGGTCGCGTCATGCAAGGGGCCCTACAGCCGCCCCTGCCAGGGCCTTTGCCACTCGATGGCCTTTCAGAGCATCACACTGCAATGTCATCAGTCTATCCGCCTTCAGAATGGACGTCTATCAATTTCAGGTCCCAAGATCTGCCATGGGTGCCGCCAATTTACGAGCAGAAGTATTTGAATACCCAGTGCCAGAGCCATGGGTCATCGGCTGCTCAGGCTCCATGTAGTGACTTTGCCCGTGAGTACGAGACATCTTCGGTATCTGGGCCAAGACTCGGCTCGAATTATTCTTTGTACCCGCCCCTTGATCCAGTCTCGAACACATTTACGGGCTCAGAACCGATGCTAGTGCCGTTGAAGCAAAGTCCGGGAGCAAACGACCCAATAATACAACTAACAGATAGAGTGGACCATGAGAGATATCCGGGGGTTCATCTACACTCGAGACCTAAGTCTTTTGCGAGCATAGACACGGGTCCAGACTCTGGTCTCGTTACTATTGGTGGCAAAGGAGGTATGCCTCCGAGAAGGCAAGTCAGATGTCGATCGACCTTGCGCGTCACACTAACAGCCAAGGCAGCGAGTTTTTCAGCAAATCTTCTTCTGCCCCAGGGGATGTGTCGTGGGATCGCCGTACTTCCACATCCAATGCGTCTGGGATCAGCCTCACACCGTCCAATTGCGAAGCGACCACATCATGCCCGTTCGAGAACTGCATGGTTGAGTTCAAGGGCAGCTCTCAGCGACGCAATTGTAGGCGCCACATCCAAAGCGTTCACAAAGGGATCAAATGCCAGTGCGATGTGAATGGCTGTGACAGGACATTCAATCGCACGGACGCGCTTCTGAATCATCGTCGCAAGGAACATCCCGGAGACATGCGACTCTTAAAGCCAAAGTTACAGCGCAATCTTTAGTCGTCGAAGGCGAACCTCAGTGAAGTCTTTGTGCTGAACGTTGTGCTGCAGCGTCCTAGGAAAGATGTCGCCCCAAATCCCCCGTACAGCAGAGTATGTACTGTCGGAGCTACCAGCTGGTCATGATGCAACGCGGCGTTCCTGGCTCTTGATTTCGCGATTGTCTGTGTGCAGTACTTTCCTTTCTAGCATAAGTGCTTGCTCGTCTTGCTGTTCTTGTATTCTTTTTTATGCGACACTTGCTGTTAAAACCTTAATACCCTGCCGTAGTCGTCAGTATTGTTATACAGTTGTTCTCTTCCTGTGGCGTTCATATGTTTCCGTTGCTCTTTCTCAGGTTTGAACCTCGGTGGCCATGCAAAACAGGCGTTCCAGATTCCCCACACTGCCCAGGAGGAAGTAGAGTTACTGAGCTGAGTAGCGTCCCGTCCTTGAAGAGCAGAGGAGCAAAGTGATTTCTGTGCGAAACTGTCGACAATCCTTAGATCTGGTTTGCAGTCAAGCCAGAGTCCTCCACAAAAGCTGGCCTTGATGTTTGATGTTCGTCAAGGAAGACGCTTTACCTGCAAACGAGCAGGGGATGAAGTTTCGTCGGAGAGGGTCCGATAGCTTCGTATGGATGGTGTCATGGGCGGCCCAATCAAAATCCGTGACCACGTGGGCATTGTCCAACGACAGTAAGAGCAATGTTCGTGTAATGGCCATCTCCAGTAGTGAGTAGTATGAGGCTCGCCTTTGATCATTGGACAGCTTCACTTTGGTGGTCCACAACAGCAGAGACGGCTGGTGACTGACAAGGTCCGAATGGAGTCGTTGGACTAACATGCGCTTAGATGTCCGATAAGCTTACCAGGCTCGAAGTCCTTATGTATCCTGTCGCTGACATTTCCGCTGACTCTTGTGACAATATCTGCCTCAGGCTCGAGACCTGTACATCAATTGTGGCTTCGGTAGCTCACTCTTCTTCCTGAGATGGTTAGATGTCACAAAAGAGCTAAAGTTACCCAGAGTCTATTGATGTGACGCGGAATCATGCGTTGGAGAATAGCTTCCCTTTCCTCGGTACCTGTGGTCAGTATTGCACAACAAGGCTCATGCGTTCCATAAGCGTGCTCGTGAAGTTCCGAATGACTCATAGGCCGGTATGCCGACGCGTAGTTGGATCTCTGGTATACTGTGTGCCGGAAGGAATGAGGGGCAGCCTGATTTTATATGTGATCATTCACCGGACCCTTCAAAGCTGTCACAGCGCCAGCGCCTTCTGGTTGGCGTAACAGTCCTCTTAGTTTGACCGGCTGGGAATCTTACATTCGGCTTGCTATTGATACGCCTTCTTTTCCTGTCTCGAGGGGCACAGCAGCTTACGCACACTGGCAACCCGATCAGCCAGCAAGACTGCAGACGGTCAATGCATAGGTTTCAAGTCCTGCTTGCCTCTTCCCCTTGCCTTCCGTCATTTCTTTGCCTCCCTGTTGATGATATTCCGGCTGCATAGTCCGCTTTCTGTTCCTGCATCTGCTCAAGGATTTGTTGCCCTGCTCGGCAGGAGAACCACGATGCATAATACCTCAAGTTGTAACACTTGGAAGTCCTGGACGATGTTTCGATCGCATACCAAACAGCATTTTTGACGAGTTTTATCAATCCCTCCGCGACTCTGGCATGACTGGCGATGGCAAATTCATGACGCGACACGTCAGCACAGCCACCACATTCGCATGCTTCAGCTTCAACTTCTACCGGCCACTCCGAGATGTTCTTGCCACTTAAATTCGTATATAAGGGCGGAAGTTTTGCTGCTTAAACGTTCAGAACCCAAGTGGCTGCTGCGGCTGACTTTTGCTGTAAAGTCTCAAGGCTGGGTTGTGATTGAGGTCCTTCTGCCTACAGAGCCTTGTGTACACTTGGCCCAATTGCAGTTAGCGCGTGGATCTCCGACAGCTTATAAAGTCAACATTGTGGCCAGAACCCTTAACACATCACTGATTCCTAAATTTTTGAACCACGTGTACTATAAGGGTCGACCAGTCGACGCTTCATAACTCTGTGCGAGCGATTTCTCTGCAGACTTATCCAGTCATATGCAATCTCCTGACGAATGAGTCATGACCACGCGGCCAACATTCGTGCTGCCCGACATCCCGAAGTTGTTTTTTAGCTGATCACAAGATCGGAGAGTTTCTCCGTATGCCTCTAAGGTGCTCAGAAGTCCTGTGCATCATCGCCACGTCGAGTACAAATTTAGCATTTCCTATTCAATGGGTCTCCTGACATGCGCTGTGAGTGACGTGTATGTCTGGGACTCTTCTGCAAGCTGCACGTTCGAAACTTAAACATTCGTCAAGTTCTATCCAAAGTTGATTTCACAAATCGTAGGGCATGGACTTGGACACAAATTACCGTGAGAATGATGCACTACTGGTAAAGACGCCTTTGACTACCGCCGTGACGGCCTATACCTGTAGACACCCTCAACTAGGCTTGCATATAGCCACTCAATCCAATGGTCTCAAAGAGCGATATGCCGTGAATCATCAAGTCTGTCATACGCGTGAGACTTCAGGCAGGGGTTATAGTGGCCATGTCGGCCTGTGAATTCCAACAATCCAAATTCGAACTTAGTGGCGCACATATTATAAGCATAACGAATCAATAAGTATCAGTATGAGCATTTGATAGACTGATCCGCCACTGGGCCACCTTATAAGTGATCGAGATGTGTTGCGACTCAGTCTGGAGACTGTCGAACTTTTCGCTCCGTTGGTCCGTAGCTACGCAGATGTAAGGATTCCAGTCTATTCGTGGTGCTCAAGTGCACTCAAGGTACAGTGGTATTGACCAGGTAGTCCGGACTGGTGACAGAAACAGACTGAGTGGTGATAGGATGACACGATGGCTCGTAAGTTTTTCAACCCTTTTGTCTTCAAAGATAGCTCTTCACTTTGAAGCGGCAAGAAGCCCTATCTGAGCGCTGCTTCAAGATTTTTGGTTGCGTTGAGTTGGGCAAACGGAATTTGACTGGTGTTTAGGTTGAAGAAGACTAGAAGTGCTGCGCGTTGCTAGGTCGATTTATAGCACTTGTACTGGTTGCAAGTGATCACGCTCATTGAAGAATGATTCATGAAGAAATGAACTTTTTCTAGTAAATGATGCTCATAGAATGCGCCCATTATCAAAAAGATTGCATAGCACTCAAAGCGAAATTATTGATGGGATGAACGTGCCTTGAAATACCGAAAAGACCTCCGCGAGCGCTGTGACGATGGGTGGCTCAGTCGGTAGCGACTGCAAACCTGTAATCGTTCTAGAAGAGATTGCCACACTTAAATTTAGGTTTCAACGAAGTATCACTGCACGTGTGGTTCATCAACCGCACTCGGCTTCGGCCCGGTCCTAGCGAACCCTTCGACGATGCGATCACCCGGGGCTATCCCGAGTCATGTCCAATGCGCAAGTTTGTTGGTGGCTGGCTCCTATGACCTTGGAACCCCGAATGGGCCTAGATAGAGCAGAGCATACGATCTTATCGTGGATGCACCTTTGTGTGGAGGGTCGGATGAACCACTGCAGGAGGCTGCAGAAAGCTGACGAATGCTTTGTGTTGGGTGAGGATGGCGGGTGCATGCAGCAACAGGTGGGGTAATGCGGATGTATTGACGAGACACTCTCAAGCGTGGCGAACACGACCAGTGTGAAACGAGCTCAGAAGAGAACGCTTCAGTACTGCTTACTCCGTATTCGATGCTGCCACCCCTGCCGCCGAGTGGTTCACAGGTGTTTTTGACGGGCGCTCTCAGCCCTCGTTTAATGTTTCTAGGATGGGCAAGAACGGAAGCCACACGACATTGGCGTGAAGCTCGTGCTTTTGTAGTACAATTATGTATGTGCCATGTGGGGACATCCTGAGCGACAATCATTCAGCCTATCCGCCTCTATGAAATGTGATCGGGACGCGATTCCCCACCTGGGTAGTCCGCAGGATTAGGTGGCGGGCGCAATATGCAGTAAATCCCAATCCTCCGAGGCGCCGCTTGACCAACAAAGGCAAACGCTGGAATGAATATCGGGTACATGACAAGGCTCTAATGCGCTTCTATTGCATGGACAGTGTAGGGCGCGTATTTGAGATTCGATCGCATTTGTTCTTGAATACAGCCAGAACATGCATTGATGAATTGTTTGCTCTGCTTCCATGCCCCTTGGGGGTAAGTCCTTTACAAACAGTGGTACTGGTTGCAATTAAGACTGCCTACACACAGCTTGTTGACCAGGCCAATACTGCCAGAGCAGATCCTCGACCTGGGAATCTCTTGTACCGCATCTACCGCTGGATCTGCAGGGTGGCACACCCACACATGCGCCAGTGGCTTCCTTTGTCCCGAATCCATCATGATCACCCACCCATCCTGCTCATATGGATAAGATCGGTATGCGAGTAGCAAGCCACGTCCTGTGGAATGGTCCGGCTTATGTTCAGTTAAGTAGGGTCCGAAAGCCCTCGAGAAGTGGTTTTCGAAATATTTTTGCACGCCCTGAGCTCTTTACGTTCGAATGATCCTCACAAAACCTTGAGCCGTTTATATCGTCATACGACACCTTGTCATAATCTGATTCAGCATACTCCCCATGTCGTCACTAAGCTGTCTGCGTCGTTTCAAGTGCGGCACAGGTTACCGTTCCTTAGAGTGGCATGGCTCGAACAGAGCTTATTGTCCTTGACCCAGGCTATAGACGGATATAAACACGCTCAAGCACCCACTGATAAGTCATTAGTGATGATTCGTTACCGTCCTCGATGCTACTTGCCATGCCTTTCTAGCACTCCCCTTTGCGGCAGATTCTGCCCAGAATGTTCCGATACAAGGCTGGCGGTAGAGGCCATGAAGCGAGTGGCTGATTCCGCTGCATCGCCTGATTCGGCAGCCCTTCATCATATGGCATCGCACAAGTGTCGATCGTAGGTCTGATGAGAAAGGCAGACATCAGGAACTGAAGAGTGCAGTACTGTCTCGTCTTCAGCACAACGCGAAGACAGGGCCTCTTGTCGTGGTGCACCCCACAGCGCTCATCCACGCGTGAGGGACCCTCGACACTTCTTCGTACGCCAATCTATCGGTGACGAACACCTTCCCGCACCGCTGGACCCCCCCAAATATCACCAGCATCGCCAGCATCGCATTATTCTACCCTCCCACATCCCACCTCTTGTGGTTATATCTCCTGCCGCCAGCATCATAACATCACTTCCCACATTTCCCAGCATCCCATCTCTTTTAGCACCGTCTCTCCCTGTAATGTCCCGGCCTCTAAACCCATCGCCTCGAGCAAGTTTGGTGACTGAAACGTTGCTAAGAGCCAGCCTATCGTGCGTTCCAGCTCTGTGAAAGTCGAGGCTAAGCAAGATTCTGATCGGCGCGATCTCACGTAGTCCCTAAGAGGTTCGAGGTATGTGACGAGGCCGCATTTTAGGCCGCCATACTCATTCATCGTCACAGCATCCCAACCTCAGGAACATCGTGTTGTTATCGACCTCTCTTAACACCACAGCACGATCGCGTCGAAGACCCATCTGGTCGTGATCGGAGTGTTAGGAGGACAATAGCTCAACATCGTTGCCTGACCGTCGCCGCCGAAGCCAAACAGCATCGCTCTTAGCATCGCACGCTTGTCCGCTGCATCACGACCATCGACCCCGTCGCCACCACCGTCCTTGCACCCCAGCTAGGACTACGACCTCCTTTTTCTGAACCTGCATGAGCGTTCCTCTCCACCCTGTCATCGCTCACACAACAACTTGCGCTCTATCCGACGGCAACCTGAGGTGTCAGCAGCTGTCTTGCCACCTCTTTCCCGGCTCTTACCACATCGAGAACCTTGGTATACCATACCCTCCATCTATCGCTGTGAGCGACAAACACTTCTGACTGAAAATACGGTTGACTGCCGCCACTCTATCAGCCCTTCCACATTCTTCTCAGGATTCGACCATCGACAGCCTCATCTCACTGCGACCACCGTAGGAACCAACAACTGGCCGCATAAAGTAGAGCAATAACTTCCGGAGCGACTACTCGAGCATTCTTCCTATAATGCGGAGCAACAACTACGATGCCGCCATCGATGGTGCGGCCGGGGTCCCTGCCCCATATCACGAAACTTTCCTCGAGTATGACCCACATGGTCACCCCATCGATGACCAGTCCCTGACCCACGACATGATGTCCAATATCAACCACAATGCTGGAATATCGCCCATTGCGGACCTTCAAACCAAGTTCTGGTCATCGGCTGAAGAGGTTGTGACACATGCGTCTCAAGAGCAGCGTTTGGCTACAGATCATACATTGCCGTATTCAGTAGCGACGCTCCCTGGCTATGAATTGAACCCGAATCTCGGTGCAACAATAGATCCTCAACAGATCTTACTGTACAGCATTCCGGCGATGTATGGGGAGAGCTCCATCGCAGCGAACCATCTCAACTTGTCCAGTATTTCGCAGGGGGCATACGCAAGCGGTTCCAACATGCCATGGTCACCCATTTACCAACGAAACGTTTACTCGGGCTTCCAGTATCCAGAGCAGACACAGCTTGTCCAGAGTGCGAGTGAAGCGAGCTGGCCCTCTTTGGGCATGCATGGTCATTGTGGAAACACGGTGCTGATGAACAACTCGGTTGCGTCTCAGGTGGAGACCTTCATCAATGATGTCGACCAATCAATATACACACCTGACACTATGCAAGACGTTCGGAGCCACCAGCCGTGGCAGCCGATAGCATTGGACGTCAACTTGTCGGAACAAGGACCAGCGAATCCGGCTCCAATGAATCCTGAAGGAAATACGGCCATGTATCGCTCCCTTGTGTTGGGACATACACCCACGACGGATGAGAGACAGAACCAGGGCTCAGCATCCTTCGAGTAAGTAGTCCGCCATGTCCATAAAGCCAGTCGATTCTAATATTGGTAGCCATGGCCAGAGTTCGGGATCCTCGTTAGTGCCAACGGGACTGTTTCCTTCGAGAGGAGCGACCTCAGCAGGAAGCCCTACCAGTATTCACTCCCGTTTGTGGAGCAATTCTTCATCAGCACCGACAACTATTTCTTGTGACGAGCCAGGCTGTGGTGCCCTTTTCAACGGAGAATTTGGCAAAGGCAATCGTGCCCGCCACAAACGGGAAATCCACAGCCAAAGAAGATATCCCTGCCAAAATCCTGGCTGCCGTCGGCAGTTCCATAGGTCAGATGCGCGGCTCAATCACCATAGGAAGTGGCACCCTGATTTAGCTTTTGGTCAAGCTGTGGAACGTCCAAAACAGAGGCGTGCAGGTGCATTCAGGCTATAGAGTTGGTATCGCTACGAACAGTCAGACTTAAGAAGGGAACGTACTGATAGCAAGAGAACTCACAAGTTTGATTGATAGTGCATCACTACTCGATCGAAACGTCCCAAATTGGTCTGAATATCTTCGTAGCCTCATGAGCAGATTATTTCTTTTACATTTGTTTCATTTATTGTTCACAGTCTTGGTAGGCGCAAGTTGTTGTTTTATCCTTGTTGTTTGGATTGTTGTTTGCCGCTTCTTCCAGTCGCTTCCGCATGCTCCTTCTTCTTCTTTTGAGGTTACTGGCTTGGGCTGGGTACCGCTGTCGCCTAATAGAAAGAGACATTTTTCGCTTGTTGAACGCTTCCCTTTGTTAATCTTAACGACGTTACGCAACCACACTCATTCCCTTTTTTCTTTGCGTTATACGTTAAAGGTTGTTGGATCACTTAGGCTGCCGCAGCCTTCACAATTGTTATGTCGATGTCAAGGCAGCGACGAGCGGCCGCCCCGTGCAATGTCCGACAGGCATCTTAGCGATTAGGGAACGTAGACAACGTGCTTTTTGTTCTTTCAGGTGAAGGAGGAGTTGATAGACGTTTGATAGAGGTGGGGTGGGCTAGACAAGTTTAGCAAAGCGGCCGCAAGCGTACCAAGGACGAACTCACAACCTAATCCCTGATCCTTGAACGATCGACAGAGAACACCGACGGTTCGATCTGTTGCTGGAAGTAACAGTGGTTCAATGGCCTACGCCCGGATGATGGTCTCACGATGCCGTGAGGCCGTCAGCGAGATGGCAACAGAGTTTTTCACACAGTCTGATTCCGAGCAACGGACAGTTAGCATGTTGCCTGCTGGCGGCGTGCTATAGTCGTCAACCACCAGACGAACCAAGGAGCCATTGAGACTGGCGTTGAATGAGCAGCATCTTGAGTGTCGTGTCGCATTGCATGGGGAATGGGGTTTAGGCTGTTGATGGAGGGAGGGGATTAACCTGCCTCGTGCCAAGCAAAGAAGCAACGAGCCTGCTAACCACGACAAGTCAGTTTGAAGAGCCTCTTATCGAACATCTTTCAGGCTAAGTGGTTCTACCTGTGTATGCATTACTCGTAAATAGTGAGCGGTGCTGCAGGTAGGGCTGAATTCCGACCGCTGGCTATGCACAAGAAGAGGCAACGAACGAGGAAAGGCAACCAAAAAAGAAGGACTCTGGGACCATAAGCTGCAATACAGTAGATCTAAATAGAATACTTGGCGTTTGTAGAGCGTTTTGACTGTGACTACCGTACCCTTCATCAGCAAATGAGTGAGTTATACGCCACACCTGTACGTATTAGTATTGCCTACACTACAGTCTATGATTCATCTGCATGCATGAGCTGTACTATGCCACCTGACTTGTTTAGACTATTTGGACAACCTTACAGTAATTTGAAGACTTATACCGCCATCCACCACATATTTAGCTGCGTCCTCCCCCAGGCAAAAGCAACAACGACCAATCAAGATATCAACGGCAGTTGCCACGAGCGCTCCTAGTCTTTAGTGGGCTTGCACAAGCCCCTATTACTGCAACCCTCTCGCGCTGATAACTACATTAGCTTGGAGAGAGTCTTGCTCCAGCTACACAGTAACACGCTCACCACCCAGCTCGCCGCTGAGCTCACCGCTTGGCTGAGCATCTAACTCAGCTCAACATTAGTCTCACCAGCGTCATGACCTAAGGCTCGCCTTCACCGACACCCTAAATCGCCTCCCTCAGATTACAAATGATCCGTCTGAATCCGATCGCGTTGGCCGAAGCTCGTTCCGCGCACAGCCACAACCACAGTTGCTCATGTCTATCTGTCAGCTGGCCACGCGTATTAATCGCCACAAGCCTGTCTCTCTCTGTCGCCGCACACTGTCGCCTTTCTATGATGTTTTATGGCCTGCATGTCAACATTGAGTCGACTCCTCGAATCGAAATAGCGAGCCAGACTCAAAAATGCGAGATGTCGAGGCGAGTCAACCACGCTACTAGATCATGCAGGGTCTATTTGCATTGTGGCGTGCGCAATCTGCATGTGAGAATAGCCAATCAGATAGCGATCGGTCTAAGGAAGGCGAAAGGGCAAAGGCGCGGGAACACGAGGGGTTTTAGTTTTAAGTCCATGAGATGCTCGCTGATGACTGGTATACGACCTCATTGTCTATAAAATGGACATGCGCAGTAGAAATCAAGCTGGGTAGTGGGAAGGGGAAAAGGGTCCTTCCATGAAGAAAGGATAGATGGGGTTGGGCATTGTTGCCTTCGAGACTGCGACGTGAGCGACACGGTGAGTGACGAAGCACGACAACGCGGGGCTCGCATGTAAGCGCGTTGCTCCGCGATGACATGGCGACTGTTGGGCAGGTAAAGTCTATACGCTGGACCGATTCGTTTTGCTACTTTTGCTTCATTGATCCGTTCTTCTGTGTCGTACTGCATGAGCCGGCAGGCGCTGCTCGCTACTAATCAGCAAAGAACATGTAGACACGAAAGCACTAGCGCTTGGCTTTCTTTGTCTGCGTTTTTTTAGCAACGTGGCGCGTCTGCTCTATTCCTGTACGCTTGCACCTTCTCCAGCTTCCCCAGGTACCCATATCTCGACGCGCCCCTTGTCTTGCCGTAAGCCCTCTGTAGCCTGCACGCGTAGTGTCTTGTTGAAGTATCTGTCGATGACCTTGAGGTTGGGCGAGATCCAGACGCCTCTCGCCGCAGGCAGGACGTTATATCGCACCGTCTGCCTGCTCATTGGGAGGAGATGCACAACTTTCAGTTTAGGCCCACTGAAGCCGAACTCCTCGCTAGCTTCCATGTTCAACTCGAAAGTGAGGAAATGCATTGTAGGGTTTTCAAGGGTGTAGTCTACGTGCAGCAAGTCAGGAACAGTGAGGGATGGCTGAGAGGAGGCGAGAACGCGTGGCTCCGAGGATGGAATCTGGATACGTGGGATGGGGAGCGAAGAGGTCACTGGCTCTGCATCTGGAGAGGATGTACGGAGCCATGTAATGTCCAGTGTTGTGTCGAGAGCTGTCGAGCGACGTTCTTCAAGGTTGTTCTTGCGGATGTCGAGGCTGAAGGACCAGTTATGTAGTGCTTGAAGGTCCATCGGCGTGTCAGTAGGCTCAAATTCCTTGACGACATCACATGTTGCACCGCCGTGGATGCTGTGCACATTGACGGCAAGGTCTTTAACGATTAGCTGTTCATCCGCAAAGGAAGCAACTTTGGCACGTAAGCCCCACTTCTGGGCAATGCCGAAGGCATCTGCAGATCCGGCATGTTGGTTGCTTTCAGCGTCCTGGAGCTCGAAGTAGCTAGGCCAAGAATCAGGATGCACCCTGGCATTTAAATCGTAGCTGGCTTCGAAGGGAGAGTTGAAGACCAAGTCAGCGATCATGGTCTTCGATATGGGTGTCTCGCGGTCGCTGAGTAAATGATAAAGGACCTTCACCTCCAGAGCATAGTCCGCTGGGTCTGCAGGCGCAGTAAAGAGTATCTTCTCGGTAGTTTTGGCGTGTTGTGCAAGTCGACCAACCACGTGACCGGGAAGATCGACTTCTTCGGAGTTATCAAGTGCTGGCGGAAGCTCTTTCATAGGTGAGGATGCGGGGCGATCCACCCAGGTATATGCAAGCGTATCTTTGGAACGACCCAGTAGCCGAACCTCAAGAACAGCTTCTGTTTCCTCGTCCTCCTGGTTCGAGATCTCTATCGCCAGTGTCACGGGCTCGTCGGTGAAGTACTGTTCGCGTACCTCTGGCAGTCTGATCTCCATCTTTGGTGGTTTGGGTAACACATGTGTTGTAATGCCAGACAATCGTTTCACTTTGCGTGGTCTTACAGCAGAATCGGTTCTAATCCACCAGGTCGAATGGGGTTCTGTCTGAAGATCCGTGTTCGAACAAACCAGTTTGAAGCGCTCTGTGTCGACCTCAAAGATATAGGCCGTTGCTTCCACGTCACCGGCTTCTCGAAAAACGAGGGGAAAGTTGTATACCTTGGTCTGGCCTGGATGCAACGTCAGATCCGAGGAGCCAACCCACTTGGGCTTTTCTGGAGGCGCAGAGCTCTCTTGTAAGGTGCAGTCAAAGAACCCGGACGAGGCCTCTTCATCGGCTCTGTGATCCAAGCGCACTTCGCTGAGACCACCCTTGAACTGCACGTACAGTACAGATAGTGTGATAGGAGCAGAGTCCGGTCGCGCCGTGGAGGTAACCACGATCTGTGACTGGTGCGGCTCGCCCACATTTCCTTCGCTGCCGAGAAGAGCGAGATGAACGGACACTAGATGATTAACAATGACCAGAGGTGGTTTACGACACACTTACAGCATGATAAATGGTTCTTGGAATCGAGACTGACGGTAACTTTCTCCGAGGGCGCTTCTCCGGAGAACGTGTCCAGGCAGGTCATAAGATCATACTGATACCGACTTTTTCCAGTCACAGCTTGCCATTGTTAGTACACAACGGCTGACACATATAGAATTCGTCTGACCTTTATTGTATAGCTCCCATTCGGTGGCTAGGTATGTTTCTTTGTCCTCAATGCGGAGGGCGCATTCATGAAGAGCCCAAAGAGCTTCGGAAGCGAGGCTCCACCAGCCTTCCCTTCTCCAGGACATGGAAGCCCATAGTGGCTGCAATACCTTGAACGCCTCATCGAATTTCTTTGCGTGTAACAAAGTCCTGCCTGTTTCTAACTGTAATTGTTCAACTTTGCGGTGCTGCCCGCGAGCTTTGAATTCTTTTCCAGCAGCAATCAGCTTGGCGGATATGTCATTCCAATGTTGAAACCCCTCCGCCCCACTACCAGGCAATGGTAGCTCTTCATGAGGCTCAGGGACAAGGAAGTGATCGTAAATCTGGTTACGATTCGAGACTTTGGTTGCAGGAGACATACCAGGAGGTGTTCGATCTTCATCAGGCATCTCTCTTGCTAAGACGTATCGCTTCTTTGCATGGTCTGCAGAAAGCTTGTGCCAATATCCCGCATGATGGAGCAATTCCCAAGGCGGCATTCGTTCTCCCAAAAGGAACTGTTTCTCGGGAGGTGCGTAAATCAGACCTCCCTCTTCTTCGGAGACATCACTGTCTGCACGAAAGACGGGTAACTCTGTCCGCCGAATGAGCTCGGCCATCATCTGGGCCCATCTCGACTCCCAAGCCTGCCACCCGTAGTTCGAACTCCCTTTACTTCTGCGATCAAGGACGTCCTGAAGTCGAGCTTTGTATCTCAACCACGTCTGGGTTGCTGAAGTCAATTGGTAATTCCACAATTGACAGCGTATATATCGAAACGCGATCATATCGGCTAATAGACGAATCTCATCCCACCTAGGTGACCAGCTTGCTGTTGTTTCAAAGATTCCTTCCGACCCAAAAAGTGCGTCAAGTGCAGCACTGTAATGTCTTTGTGCAGCATCCATCTCCTGCCTAAACTCTGCAAGAACACCCAACTTGAAGTCATAGCGTACACCCCAGCCAGGATAGGACAGAGTCTGAGATGTGCCGCGAGTTGGTGGCGCCGTTGGCGGCGGGACAGTGCCTCTGCCCTTCTTTCTTCGCGCATGTTTTGTAAGATCGCGATAGTACTCCACGCAGATGGGCTGCAGGGTTGTGAGCACAGACGTGACGAACGCTCGTAACTCTACCTGGGATGTGTTAGGTGGTAGGAAGAACAGTGAGTTTTTAGGGTCGAGGCCTGTGGCACGCCGTATGACAGCTAGCCGATCTTCGATATCCGGAGATTCTAGGATGGTCTTGTTGCTCAATAGAACAACCACGTATCGCGTACGATGTTCAGACTTTTGTATTTGGCTCTTGATCTTGTTTATCTCTGTCTTGAGTTGATTGTCGTGGAGGCTGTTGGTGACAGGATCAGTGGTGAAATCAAAGAATGATATGAAGACCGATGGTATATAGTCCTGGTGTTTCGAAACCCAAGCTGGTGAGATGACGCCGTCAGGGAATATCGAGGCTCCTGGTGACAAGGGCGAGATGGGCGAGTGGAGAATCCACGAAGTCGCTGCGGCGATTGTCGGGCTGCCTGGTGGAGTAGCGTCCGAGGTCGTGGGTGCATCTGCTTTCTTCGGAGGCAGCACGTAGTCCTGCAATGTGTTAGCTTTTGCCCACTTCCTGCCGTACTGCACAAGGCGCCTGACCTACCCTCCCTACAGCCCGAACCCTAAAGCCATATGCCAAGTCCCTGCGGCTCGATGCTCGTGCATTCCATGCCGCATTGCTTCCATCGGCAGTCAGAAAGTCCTGAAGCAGCTGCTCGGCGCGCTCGCCCGTGACCGGAGGTATTTCTGAGCTGGTCTTGACGGCAGCTCTCCCTGGGAGTACACTGTGGACAGAGGGCGGCGGTCGGAGCTCCGTCTGGGTACCCAGCCCAGACAGAACGATGAAAGGAAGGTTATGCTGCACGTATGCGGGCGGATATGCCTCCATTGGTGCGGTCGAATACTACCTATCCATAGAGGTGTCGTGATGGAGTGGAGTGCGAGCAGGAAGGACTGCCGGTATCGGTGCGCCGACTGTATGGAGCAGATGGCGCAAGTAGCTGAGGCTGTTGGGGCAAAGCCTGCGTGTGTCCGGTAGGCGTTATCGGTCTGATATTTGCTGCTACAGCGCGCAGAGCACACGCGCGTGGGTTGGGTGACTATGACATCGCGGTCGGGACCTTTCCATGGCCGACGCGCTAGCTTGGTGCCACCGCCGACATGTCCAGGGTCGTCCGCGCTCTGCAACGCTCTACTCGCACACTCGCCAGCTGCGCGCATAGCTGCCCAGACTCCGAACACCCTCGTCGCTGCTAAGAAAGCTTCTTTGTCTCCTGGCTGTCAGCGCGCAAGCAGCCAAACTTGGGCGACAAACATACTTTCACACTCACCCACCCACCCACCACCCACGACACCGCCGATTCCTCGCTGGAGCTTGCCAGGAGGCCGTTGACGCCATGGCGAGCCAGCAACAGCAGATCATAGATACGATCTTCTCCATGAAGAGGAAGCTCCTTCGAGGGAACGATTGTACGTGCTCGGTCACCTTGATGCTGCCATTTTGGACTAATCAATGCAGCCGATCTCGATGAAGCAGACTCGCCGTTCGCAAATCACAGACAGGACCTGAAGCGCAAATCACAGTACGCACGCGCCAGCGATCCAGACTTCTTGTCAGACCCGCGACCTTACAAGAAGGTCCGTTCTGCGCCTTTGCGCTGCCTCGGCACAGACTGACGGTGCGCAGCAAGTAGAACATGGCGGCTATCGCAGGTATATTCTGCAGCGAAACCCCCCGCGATACGATCCTGATGGCGACATCGTCGAACCCTCGGACGAATACGAAGACGAGGACGATCTCGAGCCAGTAGAGGAGAACCCATATGCAGAGATTCGGTTGGAACGTACGTGGGGCCAGCCCTCCAGGCGCAAGTTGCACAGGCACTGACTAGATGACATAGGGCTGCTGAGGCCACTCACCTCCGCGGCTGACCTGCCGAACCATCGATCTCTGAGCGTTCCTTACACGTCCAAGCACCTGACCAACTTGGCGAATGAAGCTGGCGCACTCTGGCGGAGAGAGCAGATTACAACCGCGCGGGCAAAACAGTTGTTTGTCAAGCTACAAGGAGACTCGGACTTTGCGCCTGCAGCTTTGGCAGCCATGGCTGATGCACCTTTGGGTGGCCCAAAGGCCAATGGTACAATTCACAGAGGCTTGAATGGCGAAGCGCAATCTACCTTGCACCATGAGGCGCATGGTACGCAAGACCTTGTCATGCAAGATGCGGAACAGTCTAACGGTATCTCAATGAATGGGGCCAAAAATCTGGCGGGCGCGGAGGCAGTGAACGGTACCGGACCAACCACGAATGGCACAGCGCACGAACCAGAGACAGATGGACCACAAAAGGATGACGAGGAGGCACATTCCACTGCTGGCGATGACGCTCCGGACGACACATCACAAGCTGCGCACCGCATGACAACGCGTGCCCGGGCGCAGGCAGCATCGACCCCTTCGCCACCGCATTCACCTTCAAGTCTTGCTGGTCAAGTCCACCCATTGTTTCTTGTCTCGGCCGAATCACTTCCCGACCGTGACTTTGGCCTGCCTCCAAACGAGGCTGAAGAGACGCGCATGCTGCTTATGGCGTACGTACAAAAGCAGGAAGAGATTGCCCGTGCAACATCAGACCTATATCACGGCCTGATGCAGGCCGACCGCATGCGACAGGATGTCTTCAGCTGGTGCAAAGCGGAGGGACATATAGGCGAGATGAGTGACGGCGAAGATTGGTACGATAACGAATACTGGGCCCTCGAGGAGGATTTGGCTAAGGGCCGCGATGAAGAAGAGGATGAGACGGCAAATACTGGAAAGAAGAGCACACGGCAGAGAAGAAAGCCCGACAAAGAAGATCGCTAGGCTCAGTCGAACTTCACACAGAGCCACACCAGCATCGACCTTCTTGGATGGCAGCTTCTGCAGTTCAGCTCCAGCAGTGATAAACCCATCTCTTCATTTTTTCCTAACGCAGCGATATACCATGATACCAAGAGCTGGAATGTATTTGTCAATTTTGTCAAATCAAGGACTATTTTATCAAGCGCTCCTGCCATGCCGACACAGCCCACGTGGTGACGCGTCTTGGCGCGATTTTGTGCCATTCTGCGAGTAATTTGGTCTTGGTATCTCTCACCTCAGCTCCGTCCAGATGGAACATGTGATCAGATGCAATCAGCTTACGTGCCGGTCGCCGCTGCGCGAACGCGCGGTCGTCACTACATGCAGGCATGTATCTCGCACTCATGTCATACTGGCCAATCACTGACGACCTGAAGTCACGTATTTTGTACGCAATGCGCAGACACAACCGGTTTGTCGACTTCTCAGAACGCGCACAGGACCTGCCCGGCATGTAAAGCAGAGCTGCAGAATCCAGACGATGTAGTAGTGGCAGGTCTTAATCCGTCAGAAGACTACAAGACCAGTGTTTTGAGTGGTCTCAGCCCTGCCATTATCATAGATTGTGCGAGCCGTAGTCTGGCTTTCCACAGCTACCAGACCTCACAGGAAATAATATACCAGGAACATTTGGCGAAAGGATTGACTGAGAAGTACGATGTGCTCAGTCAGCAGATGGATCAGCTCATTCATGAGGCCAACTCTCAAATCAAGTTGCTACAGGACAAGGTGCAAGGTGAGCGAGAATCTGGCGAGTATGGGCCGCTAAAAGCTGATATAGAAATAGCTCAGCAAGCAGAACAAGACGATCTTGTGAAAAGGAACAACGAACTCAGCAATGCGTACATAGACAAGGCCAGGTCGCTCCAACGTCAGAAAAAGCAGTATGACTCGCTGAAAGGCCAGGTCATGGCCGCGCAGGTTGCTGGTGCGGCAAATGATCAGGCAGAGCTGACATTGCAGAGTGCTCATGGCAAGCGAATCATTGATCGTATTCCAGGGGCAAGAACTGGAACCGGTGCATACAGTCATCCTGGCAGTACTGTTCAACAGTTTGGGTCAAGCCGGCCTCACAACAACAACACCACCAACAGGCAAGGTAGTGCAAGCTTGGGCAGTAGCGGACTGCATCGAGGCGGCATAGGTATTGGTCCAACACCAACATATGCTTCGTACGTGCAAGAGCGAGGCTTAGGCCGCCGAACTCATTCTGGTCGTACGTTGTCTCCTCGAACACGAACAACAGTCTGACTGACCACACTCCAGCGCCCGCGCCCATTGTCACGCCACGGCAAACTCGCCTCCCAGTACTCGGCGGAACACGGCAAGCTCCTGTACTCGATATGAACTCGGGGACGTCGTATCAAGCATCACCAATGATGCAGCGCCAGGCAATAGGCGAAAACGGGTCTGCTCGAGGTATGGGACACTCCTTACTAGGCATTGCAAGTGCAGCTAGAAGGACCGGTGGACCTTTGCAACGATGAATCCAGAGTCTAGGGGAGCATTTGAGGCAGGATCGCGGGAAATTTAAGCGGTACAAGATCAGCATACGGCCCCGGAAAATGAAGGACTCGGGAATGGCACGAGGAAATGGAGCTGTCGAGCCGTGCATGTCCCACGAGCCCGACCAGTTTTGCCGAGAGAGCGTCCACGATTTCGTGCACAACACTTCAACCTTAGTTAGTCATTTTCATGCAACGCTGTTATACGCAGCTTTAAACCATACATAAATGATATTCCAAGCAAGGCAGAACGATGTTGGGTTGCCCTTCCTTATAGCCGTAAGCCGCGCAATGCCTCAGCACAGCACTTGATCAAATGTACCCTCTGCTTAACCACTTCTCCTTCGCGCAATACTGACGAATGTCGATTTCGCAGTACCCTTACACACGTTGTTCATTTGACACTCTACCAGATGACGTACAGGAATTCATTGTAACATGCCCAAAGTGGCCCCTCGCGATGCTGCGTAGCATATCGTGGCATCGTGACTATGGACGGACGCATGACATGCCAGCGAGGAGATGCCAGCTTGTCAATAGGATGAGGGAGAAGTGGAGGGGGGGGGGGGGGGGGTTAGGCTCACGTGCATGCGCATTCGCACTTGCATTCGCACTTGCATTTGTAGTTGAAACCGTGAGGTTGGACAGCCACATGCGCCTGCTGTGTTGGCATGCAATGAGGCGCAGATGAGCGCATGAAAGGGCGGTTTTTCGTGGGCTTTGGTGCTTTGGTTGTTTGCTTGACTGTTTTCGTTGGGCATTCTTGCGTCTTGATTGTGAGTCATGAGACTGGTCTTGTGCGATTTTATCGTTCCCACTGTGCTGGGCCTTCTTACTACTCGCTCTGCTTTTTCGGAGTACGTGTCATGTAGTGGGTATGCGATTTGGGCTATAGGGGTAATACTGGGCGTCGGTGGTGTTGGCAAGCGCTGGAGCGTCCAGGGGCTAGTAGGCATGCAGCTGAAGTGCTTCACTCGTGGACTTGTATTATGATTTGCTAGAGTATGTCTTGAATGCTCCTATCACAAAAAACATCTTGGTGCTTGGTCAATAGACATCCCAAAGCAATGCGACTATCATGTCTTGTGAACACTAATAACACTAGATGTCAATCCGAGCTGTCGCATTATCCATCCTGTCCTTTCTTTTTTTTTGACTGATAATGTTCGTGGCTGCATATACCGAATGATATGATAGGTCCACGAGGATTTTCGCTTTGCGCTGTGCAAGGCTGCTGCACGTACACCGAAGCGGTATCCCCAATTCAAGAATCTCACTGCAGGTTGACACGATTGTGCGAGCTTTGCGAGCAAAAAAATCTCTGTCATTTACGAGAAGGGTGGTGTTGCATTCGCGTGGGCATTGATTGTCGTCGTGGCGAAGCACAGCCCCAATCGCCACAGGGAGGTGCTGATGCTTCATCAGCTTCTCACTACACACCTTACTGCAAATAGAGATGATCCCGGTAGTTGAGAGCTGATCAATCAAGCTGGGTTGAGTGGTGTACACCTATTGGGGATGTGTTCTCATGATAGGTAGTCGTTGGCATTTGATCCAGATTGGACGACGCTCTCATGTCTGCAGCGTCATCAAATGAGCACTGCGATCGAAATAGAGTACTTCTTGCCCAATCAATTAAAGGGAACGTGGCATTGGCAACACGAAGGATGATGGATAGCAGTAGGAAGAGGCGTGCGCCGTAACCTTATGCTACGTTACTATCGAATCATGCAGTAGTATTCTCCCCTTCGGATTTCCCACATGACAGGGGTGCGCGTGACCATCGAGAGAAGCGTTGTCTTTGCCTATATATGGTGCTCTGTGGGACTGACTTCATAGCATGAGCGGTAAGGGCCCCTCCTGTTGGACAGATGCTGAACGGAATGGTTTTAGGCTTCAACCATACCTGTAGGCAACGACGAATTGATTTAGATTGACCAACTAGTTAGTGTCTGTGGAATCGGAAGGTCTCTTGGGCCTCACATGAAGATGAGGCCCAAGATGAAAGAAGTACCGGACAAGTCTCCGCAAAGCCGAAAGTGCCTAGGTTACATACGCTAGCACGTCCCACAACCATTGGCGCACAGTAGAAATTCGAAGATCGCTACTGCATCAACGCACATGAAGAAACATGGACATGGTCATCTCGAGCCTCACTGTTATCGCAGCCCAAGACGTCCCAAATCAACCGCTAGCCAAGACGACTAGGAACGTCCTGTTTCGGTCTCAGGGTTGACACAGGTTTCAGCCAACATTATGCTGGCACATGTGACCCTGCTCTTCAGAGCAAACACGACCTCATCGCACCTCATCACTGGCTCCCTCATTTTGTGTTCGACACCACGACCCTTCAACTTCACTCCGAGCCCATTCTTCTTCTTCAGTCATGGGTATGCTTGAGGCTGCAGCGACACGCGCAGCGCAATACCGACTCTTCTCGACCATGGACAGACGGTGAAGCTCAATCGTATCCCCAGAACTTCGACGCTTGTGATACAGCCGGCTTTCGATCTTCTGCAACTGCCGTGGGACGACAGCACTAGCTGCTCACCAAAACCTATGATCTGGTCCTCCTGAGGACAAGGTATTAAATAGGCACGCTGCCTATCCCCAGTCAGCATGTCCAGCTCAGCCTTTATGAGTCAGTGAGCACTCTACCTTCCTACTACCGGCATGGTCCTGCCAGTCCTCCTGCAGCTCCTTCGAGGCAGAAGGCATTTTGCCTTCCATTCGTGGTCCAGATGTGTGTGCTGCCTGTCTGCAGGTAATACTGCCAAATTCATCTGAGCCTTCGTCGCGTCCAGCCTCTTTCAGCCTCATGGCTCACTTCTAGGTATACTAGTGCAGGGCAGCCTGGCCAACTAGAGTTCCTGTGCATCTATCCATGTCAAACGTATAGCAAACATACATACGCCGATTACGCCAGAGCAAACAAAGAACAAGCGAACGTTGAGGAAAGAGACAAAGAGATGTTTTTGGTGCAGACCGGCTTCTGACTTGGATGGCTTTCTGATACCACGTGATAACGAACTCGTCAAGATACACTCGCAAGCTACAAGTGGGGAAGAACGGCAAAATAACAAAATCTAGCAACGAAGGAAGGAAGAAGAAGAAGAAGAAGGAAGAAGAAGAAGAAGAAGGAAGAAGAAGAAGAAGAAGGAAGAAGAAGAAGAAGAAGAAGAAGGAAGACGAATAATGCCAGCAACCAAGGATGACTCCAACAGAGGCAAGAGAAGATCGGTATGATGCGAACTTCATCCCCCGAAGCTTGTCGGCAATAGCTTGTAGAACGATCGATGTTCGCACAGCATCCAAACGATGTAGGGCAAAGACCAGCCTTACAATACCGCTTCAACCAAAGTTGCTAATATTGCTGTTGGCATGAAAGTATGGTGACTCGGAGAAATCGATGCCCGAACACGAGGGGGTTCGTGACACAGCTCCGGCTACCTTCAAATCTGGATGGTCTTTGCGATAGTGATTGAGCCGAGCATCTTGTCTCAGAAAGATTCTATTGCACTTCCTGACTTTGCAAGGAAACTCCACAATCCTGCCACGGTGCTTGAGGCGATAGTGCCTATTCAAATTACCTTTGCGGTAATTACCAGTGAACTTGGCATCGCAGTCATCAACAGGGCAATCTAGCACTTCGAAACAGCCGTCGGTAAACGTGGGTCGTGGAACAATCGGGGGTCGAGAGCGAGTGCCAAGCGGGTGTAGGTCGCCCAATGCCATCCTGAGATGTTAGCGTGTCAACATCGGATGACTGACCAGCATCTCACCAGGACTGTATATCAGACGCATCGGTATTGGCGACCACCGATACACCTTCACTCGCCACGTACCCTGGTATGGGAGCGTACGTGATGGAGTCCACATCCACTGGGCCCGTCTCCTGAGACCTTTGCGCTTGGATCGTGTTCCAAAAGGGACTCACGATGATCGTGGCTCGTCCGCCAGCTAAAGACGAGTTGTATGGCTCTGAGCCGCCGGCTGTAGGGGCAAGGTGATCCGCCTCTACTCGATCGACAAGCCCATCAGTGTACACTGCCAACTGATGTTGATGATTGCCGTGTCTTTTCAAGACTCCTGGAATGAACGCGGGATCGATATGTTGGTCAATTGGCATGCTGGACGACTGATTGTACATGCCATTAGCAGGAACGACAGATCCATAACCGTAGGCATCTCCCGCATCGTGTTGGTCTCTTAGCTGAGTATCGGAGTATGATGTTGGATCCATCAGGCGGTCGGGCTGTGCTTGAAGGTATTGTTGATAGGTTATGCCAGGACCTAGGCCTTGGTTGTATTGCGCCATCTGCTGATCTGGACTGATGTAGCCATACGAGCTGGGTTGTGGTGGGCTGCCGTCATATGTCTGTGCGACATCTTGTGGATAACCTCCATACTGTATCGGTACCTGCAAAAGCGTCTGATCTAGTTCCACATCCGGCGGATAGCCTCCTGGTTGCACGAATGCTTGATCGGAAAGGAATGGGTAGCCACCAGTCAGGGACGCCGTGTTCTGCGTTCTGTTGTATTGGTCGTTCGGGTCGGTGCTAGCCTCCTCACTGCCTACAGGGTTTCTCAGGCCATCCACCCCGACTTGAAAGAGATAATCATGATCGACGTCGCCACGCATACTTGCTGCTTGGATCCGAGATGAACGGCGTGGCTCCGACGCGCGATGTTGTAGATATGCCGTTCTTGTTATTCCGTGCTAGGTGGTGAGCGAGAGCCAGACGTTGAAGGAGCGACAGGCGACAAACCAGATCTGCGGAAACGAAACTCAAAAGCCTGATGCACACAAAATGATTTTTATCTCGAAAGAGAATTCGGAGTATATCGAAACCAAAAGGGGTGCCGAAGCGAAGCAGGGGAAGCGAAGAGGGAAAGCGAAGTGGTGGACAAGAGTGCGTCGTCTTGTGTACTTGGAAAAAGAGCCGGCAGGACACGTTAATCGGCGCGACAGGAACAGCCACGAAGGACCACAAGGATGACTCGACTCAATAACGGTATAGCGAGCGCCCCGAGCCTTAGGTGAGCGCGCTTCGACGACGCGCAAGAAGAAACAAGCATGCAGACAGCCCTGCCCACAATCACTACGCAATAGGCGCGACCATAGAGCTTCACGAGGCCACTGTGGCTTGTCAGCCCGGTCCCGCATCATCTGCGTTGCAGTTGCAGTTCGCCGCCTTGGAAACAACTCGGCGTGAAGTAGGCATGTGCCTTTTCAACGTTGACGGGGAGGCGGCAAAGCAGTCCACAGCTGACTTGGGCCGTAAAGAAGCAACAGAGCGCTGATCCGGGGTGTATGCTGCGTACGGGTCAGGTGCTAAGACAGGGACGAATATGATTAGACGATAGACGCTCGCAGGTCGATCCGTCCAAATCAGCATCGCACCAGGGAGCCTTCGCCTATGGCTTTTACCAAAAGCTCCGCGACAATAATCCATGTGCCGGCAAGCGAACGCGGATGCTACCTCCGGCGCTCGCTTCGACAGGATGGGATACACTGATCTTTTGTCCAGCCGGCGTCTGCGGCAACAAGAAACCAGCATTCTATTAAAAGTGAGAGTCCGCGGATAAACTTAGCCTACAAGGCCCAGCAATAATGGCATAGCACCGCTGTGCTGGCGGTCATCTACTGGACAGAACCCAGCCCATTCTGGTGTAAACACCTGTAGGTCTCAGTAGCGAAGAGGCCTAAGCTGCCAAAGCTGGGGGGCACAACACGGGGACGCGGGACGTCTCAGGAGCGACAAGTCTGCAAGTACATGACACGCGGAAACGCAAGGTTCGACAGTAGGAAGAGCAACTCTGCATGGCTATCCGACGGGAACACGATCGAATAAACGCCTTCGTTTGTGGTGGCGCACGCAAAGAGCCGAACACCAAACATGTGTCCGTTTCTGCAAAGCCGGCCATTTCCGACATTCCTTTCAATAACTTGGTTAGGCACCTCAGCGCGGATGTGTTACCCGAACGGCAACCGTCAGGTGCCCGTACATTGTCGCCATTTTTCCAGGTGTGAACAACGTTGCCGGCGCTGAGAAGAGATACACGCTCAAGAGGCCCCGCTGACATTTCGTGTCCACATGCCTGCATTGACAGCCATTTCTGGCAGATCGGATCCTGCAAGATCGGATTCCGCACAAAGCTCATCCATCTGATGCGCCTTCTGTGAGAGGCGTGCTTCGCAGTGGAAACGACTATGCCGCCAAACCCTTCTACTACACGGTTTAGGCACAGGCCCTCATGAGATCGCGCAGTCACGTGCTGATAACCGACCCATCCCGGTCTCTTCGTCGAAGTCAGCTCAAGCTCTAAGACTACCTAGCGGACCGACCCGCCATGGGCATGGCTCAATCCAGGGTCCTGAATTACCTATCGATTATTACTCTTGAAACTACCCTTACTGAGCTGCGATATAGACGTCACTCATCTGTCAAGGCGACAATCCTGGCTGTGCGTCACTCTGCCAGATTCAATAAGCGAGATCGCAAGGCGACTGCCGGCGTCGAGCCAGGGTACCCCAGGAACCGAGCTAGAACCAGAAGTTGCTGACATCCATGTGGCCTCTGTTGCCCCTGTCAACAATGTCCGATGGAGATGGTCCCGTTCAAACTTAACATACGCAAAATGACGCAAGCGCTTGTTGGGTTCGAGTTGGGGTCAGTCACCTACGGTCAAATCCAGATGCGGCTCAACCATCCAGCGTGTTCAGCTCATATGTCAACGCCAGATGCAGAGGGACTTGCAACCACCCATCCGAGAGGAAATCATACGTGGACTTCCGCAGATCGCAATTTACATTTTCGTCGTGGCAGCACGACAACCAGTTGTGTAGAAGAGTCATCTACTTGCTCGTACAATAGCATGCATTAGCGCGGTTTGCCTTCTTTCTTAGCGCAACTGACAAGATGAGCGACGATGTGTGGGATCACTTTCTCATGGTCTCGGTCCAAATATCTGGATTTCAACTGGGTCCAGGGTCGAAGTTGTATCACAAACCAAGTTCGGAACTGGCCCGAACGATCCCCCGAAATAACATGCATCCTGACGGCTGCAAGCACTCGGCTTAGCTCACATGACGCGGGCTCAACAATGCTGGCCAGTGCGCAGCAACGCGCAGCAACGGGGCAACAGCCCCTTCAATTCCATAGCAGGAGCGGGTCACGAACGGAGTCTTGGGCAGTCTGGCGCGCCCTCTGCCCTTGCCCTATGATTGGCAGATGCGGTCCCACGCTTGCTTCGTTGCACTCCTTGTGTAGGAATAAGACCAACGCACAGATACGCAGAGCACGCGAGGTAGATCAATCTTGCGGCCCAGGCCTCGTTATGCTTCCCGCTCGAGCATGGGGTTTGCGCAGGAACATCAGGACGCAGTACACACCTTGTCGCATTTGTCTAGCAGGGAAGCATCAACATGCAATCTTCGTTATCTATCGCAGGCGGGACCGCTGCGGCCAGCCTCTGAAGCGCGCAGCCAACGTCCCACCCCAGTTTTCCCCTATTTTCCAGACATCACGCAGAGGCCTCATGTTCAGGCAGAATGCACATCTGGTATAAGGAGATACATTTCGATAATTACTTGGTACTATTGAACTGTCAGGGACCATACCATGGCACCGCCATACCCTGCTTTCCCGTCTCAGACTACAATGAGGAAAGGGTGTAAATCATTAAGGAGATGAAAAGCATTGTGCCATGGCTCATAAGTCGTGACCAAGCCCTTGCTTTGGATGGCGCAGAGACAGGCGTAACGAACGCAGAAGCACAAAAGATGGTGTAGTGCCTGGTGATGGGGCGACACAGTCACCCCGTATCCAGCCGGCATGAGAATTGAAGACAGTGAAAAAGACGTCGAAAGCCTGCGACAGCAGAGAGGCCAGCATCAGATTAGGAGTGCATCTTGACAAAATCAGGATGTAGCTCGCTACTTGAGCAATCGCTTTCTCTTCATAGGCGGTGCGTGATTCAATTCCGGATGAGTTGAGCGCTCGTGGTTGCGTAAGGCGTCGCTCCTATTGAATTTTCTGTAGCATCGGCCGCAAACAACGCCGCTGCCACCTCTGTGCATTTGCTTGACATGGCGCCTCATATTACCGTTCGCATACCTGCCTTTGCATACCTGGATGCATTGTGTGCACTTGACTGATGTGGCTGGTGAACCTACCTGAGCGGCGGCTGAGCTCCACTCGTCAGCGTTCGCATCGCTCGCTTCAGTAGGTTCTTCAGGTGAAGCATGCTTGCTATTGTTGTCATGGAACGGTGTCGAGGCCAGGCTAGCTTCTTGAAGCCAGCATGCATCTTTATCACGATGTTCTGTCATCCAGGGTTGGAGAGATCCTGCAAAGCAAGACGACATGCTGTTTGATCCATGCAAGCCAGGATGCGTTGCTGTTGGTCGTGACGAGTTCAGCACTGCATCGAATACAGTGTCAAGAGCCGATGCCTCATTCCAGATAGCGGTCGGGGTCTTGAAACAAATTTTATCTTGCCGTCGGTCTGCCTGGAACGCACCATCATGCATTTGTAGAGGGGTGGCCTCGGTGGTCTCCGCCATGATGCTGACTTTCTCACCGAAATGCGATAGTGCAGTTGGCATCGAAAAGTCAATGAAGTCGGAACTAGCAAAAGTTGAATCGGGAAATTTCAAAGCCTCAAGATGGTCTGGCGATCTTTGCATGTAAAGTGCACCGGCCCCATTTGGGTATTTTAGAGAGTCGAAATTCTCAGAAACCAATCCTGAATGTGGCAACGCAGTGTGTGCCTTGTCATACAACGTGGACGTGTCACTTCCGGCTGTGACAGGAGTGTCAAGTGTGCCCGGCGAAGATCCATGAGAGAGCGTCTGTGGCGACAGGTCAGGGACAGTTTGAGGATAATCAGGAATCGACAGCGTCGTCAGATGAGCAGGATCAAGAGGGTAACGGCAATTGTCATCAATTTCGTGCCGGAGCATGAGGTTGTGCTGAGGCCGTTCTGAGTGCGGCTCAGTACAGACGGAAGCAGGAAGAGTTGAAAGAGAGAATTGACCACAATCACCCGAGAATAACTCAGCTGCTGGCATACTGAAAGCGTGGCCTTTCGTCACAACGGGAGCAGCCGCGTTTGAGTAGAGATACCCGCTGCCCTGTAACTCCGCAATGTGTGCGCCAGGAGAGCGATTGTCATAACTCGACACAGGACGTGCTTGACTCGGTTGTTGGGAATACCACAAAGACTGATTGGATTCAAAAGAGTTGGAACCACACGTGCGGGAGCTCTCGCTGTCAACCGGAAAGCTGTAAAGCTCACTCATTGGACTGTCGGGAGACAGCTCGCTGGCACAAGGCGTAGCCCTGTAGTAGCTTTCGCAAGGACTCCGCATTGAACTTGTAGACGTACTCGAGTCCTGAACCCCTTGACCCGCTCCTGTTGTGTCGGGTTGCGTCAGAAGCCTCGGTGAACTATTCCTCTCGTTCCTTCGATGATGGGCCAAACAAGAGAAGAGAGCACGTAGCTTCCTGCTTAGCTGCTCATGGAGCCCCCGACGAGACGACTTCGTTGCCGCTTGGAAGTGTTGTGGATGTGTTGCCACTTGAAGGTGTTGCGAATTCGTTACCGCCGGAAGCTCAGGAATAGGTCGGACGTCAACCTTCATATGCCAAGGCAGGCCGTCGTGCAGCAGCGTGTGCTGTGTCTCCTGGCTCAAAGCAGCCCTGACTCTAATGAGAGTCAGTGGGAACTCCACAGAATTAAGAGAACAAAAGGAGTACGAACTCACTGAACATTCATTTCGAAAGTGAGTGCCATTGTCAGCCGTTCTTATGGAGGGTGTTCCTCAGCATACTAATGCCAAACGATCGCGGCAAAAAGGGACTCTTAACCACCGCGACCGCTGCAAAAACGACCCAGCGCCGCCGATGATGCCACCTGCAAGAGTCCCAGAGGGACCGGTACCATGTGATGCCTTAAAGGAGTTATGGACGCCCTTCCCATCGGATATGGCCTGGCTGCCAGAGGGACCTTCGACGCTCAGAGACGTCAACAAGGCTTGCATTGGCTCAGACCGTATTTGTCTCCGCGATTTGCAAAAAGGCAAAGGCTCTAGTTGCGGGAACACTGCATCTTGCACACGTCAGTGCAACTGCTATATCAATCGATGTCTGGTCCGAGTAGGCAAAAAAGCAAGGAAATTGTATTGCCCTGTTGAGACGTCCCTCTAGTACCATGCACTATGCATGGGCGAGCGAGGAGGCCGTGTCCATGTCAGGTCCTGCCGATAAATCTCGCCGATGTTACTGTTACCGAAAAGAGGTGCGGTGTTGTTTATACGCTTACCTCTTTGGGATGGCCGTTTCAACTGTCGAAGTCCTGCTCGCCGTACCGGCGTCCCAATCATGGACGTAGAACCCAGCTTCTTTGCCCGGCTATCATGCTCCAATGTCCCTGGTGCGACAGGGACGGGATGCAATCCGTCTAGACACTGAGAAGCGGCTTGTCGGCTCTCGCCTCCAGGCCTGGGAGTGAGGCAAACGTCATCCATTCGACATGCGAGCAGCGCAGATACATCGCACCAGACCGGCCATTTAGTCTGGGCAGAATTAATCTTTGCTCAATTTGCTATTGTCCTCGGTGGGACTGCGTTCTAGAGCATTTTACCTGATCTACGCGCGTCTGGCTCGAAAACCACCAATGGTCAGCGAGGCGTGATTGAGGGCGTTCGAATGTGTCAGCACGCCTGCTGGAGCTTCTTCAATGCAAAACAAACAATACCCTGAGCGGGAAACATTGTCAGTAGCAGTTGGGCGACCTGTCTGGTTTAAAGCATCTTCATTTCAGCCCCACTCGCAGGTTCCTATGGGTTCAGCCTGCCTCGGTGACTAAGGGGCCAACGGCAAGGCAGACTTCTAGGATAGGGCTTAGAATTCCATTTCAGACATCTCGTTGACTCCAAAGTCACATCCCAGCCTCGATGCAAAGGCCCGATGCGGCGCACGTAAGATCGTATACGCGCCACAACCAGCTACAGGCCATTGTTCTCCGAACAACAAGAAAGATGGCATGTGTTGAAACAGCCTGCCGACAATCCAGTCGATAGCACTGCTATATTTGGATAGCCTTTTGGAAAAGAGTGACGCCAACGTGTCAAAGGGTGGTCAGATCGAGCGATCAAGGACCTCACCTTTGCCAGCGATACAAAAACTCATTTGAGTTGCATCTAGCCAATATGCCAACGGCGACCTTGGAAGGACCTCAAAATACCTATCTTTAGCACACGGCGATTCACTGCTAGCCGCTGACATCCGCTAACCCACAGTCTGAGTGACGCCACAACCTCGCGTTAAACACCTAATGTAGACGAAAGCGTCTCATCCAGTCAAAATCGCGAGGCGAAATGCTATTGCTCTCGAGGTGACAAGTGTTACACTTCGTGCGGACCTAGACACAGCGACCATACCAGGGTTCTTTATCAGCTATGCAGCGTCACGCTTCTTGAGGTTGAGCTAGACAGAGCCGCATCTAGTTGCGCGGCTCATTGCATCGTGCAGGCAAGATGCAATACCCTGTACGGTACTCTGCTCGTCCCAGCCTTCAGTTGGCCCTGTCTCGCGGAACAACAACACAGCGGAATCGACCAAAGGAGCACTAGGCCGAAACGGGCTGTGGAACTTGCAGGATTCTGCAACTTGGGCAGCCCTTAGTCCGGTCTGAGCTGCAGGCGCTTCCAGTCCAGGTAACCGCCCGGTGCAGCGCTCTCCAAGCTCGTGATGCACATGCGTACACTCAATTAAATAAGACCACGGGCTTCTCAAAGTGGTTCTGCGTCAACCTATGGTGACCAGGCGGTATCCTTCGTGACTTCGCAAGGTCTGGCGCCAATTGACGTCACAGGCTTTGCTGAAATGCATCGTCTCGCTTACTGGCCTGATCAACTGTCACTGCATCAGCACGCTCCTCAGCGAGTCTGCCTCACCCCCACGCATGACTTATGCACAGGACCTCAAGGCCCATCAGGTGAAACTTCGCTAACTCTGTTTGTGAGATCGGGAGAACACACTCCACGTCGATGCCGCATGGAATCAACGCGCTGAGCCACGTGATTCTCTACAGCCGACCTTGAACTCGACGGTTCTTGAACGCTCAATGTTAGACACAACAACAAAAGTGTTCATCAAAACAAGGGATTTTACCTTGCAAGCAGGCAGATGTCGCTTTTTCCCAAAAAAAATTGAATATGGAAGAATTAAGACTAGGTATAAGAGGACGAGGCTGGAAAAAATGGATAATGACAGGATCAACGGTCACCAAAGGCTCAGCCGCCTGGTCTCAGGCTGTATACTCGAGCGCCACCGGAGAGCCTTTCAACCCAAACGAAAGAAAGAAATCTGAACCCGTGCAGATATGTTATAGCGTTCTGGTCTGCGCCTCGTAACTTGCATATGGCAATCGCAATTGCACTTAAAAGAGCCCGCAGCCCACTTGTTCGAAAAGCATAGCGCGCGTCCCTTACTTCACATTGTCCACGCGCCAAAACACTTATCTTTCGACAAACCCGTGCCAGGGGCCGTTACGTTCATCTTCAACTTGCCAGACCATAAGTTTGTCTACTGCTTGCTGGTTGTCGTTCAAGTTCTGGAGCTGGGCTTCGGTCAGACCACCATTGGAGTTGTGATATACCGGAGAGCCGTTTGTGTTCATCTGCTGGTAAGACTGTCCGGCGTACGGCGCAGCAGTCGCATAGGTAACGTGATGGTAAATCTGGGCTTGAGTGGTCACAGCAGGCTGGTAAGTATAGCCTAAGTGTGGATTGCCGACCACTCGGTAAGCCTCAGGATTGGGGTGCTCCCAGGCGCGGCCCGGCTCGTAGCCTTGCTGGCTGTATTGTGCGTTGGTGCTTTGGGAAGCTTGACCGTCCTGGGACCAAGACACGGCTACAGGATACTACAATATACAGGTGAGCGCGAGATCCGAACTACTGATCACAGATACCCACCTGACTTGGAGCCGAATTTGTACTCGAGTCTCCTCCTCCTCCTCCTCCTCCTCCTCCTCCTCCTACTCGTCTGCGACGTCCGTCACGGCTGCGCTCAACAGCAAGAGCACTAGTTTGGTTCGGTTGATAAGACATGTTAGTCAACGATGGTCTTTCCAGGACACAAAGAATCAATGGTGGCAGTGTAAACGAGGCTCAGCCACAACCACGAAAATATCTTAGATGCAGACGGAGACCAAAAGCAGATGCAAGCTGGAGAACTAGTCTATGGGGCCGGACCGCAGCCTTTTTGTCGGCCATGGAGGGACTATCGTTCCTCAAGGACGATTGGGAACAGCGCTCGCAGTCCCACCACATTTGGCACGTGAATCCTTCTTGCAATCTATCAAGGACCCAGCACAATCCCAATGTGGCGTTAGACGGTCATGTTTTTTCATCTGGACAGGAACAAATCGTCAAAATCAGATTCCCTTATGGCCAGCGGTTGTCCATTGTACGACTGGCAAACGTAGCCAACACGAAGACGTACTATCTCGTCCATAGAGATGGTGACGTGGTTAGCCCTGACATGGCTCAACAGGACAGTGGTACATGGCCCGCCAAGATCTACGCCGTCACTCAGCTCAGCAATGCCGCTGGTTAGATTTGGACGTGCAGCGCGCTTCAGATAGAGACATTGTTATCATTCGGGACGAATGAGACAACGGTTTAGCTTTCTACAAACTCCATACTCCATTTCTACAGTTCAATTTTGGAGTATTACTTTTCCGGTATCTGTCCAAGAATAGCCACATACACACGCATGGGATCCAGTTTGAACCACGGCTCCAGAAGACATGTAGAGATCGCCACCTGCGAATGCCATTCGACTCAGCTGGCGCAAGTCCCTTTCCTGGAACACCCAGCTCGACACGACTCTCGAGCAGGGATCTCACGACTCACGAGACCAGTCCTCCGTCCGCCCCATTCTCAGCATTGGATGTCAATTGTCGTGATCCTTCAAGTCGAGCATGCCAGTCGCCCCACATCTCTCTCCATGACGCCGAATACCTCCACAGACTGAACTAATCAAATCACCTGCGCAGAAGTCCCGCTGCACAGCTCTTGCACGGTCGCAGTGACAGCTGGAAGTCGCGTTTTTACTTTCAACCCACATAGCACGCCTTTGGCCCTGTCGCGAGCACGATGCAAACGCGCCTATGTCTTTTGTCAGCATTGCAATGCTGGCCAGCGCCCCTGCCGCAGCCGTAGCGCTGGGTTCTGCGGGCGCTAATGCGGGACCTACCCAGATTGCCATGGCGCCTGAACCCATGTATATCGTACAGGAACGCCTGCATATGCATTGCCAGATGGTCTTGCGCATGTGGAGGCTGCCCTGCATCCGTGGCTCGGAAGCTCATCCAGGCCTCTCATTGCAATGTTTGGGTTTTGGCGGTACGGATTAGTCATTTGAGTGCGGAAATGTCAATATCAAAAGAATTAAATTGGTGGAAATTTTTTTCATGCTTAGATGCGAATTATATCCCCGCCAAAAAGAAAGAATAGACTTGCGCCAAACAACAGATCAAATTCAGCGCTACGCTATGTCCGAACAGCAGTTGGAAGAGATGTACAAGAAGGAGACCGTCAATGGGATTGAATAAGATGCGACCAGCACATCTGAGATGATCGACACCACAACGCCTATCTTCTTCGGTCTAGTATTCAGTGCTGCTGGCGTTCGTGAAAGCGCAGGGCGTCAATTCGTTGATACGACTTGAAGCAGATCTGGCAAACATACTTCTTTGGCGTGGTGTGCTTCTGCCTAAAGTGTCGTTGCATGTTGTTCACTCTCCATCGCCCGGTGTATGGTTTACCGCACTGCTTGCAATTGACCAAGAGAACTTCCTCAACTATCGTAGAGTCGTTCATCTCATGAGATTGCATATAATCTGCACCAGCAAGTGCGTGTGAAGCAGTTACGTGGTGATCCTGACAAGCAGCATTGCCAGCCTCCAAGCGCGATTCGCCTTCGCCTTGCTGGTACCGCGTGAAGCTGTCATCATCCATTTGCCAGGCCCCCATATGTGACTCTATGCATTGATCAGGTGGCCGGTCAGAGGTTAGCCACTGTCGTGGTATTGTTGTTTGTTGCTGCGAGCTTGGTGACGATGGTGTTGGGAAAGAATGGTTCCAAGACTGTTCTGGGATTGTTCTAAGCTGAGGGCTTTCCGACGTCAAAGGGTTGGACAGATCAGTGGGGCAGAGAGGAGTCGACAGGTGACCGCCCATAAACAAATGGTCTACCTTGGGATCAAGATCAAAATGTCCCTGATCATCAAGCTGATCACTAGGACCAGCAACTGAATTGTGGAAGTAGCTGACATCGTTTGGTGGCATGAACGCTCGTCTTGGCATATTGGGTGTATATGGAGCTTCTCCTGAGGACTTTCGCGAAGTGCCATGGGATGTCAATTCTGGCTCTGTATATACAGAGCTCTCTCCTGTCATGCTAGGTGGGTGAAAGGGCATCGGAATTGATTGAACAGGTGGCCTGAGGAAGTCGTTGTTCCACAATTGCCTCCTTGGTTGCTGTGTCTGGTATACAGCTTGTTCTGGTTCAAGGTTCAACAGCTCGGAGTTCGTGGTGTAACCCTCCCACATGTGTTGATCTTGGAGGGAACCAGTCCCATTAAGATCGTGCCAGGTGGGCATATTAAGTACGTTTAGGTGCTATGCGTCTTGGTGATGAGTGTAGCTTCGACTTCCACCAACAGCGGTGCCGATCTCAAGATTTTGCTCAGCTGCAGGTAATTCAGCAACGGAAGAGAGAACGAGTAGCAGCTGTTCTGTAGCTGGTGCCTCTTCAACGCTGCAGTGTCTGTGGATGCTCTGATTTCTTTACAGGACCAGTTGGAACCTCGAGCCTTGGTATAGAGCAAGAGTACTTTCTTTCTTCAGTTGTAACCGTCACGTCCCATCTCAGAAGTAAGGCCGTGTCTTAGTTGGTCTTGTAAGGAGCCCAATCAAGATTCATCCAAGCAAGGCTGTAGTTCTGGCTTGAATTAGCTAGCCATAAAGTGGCGATGGCTGTTTGCGAGCATGTGTTGACTCACGGTACACTGAATGTCTGTCGTCGAATGCAAAATGATTGCACGTTGGCCTATGCAGGGAGTCAGTCCGAATATAAGAACGCCAGTTCGAAAGCAGTGTGTGACTTATCGCCACGACCGGAAGGGCCATTGGGACGACGCCAATGCAGTGTGCGGAAGTCCTGGAAGAACGCTGCTTAAGACAACAGGACCGCGTCTGTTGGCTTTCAAGCAACCATACACAACCAGATGATACTCAGGTTCGCCAAGAGGGACCTTAGAGCTTGCTACGACGCGGTCAAGTCTCATTCGTTGAAGCATTGCGAAATGCTCTTGCTGGACCAAGAGAAGGCAAAAGGCGCAATTCAACTGTGTAACGCAGAAAATCGTGTTCCTGCGAAGTAGAAGATAGCTCCGCATGGTATCTATTCTTCTGTTGGCTTGCATCTCAAATCGAGAGCAATCCTCAGATTGGGCAGGGCGGTCTTGCAGTGTTTCGAACTGCAGCTGGCATGGAGCGGACTGTGGCCATTTGACCGGACAGCGAGGTTTATCCCGGTCAAGTCCTGCAGATCAAAACGAAAGGCATTCGACTGAAGCTGTAACCACCACTCGATCCTATGGACAGGTGCGAGGGTATCTGTGCTAGGTCGTGAGCAGGCGGCCAGGCTTAGCACCGGTGAAGAGACCGTTCGGCATGACGAGCCAGAAAAGTGAGGCAATCACCTAATCCGGAGAACGTTACGGGCAGTGCGAATTCTTGCTGGCGTCCTGTTTCTGTGGCGGGACGGATGTTCAGCAGTGCTCTCGAGGTCCTGGGAAAAGCTTGGCGTGATGGTCTGGCTGTCTACAGGTTGGTCAGAGATTGACCAATAACTGAAGTAGCCAGGCAGGTGAGAGGCATACTGCGAAGTCTGCTACCAAAACATCACAGAACGCCCAAAGATACTGCCAGTTTCCATCCGGAAAGACGGGCTGATATAATTCTCCCGGCGTGATTTAGTTGGAGAATCTCACACCGTACATCATTGAGTTCAGATTCACTTCTGGCGGTGTATTTGGTGCGAGTGTGTCAGCCCGAGTGCTGACATGAGCCTCAATGCGGCACAGCTCTCAGAATCTACATCTCCAGCCTCACTAGGACTGGCGCCAAGTACCATCCTACAATGGTACAACAGCGTGCACGTTGGCTTGCAGACCGCTACTTTAAGACGACCCCTCACGGAGGAATACCATCGAACGTATTGGGAAGGCGGGATGCGCTCAACAACATGGTGGCGAGCAAGGAACAAGGAGGCTCAGGACAATCGTGTGGTTGCACGCTCTCAGGTTTCTGCGCCACCGGTGGGAAGGACTATGCTGCAAGTGCTCGAGCCTGGCTGGGACGATTTGAGGACCTCATTTACTCTGCAGCGAGATCCTTAATCACTGCACGACAAGGACCTCAATCACCGCGCAGCGAAGCGATGTGTTGCGACTGCCCGCATTACAGCGGCTCCACATTGGTCCTCGGGGCAACATGTCCTGCAGGAAGGACTTCTGCTCGTTGTAATCGCCAGAGCTGGATTGTTTTGTTTTGAGGAGGCGTTAAGAGCAGCTAGAGTAACTTTGTGATGTGGTTCGAAAGACGCGACTCAGCATACGTCATTGTTGATTTTGATCAGGAAGCTGCAGCCAGGGCATGAGCAAAGCCACCTTGCGTGCTGCTCTACCTGGCCTGAACAATCACACTCAACAAACCCTCGCTTGCAGTAGACTTGGGAAATGCTACAGCGTCTTTCTGATGTTACAGTACAAGATCGTCGTTCAATCTACCAGAAGGTCATCCAGTATGCCGCAGCTGCTCAGGCCTACGGTGCCAGGCAAAATGGAGGACTGTTTCGCCAGGCCTTGCAGCTGTTGCACCAACACCGCCCGGCTGTACAGTTCTACGTCCGCCACCTCCGAATCGTTACGTCTGCACATCAACACCATGGAGTCCTGCAGCATGCATAAACCCTGACCGTATCTGCCAACCTGGCAACTCGCACACCTGACAAAAGCTCTACATTGGCGGACTGACAACCACCTGGTGGCAAAACAGCCTGTTACCGATGACACTGCAGAGGCCACAAGATAGGCTTTTCTGTGAAAGCCCTACTGGGGGCCTGTGTGCCACCCTTTGAGGATCACAATTGAGCCGAGCCTCAGCAAGACTGCCTCGTCCTGATCGGTCTGCAGCAGTGCTGCGGTCTAACATGACACATGGCTGTGGTCTAAGCGGGACATGCTGGTCCCTCTGTTACTAATGCACGCGCCAGGCAATTTGTAGCTCTTCCGGTGCACGTATCGCATTTCTGCATGTCGAGAGTATGGGAACAATGAGACGACGTTGTTGTTAGCATCATGGCCCATGCGTAATGCACGAGCAGTTGAAGAAGATCAACCCGTCAGCCACCAGCAGCCACAATTTGGACATATCAGCTGTTCCACAGCAAGCTCAACTGAGGGATTGACATGATAAGAATTTCTCAGGTGCTGTTCTGAGAATTGTGGCTCATAACAGAGAATGGAGCAAAGTTTGGGCCAGAAATCTTGTAGGAGTAACGTCACTTCTCGTGCCATAGCCATTTGTGTTATTGGCGCTGCCTTCTGAGAAGGTGTTGAGCTCTGCTCCCAGCTCGTCGCCAGCTCTCAAGCTCCTTCTTGCTTCAGGTGGACTCTCATCTAGACCCAACGCCGCCACTGCAGGCTATACATCGTCCTCGCTTGCTATTTCATTGAACATTGAATCCAAATCATTACTTGCGGTGAAACTGCTACAAACAACAATCGCAACCTTTGGCAGGCTTGCTTGTCGGTGTGCAGAACAAGATGAGCCAAATGATCCCATATCTGACCTGTGCAGTGCAATAAGCTGCCATGAGATAATCCGATAGATTTGGAGCTGCAAACAAACAGCCGACCACTCATAGGTCGGAAGTTTCGACCGCGACTACGCCGATGCGCCGCTCTTTCGGCAACAGGCGGGCTCTGGTCTGGAACTATGCTCGAGAACGTCATACAAATTCAGAGACAAAAACCGCTTGCACAGCATTGCAACACAAAGCGTGCACCCCTCTGCCTTGGATTTGATATACGCTCATGATGCTTCGCATACCGTCTGATTCAAAAATAGAGTAATATACACAGTGACAGCGCGGCAATGTCAGATGGGTCGAAGTCAAAGTCCTCGTCTTCATGTGAGTCTTGCACTTTGAAGCTCTCGGCTGGCTGAATTCCTCTGCGCCCTGCAACACAGCCTAAGGTGCAATTGCTAATATTGCAAAGTCCATTTTTTCGCCGGCCTGAGCTCAGGCATCCTCTCCGCCGTTCTCCTCCAGCCGGCCGACCTGCTCAAAACCCGTGTGCAGCAGTCGCGGTCCAGCACGCTCTTTGGCACCATCCGCTCCATCGCCAGCGGGCCAAATCCTATACGCCAGTTCTGGCGCGGTACGCTTCCTTCCACGCTGCGGACAGGATGTGGGTCGGCGATATACTTTTCGTCGCTCAATGCACTGCGACGCCGCGCAGCCTTGCTTGCAGCCGGTCGCGCTGATGCCGCAATCATCACGGGAGATCATTCGTCTTCTCTCCCCAAGCTGAGTAATACGGCGAACCTGGCTACCGGAGCAGTGGCACGCACATGGGCAGGCTTCATTATGATGCCGATCACGGTGCTGAAAGTGCGGTATGAGAGCAGTCTATATGCATACACAAGCTTGGTGGGCGCGTCCAAGGACATATACCGCACCACGGGGCTGAAAGGCTTCTTCGCTGGATTCGGCGCCACAGCTGTGCGTGACGCGCCGTACGCAGGTCTCTACGTGCTGTTCTACGAGCAGTCGAAGCGCCGACTTTCCGCTCTTGCGACCAAGATCGAGTCGGCTGATGCTTCTGCGAGTGCGAAACTTTCTTCCAGCACGAGCGCAGGCATTAACTTTGTCTCTGGAGTCACGGCGGCTGGACTTGGCACTACCATCACCAACCCGTTTGATGCGATCAAGACCAGGATCCAGCTCATGCCCGACACATATACGAATCTGGTACAGGCGGGAAAGAAGATGCTCGCTGAGGAAGGCCCTAGGAGTCTCTTTGACGGTCTGGGTATCAGGATAGCGAGGAAGGCGATCAGCAGTGCGCTTGCATGGACGGTGTACGAGGAGCTGATTCGCAGGGCAGAGCGCGGTTGGCAGGAGGTTGAGAGTGCCTCATCTGTGAAGGTGGAAGGCAAGGTATGATACGTGTCACGATATGTACAGTACTTGATGTCTACATGAGAAAGCCAGGCGTTGTGATTGAACAAATACCTCTACACTCTTTCTGCATGAAGGACTGCACAAATGGACACGGCTGTTATAGTGGATAGTGAGATCAGCATAGTAATTGTCTGCAAACATGTCTCAAGAAGGGCCGTCGTTGTGCATGCTGTTCGACTGGTCGAGCCAAGGGTGCCTGACAGACGTCAAGCGTGAACGGCTGCAGGCCTCATCCTCGCCGACGCAGTGAGCCTGGCGGACCAATCACATGACCTCGGGCGCGGTCTCACTCGTCCCCCTGTCAGGTTACACTAGCATCGTCATCGAGTCGCTGATCTGGCAGCGGAGGGGCACCAAAAGCAAACTCATCCAACGCCGTCACACGCTGGTCAGTGTAAGTCACTGTATGAGTGTTCAGGATGCTGCAGCCGGTCGGCTCAACTCGCTCAATGCGGCTCTGCGAGCTGGGGAGTCGGGACCTAAGCAAAGGTTAAGCACCGCGTCCAGGCCTAAGCTTGGGACCGGTCAGCGGCAGCCGCCGGGAGGCTACCTATGTAGGCGCAGTCGAGTGGGCGCGGTGAAGGAAACGGGATGGCATGGACAAAGGCAGCAGATGACTCTGGTGTGTCTGGCCAGACTGAGGGCCGCAGACGCAGAGGCTGCCAGGGCGCAAACTTGGTGTGGGTTGGGCGCTGTGCTTCGGCCCTGCTGCGCACTGCTGCAGGGCGATGACGTAGGGCCGCTGCCAAACGACGGCGACGGGGTGTGCAGCTGCCAACCCCAGTGCCCAAGTGAAGTAATTCTTATCATATCCGCGCCACTCGTAGCCTCTCCCTCTTACAACGTTAACCCTGAGAAGCTGTCCAGCCAAGACAGCCGGACCATCACGCAGTCATCCACGCCTTGGGCCCTGCCGTCCTGCCCCAGCTTGATAAATTCGGACGACAGCCCCAGCCCCGCCGCCCTCGACTGATCAGATCACCCTCCCCTCCCCTCCCCACCTTGTCCCGTCCTTTGCCGGCCTTTTGTATTCTTGATTGCGCCTGCCTTCCCTCAGACTCGAGCCTGAGCACGACGCACGCCGGTACGCCATGTCTGCAGTCCCCTCTTGGGCATGCTCGCTGACCAAGCTTTCCTAGCCCGCACACTCCGAGGACCCCCGAGGACCCTGAACCGCAGAGCACCGGAGAGCACCGGAGAGCACCGGAGAGTCTGAGAGCCCCCCACCATGAGCGAGTACAGCTATGCACCGCGGCGACACCGCGAGCCCGAGTACGTCACCGAGACGACGTATATTGAGCGCGGCGGCCGTGGAGCTGCGCCAGTCCGCGACCTGGTCTACCGCCCTGCACGTGAGGACAGCATCGAAGACATTCCCCGCGACTTCCCCCCGCCCGGCACCGAGTACCGCCAGACAAAGTACCGCGAGGAGTATGCCCCGCGCCGCACCCGCTCCGTGAACCGCGGCTACGACGACGACGGCTACTACGAGGACCGCCGTCGCCGCGACCGCTACGACGACCGCGACTCGTACGCAGACTCGTATGCCGGCGACCGTCCCAGGCCCCAGCGCCGCAAGTCCATCGTCGACCGCGCCAAAGACATTGGCGAGGCCGCTGGCCTGGGCGGTGTCATTGCTGCAGTCACCGGCCGTTCGCGCTCACGCTCGCGCTCGAGGACTCGCCGACGCGATGACCGTGGCTACGACAGCGACCGCCGCTACGACGACTACGACCGCCGCACCAGCCGCTACGACTCGAGATCGCGCAGCCGTGATGGCAAGGGCCGCAAGTCAGAGAAGTGGGAGCAGGCCGCCAAAGCTGCACTCGTCGCCGGTGCCGTCGAGGCCTTTCGCAGCCGCAATGTGCCTGGTGCCTGGACCGGGGCCAAGGGACAGCGAGTCGCAACAGCTGCTCTCGGTGCTGCTGGTATTGACGGTCTCATCGACCGCGACCCCGACAAGCACGAGAAGCGCCATGTCGCCGAGTCTGCCATCGGTGGTCTGCTTGCCAACCGCGCCGTCAACGGCTCTCGCTCACGTTCGCGTGTTCGTCGTGAGGAGTCGCCTGGTGGTCGCTCCCGCTCGCGCTCCAGGTCCATCTTCAGCCGCTCGCGCTCTCGTGGCCGCTCTCGCTCGCTGTCCCGCGACAGGGATGGAAACCCCATTGCCAAGATTGCAGGTACCGGCGCTGTCATCGCAGCAGGAAAGGCTCTCTACGACCGTGTGCGCTCCAAGTCCCGTGGTGGTGGACGCTCCCGCTCCCGCTCCAGGTCCCGCTCGCGCAACAGGCGTGACCGCTCGCGTTCGTCCAGTGCGGACAGCTACGTTCCCTCTCGCCGGAACCGTCGCTCGTACAGCCGCGGCCGCAGTATGGATAATGGCTACCAGTCGAATGACCCTGCTCGGGCTAACCCAGATCGCAGATTAGCGGCAGCAGGCGCAGGCGCAGGAGCCGGCGCGCTGGCCACGCAGGGAGGAAACAGAAGTGTAGCGTCTCAGCGCGGTGGCGGCAGAGATGCCTCCAGCGATTCGTCTAGCACAACGGATATGGAGGAGCAGCGCAAAAAGCTTAGAGGTAAGGAACTCCTGACCGCGGGCCTTGCAACCGTCGCCACCATCCACGCCGCCCACGGTGTCTACTCGTCCATGGTCGCCTCTGAAAAACGGCGCAAGCTTGTCAGCGAAGGCGAAATGTCGCCCGAAGAGGCTCGCAAGCGCAAGTCGAAAAACATGCTCCAAGACGCGGCAGCTGTTGGCATCGCCGCCCTCGGCATCAAGTCTGCCTACAGCGAGTGGAAGGAGATGAACGAGCAGCGCCACAGCGTCAAGGAGCTCGAGAGCCGCCGCCGCAAACGCAGAAAGCAGCGCGAGCGCCGTGAACGCGAGGCCCGCGAGAACGCCCTCTATGGCCTGAACAACCCATATCAGAACCAAGCTAACCCCTATGCCTACCCTGTAGCTGCGCAGTCGTATCCCACTACCAGCTATGCGGATGCGAATCCTTACGGCAGCATGCCGCCGCCGCCCATGGGCGCGCGGTACTGATGTTTTCCTTTTCTTTTCCTTTCAAACAACGAGCGAACGACCATGCAAGCTTCATGTGGGCGGATTTTTCTTTTCTCGCGGTGGCAATCGCTGGTTCTGTGGAAACATTGTACGGTTCTATACCAAATGGTTAGTCTGGTCTCACGACGGGCTTGTCCTTTTGATTTCCTTCTTCCTTTCCTTTTTTTTTTGGGGTGCTGCGACGTCAATGCCGCGGGTAGTTGGTGCGATTGACGGCATGACTTGGTTTTACGACGACGACGATGACGGCGGCGGCGGCGGCGGTCGAGAAGAAACCGACGTCGAATGACTTTACGACTTGAATGGAAATGAATCACTAGATTACATGAAATTGTTTTTTATTCTTTTACTTGCTCTCTCGTTCGACTCGTGCCTGTCTTCACTCGTGTCTATCTTGCGTACGTGTGTCGAGGCTGTGATGTGTAATTTCCCTCTTTTTTTCCTACTCTTCTCTAAACTGCTGGCTGGTATCCTGTGCTGTAGAGTTTGTCCAGACCTCGGCTTGTTGACTGTTGAGACTCTTTGCACGAGACTTTCTACATGAGACTCTTTACCTTAGACTACAGAACCTAGACCCTGGACCTATCCTAGACTATACAGCTCTGCAGACCCTGTCAACCTTGTAGACCCTTACAGACCCTTCATAGACCCCTAAGCAGACCCCTAAGCAAACCCTTTATAGACCCTGGACCCTGTAGACCCTATAAACCCTGGAAACCCCAACCTTCCCTAATAGGTTAGAAACAGGGAAAGATGTGGGAAGTAGGCGTTGTGGACCCTTTGACGTTATAGACCCTTTGATGTTGTGGACCCTTTGGCGTTGTGGACCCTTTAACATTGTAGACGGTAGACCCTTTGACTTTAAAACGACTATAGACCCTCAAGGGTCTAGGGGTCTAGAGGCTCTTTAGAAGGTAGAAGGGTCAAGAACTTATAAGGGGTCTACGATCTAAGGGATCTTGAGGAAAGAAGGGGTCGATACGGTTAATATAGTCCTAAGGGCCTATGGGGTCTTTGGAAGGGTCTTTAGAAGGGTCCTTGGAAGGGGTCTGTAGAACTTAGAAGGGTTAAGAGGGTAGAGAAAGGGTCAAGAAAGGGTCTACAAGGGTAGTGTAACAATATTCAAGAGTTCAGTGACGACTCAACAGGACAGTAGCTCACGTGGTACGACTGTACTAACTAGTACTTGTACCATGATTGCGTCGAGGGGTTTCGCCTGCTCTTTGCGAAACCGCGGAATAAGAAGGCTAGAAGTTAGATGTGTGTGTAAGGGATGTGAAGCGTAGAGTGTGGAGTGTGAAATGCAATGTGTGAGATTCAGGATATGGGGGTTATATATAATGTGTAGTTCTTTGATAGAGGAGTCTTCTATGTCTATACTTTGCACTGCTTGAATGCTGCTCTGCTCTGCTCTGCTTTGCTCTGCCAATCCTACTTGAATATGTGCAACCTCCCAACAACATGACAGACCAAAAAAAAAGGGGGCGTACTAAAAATCTACCACCCCCCGCCAACAGTGACGGCCAAGCCCGCGACACGCTCCATGTCGCTCTGCTTCTTGCCGACGTCGCTCTCGACTTTGCGGTAGCTTGTGTAGAGCAGGTTGGTGGTGTGCACGCCTGTGATGGCGGACCAGTGCGCGAGGACGGAGCGGATGCGCCGTCTGTCGATGCCGTTTACCATGTCGAGGTCTGGATGGGCGTCGTTGGTATTCGCTTGCCCGTTTGCGCCCGCACATGTATTCTCACTCCCGCTCGTTGTCTCGTCCTCCGAGTCCGAGGCAGAGAAATACGCCTCATCTACCCGCGCCAGCCACTCTTTCTGCTCCTTTGGCCCGGGCTTGACTACCTCCCTCTCCTCTGTCTTTCCTACCCCCTGCGTCGCCGCCAGCGCCCGCACCTCCTCCACCTCTGTGACCTTCACCTGGCCCCCGCCATTCGTGCACCCGCCAGGACACGCCATGACCTCGACATACGCATAGTCCTTTGTCTCGACCTGGGCCGCTCCCTTGGCACCGGGGGGTCTCCGCACAGCGCCCGTCTTCCCGCCAGGCAAGCGGCTGGCTTTTGCGGGCTTGAGCCGGCGCACAAGGTTCTGGATGTTGCGGAAGCCATAGAAGCGGGCGGTGCGCAGAATCACGGCCGAGTCGTGGGTGAGTGTGTACTCGGTGACGTCGGCGTTGCGGCCGCGGGACACGGAGATGGTAGAGCCCGGGTGTGCGGACTGGTAGGTGCGGAGGATGTGGTCGAGGTAGCCGCCCGAGGAGCCGGCGGTGCGAGATTGGTGTTGGCGGGAAGTCAGGGGCGTGGGGAAGAGGAAGGCGTCGAGGGTGGGATCCGGGAAGGGGGTTCGTGTGGTGAGTGGAGTGCGTGGGAGGGTGGAGAAGGAGATGTTGCGTGCGGAGGCGAGGGATAGCAGTTCGCGCGCCGTGATGACGCAGTCGACGTCGCGGACGGGGGAGGAGGTGTGTTCGGGCAGCCATGCCGAGGAGGTGAGTTCGCTACGGCTGGCTTCGAGCTTCTTGTCGAAGCAGGGCATGATGGCGAGATGCCAGACTTGCGAGGGAGCAACGTTGTAGCGCTGGCTGAGGACAGACTTGACGAGTGTACCGGTAAGGCCTTGCGGCGACTTGAGGCGTGAGAGATGGGGGAGGACATAGGGATGTGTCTTCTCGGCATAGCATATCCAGCCGGGACACGCTGATGTAAGGATCGGCCCCTTGGGAGTGGTGTCGATGGCGCCCTCGCTGTCAGGCTTGGCAGGTGTCTTTGACGTTTCTGGCGAGAGAGCGGTTGCTACTTCGTCTGCGGCCGCGACCAGACATGCCTCGCGCACGACGTTGGTGTCGATGACCCATGTAAATCCACTGCCCTGGTGGCCCCCAGCTTTCACTCCAGCCGGCCCACTCAGGAGCTGTGTGATCATGTTCCCAGCTTCCTCGTCACTGACATTGAAGACGGCTGCCAGACTTGCTCGCGCCTGGGGCGACACACTGGCCACAAACAGCTTCCCCTCGGCGTGATTCCCGTTGCAGCCATTGGCATGTGCGTGTCCATGTTCGACTCCATTCGTCCCGTTCTGCGCCAGCCAGGGTGCGTCCAGCGACTTGTACGTGTCCAGCGTGGACAGGACCTCGTTGTGCGACTGCAGCTGGACCAGCACCGCTTCGGCGCTAGTCACGCATCCCGAGCAGGCAAGGCAGTCTGTGAGCGATATCTGCGCAGGTGGCGGTGGTTCGGCGGCGGCCGCCTTCTCTTCTGTGGTGACTTCGTATGGATTCTGGGCGTGGTCAGTATGCGCCGGGCGCAATTTGAAAGAATCGCCATACAGAGCTGGTCTCGTCCTGCACCGGCAGTGTCTCGATCGGTTTTATGCACGCAACACCAGGCGATATGAAGTCATTCAGGTCGTCGGCGGAGAGAATCGCGCTCATGGTCGCGGGCCCTGGCGGGGGAGGGGTGGCGGGCGATTACAAAGTACTGATGCGACCGGCGCACTTCTCAGGTATCAAGCACTTGGACAAGCGGCGGTCTTGAAAAATCAAATAGAAGATCTGAAATCTGAACTCTAAAAATTCAAGATTGAAATCTGGAGGGACAGACTGGCAATGCTGCAAGAAAAGCAAATTCGCACAATCAATAGTCGTTGATATGTCATCCACCGCCGAAGCGCGGAGAAGCCCCAACTATTTCGCCCTCACGTAACGACGCGCCTATCGATAAGCACGCATTTCACACCCGCCGACTGCAGCGTTTGCCCTTTTTCCGCCACACTACCCTTGCGACTGGCCAATTGAAGCGTCGACGTTTGAGGGCGCTCACGTGCGCCCCCGACTTCCCTCCGCCGGTGCTCGTTCCGACCTGCACATTTGAGGTCGAGTCTGTTGCTGCAATCGCCATGGTGCCGCGATGTCTTGTGAAGTTGAGAGATGTTCTGCGCGCGGGGATATCATCCCAACCCCTTTCACACATACATACATACATACATACATACATACATACACCCACACCCACATTCTCCCTCTCTGCCTAACCAAAGTTCCCCAACACAGCTACACTCCAAGCAATAAATGATCAATCCTCACCAGCGGCCCCGGGTAGTCTAGCACCACCCCCCATCTCCCACAAGCCGTCTCTGGCACATGACTGGACAGCCCTCGACCATCCAACTCCGGTACCCTACGCCCAAAGCGACAAGACAAGTTCAATTATTCCCAGAGCCCTTGATCTGCATGCATGCATGCATGTCTGCGGACGGCCCGCTGCTCGTTAACAGTAGATCCGTAAGCTTAGGCGGACTACACCTCCGACTTGCTTGGTGAGGGTGGTGAGGGGGAGGAGGGGAGATTGCATGTCGTGAAATGTATAAAGGCAAAGTACTGTAGACGAAGAAAGAAAATTCATAGCCATCAAGCACAGCCAAAAACTCGACAAGCCTTACGTTGCGCAACGTTGCAGATCCCCTACCTACCTAGCCCTGCCCTCTCCAAGCAGCGAGATGCGTGCGTGTTACATGAAATGTTGAGAAACCCCTGCGGGGATAATGGTGTCATGCTATACTACAACTATTCGTACCTAGGTATTGTACCTACCTTTGTCATGCAGGGACGTTGCATGCACGTGTGCGCTCTCTCTGCATGGGTCCATGGCAAGCCATCAGCCCTGCCCTCTCCGTCGCCGTGCAACCGTGCAACACACCACCAGACAGGCCTGTCCATGCTGCGTCTTGCCATGGTATACCGGTACCATACCTAGGTACCCGACCGTAGCCTTACGCATACGTGTGCATCAGGGTCTTTTTCCCCCCTAAGCACCGAAGCAGCTCCGGATCCGCATCCAGATCCACAGTGTCGCTCGAGCATACCTACCTAGCCCTGAGAATAAGAAAAAAAAAAGAAAACGAGGGTATCCCCGTCTTATCACAACAAGTAGGTACCATCGCACAGCAAAAGGCTCCATCAGCCTCACCAAAAAACCCCCCCTCACGCCTCAGAGTCGTGCACCTCAACACCACCCACCCATGACCATTCCCCCCCCCCGCGCGCTACAATACCTACTCACAACTGCCGCCGTCCGGCTGTGCTACACTAGCGCATATGATGTGTCGTGATGTGTCTATCGCGTGCAGCGTGAACCCATGTTATGCTGACAGTGTGTCCAACGTGGCGGTGAAAAAGAGCACATGACGGAGGGCAAACGTCCGATCGTCAATGAGGGGGGCTGTGTAGTACGCGTTGTTGGGCGGGTGGGCTTGGGCATGCACACTCCACCTTGAGTCGGGCAGTCGCAAGAAAACAGCGTGTGAAAATGTCAAAGCAGGTATTGGGTCGCCATGTATCAAGATTTTGGGGTTGTGGATTGGTTTGATGGTGTCGCTATGCGTCCCACCCACAAGTTGATTGATATGCTACATAGGAGAGATTCGATCTGATGTGCGGTCCAGCCGAGCGATGACAAGACAGCGCAGTGGTATCGACCCAAATCCTTCCACCTCGAGGTTCTCCAGCCTCTGAGGCAACTACCAAATTGTACAGGGACCAGCCGGCGGTCAGATAAAGTAGTGTGTTGTCGCGCGAAGCGACATTAGGTGATTACAAGGAACGTCCAAAATTTCTCCGGGCGAGTAGTCGCAAAAGTAAAAGACAGGAAACGCCTCCCAGTTCTATCGCGATGGATTGTATGGTTGCCCGGAAACGCAAGGAGAAAGTGGGGAAGGAAATGGAGTTGATCGCTCAACAAGACTAGCTATCTATGAACAACACGACAGGCCTATTCCGTGCACCGGGTGTCCAAACCAGGTACACCATGACTTCCGCCCCAAACCAAAAGGAAAGCAAAAAATGAAGATTGCGGGGGCGACGTTTTTGATCTCGTCGCCAAATGCAAATTGGGTATCCGCCAGGAACAACGAAATGAAGCTGACAAGGAGAAAATGCGCTGAACGGTCTAGCGAGGTATCTTTGACGAAAATGTTGCCCAGATAAAATGGGATATAGAAGTGAGCGTTGGGATCCCGGGTTCATCCCGAACCAAAACTGAGATGTCGATCATCTCATGCCCGTACGATAATGCCCTCGCCAGATGAGATCAGAGATGCCGCCAAAGTATAGTATCCGATGTAGAAAGCTGTAGTGATGTACACAGCGAGTGCTTCGCTGATGGTGATGAGGCAGTATTGCATGATGTGAAAAGTTGTTTTGTGGCGTGACTCGACGCCGCTTTTTCGACCTGTTGCGCGCCGTTCCGGACGGAGACCGAAACTTAGACGTCGTGCGGTCGTGGCCGTGGAGAATGGTGATTGGTGCAAGCACACGCTCGCGATGAAAATGTAGGCCGTAAATTACACGTAGTATGTGATGGAAGAAAGTGAAAACGAAGCAAAGGGGGTCCGGAATTTTACCGGTAATGTGACTGCGTTGCCATGAGACTGGCTGCCACACTGCTCGCCCAGTCAGAATCGTCTGGTGGGGTTGGCCATTTCGTGACACTATCGCTGGGAGGTGGATGCGGCTTCGAAATGTTCACAGGCTTGCTGTGTGTTACAGAGTCACCCTGATTGAACGCAATGTTTCGATTGGCAGACGGCGAAGGGGTCAGGTATGACGCCGTCGGCTCGGTGTGTGAGTGGTGATGGCGGGGTACCTTCTGGTGGTTGTCCATGTTCTTCACGGCCTCGTGGGCAGAAGCAAGTACTTCACTGAGGATTTCCTCCTCTTCGTTGGGGGTCTCGTATTTGTTGGGAGGGTTCGAGGGATTCGACTTGCTCTGTACAGCGCGCCTTGTTCTGCTGGAGATGGGCTCAGCATGATGAGGCACAGAGTGGTGCCTCTTAAGTACCGGATTCGATGCAATGCGCTGCTTTGCTGCATTGTTCTCGACTGTGCATCTTACGTGCTCGAGGGCCTTGTTCAACTCGGAGTAGTCGGTGTTGTTAGATGCGGCAACAGCAAGTGGCTGATCTACGACCAATGATGATCGTGCAGAACCGGCCCATGGGGCACAGCCCACGTTGGCCTCAACATCGTCTGAACTGGGCGACATGGGGGTTGGGTAGCGTCCCGAAAGGCGTCGAGCGCGCTTGCGGAGATGTGAGAAGAAGCTCTCTTTGTGGCCGCTTGCTGGCGACGCCAATCCCGATTTGCCCTCCAACGCTCTTTCGGCTTCCTGGCGGTGAGCATCTGCATAGTGATTTCCATGTGAGGCGAGCGACAATTGGCGTCCGATCTTGACCTTGCTTTCTTTATCGGCAGCGCGTACGCTGGCTTGCGCGGTAACCTCTGCAGATAGAGGGGACACTGGCCTGATTGATGGCAGGATAGGAATGGGAGCGCCGTTGTTGGAGACTCCATTTGTCCATGTGGCCCGCTTGGACGGATTGGGACGTTGCTTGGTTGATCCGTTTGGGTCGCTTGTGTTCGCCTGCTGTGGTGATGGGCGCGGAGACAGGTGCTGTACAGAGGTGACATGCTGAGGCACGGCCGGAGCACTTTCGCGGGCGACGAGTGATCGGCGCAGCCACGACGAGGTCTTGGAGGTAATGCTAGAAGACGCTTCCGAGGAGTCTTTGCAAGACAGGTCTGATTGTTTTCGGCCTAGCAAGCGCGAAGAGGATGACTTGAGACGCAGAGGGTCGACTGCGTTTTGAAAGTACTCGTGGGCAAGAGCTTGAGTAGATGTTGGCCTGTTCTTAGGATCCCACAAGAGACACCATGTTACGAACTTGGCCAGACTGGCAGGCCACTGTGGTGTTTGCAGAACGGTGTCGAGCGAGTGTGGCGCCATCTTTGGGAATGAAAAGCCTAGCTTTTGTGCAAGTCGTACACCGTCTTTCCATTCACCACCACCGACAGGCTGGCCATGCTTGTTGACCCAACCGCCGGGGCTGCCCATAATCTCGCAGACTCTCCAGACCTGGTCGACTTCGTTACCGCCAGGGAAAAGAGGCTTCAGGGTTGCAATCTCGACTGCCATGGCGCCGACAGCCCAGATGTCGACAGGGGCGGAGTATTCGCCAGCGCGCAGGAGGACTTCGGGCGCACGGTACCATCTTGTCGATACGTATGTGGTGTAGGGAAGCTTCGAATGTGTCTCTCGTGCAAGTCCAAAGTCGGCAATCTTGATGGTGTAGGAGGGAGGGGTTGATGGAGGTGTCATCATAGCCGAGTATCGTCGGAAGGGATGCGACGAGTCGTTCTGTTGCGATGTCGAGACGAGGATGTTCTCTGGCTTGATGTCGCGATGGAAGAATTCGCGAGCGTGAATGTGCTCGAGACCAGCAAGAATCTGGAAGAGAATGCTCTGTACGCTCGAGTTGTCTAGGGGCTTGTGGTCTCTGGCCTTCATCAGCTGGTAGAGATTGCCGTCCATGTACTCCATGGCGATGTGAAGTCGCCTGCTGTAAGGATCCAGGAAGATGTCAAGAGCAGGCACTAGATGGGGGTGAGGTGGGAGCGAGCGAAGGAAGATGACTTCTCGCAGTTCCAGACAGCTCGAGAAAGAGTCGAAGGTCTTCTTCATGGTCTTGATGGCGACCTGTGACGCGTCAGTTTGCGACCAGCGTGTGTTGGTCGCGTGATATGGTACTTACCAACGTGCCTCGACGGGCAATGTGAGCGCCAGCAGTTCGGACGCGTGCAAGTGCAACGCTGCCAAAGCTGCCGTCACCAATCTCTTTCATCACTTCATACCTCTCTTCAAGGGAGGCCCACCCATGGGGCAGTTCCCGTGACTCTGCGTGCATTGTGAATGTGATGTGAGTCGTTGAACGATTCTTTTGTTGTGTTACACAGGACTGGATGCACGTTAGAGAGATGGCTCATTGAAGTGACTGAAGAGCTTACCGCAGTGGAGTCCTGGACTTGTTGATGGGATCAATCGAGGTGATCTAGTTCATCTCATTCGAAGGGTGATGCAGTGGAAGTTGGCTGCGATGGTCGTCTTGGTTGTAGATGTCGGGTTTTGGTGGAGGGGGGAAGGGGAGAGGGGGAGGGGGAGTCCAGTGCGTATCAAAGGGTTTGGAGAGCAATAGCAGCAGCAGGAGTAAGGGTCCAGGTCGATGCAGGTGCGGGAATGTCGAAGAAATGAGGGACGACGGTTGGAAAAGGGCAGTGGAGACAAGCCCAGGACCACGGTAGGCGGGTAGTGTTCCGTAAGTTAGGATGTTCTAGTGAGCTTGACCAGGTCTGGGTTTGTGACCATAGCGCAAGTGGCTTTGTGATGAGGCAGGGAGGGTTGGGCTTGATCCGAGCACCGGGGGCTGGAGGCAAGTGGATTCGGCCGACGAGTGATGGTGGAGAGAGAGGGTGGCCTGGTCCAGTGGTTGCAGTCGGGGCGGTTGACGGCGAGGCGATCTAACGCGAGGCAGGCGTGATTGACGGGGGTGGTGACAAGACGAACAAAAAAGCGCCGGCAGTGGCAGGCAGATGTGATTGATGGACCGTTCTTTTTAATGAGAGACAAAAGGGTGCGAAAATGGGCCTCTGCACGAGTCGTCGAGCTAGGCCGTGTGGGAAATTAGGGTGGAAGGGGCGCTCGGGGAGCGTTGCGAGGCGTAATAATGAAGATCCGAGGACCCAGTCAGGCAAAGGCTGGGTCAGGGCCAGGAGCCGGTCTGTTGCTGTGGTGAAGGCGGTCGCAGATGCGTGCGTTGGCAGCCAGTTCTTGACGGGCCAGATGGGGTGGATTGACGCGGCGAGCTAGCGAGCAAGACAGTGACAAGTGGCGGCAGGAGCAGGGGGAGCGGTGAAGTGCAGAGGGTGGAAGCATGGCGAGGGCGCGGGGGGAGGGGGGGGCAGAGGGTGTTTTGCAGCGTCTCGCAGCGTCTCGCGGCACCAGTGACCAGGCTCGAGTGTGGCGGCCAGCAGAGTGAATCGCGCGAAATGAGGGCAGGACCGTCTTGAGACGGGGGGCTGACTGTCAACGGGCTCGGGCTGGAAGGGCAGGCGCGATGCAGAGGTGTAGGCAGGCGCGCTCGGTTCGCTCGGTGCTTGTTTCGGCAAGGCGTGCCCAAGGCCAAATCGAACGCGTCCGACCAGCGACAGCGACAGCGACCAGCGACCTGCGACCAGCACGCACGTCTGCTACCTACCTGGCAGGCTGGCAGGCCCATCGTGCCTGTAGCAGCTAGGTACATGCACAGTACATGCACAGTACTGGGCTAGTCCTGTTGGAGCTGTTATTGTAGAGCCCTAGGCGCTGCCCATTGGCCGCACTCACGGCGGCCCGCCCCCTTTTGCCATATTGTCACGCCGTCCATTGGCTGTCCGGCGGCGCCCGCTGCTAAATTCCCTCGATTCTCTCCATCAAAGCACCATCACGTGACGCTCCCTGTCGCCGATGCGGCCCAAAGGCCAAAATTATCCACTCCAGCATATGCATTAGCACGCACATGGCACACGTCTTATGTACGCCTGCCACTTCTCGCTCACCGCACGAGACATGGCCTCACCTGCTGCCCGCGATTCGCGCCGCCAAATGCCCGCGCCCCCCAGGTCTGCGCCAGCACTGCACAGCCAGCTTGCTCGCCGCCTTGCATGCTTGTCCTCTATGAACTGTCTACTGTCTGCTGTGCGTGTACAAGTATTATTGTGTAGCATCGCCATCGGCCTCTGCCAGGCACGCGCATGACGATCACGCTCAGCCCGTCATTTCACTGGGGGCAACCACGTTTCGTCACGCACCACGGCCCCTTTTCCGTTTCCTGACTTGCACTCTTGCACACTCCCACTAGTGCCCATTTCGAGACAGGTTCCTGAGCATCTGCAGCCTTACCCCATTGGCCGTCACTTCTAGTGCCTGCAACTATTGGCCAAGTGCCTTTATCGGCACCGTCAACGTGGTTTCGCTGTCGAGGCGTGCTTCTAGCGCACCCGCGGCTTCCCGGAACAGCAATGGTGAGAGAGCGGCGTAGAATCTGCCAGACCTTGACTCAGTCGTGGGCAGAGGGACATGAAGACCGTCGCTGATGTGCTCATCGCGATCCAGTCGTGTGCCGCGCCATCATGGTGGGAGCTGTTTGATCGTTGGAAACCCTGGGAGAACAATGTCATCGGTGTCATTCTGGGCTGAATCCTCGCTCACTGTGCAGGCAAGGCGCAGGCAAGATGCAGGGCAGCCTGCGTGTGGAGAGCCTGACGCCCCGTGTTACTCGGCAGTGATCGACAAAACAATAATGTAGCAAACTCAAGACCCAAAACCTAAATCTACCGTGTACTTCGTGTATGCCAGGACGCTTGCATACGGCAAAGTTGCTCCAGGACCAAACCTCAACAGAGTGCCCCAGCAGCATTGCGCACGGCGAGCAGAGTTTTGCAAGTCCACCTAGGTAGGCTCGCCGAGCTGTCCTTGCCGGGCGCGAGTAACGCCGCCTCTTGGGCCTCCCGCTGTCATTGTCACCATCACATCTCTGCAGTGTCTGCCCAAGTCCCCATGCTGCCGCTGTGCCTTGAACAAGTCCATGCGTACATAATAATGCAGGCGGCCGACTTGTGCATTCCACAATCTTGGGTGAACCGTTCGAATCAAGGGTTGAATTCATGTCGTTACAGATGATGCAACTCATCTTCCAGAATGTTTCTCCCGCGCGACCTCTTCGTCACAGACCATCTGAATAGATTGCCGGCCCACTGTCACGACACTCGCAAACGCGCACAGTTCATCCTGCCATGTATGTGCACAAAATCACCTCGGACTTTGCAAGGGATTTCGGGCGGCGCAGCATTCTCGGCACCACCATGATGGACATGATACCTCTTGCGTGGCTCCTTGCGAGACGGTCCGGAAATGCAGTACGACAACGGTCGACTCCTTCGACATTGCAATCTCGATATCCGATGCAACCACATGGGGCTCAGCCGTTCGACACCGCCCGCAACCCCGGATCTGCTGCTTTTGAACCGTTCCGTTGCATTCAGCCATGTCGGGCACCGACCTCCGGCGAACAGTCCCATCATGGTCCATTCACCATTCACATCAACCGCTCCCTTGTATCCGGACCGACTTGCTCAGATCTCCTGTGCAAGTCCCAACCCGCTCGGAGAGGACCTTTGGACGCGTTGGCGCATTCTTCCGTAATCTTGTTTCGCATCCTTGCTTGCCAGCACATGCTGGTCTCGACACATGAAGATCACGCTCTCGTACCAAGAGCAAGTTTCGGTGGCTTCACAGCGTGCACAGATAACCGAGCCACACGCCACAATACGGACCTGAGCTGTCCGACCCTACGCTGTCCACATACTGACGTACATACGGCATGTCCTGAGTGGCTGCTGGTCTACCCGCCTGCGGAAGCAGAGGGAGAAGCAGGTTGAGAGTACAAAGCCTTGCTAAAAACCCGATCCAAGGGCTGTCCCATTCGAAGCCCGAATTATGTACGCATCTGTAGCGTTAACGTCAAATACATTCGCGTCCAAAGCAATGGTTACACAGCCTTTGAGGCGGGGTAGGCTCGAGCAGGACTCGCGACTCGAGATCCGTAGCGGCCTCCTGCGTGTCGAGCGGTAAGGCAAGAGTAAGTAACGTGGGACCACAATGCACGACAGTTGTCGTTCGAGCCATCTGTTCTCCCGGCACAACGGTCCTATACATCGTGGCGCCATGCTGTATCACCACCCGCGCGCCTTTGTTTGACAAAGCTCATCTCGTTTGTGATACGTTAAGGCATCAATAATGTAGCCGTCCGCCTCTTTAATTGGATAGGACAAAGAAATCCAATACTTGTTTTCGGATGCACCCCTGACATGGGCTAACAACACTCTCTCCCTTCCACAACTTTACCTTTGCATCTGTATCAGCCAAGTACCCAATTGCGGCAATCACATCAACAAACAAACTTTTGACTGCGATTGCTCACCACATGTCAACACCACGTCAGCAGCCTCGCCAACAACCAGCCTCACATCAGTGCCGACACTTCTCCTATCGATACACCATGCAGTCAGCAATAACCCCCGAAGCCCCAACTTAGACAAAGTACACCAGCCCCACAGAAACCAACGTAGAGTGCTGGACCGGACCGACACGCTGGTGCTTACTGTATCCTGACCTTGCAGCTACCTACCTAGCAGCTGGACGCTTTCAGCTGCCCCGCGTCAGCTCGCTGCACGGGTCTCATGCAATGGCCAAAGCCAATTTGCGGAGTGCATTTTTCACTCCACGTCACTGATCGATAGATCGTACATGTACTGTATTGTACATACATAGCACACTAATCTATAGGCGCAGGCATGTGGGTTCGACACAGACCATCGGCAACCTTATCACACACAGCACCTCAGCTGGAGTACCTAGGTAGGTAGAGCGGTATGGAGCTGTAAAGTGTGCACCTTGGCGAGCAAATCTATTGTCCGTCGAACAGAATCCAGGCGGTCCAGTCTACGACGTATCACTCGCTAATCTCAACCGTGTCTCGCTATACCAACAACAATAACACCACCACGTATCAAACCTCGCAGCACGTGAAAGATAGGACGGCCTCCATCTCTCTGTCTCAGTGCCACCCGATCTGAACTCCCCAGCTCGTCACAAACAACCATATTTCCACTCTAGTGTGAGCCGCGAAAAAAAAAAAAAAAGCCGAAACAAAAAGAAACCAGCACCTACCACTCCGCTTGCTACGTCTCACCAGCCTCACTCAACTTTGACCCCCCAACTCACTCACTTGCTTTGCCTTGCTACGTCTCACTCTCCCCTCTCCTCCGCCCACCCGCTCCACCGCACTCACACATCACCCACCCAATCCGCACCTCCCGCTCCGCTCCTCCGTAGCTGCACGCCCACGCCCACGCATGCACAGCACATCATCACTTGCAGCAGGAGCGCGAGCAGCACGAGCAGTAGGAGTAGAAGGAGCAGCAGCAGCACCGTAGCACAGCGTCTCCACGCATAGCGCGCTCCACGTCACACAGACACCCATCGTGCCCGCGCCCGCGCCGTCTCGTCACACGGTACAGAACGCAAAAGGTGGGGTCTCTACCTGCCTACCTACATAAATGATAATAGTAGGTAGGTGCATGGGTAGGTAACTAGGTATGTACCTAGATAGGTAGGTAGGTAGGTAGGTTTCCAGTCTCTGCCTAGCCCGTCTGCGTATCGTACAGCTGTGCAGCCGAGATACCTACTGTGGGTATTGAACATGCACGGGCTCAGACCGTGGCTTTGTCAGGGAGGGAGGCTAGGTACCTACCTAGTCCTGCGTTGTCGTCGGTCTGTGTGCGTGCATTGCGTGTGTTGGCGATCGTGGCAGGGGTGGGGGGTTGTGCTTGTGATCGTGATCGATGCTGGGGCCAGAGGGAGGAGAGGAGGGGGGGTTTGGGTCTGGTTTGGATTATTGGATTGGATTGGATTGTTTGTTTGTTGTAGTGTCTGTGCTGTGCTGTGCTGTGCTGTGATGGGTCAAGGTAAATCCCGTAAAGGTAGGGATACCTACAGACATGGATCATCACCCCAGCACCAGCACCAGCACTTACATACACAGTACCTACGATACCTACCTACCTACACAGTACAACACAACACCGACGGACGATACGCGCTCTCATCCCCAGCCATCCACATCCGCATCTACGTCCACATCCATACATGGCGTCCCCAGCACCGACTCGCTCTACGGCGTACCACCTCGATCTCGTCATCGCCATAAAAACGCCCGCGAAGAATCCCAGCAACTACCTAGTCCCTAGTCCCTAGTTCCTGGTCTCCACTCAAACGTCCGCAGCTGCGTGGGAAGCGCAGAGCGGTGGACGGATAGAGCTCCGGCACCCTGCCTCAGTGAGTGCATACGCGTACACAGTGCAGTACCTAGGTATTGTATACCGGCGGGCAGGATTTGAAAACCGGTATATTCCAGACAAGGCAAGGTGTGCTGCGGTGGCGAGATGCGGCGGTGAACGCCCGTTCGTGCGTGTCTGGCGCCTACGCGATGCCATTCACCGCTGTTCTGGAGGACGCTAGAGTGCTAGATGGGGCTGCGGTGGGGCGACACGCTGTGCGTCAGAGCCGCAGTGGGGATTATCGTGAGTTTGCGAGCATGGCGAGGGAAGTGCGGTGGAGGGGGTTGGGAGGTGGAGTCGGGGCTAAGTGTTGGAATCAATGCAAGGCGGGTAGCGGTGATGGGCGACACGTTCGCGAGCACATGAGCACGAAGGTTTTGATGATATGAGGCAGGGTATATCATTGATCGTGTATAGTATTATATATAGCTCGGTCATGCAGAATTTGCATGTGCAAAACTCATAATGTCTGGGGGTAGTCAGGATGCCTGTTGTAAGGACAATGTCTTCGTATAGCAGATTGAGGATTCGAATGTCAGGTCTCCAAAGTGATGTGGTGTTCTTCAAGGGGTATGCAGAAGATATACAGCAGTACATTGTCTTCCTCATGTAGGCGGTAGGGTAAAGAGGGCTCTCGAGGGATGACTTACAAATGGCGCACTGCTGCAAGCGAGCGGGTCGACAGGAAAACGTCACTGGAGTCTCGCAGTCAGCGTGGGCTCGCTTAGGAGATTTGTCATTCTTGCGAATGAGAGGTACAAGTCCATCAAATGTTTCAGTCTAAAGGCTGTCAGTCAAAAACTTCCGCTCCTCGTCTGACAAAAACATACCTCATTAAATCAGATTTTTTTAGAGTGATCAGAGCGACGACAACCGTTACGAAGCCGCCGCGTCACACAGTGTGAATATCAAATAATCATCATGTAAATGATGGACCGGGAAGAGAAATAGAATGCATCGTACCTGCGAGATGGGCGTTAGCAGGGGCTTCGCAATACAACGTCTCGCAATGTGAGCACGGGGCTATGTGCAATCAGTGATGCTATATCAACAAGTACTTCCCCTTCCGACACCCACAGGTTTGTACGCCTGTTGTTTACGGATGCCGGTCAAAGAGTACGATCTGTCCGCCCGGCGCATCGAGGGGTCTCATCAACAAGGGAACGCGTGTTCGCGAAAGGGGCCATGAGTCTAGAGAGGAGTATGTACCTGAAGAGAACATGTCAGCTTCGAAGTCTCCAATCAAATGTTTAACAGATGATGGGATTGAGCATAATCAGACAAGGCTGAAACTTAATTGCGTGATAAGATCGACATTGTATATTCAGGTCGAGGAATGCCTTTCCGAGTCACAGTATCATCACTATGCTTGGGGTAGTGGGGTAGGAAGGAATGTAGATGGGTGAGTCGTACCTTTTCAGAAAGAGAGTGCGGACAGTGCTGTAAAAGGCTTCAAGAAGCGGTTAAAACTGATGCACAGTTAGCCGGCTGTTCAAACGCAAACTGTGAGTAGCAACAACGCTGTGCTGTGTGCATCATGGTAATATAAATGATGGTCCTTCATGATTGATAGGAATTGGATTGTTCGTGTTTGTTGGAATCTTATGCGCAGGCGCCACAGGAAGGATAGGCTTACCATTATGCTACGATCAAGAGCGCACCACTGCGTCAGTAGCGATCAACAAACAAGAACGCGCGCATGCAAAGCGCGGTACGTTCGTGTTGGTGGTTGTGGTGAGCGTTCGTTGGCCGCTGTCGAAAATTTAGGCTTGGAGAGAAACGCGGGCCGAGTGTTTGACCGCGATGCTTAGTCAGTAGCATCCAGTAGCTGCAAGCAAGATGGTCACCCAACTCTCGACAGTAACTTTATATTGCGGGAACAATGAACTGCAGAACCGGAGCCAGCCATGGAAATTGCTACAACAGGAAGGCATAGTTTCTACCGTCTGCGAAATGCAGCCAAGGATTCTCTGAGTATCTCCTGCCTTTACCAACAAAGTGGCAGCATACATGGCCAGCCTGCTTTGAAAGGAAAGGAAGCGAACCTAATGAAGCCCAGCTAGCCCAGAATGTTCCCTTTCGGGCTGGGCCTGCTACCAGCTCAATAACAATATCGGTGTTCCTGAGGAAAAGCCTTAATCTTCGATCAACCAACCTGGCCGGAGCAAACAAGACCGAACGGCTGTCAAACACACAAAATACAGAGGACGATCAAACCAGCCATTCACAGAAGCAGTCAATCTCTGAGCAGATGAGGTCAATCAGGTTTGCATACATTTGATATACCTTCGTGCCTGTAAGCGTTTGTTCGCCCAGCACTTTCATGATTCATGATTCATACTCCATCTCCACCAACATCCTCCACCACATCAATCCTCACAACAGATCCTCCCCTCCCCCTTCTACTGCGGAACCTTCAACAGGCCCTTCTTCTCCAAATACTGCGTAATCTCAGCCACCGCATCCTCGACGCTCTTCTGGTCGCTGCGAATGTAAATCTCCGGGTTCTCGGGGGCCTCGTACGGACTGCTGATGCCGGTGAACTCTGGGATCTTGCCTGCGCGCGCAAGCTTGTACAGGCCCTTGGGGTCGCGGGCCTCGGCGACCTCGAGGGGGAGATCGACGAATACCTCGATGAATTCGAGTGGTGCGTCGTCGCCCTTGACTTCGGCGTGCAGCGCGCGGGCGGTGGCGCGGTCGGCGGCAAAGGGCGAGATGAAGGATGTGATGGCGATTGTGGAGGAGTCGGCAAAGAGCTTTGCGACCTGGTGGGTGAGTTAGTTGATGAGTTTCTTTTTGCTTTGCGTCGACGAGATGTGCTACGAGGTGAGTGTAGAAAGCGACGTACCTCGGCAATGCGCCTGATGTTCTCGTTCCTGTCTTTCTCGCTGAATCCAAGGTCCTTGTTCAGTCCGAAGCGCACATTGTCGCCATCAAGGCGGTAGGCGGCGAAGCCCAGGTGCAGCAAGTGCTGTTCAAGCGCTGTCGCGATGGTCGACTTGCCAGACGCAGAGAGACCTGTGAACCAGATGGTGAAGCCGGGCTGCTTGCGGAAGGTATTACGCTCCGCGCGCGAGAGAGAGGGGTGCCAGGTAATGTTGCTGTTGGCAATCAGTACACTGCTTGCTGGTGTTCGTCTGGAGCTGCGAAGCACTGGAATGGTGGGGTTTGGCGGGGCACTCACGTTGCCATATTTCTAAACTTGGTTGACTTTGGAATGTCAATGTAGAAGAAGAAGATGAAAACAAATTGAAACAGTGATCAAGGGCAGAGGAGATATGTCCTTTTAGTCGTTATGGCGTTCATTAAATGCCGGGTCTGCTCACGGTGATTGCATGCGTACCCAATTTCTCTACCTCTAGTGCAGATGACGTGCCCGCGCCGACCCGCCATTGATCGCCCGCAGATGCGACAGTCCGTACCTTGCAGCGCCTATCGCCCGACAAAGCCGGCAGGCGCGTTTGTCAGCAGACGATTGCTCGTGCCATGTCATGTCCTATTTACTCTAAGAGGTTACAACGACGCACACCATCATACGATCATGGGTACAATGCAAACTTCTGATGACCAGTTCGCTTCAATTCCGTGATTGTGGAGAATTGCACATGAATACTGGCAGTCTTACCAGCGGACTGGAAAATGTAAAATAGATGCGAAACAAAATCAATTTCCCAAATATGTTCGTCCCTCGATCGAATCACTAAACATACCGTCGTGTACCTCATCAATACCCTCGAGCAGAAAAGCGTTTGGCAAGTCTGGCTCTCCTAGCGATTATGTCGTATCCGCATCATCTCCTCACCTCGATTGTTACAATACATTAAGAAGTAAGCAGGTATGGGGTATGGGGTATGGGGTATGCAGGCGCATCCAAAACGCAAAAACAAAGCATAAACAAGAAACGGGTGTAGGGCTGCATGGAACCAGTGCGCCTAGATGGCGCGTCTAGAGCATGACCCCGAAGAGAAGTAGCACCAGGTGGTTGACCGGGTTGCCGAGAAACGATCCAGAATATAGTCTCCATGTCGGGAGGTAGTCGACATGGTGAGGAAATGACTGAATGTATCGGGGTATGTAACGCCATATCCCAATGCACCCGCAAAATGAAAATATACGGTAGAAAGGACGCGGCAAACATGATGAGCTCAGAAACAGTTCAATGTGCCCTTCTTCTTGCTCTTCTTGTTGGCATCGTTGAGTGCAGCCATGCGAGCCTCGAGGTGGGCACGCTCTGCCTCAACACGCAGACGAGCATTGCGCTCTTCTTCAACGGCCTGAAGGGAGTGACGTGCAGCAAGTCGTTCTTTGCGCATCGCATTGAGCTCCTCTTCAAGACCGATGCACTTCTTCCTGTACTGGTCCAAGTCACTTTTCGTCTTCTGACTTGATGACTCGAGATCTGTTAGAGCATCTTCCAAAGTAGCTGTGAGCTGCTTCTCAGCAAACAAGTGCTTCTCGATGGTACGGATTCGAGCTTCCTGGTCTTCCACCAATTGTGCATGCGCAATGTCCTTGCTCTGGTGACGCGAAGAAGGCGGAGAAGGCGCGTTCATCTGCGTGGGAGGAGGGCTGTTGGGTGGGAGGGGAGGTAGTGGGATGGCCGGAGGTGGGGAAGGCAGGGACATGTTCAGACTCTTACGGGCTGTCGAGTTGTTCGAGTTTGACCTCTGTAGGTCCTCGCGGGGATCCATAGAAACTCGGCCAGAATTCCGCTTGGCATCTGCAACTTGTGACTGCACATCATTAGCTTTGTTTGATATGTCGCGAGAAGTACATACCTCGAGAAGGGCGATCTTGGCTCGGGAGTCTTCCAAGTCTTTCTCAAGCTGCTCACGATGAACAATGGTGTCTTGGAGCTCACGACTGCGCTCTGTCTGAAGAGCAGACAGGCGATTGTTGGCAGCCTCATGCTGATCCCAGTTCTGGTTGAGCTGATCTTCCAGCTCTTGAACCAGACGAGAGCTCTTGCGCTCCTTATCGCTGACACGCTCAAGCTCTTTGATGGTCTCAGCATTGAGAACCTCGAATTCCTTCATGTTGTCCTTCAAGGTTTCGATGGTCTTGCTCGCATCAGACAATTCTGATCGAGCTGTTTGGAGATCGTTGAGAGCTTGATCCATACGCCCCGTGAGTGACGTGCGCGCCTCAACAAGGGACTCAATCTGAGATTGAATTTGACTGAACTCAACCTCTTGGTTCAGAACAGCAGCGACGCCTTGTAGAAGCGTTTCCATTTCGCCCTTGGCTTTGGAAAGGTCGGCCTGGAGCGCAGTGTTGGACTCTCGGTGAGTCGTCAGCTCGGAGGTTAATTTTTCTAGTTCGGCCGCATGGGATTTTTGCAATGAGTCCATGCCCTGCTGATGGTACTCTATAGCTGACTTGTGCTCTTCAATCTGATGTTCCAGATTAGCAACAAGCGACTTGTGAGTATCAAGCTCTTTCTCCGTCAATGCTCGGGCCTCAGAATCTTCTTCGACCTGCTTGATAATATTCGCATGAGATTGCTCGAGCTCCGCGAGTCGTGCAGCGTTGCTACCTGCAGTTGCCTTGTGCTCATCCACCTGAGCCTGTAAAGCAGCCACAAGATCTGCATGCTTATTCCGCTCTTTCTCAAGTGCCGCTAATGCCTCAGCACCCTTGACGTCCTCCAACTCAGTCATTCGCGCGGTGTGATTTGCCTGTAGCTGCTCCATAGCTGACTCCAGCTCCCTGACGGTGTTGAGGTGTTCCTTCTCAGACGCTTTGGTGGCCTCAATTGCCTCGATGTGTTTTGATTGCCATTGAGCAGCCTCGTTGGTCAAGCTGATCAATTGCCGGTGACGTGTGTCATCATCAATCAGACCAGCATCGCCCTTGGTAGCCGAAGGGATCTCGTGAGCAGACAAAGCTTCGTCTGAAGAATTTGGCGATCTCGCTGAAGCTGTGAGAAGGGCTACTTGTTCACGAAGAGCAGCCTCCCGTTGAGCGTGTGTATTTTTCAACTCCTGCATCTGTTCCTCGTTCTGCCTGATCTGATCTTGCATGGTAGCGACGATGGAGATGTCAAGTGGCGTAGACGCTTTCAAACTAGATCTTTCCTTTGTCAAGCCGCTGATAAGCGTCATCTTACTCTCCATTTCCTTTCGAACAGAAGCAACTTCAGACTCCAGCTCTTGAACTCTTTCCGACCTAGTGGTGAGTTCTGTCATGATCGCATGCAAGTTATTCTCAAATGCAAGAGCAGGCTCTTCGTCGAGCTTGTCTAACGCCAAGCTGCGAAGAGAATTGACAGCGCGATTAGAGCGGTCATTTGAGAGTAATGCTTGGCTCGACTTGCGGCGGATCATGTGAACGGATGGGGAGCTTGGGCGCGCTGTCAATTGAGCTTTGGTCACCTCGGATTTCAATTCCTCGACGTAGTCCAGTGCGTCCTGGTGTTGCTCCTGCAGAACCGAGTAGTCCCGCTTAAGCTCAGCGACGCGTTCCTCCTTCTCATTGTGCAGTAGTTTCAGAGCCTGCAGTTCCTGGACGAGAACTGCCTTGGGAATGGAGTACCCACTGTCGGTGGATGCAATGGATGACCGGCGAACGTCGTTGTCCAAGGCATCTTCAGCTATAGTATCGTTGCCAGACTCTGCTGACAATAATTCCGAAGACAATGCACGCGACGATGAAGTAGGTCGTCCAAGCTCCTTGTCGAGGCCGTTGATTGCGGTGTTGCCTAAAAAAGCCGACGAACGGGAGGAGCCATGGCGCGCTTCGTCTACCGTGTCCTGAAGTGAAGCCAAGGTACGCAGGGCTTCTTGGTACTTGCTCGCAAGTTTCTCATAATCCTGTAGGGTGCCCTCGTGCTCGACTCGGAGGTCAAACAGCTCCTGCGTAACAGTGTCAAGCTTGTCGTGAACGAATCTAGACTGTGCTGGACTTGAGGGTTCATCCATGCCACCATCTGCAGCCAGGCCATGGACCAATACGCTCTTGACTGAGTGACCATCATCCTGCGTTACCGACTCGCCCTTGCGACTTGCCGCACCGGCTGTGGTAGGACGTTCAGAATCTTCTTCTTCGGCAATGGCGTCCACGGTGGTACTGAAGTGTCGAGCACCTTCGTGATGTCCCCCAGATGCTCGCTTCTCAATGAAAGGGTCACTTGGGGCCCTGCTGTGACCGTTTATCGGGGCTTCCTCCTGTCGCGCATCCACTTGGCGCACAGTGTCAAGCTCGTAGAGAAGGTTATCCAGCTTGCCAATGCTTCGTTGCCTCTCGACCACATGCTTCAGGCGTTCGATTTCGCGAGTCATAATGTCCACTTCCTGCTCATTCTCTGCGAGGCGTTCTTCCAAGGTGGAAATGTATTCTTCGCAACTGGACTCGTTCTCTCTAGCTTTCTGCAGCTTTTCCCGCAATTCGGAGATGGTGCTATCGGTTCTCTCAACGCCAGTGGCAGAGTTGTCGATCTGTCGCTCAAGCGATTTGACGTACTCCTCGTTGGTGGCATCACGTTCGACAGCCTTTTGGAGACGGGCCTGCAGCTGGTGGTTGTGGCTTTCGAGTAGGGAGATGCGAGCTTCCTTCTCGAGAAGCTCGCTTTCTTGCCCAGACATGGAGGTTCGAGTGTTGGAAAGAGATGATTCCAGCGCCTGGATTGTCTTCTCATACTCCAAGACAACATCCTCAACGGCATCTGCGAATGAGTTGGACCTCTTCAAGCGCTCAAGCGCCGTATCACCAACAGTACCGCGGAGTATGGGTGTGTCTGCAGTATCGTCGTCTCGGATTCTGGAAATCTCGGCAATCAACTTGGAATGGCGCAGACTCAAGGCGGTGTAGTTCTCCTGGAAATCGAGAAGCTGGTTCTGGAGCTCCATCTCGCGCTCGTACTGCTGATTGGAACGTTCGTTCTGATCCGTGTTCATCCTGCTTGTGTTCTGGGCAATCCTCATCTGGTCTCGCAAGAACTGGACCTCATTCCTCAGCCGCTCAATCGTTGCCTGCTTATCGCTGTCATCGTGGATCTGCTGGATCTGCGGCTTGATCTGGATTGCACGAGCACGCTGTGCATACTGAACCGTGTTGAGCGATTCGCTGAGATGGAATTCTGCCGGATTTATGCATGCAATCATGTATGTGATGGCGTTTCCACCTAGAGAATCTTGAAGCAGTCGTGTGAGGCGTGAGTCTCGGTAGGAGATGTGGGCGTTGTGGTGACGCGACGAAAGCTGGGAGATGACCTTGCCCAAGCTCGCCAAACCTGCATTGATGGAAATACCCTCTCTTGCCCTCTCTCCCGAGGCTTGTGTGTTCTTTAGCCTCTCACTTCCCGCGAGATCCACAAAGTGCAGCTTGCTGTCGATTGTGACCAAGCTCTCGCCTGAGCCTGACATCATTTCAAGAGGCACAGATCTGCGCTTCTCGCGCGTTGTCGAGGATGCGGACGGGGCTCTCTTCTGAACAAGGTTCAGACTGAAGACAGCGTGTGAGCGTGAAGACTTTGCGTTTTGCGCAGTGGCATCAGTCTGTCGAATCGAGGAACCAAAGTTGAGTGCGCTCAACAGATCGTCGACCGAGTTGATGGTGACTTGGGTGAGGCCAGCCAGAATGATGCGACCTCCTGGCTCTTCACGAATGGCGACCTCGGGTCGTTGTGCGGCTGGGACTGTGTCGGAGAGCAAGAGGTCACGGAGCTGTTCGTTGTAGATCTGCTCAGGTCAGCATGGAGAGTCGTCAGGATGGCAGCTGGAAGAGGCTCACCTCGACATAGGTTGCTGTGAGCTGCCAGTTCTTCTTGCTAGAAGACTTGCCAGCGAGATTCAGCGAACCCATGCTTGATACACGAGAATTGGGCGGGCGTATGCCAGATCCAGGCGGGCGAATGCTGGGGCCTTCGAGCTTTTCGTAGAGGAGCGCAGCAGCACGGGGAATAATGCCCATGACGTGCGTGTTCCCCTGGTCGCTGGGACCGGTGGTGCCCATGGTGTATGACTTACCGGCGCCCGACTGGCCATATGCCAGGATGGAGACGTTGTAGCCCTCGACGAAGGAGTTGACGCTGTCGGAAACGTACTCGAAGACGCCTTCCTGGTCGACGTCTTCGCCAAACACTCGGTCAAAGACGAAGACCTTGCGGCCGCCGGCGGCAGGATCGACGGCGAGACTTGACGGCGAGGTGACATGGCACCGCGGAGAGCGAAAGCGCTGGGGGATGAGGTCAAAGCCAGGGTCCTCTTGCTTGAGTGGAGGGCGCACGCGAACGGCTGAAGCGGGCCGTGTTAGCAGTGGGTCAATTGCAGCGACTATCAGGGACTGTTGGGCACGAGGGGAGCTGTCGACATACCCACTCTGACGGCCGTCTTGCTCTCGTCGTCCGAGGCACGGCTCCCGCCCATCTTGCTGCTCATGCTCAGGCGACTCGTGCTGCGATTGGGGCGGATCATGGCGCTGGCTGGCCGCTTGCCGCGGGCTGGCGGTGACGTCGGCGGAGAGTCCATGGCGGTGCGACCACGGCAGCGCCCGTCGTCGAGGGGCGGTGGTGGTGTCGCTGGGTGAGCGGCGGCGGCGGTGGTGGTGGTGGAGGTGGTGGTAGTAGGTTAGCCGTGTGTCGCCAGGTCGAGGGGCCAGCAGTGACAGATCGAGGGGCGCTGGTGCTAATGGCGAGCAGACGCAGGGCGCGGGCGCGTTGGCATGGAGCAGGTGAAGGCGCGCTGTGGAGCCGTGGGTGTCGACGATGTGCAGCTGCAGACACAGCGTACACGAGCTTCGGCGGTGCGAGAGGAGTGCGGCACAAGGGCACAGTCAGGGCGGCCGGCTACCTGCTGTGTGGAATCCTTGTGTGGGATTCCAGTGTAGAATTCTCCTGCCACCTGCTGTCTAATGATTCTACCGCGTATGCGCTATGTAATGTACCGTTCCGCGTAGCAACGAGCGCCGCCCAAAGAAAGGTAAAGACCCCGTGCCCCCTGGCCATGCACAATGGCCCTCCTCCCATGTACCATGCTAGCATGCTGCCATGCTCCTCCCATGGCCGCATGGCTGCATGCACTCTCCCAGGGGAAGGCCGCCGCGGCGTCTGGCGCCGACTCTTCAAGGCGCACCTTCCCTGTCCCATGCAAGGTCGGGCGCGCAATCTCGCGCTTGGGGCCTCTCGAAAATGCGCGAAAAAGCCACCAGAGCTGCCCACACGGTCACAACTCTGCCAGTGGCTCTCTGCACCGCCCTCGCTATGACCGTCCAGGCAGTCGGCGCCGTTGTGCAGCACGCGTCCTGGCCTTTGCACGCGCATCTTTGCTTGTTCCCCGGGGCAACACCGCTTCCCCCTTCACCTGCTCTCCGTTTTGGTGGTGATGCCTGCAAGCACGCGCATGCTGTCCAGCTTCCTAGGTATACACACTATGTGCACCTATCGAGCCTTGTGCACTGTGAAACATGCTTTGCACCTCATGCCTCCTGCGTCATCTGGCGCCGCTGGCTGGCCGCCTCTGCTCTCTGACTTTCACACTTCTCACCTCAGCCGGTGCCTGCCTGACGATCCTGGCGCCAGTCCTCACGCTAGGCTGCCTATGCCGTCGGCCCACTAAACATGATCGTGTTTCAGGCCTAGATAGGTACCAGTGTCTTCGTCTCATGGTGAAGCGAGAACTCCTTTTCCTGCCGATCAGATAGCGACCTATACCAACAGCACGCCTGGTAATCACCATGAGCCGTCACCTTGCACACTGTTCACAGAACAGCTGCGTGCCTCCTGCGGCTGTGGTACTCCGTGTGCGACCTGCTCAGCTGACTTGTTGTTCATTCAGCTTGCCATGATACGATCGTCAACCCAACATCGACGTCAAGAGCATTCGCTTGGACAAATCACACGTGTAGCCATGCAAAAAGGGTCGGGGTTTGCTGTCTATGATTGGCTGCACCTCCAAACGGCGGCGCTTACTATCCGTACACACCACCGAAGATGCTTTCCATGTCGGTAGAACTTGATCAATCTGTCATTCACTCCAGCCATGGACCGTTAGCAGTCTCGACGCTGCCTTGTTGGAGGCACGTAGCCGAGTCAAAAATGCCGTGCTTCGCTTAGTGACAGCACTGCAGTCAACAAGTAGGTACCTCACCTAGCCATCGTTGCAAAAAGTATGCTCCTTGTCTGCAGGGATTGGCTTTGTCGTCATAACTCGACGTCTCCATATCCACATTCTGATAATCCAGCGTATGGTAGCTACGCGAGTCACCTTGATACTCGCTGGTTTTGGAGCGTCACGAGCTCGTCCGCTCTCTGGCATCTGGATCGCCAAAGTTCACCAGCAATTGGAGTCTTGAGCCACAGATTGCAGCGTTGTTGTGGACACTTCACACCAACGTCAATCATCGTTCCAAACGCCCAACCCCAGCTTCGTGTACCGCAATTTGCACCGTTCGAGAAGCGTAATAACAATCCGGTCCAGTATCGCTGCCTCGGTCGAAGCACCGGCTCATCCAGTAGCTTCAACCCTAGTCTGCATCTACGACAATTCAAGCTAAGACTGTCCATACTACCCGCACTTTGCACAACTCATGACCTGTCGAAGGTGGTGGACGCTTACTACGTCTAGCCTAGCCACCGAAAATGTGACAGCAACGTCGAGTACCATCTGATCTCCTCAGTGCCGCCCAGTCTTTCAACGTCGAAGAATTGAGAAGCCGGCCGGAAGCAAAACAACCCATTTGTGGCCTTTGCTTGCAAACAAAGGCTAAATGTTTTCGGTACTACCAAGACATATTATTGACATCGCTCTCTATCTGCACGACACCCTATGAGTACACTGTGCATCACGACGAGGCATGCAAATCTTACTCCAAACTCAATCGACAACGACTACCCCACAGATCTCGGAGAGTTGACGCCATCGTGTGACAACCTTCAACGCTGTGCAGCAGGCTCTATCAAGGTTTCTTCGTGGCTTCCGCTGGACCATCCGACATGATATTTTACGTTTGACGTTGCAGTAGTCCTCAAATTAGGTCGGAGATTCAGTAGTCGCAGATATTAGAGCTTCTAGTCTCAGACTATTGTGACCAAGCGTCACTCGACTGTAGGGCATTCGCCTTCTAGGTAGACCTCGAAAAGTGCATGTACTGATAGATTCTCCACGACATGCATGTTCAGCATACCTGTGAGCGCATACGGCTTCACGGCACACAGAAGCCGTGGCTCTCAGACGTGACGGCGGTGGCCGAAACGAGTGATCGGTTGCTACTGCATACCTAGGTAGCCAGCGGTCGCTCCATAATTACTCGCCGTCCCTAAGTCTAAAGTCAGAGCTTACTATCTCGATACCGTTCATCAGCAGCGCTCCATCTGCAACTAGGTACGACAACCTTCCTGTGTCCGCGCACTGCCGGCCGACTATAGTTCGTACCATTGTCTCTATACCGGCCTTGCCAGGCCACAGTCTTTGAACACAGCCGAAGGCATTCTTGAAAAGGCATCACGAGCTGTGGTGGCCGGTTCACACAAGACGGCGAATCGTCCTGCCAGACACAAGTCATATTGCACAGACACATCATGTGACGGCGCGCTACACTGGCTCTTGTGTTTGTTATTTCCCAGCACTACGAGCATATCGAGTGTGTATGTGTCCATGCAGTGCTCCCGACGACTCTGCACCGCAACAACAGCATCCAGTAGATTTACGCATGTGGTAGCGAATCTCAGCTAGAGCCGTATGTGGAACTCATTACATCCATGAACGCAGCGGAAAGGGATGTGTCCCTCAGCTGCATCTGTGCAATACGATGCAGCCTCTTTCCCTCTCGATCACCAAGACGCAGCCACCCTGCCGAACCATTCGAACCAGCAACCCAGAAGACCAGCGAAAAGAAAAGGAAGAAAGGACACTCGCAGCACAAGCAAGAATCCACAATCTTGTTCGAGTACCGGATGTGATACCCCTCGCTGCATCGCATCGTCAGCCATCCCATCTACTATCTACCATCTGCACGCATCTCTAAACACATCCCCATTCATCCTTGCACACTACCACTACTACTACTACTACTACTACTACTACCACCACCACTACCTTCACAGCACCCCCCGCAGCTGCAACCGCATCTCCATCTACATCTGCACCAGCACACGCCCCCAAGCCCGTAGCCTCAGCCTCATCCATACCCATACCCATACCTACGCCCGCGCACCTACTCCGTCAAAGTCAAACCGTCACGACTCTGCAGCTCGCCCAGTCGGTGCATTGCCGAATTAAACAGGTATTGCATCTCAGCCGCCGCAGATCGTAACGTCTATATACAGTATTGTCCCCGCCTTCTGGTGCCGATGCTAACGCTGACGCTGACGCTGACGCTGACGCCGTCCCGCGATATTCTCCGAGCTAGACGCGTACGCCACATGCTGCATATCTGTGTGTAGCGTCGATGCTGTGCGGGCGGGCGGGCGGCGATGGTGGCGCAGTGGGCGCACTATTGTGGTGGTGGCGGTGGTGGCGGAGAAGCAGGAGGAGGGGGAAGGTGGTGGTGGTGGTGGTGCAGGGCGTTCCACAAGCACGAGCAAAGATTCCGCAACAGATTGAACAACGCAAAGCAGACAAGAGGGACAAAAAAATGGTATTATACTAACAGCAGCAAATAAAATAAGAAAGAAAGGAACAAGAAACTCGCTAAGTTATGATAAGATACACAAGAAGAAGCCTTTATCTCCTTTCGCTCTCTCGCGGTTTCTCTCTAGGAAATGTTCGTGTATCCTCCCCTGCGCAGCCGCGCTACCAACAACTTTAGCTAGAAGGGGAAGGGAAAATGGCCGTACACAAGAAGAAGGTCGTGGGTGGGGGTGAGCCGGAAAACGTGTAATAGATAGGAACGTGGTTGTTGTTGTGGTCAAGGACTGTCGGGGACGTGAATAGCTTTCCGCCCCCCTCTCGGTCCCCAAAGCGGGGGATGCCAACGCCTGCGCCGAAGGAGAGGCTGAACGCAAAAGGTATGCTGGGGTATGTGTGATGTGGTGTGAGGTTATGGCGTGGGTTGAGTGAGCCTGGGCTGCGGGTGCCCGGAGTGTGGTCTGCCATGGGACAGCCAGGGGTGTGTGGGTGTGGCTAGTTGAGCCAGCTTAGAGATCGTCGTATATAGGCCGTGCGGGTTCACCGGACATTCTGTCGTGAGCTCTGGCGCGGGCGTTGGAGGGGCGTCGCGTACTTGGAGACGGGAAGGTCCGAGTATGAGTTGTTGTCATCGAAAGACTCGTCCTCGATGATGCGCATTGGCACGTCGGGGATGTCATGGGAGCGGTGCTGCAGGCTCGTTCGGTCCGGGGTTGTCGACGCGCTGGCCATGGACATGGAAGTGCTCGATCGGTGGCTGAGATCGGGGGTGGGGGGAATGCTGGAGCCGCGGTTTGGGCGCAGCATATCCTCGTCGCCATACTCGCTGCCGATGGTCGACTGTGCGCGGCCATCAACGGTGGACTGCTGGCCCAAGCTGGCGCGGCGCTCGCTGTGGTTGTCGCCGTCTTCAGTGTCGGCACGCTGAGCAAGCTGAAGGCCCTCGACAGCTGCAGCGCACTGCTCGGAGATGTTGCGGATAATGTATGCAATTGCATCGGTCTTGTCGCGCAGAACGCGGTCGGCAACATCCACCATGGACTGGTTGGAGAAACGCTTCGAGTTGCGTGCTGGGGAGTGGTGTAAGCGGTGCTCCATGTCGGGGGTGACGTCTTCGCCCTCGAGATGCGTACCGTTGGCTGTGCTTGATCTTGAACCGGCCCGGCTGTCAATACCGGACACACCGCGAATAGTGCCAACCTCTGACCTGTCTCTCCTGGGAGTCTGAGGAACCTCGGAATCGTGGAATACTTCCTCCTCCTCTTCCTCCTCTTCGACGGACTCAAAGCCCTCAGCCATGTAGTTGTTCATGTCATCCTGGTTGAGGGACTTGACAATGTGCTCCATGTGATGAGTTTGGCCCTCAATGAGAGCGCGAAGGTGAAGAACAACGCGTTGGGTCTCATCACGCTGCCGAATGATGGCAGAGTTAGTGTGCTGAAGGGCCGCGAGATCCTTCTTGTTCCTCTTCCTCTCCCGCTCAAGCTCCTCCGCAATCTCTTGCTGAAGGACGAGCGCCTCCAAAGCATCATCGCGCTGCTTCTCGGTTCCAGAAAGGCGGATGGTAAGACGGGCCGCATCATCCTTTTGCTGATCGATAAGACCGGTAAGACGGCGGTTCTCACGCTTGTGGTTCTCAATCTTGACCTTGAGATCCTGAGTCTCCTTGGTAAGCTGCTCAGCGAAGGTCTGGAACTTGAGGAATTGCTGCTTCCAGCTCTCGAGCTCCTCAACCAAAAAGTTGTTTCGCTTAGAGACCTTTGACAACTCCGTGTCCATGCGCCCCTTGAGGTTGATGAAGTCCTGCCAGGCTTCCTGAGCGTCACGAGAGTACTGGTTGCGCTCACGGACAATCTCGTTGAGGTGACGCATGGAAACTTTAGTCATCAATGGCTTCTTGACAGATCCACCGAAGATTGCCTTCACTCCACTGTTGCGGCCCTATATGTCGTTAGTGCCAGATACGATAATTCAACAATTAGTCTGTTTGCTTACCAGTTTCTCGCACACATGGTCCATGACGGACATAACCGCATCCTGGTTCCACCAGTCTGGGTCCTGGATGCTCTCCACTTCGCCGCGCATGACAATGATCTGACCGGCAGGGATCAGCTTGCCGCCACCGTAAGCAGATCGCAGATGCTGTGGGACACCGGTCGGCGAGACTTCGCCATTGAGGGCCTGTGTGAGACGTTGAATCATCTTGGTCCTCTGTCCAGCTGACAGGGCGGAGGGCGGGCTCGAAGTCAATACAAAGTTTCGGTCAAGGTCTACGACAAGGGCATCGGTGGGAGCGGTGAAAAGTGATCGGCACTCTGATGTTACACCAAGGATGTAGGGGCCCGGCTCTTGTACAAGGTCCTTGACGTGACGCGCATGCACGACAGGTACGTACAGGCCGCTCCACTCATACACCCGAACGCAATATCGCACTGTTTCAGCAGCGATAGTAAGGACCGCGGGGTAATGACTGGTGAAGATGATCCGTCGTGTTGGCGATACCGCTGCCTCGATCACACCAACGATGTTGGGAATGGAGAGACATGTAAATAGCGGCCACATGGCGAAATTTTGGAAACCGGTTGGCGAAGAGGGGAATTGGTAACACAGCGCATAGTCCTTCATATCAATGCGGACTAGATCATTCAGACGTGGCGCGGGGAAGCTCAATATGCGAGACACCTCTTCGGCGTGGAACAAGTTCGTGGCCTTGTTCCAGTGAATCCACATCCCTCGAAGGTAGTCGCCCAGTAAGTTGTACAAGGGATATCTTGAGAGGAAACTCAGACAGTAGGGGATCCAGTAGGTCTCGTCCGGGCTGTCGTAGAAGTCCGGCTCGGTGCGCTTGCGCAGGTCGCGAATTGTCTCGGCCCGCTTCTCGTCTGCGCGAGACCAGACGCGCAGGGCAATACCATAGAGAGTGTGAGAGGAATCCTGCTGAAGGACAAACGAGTGATGCACGCAATGTGGCTGGCTTCGTCCTGTGCAAATCTCAACATCGTGAGGGAAGCAAGCCTGTTGCGAGGTTAGAGCCTGTTCAGGTTGTACTAAGATGAAGATATACGTACCCGCATCGCAGCGTGAAGCGACCTCGCAATCTCATTGTCTTGCTCCAATCTGGGACTGCTACCCAAGATCTCTGGTAGCCAGAAGGTGCCCACTGCGCCCTTCATGTGCCCAATCTTGCCCTGAGATGGTGCAGGTGCCTTCACCCATTGCGACGGCTCCCGGCCAACACCGCATACCATGTAGGCATGGGTCAACGTCTTTGGGCTGCGAGTCCCTTGTTTGACATTCAAGGTTGAGGGAAGCGGCTGGGTGATGCGCGAATGCAACGACGATGTCCGGCTGGGGATGAAGATACTGTGGTCGGTATTGTTGTCCCTTGTCGGAGGGCGGTCATCGCGAGTGCGAGGACGGAGGGTCAGAGACGGTGCCATTTTTGGAGCGTTACGTCGTTGGTACCGACTGGTTCGCGCGACAAGTCCCTGGGTGACGTCCGGAGGGTCCAAGACTAGGTGGTACTATGATAAAGACAGAGGGAACATCCGAAGATATTGGAAAGCTCCAAGAGGGGCATGCGACGGGATTCGAGCACAAGGACAGCAACTTGACGAACGCTGTCTGCCGAGAGCTCCGAGTCACCTTGCGGCGTGATTGCAGTGAGGAGCGCTGCAGCAAGGGGAACTCGATGAGGCGACTGGCTTCTTTTGGGGACCTGCGGCGCCCTCACGCTCGGGCTGGAGCTTGGGGAAGAACCACCCGAGCGCTAGCATGGGTTCGCTTCACAAGTCTCGGTTGAGGAAATGAGAGCAGGCTCCCTGCCAATCCGCATTCGCGCTCCGAGCATGGTGTAGTCAGGGGCGTGCGCGCCGCTTGAGCAGTGGGCTTCTTTTTTCCGTGAGAAGCAACGGTTCCGCGAGACACGGCGGCTGACTGCTGACAGTACAGTACGCAGCCTGCGAACCATCTCACGGATGTAAAGCTATTGTGCGAGCTTGTCGCGAGCTGCGGTGCTCACACCCCAATACCTACTTCCATGCCTTGCAGCGCAAAGCCCCTCAGCCAACCTGCCCGCCTTGCAGCTCGAACAGTAAAACCTTGTAGATAGCGATATCGAACTGTCAGAATCCCCGCCTTAAGTGGCAATAGCGTACGGCGCGGTCTCCTGCTGAGGACCGTTTCGGGGTGGGATTGAGTCGCTGTAGCTTTGTGCACAGCGCGAGGGCCATCTGCAGCGTGCATCCTCGCAGCAACGTGCATGAGCAAGCTACGGCGGCTTCCCGCAAGTGCGGGCTCCGCTTTCGGCGAATAAGAAGTCGACAATTTTCGAGCTTTCCCCTGACTGTCAACAGGAGCCTGCATGCAAGGTTGGTGGTGCGAATATTGATCGTCAGAGTGCGCGAACCATGCAGCATGTGAGACTTCTGCATCCCACAGTTTGTCCGATTTGGTTGCGCAGGACGCGCATACCAAGAAGACGTTGAACACCCATGTTCGCAGGTTCATTGGCTGAACCAAGCACGTAGTGCCAGTCAGTTCCATGGTTTTTCACTACAGGAGAGTCGTGGGGCGTGGAGAAGATCATGAAGCTGAAACACTGGTTGACGTTGCTCTTCTGTCAAATCGGGGAGATTCGCCCACGTTTTTCCGCGGACAGTGGCTTGCAGAAGACTTGATTCTGGACGACGTCTTCCACAAATCCCACCAAATCCCTACCTAAGCGACTTGACGGGCCACAGGCGGACATCCAGAGCGCAGGATAGGCCCGGTCAGCTAGACACCTATCTGCGCCTGTGAATGGAACACCTTATCGCGGCCAAAGACCTGTAAATGTGTTAGCCTCAAGCACGCGAACATCCTCTTCCTCACGTTACGCAACACTGAAAGAGCAGAAAAGTTTGGGTCGAGCAGCGGTCCCAGGCGTGTACTACCTGTGGAGATTGGCCGTTGCGGGAGGACGGAAAGCATGTTGACAAGCTAATGTCAGCCATACAAACCTTGATTTATGTTAGCCTGTAGCATCTGCTGATTGTTGCGTACGTCTCAACGCTGTCTGAACCTTCGAGCAAGTAGCGCTGGGTCATTCTGATCTCGCAGTTCGCTGTTCCGCCCTGAGCCACGACTGGATTGCTGTGCACGGACCAGTGCCAAGCCATCGCAGTCTCGTTGACTACCACCACTCAGCATCGTCTCTGCACCGCATCCAAATTGCCAATCTCATCGACGAGCCATAAGCTATCTCTTGAGCTAGCGACGATCCGCATCTCCGAACCGCTCCTAGGGACTGTCAATTGGAGATCTAAGATCTGGCTACCAAGATTTAGATGCTAACATCGTGGTTCTGGCGTCTGCAACATGCCGGACCAAACTCTTTTGAGCAGTCTTTGCAGCGTCTGGTATGTCGGATCCGTGCTGTGGAATATCGCACTTCACCAAAAATTTGCATCTGTACGACACATTCAAGATCCAACTAACGCAGATAGCAACATCAATGAGTCAAAGTATAAGTGCCCCGGCTGTTCTGCACGCACGTGCTCCCTGCCATGCGTCAAACGCCACAAACAATGGGCACAATGTTCTGGCAAACGGGATCCTACAAAGTATGTAAAGAAGTCTGAACTAGTCACACCAGCAGGTATCGACCATGACTACAATTTTCTTTCTGGCATCGAACGTGACCTCGAGCGGTCCGAAAAGTCTGTGACTGAGAAAGGCCTTGATATTGGACTCAATGCCAGACCAAAGGGCACCCAGGCGCAGGGGATAGATTACCATCTTGCGGCTGCTGGAGTACAGGTAGTTCGAGCACCAAAAGGCATGAGCAGATCAAAAGAGAACAAAACATATCGATCAAAGTCTGGGTAAGCTGCCGCTGTTAAGCGATCTTGTAGCAGACTTGCTGATTATGCCATAGAAACAGAAACATCATCTGGACCATTGAATGGCTAGGGGCAGACAATACCCGCACACTCACGCAGGGTTTATCTATAGAGCCAATCTACAGGCTCCATCCGCTCCACGAGAGTCCATACTCGAAAAAGAAAAGGAAGAGAGAGGCCGAAGCACAAAGTTCCTCAAACGCAACTGCGCGCGACGTATCCGAGCCAACCACTGCTACGAATGATTCCATAGCAGTGGAAGAAGAATCGCCGTCCATGCCCTCGACAACAAACCATAGCACAGAGAGCACAAAATCACAACCATCACAGGCAGACACCACAGCTTCGTGTAATCAGAGGTTCAATTTTTACCTTTTCCGGCCAAGGACCAGCTCAACCCGACGTGTACTCATACCTCTGGACTCCGCCTCCACACTTGGCGACTCTCTACGCGGCTGCACGATCGAAGAGTTTCCAACCATCTACTATTTCCCTATCACATCAGCCGAGCTACCTGAGGGGTTTATGCTAGACGAGGATTATCGCAAAGAGGAGGGCGAGCAACAGCGCGAGTTCGAGGAACTGATGCGAGAAGTCGACCCTGATATTTTGAGGAGGCTCAAAGAAGACGGGACGCGCAGCAAGGATGATGAGGAAGTGGATAGCAAGAAAATCCTGGACGTTCTGAAGCAGGACCTCGGCGGACTGTAGGATTGCGTTGACAAGTACGTTTGCCGTATTCACCACACTCAATCCCAGTATGCCTGACGATGTATTGCTTTTTCTCGTCACCACGCATACCGGCACGTTTGACGTTGCGCTGACCGGTCCGTCCCTTGTTGAGGCATTGCTTTCCGCGTCAAAAGATTAAACTTTCTTTTGACGCCGAAACCTACGGTTGTTGCGCACAATTTGCTTATTTTGTTCGACACGAAAGAAACAAACACGCACTTGCCTCGTATTCTTTTCTCAATAATCCTTCTTCGCGCACGCATGCTCTGCGCCCTCCCTCATTCTTCGCACCTCTTCTATACCTCTCCAAACACGCTCTTCAAAGACTCGAAAAAAATTCACCGCGCCGCCCCCGCTTGTTCCCTCCCCCGTCACCAACCCCACCCCTGTTTCCCAGGCCACCCCTGCCAGTCTCGCAAGCGAGGCACCACCTTCCCTCCAGGCGTCCAGACCTCGCTCACGAATCCATGGAAAATCTCCGTACCTAGGTACCATTACACTTGCATCCCCACCATGACAGCACTAGCATCTCGACATTTTGCCGCTAGCATCTCGGTATCGACCCGCAGCGCCACGGCGTGTTGAGCCGGGCCTGTAACGCCGTGCAGAAAAGAGATGAGAAACAGCTGATTTTCCTGCGAGCATTGATTCATGTGCGGATGCTACACTGTAGGCTGCGCATGTGTGGGTGTGTGTTCCCTGCAATCGCTGGCCGTTGCCGGAGTCCTGACTCCTAAATTGCGTGTACTGTGGTACCTATCGTGCAAGTAAGGACCCACAGGCCCTGGACGGCCGCAACCCATGGCGACATGCTGGCGAGGCTCGAGATTGTGATGTAGCTTGACGAACTGCCGCGTCGCGACCTCCCAGTGCAAGTGCAGCAGCGCACGACGTCGAGGTGTAATACAAGCTCTGCATAGCCGCTACATCATCTTTCGCCTGCGCATGACGCGATTGTGCGTGCCTCTGCTGACCTGCAGAGCCGGCATCTAGGGTATCGATCGAGTGCGGTAGGAGTAGGAGGAAGTCGCCATACTCGGCATCCTTCGCCTGCCGCGCTTACAGTACTTCGATGAGAGGTGAATCATGGATACCTGCTCGCTGGTCCGGGATAGTGGGTCCGGGCGCGGGCTGTCAGGCGGAAGTGTCAGTGTCAGTGTCAATATTAGTATCGATGTCAGTATCGATGTCAATACCTATCAATATCGCTATGTCGGTTCCACTACGTGTCAGTGGCAGCGGAGACCGAGACCAAGACGGCGGTGGTGTGTACTATGTACTATAGTAGCGAAGCAACAACACCCTGGACCCCATGACCGTCCACTGGATCCATACCACATCGCCCTTTTTCCCCAAAACAGATACCTACACAGCGGACCAGCAGCGCGGACAGAAGATTACCATGCCAAGGTTCCATTCCATCTCGGTAATCGCGAGCAAGACACGTCATGTATCAGGGTGAGGCACAGGTACGGGTACGGTACGGTACGGTTGGGTACGGTAGGGAAGAGTAGGACAACACGACAGGGCTACAAAGCCGTGCATCCCCTCTCCTCTCATCTCACCATCAACACACCAGAATCCTCGTCGCCTCCTCTTCGCAATGTACCCCCGACTCCCCATAGATACCTGAGCGCAAGGCCTGGGAAAGAGTATGTACCTTGTGTATGTGTGTGTGTGTGTGTGTATCTGCTATCTTCCTCAAGCGAGATGTTAGGATTTAGATATCCCCCTTCTCCTCCTCCGCCTCCTCCGCCTCCTCCTCCTCCCCCTCCTCGTGCCTCGCTGAGTCTAGTCCGCTGGAGTCCAAAATGTCGTTCGAACTTCGGAATACATACACCACAACGCCTTGACGTAAGGGCAGCGTGTTTCATAGCCTGAAACGGAATAAAAAATAAACTAAGATAAAATAGTGCAGATAACAGAAGTGGGATAGGTAGAAACTTGTTGGTACTATAGTGTAGTGTAGTATAGTGTCCTACTATAAAGCACTAAAGCAGTCCTTTTTATTCCTACAAAGCAAAGCAGTCCCTTTTAAATCCCCTACAAAGCATCGCCGCGATTACTGCAAAGTACTAGTATTTACCCTCCTATTTGTATAAAGTCAGAAGCAGCCCTAAACACCGCCTGCTTGCGCTGTAGATGCAACAAACTGATTTAAACCTCGTATCTCGCATCTCGCATCTCCTATTCCTTATTTAAGTCATCTCAACACACACATTAATGCTTAAGTGCAGAGAAAGTATAGAGAAGATGTAGAAAAGAAGAACTTAGAAGAGAAGGAACTTAAGAGAGAACTAGAAAAGTTACAGAGCTTAAGTATATCTAGGACTATAATTGTGTAGTGTGTTAATATAGTTACATATACTTTATTCTCTTTATATATATAATATATCTAATAGTAATAAAATAACTAAAAACTAAAAGCTACTAGAAATAGTAATATATAGTTAAGCATAACGTATTTTAAAAGCAAGTTAGCTACCTAAGTAAGTTAGCTACCTAATACTACTAACATGCCTGTATAACAACGCTGTATAACACTACGTAATCTATATATAGCCTAGAGGTTGTAATAATACTATTTAGAAGCGTTACTATTATCTATATTCTTTATTTCTACTTTATATATATAGCAATTATACTTAATCTTACTATAATACTTATAGTATTACCTAACACACACCTTCTTTGCAGGTGTCTTACTCTTACTATAAACTTTACTCTTCTTTTTAGTAATTAAGTTAGCTACCTTACTAACTATAAGAGTCTTCTCTATATATATATAATATTGCTTATAAGTCTTATACTTTATAAACACTTTTATAGTGTCTTAAAGGTAGCCTATCTTCTTTTACACTAACACTATATTATAAGCTATCTACTAAGTGCTCTTTGCTAACTATTTAACCTATTTATCTAATAAACTTACTAGAGACTTTTAGTAGATTTAAATCTGCTTTGAAATTAAAGTTAACTACTTCTCTACTTTATAAGTATTGCATAGTATTTTTAGCTTCTAAGTAATATTACTAAGTTTTAGTAGTATAAGTATGCATAGGTATATATTAAGCTTTAATAGTATAACCTCTAGGTTATATAGAACTAGGCTAGTACCTCTAAAGCTTGCTTAAATATTCTCTAGTATAAATATCTTCTTAAAAGTTGCTTTAAAGGCTAGTAGGAAAGTCTTCTTATTAATATAGTAGATGTAATTATATGCTAAGGCTGTAATGGGTTAGACCTGAGGTTGGCATCTCAGCAGCCTGTGCCTTAAGACACGGTTAACAGATTGGCTGAAGTCCAGCGTCAGAGCTAAGAAAGTCTGCCTTAGACTTATTGTAAAAACTCTACTCTAGGACAGACATAAGATTAAGGACAGCTCTGTCCCAGAGCTGACGGCTATTAATCTATCTAGTTTCTACCTACATACAAGTCTGCAGCGGCTGTACTCTTACAAAGGCTAAAACCTTATTACTATATAGGCGCTTTAGCAGTAAGAAGTAAGTAATATTAAGTAGCTATAATAAGTATAACAAGTGTAGAGGTATATAGAGAGTAACTGTTACGAACCTAAGATGGGGCACGGCAGAAGATAAGGAAGAGAAGGATTGATGACACTTGGGGACAACCCAAAGGTCTTCAAGAAGGTCAGCATTCACAACCAATGACGACGTAACCCCTCATGTTCCAAAGTCTTGGCGGAACGCCACCATGGAACATGTCACGTGTTGTTCCAAGAATCCCACGATGTTCCAAGGTGTCCCAACATTGACACACTATGGAACATTGGAACAACTATGGAACATGTCTAAGTATATAGCACAGTAGAAACACAACCCCTATGGTTCGTGTTTAACCTAAGTAACAATCTAAGTTATTGGATCTCAAACCCAACCTTCGAGCTAGACAGTCTACTCTGTACTACTCATCGTTACCCCTTGCTCTCAAGACAGACAGATCGTATCTGTACTCCTTATTGCAAACCCCTTTCGGATTCCTGTTACCGTATTCATCCTCGAGAACCAATTGAATAGTGCTTACGAGCTTTGCTTAAAGTACGACCTCAACATTTTAAACACCCCCAAGATGTCTACTACCTCAGGAAGCCGAGCTACCCCGAGCAGCTCCAACGAAGCTCCACCCGTGTACGAAGCAGCACCTAGTGCAGGTACGATCTCGGTTGCTAAACCAGACCTGTACAGGGGTGATCGCAACAAACTTGACGAATGGCTCCTTCAATGGGACTTGTTCTTTACCTTTCAAGGACAGAACGTTCCCGAAGTCCAGCGTGTGACGCTGATGGCCAGTCACCTACGTGACCAGGCCCTCAAGTGGATCAAGCCATTCCTCCAGCAGTACACTGCCGGTGAAGCACCCGATGATGTCGACGAGTGGATGCGCGACGTCGACAATTTCAAGGAAAAGATCCGTACGATCTTTGGAGTGATCAACGAACCCTCTGTGGCTCGACGCAAGATTCAACATATCCAGCAACGTCAGTCCGCTGCCGACTATGCGGCTGACTTCCAGCAACTTGCGGCGAACACTGACTGGGACGACACTGCTCTCATGACGATGTTCCGTCAAGGCCTCAAACCTCGAGTCAAGGAAGAATTAATGCGCACCGGCGCTACGCTCGACACCTTGGATGCTCTTATCAAGGAAGCTATCGAGATCGACAACCGACTCTATGAGCTCGACTGCGAGCTTGGCCGAGGAACACGTACACCGTTCAGGAATGCCATCTCACCACCACGCAACGCATGGAGAAACCACGCACCCCGACGAGGACAGCGAGGCGGACGTTACCAGCCCAATTCCTCCAGGCGAGTGCACACTGGAACCAACAGCGGGTACTATGGCCCTGAAGCCATGGACCTGTCCAACCTCAACAAGGCTCCAGCCACAGGAAGATGGAATCAGAAAGAACATGGTAGTAAAGGGAAGGACAAGTCTTCGGTGACTTGTTATGGCTGTGGCAAGATAGGCCACTACGCCCGAGATTGTCGAAGCAAGAACAAAGTAGTTCGACAACTCAATATGATTACCAGCGATGACGAATTGCACGCTGATGCCAGTGAGGAATGGGAAATTCTCACTGAAGACATGGGACGTCTCATGGAGGACCCAGAGACGGATTCCGGGACAGATGACTACATCACACCCGATGAGGATCAGCGTAAGATCCGCAGCAGAGCACCTACACCACGTCACGAGAACTGGTGTGACAAGGAATTACGGCTCTCCAAAGAACGCATGGAGAAGGACGTAAACCATGACTTGGAATGGTACCGACAGACATACGTACAACGACCCAACGATATCCTTACCTTGTTGGAAGGCACCAGCCCTGAGCAAGTGAGGCAACAACTTTGGAAGGCACTCAAAGGATATCAAGATCAGGGGACACAAACGGAACCACGCGCCTGTATAGCCAAGAAGGAATGTGAAGACGCGCTTGTCGCTATACACAACCTCCTCAAAACAGAGGCTGAATGGGAAAAGGAGTGGACGGCACACTGCGCCAAAACACCAGTCAACAATCGACCAGAACCACAAGAAGTGCTGGACGCTGCAGTAACACCACCACGCTACGAGCTGGACGACCGCAACCTCCACCATGACCGTATGTCATGGATAGCTTGTCGTTATGACTCATGCCAAATCCATTTCCACGACAAGTCTAACGCTGGATGGTTCCCTGCACCACGCCCAACGTGCTGCAAACGATGGTACCTATGCACCAACGATGTATGCGAAGTACATCTGTGGGACAAGAGGGATGAGGGACACTTCCCCGGAGAAACCTCACCGCAACTGTCCGCACTCAAGTTCCTAGTCATCAATGGAGGCTGCTTAAATCCCAACTGGCAACGATGCCTTAACAACGACTGCAACTACCATTGGATCGACAAACGCGACAACGGTTTCGTACGATCAAAGGATTACGAAGAAGTTAGCGAGTCAGAATCAGAATCAGAGTCTGAAGAGTCTTTTTTAGACAAGCGCCAGTATCGAGCGCCAGGGATCGATCCATCAATTCCATCGGGACCGATCGCCTCATCAGAATTCCCGTTGTGCTAAATGGCAAACGGATGACGGCACTGGTGGACTCAGGAGCACAAGGAAATTACGTGTCTCAAGCTGCTATCGATCATGCAGGCATGACCAAGCAAAGAAAGGATAAACCATACCCTTTACGAGTCGCCAACGGAGAACCGATGCCGGGAGAGTCCCTAGTAACCCACGAAGTGGTACTACGACCTCTAAGAATCAAGGATCACCATGAGCTGATAACCCTAGACGTATTGGGAACGGCCACCCACGACGTCATATTAGGACTGCCATGGTTACGACGTCACAACCCACAGATGGATTGGACGCGCAGCAAGTTAACACTGCGAAAGGACTGTGTCTGCGGCACACCACAGTCAGGACCTCCACGAGCCCCAGAGCGGCCGAGAGATGAGAAAGAGATCAGCAATATCCTTTCGACTAAGACGCGCCAAATACGAGCGGTCGATCGCACAGAGACCAACCAGCCCCGGCTCACGAAGTGACGATTAAGGAGAAGAGTGCACCTCCTGCCATCCCTGACATGTACAGACAGTACGCACGGATGTTTGAAGAAGAGCTTACGGCGAAAGCCCTGCCTAAGCATAAGCCCTGGGATCACGAGATCAAGCTCCAGGAAGGAAAGCAACCGACTTTCGGGCCCCTATATCAGTTATCGGAAAAGGAACTCGGTGTATTGCGCGAATACATCAAGGAGAACCTCAAGAAGGGATTCATCAGACGATCGGAATCACCTGCAGGGTACCCCATTATGTTCGTACCTAAGAAGGATGGCAAGCTACGACCTTGCATTGACTTCAGGAAGCTCAACGATATCACAATAAAAAATCGATACCCCTTGCCCAACATCACAGAGTTGCAGGATCGATTACAAGGAGCTCAGTACTTCACTGCGTTGGATTTAAGAGGAGCGTATAACCTTATCCGCATGAAGGAAGGCGAAGAATGGAAGACGGCATTCAGGACGAGATACGGACTCTATGAGTACCTAGTCATGCCGTTCGGTCTGACGAACGCACCAGCCACGTGCCAGGAGTTGATCAATAACGTCCTTAGGGCACATCTCGATAAGACGGTGGTAGCGTATCTAGACGATATCCTAGTGTACTCAAAGACACTAGAAGAGCACACACAACACGTAACAGAAGTGCTAGAATGCTTAAAACAAGCAGATCTCCAACTGAAACCCGAGAAGTGCGAATGGCACAAGGAAGAAGTAGAATTCCTAGGGTTTGTCGTGGGACGACACGGAGTAAAGATGAGCAACACCAAGATAGACGTGGTAAAGAGTTGGCCTACCCCGACGACGGTCAAAGGGATTCAAGAATTCCTTGGGTTTGTCAACTTCAACAGACGCTTTATCAAGGATTACTCCAAGAAGGCCTTACCGCTTACGAAGCTTACGCGGAAGGACACACCTTTTAGATGGGGAAAGGAACAGGATGACGCATTTGAGTCACTACGGCAAGCGTGCATCGACCCCCCGACATTAATCACATTCGAGAGCAACAAGCCGATGCGAATGGAAACAGATGCCTCAGATCTGGCATTGGGAGCATGCATCACGCAAGAAAAAGACGGACAATGGCACCCAATCGCCTACTACTCACGCAAGTTCACAGGTCCCGAAGAACGTTACGATGTGCACGACAAAGAACTACTAGCAATCGTATCCGCCCTGGAACATTGGAGAGTATACGCAGAAAGCTGTTCAGACCTTACGATCTACACAGATCACAAGAACCTGGTACACTTCACCACAACCAAGGTACTAAACAGACGACAAGTAAGATGGTCAGAAATGCTGGGACAGTACAAGTTCAAGATACTGTATACCCCAGGCAAAGATAACGGCAGAGCGGACGCCCTCAGCCGAAGACACGATCTAGCAGGCGAGAAAACGATCAATAAAGCCGCTATTCTGGGAATCAACGAAGACGGATCCTTAGGACCATCGCAGCAGCTCAACCTGATTATGCAAGTCCAGAAGGAACAATGCATACCAACGCAAGTACCGGACGAATTACAGACAAAGATCATAGAAGATCACCATGACGATACGCTTCATGGACATCCCGGGATCACGCGTACGATGGAACTCATCAGACGACACTATGAGTTCCCAAACATGAAGGACAAGGTCACCAAGTATGTTAAAAACTGTGTTACCTGTCAACAAAACAAACACAGTACACACATGAAATATGGAGAAATGCAGGCAATGGAACCACCAACAGCACCATGGACGAACATCACGATGGACTTCGTCACACAGTTACCCATATCCAAGGACCCTGTCACCAACTACGATTACGATTCAATATTCGTAGTAGTGGATAGATTCACGAAAGCCGCTGAGTTTGTGCCTTTTCGACACAGCTACACTGCAGAGCAGCTCGCACGAGTGTTCCTGGACAGGATTGTTCGACACCACGGTATACCTGAATCAATCATCAGCGACAGAGACAAACTCTTTACCTCAAACTTCTGGACGACGTTTCTCGCAGAAGTAGGTACCAAAAAGAAGCTATCAACAGCCTATCACCCGCAGACAGACGGGCAGACAGAACGAGTAAACCAGACAATGGAGACGTATCTCCGCATATACTGCAACCAACAGCAGAATAATTGGGTCTCACTCTTGCCTATGGCACAAATTGCATACAAACAACAAAAAATCAGAAGCAACTGGCCACACGCCGTTCTTCGCAAGCCATGGAAGACATCCAAATCTCTTTACACGAAGCCTTGACAGCAATATCCAAACGGAATCAGCAATATCCTCAGTAGACAAGCTGAAAGAAGTTCACCAAAAATCGCTTGAAAACATCGCCAAAGCTCAGGCACGAGCAATCTCCTATGTTAATCAGAAAAGAAAAATGGCGCCTCAGCTAAAGAAGGGGGATAAAGTGTACCTCCTTACAAAAAACCTACGTACGAGACGACCAACGAAGAAACTGGATAAGATCAAGGTCGGACCATTCTTCATTTCTCAACAGATCAGTCCTGTGAACTACAGACTAGATCTACCAAAGGATGCGAAAATCCACCCTGTGTTCCACGTATCGCTACTGGAACCTGCCGATCCAAGAACGCCACTTCAGGAAGACTTCTATTACCAACAAGACGGCGAAGACGAATGGGAAGTCGAAAAAATAATAACACATCGAGGAACTGGATCAGACAAAGAATTCCTAATTAAATGGTTAGGATACCTAGACTCAGAAAGCACATGGGAACCAGTTACGCACCTTACGAACTGCCGACAGCTCCTGTCTCGTTATCAACAAACGAGGAGTAATCAGGATCGCCCTCTAAGGCGGACGGCATAAAGGCGCTCCAATCAAGACCCAGAGAACCAGGCATCAAGCCACCCTCCAACTGAGCAACCTCGCGGTTGATATTCTCCACCGCCTCAAGGGACTCAATGTCCTCTACGTACTTTCCAGCTTCATCGACCCACTGCTGCTCACGGCGCTTTAACATTTTCCTCTGTTTACGAACACGATCTTTCTTTGCGCGCGCAGCCAGGATCGCCTGCAACGCTGCAGATTCAGCTTCGTCCGCCTCCATTTCCATTTGTTCCAAACGTTCCAGTTCGCGATCGATACGAGCAAAGTTCGGAATCGGAACCTCCACCGGAATACACTTCTGGCCGCCTACGCTGTAACAATTCCCACACTCCTTCTTCAACGACGACATCCGGCACTCAAGGCCGCGCTTCGCACAGTACTGACAAGAGACCATCGCGAGCTGTCCAGTACGGTTGATTCGGTCACCAACGGATTTGCGATATAAGGTACTTCTGGAAGTCATGAGGTCAGTTCATGAGGACATGAAGATTAAAGGGGAGGATAGTGTTACGAACCTAAGATGGGGCACGGCAGAAGATAAGGAAGAGAAGGATTGATGACACTTGGGGACAACCCAAAGGTCTTCAAGAAGGTCAGCATTCACAACCAATGACGACGTAACCCCTCATGTTCCAAAGTCTTGGCGGAACGCCACCATGGAACATGTCACGTGTTGTTCCAAGAATCCCACGATGTTCCAAGGTGTCCCAACATTGACACACTATGGAACATTGGAACAACTATGGAACATGTCTAAGTATATAGCACAGTAGAAACACAACCCCTATGGTTCGTGTTTAACCTAAGTAACAATCTAAGTTATTGGATCTCAAACCCAACCTTCGAGCTAGACAGTCTACTCTGTACTACTCATCGTTACCCCTTGCTCTCAAGACAGACAGATCGTATCTGTACTCCTTATTGCAAACCCCTTTCGGATTCCTGTTACCGTATTCATCCTCGAGAACCAATTGAATAGTGCTTACGAGCTTTGCTTAAAGTACGACCTCAACAGTAACTATCTTCTTTTCCTTATAGCTATTCTAGAAACCTACTAAGTAGTAGCTCTTATAGCTGTTAATTATATATAGCTAATAGATTTTAATAGGCTTTATATATATATTAAAGTATTTAAGCTAAGCAAGTGCTAAATTATTATTAGTTTAGCTAGTAAGACTAATATTAATAACTTAGTTATGTAAAAAGTTCTTAGTAAACTAGTTAAAGATAAGAACTTTGCCTATAAGGATAAAAAATAGTAAAATTACTTTCTTTATTAACCTAATACTTTATACTAAGGTAACTTACTTATAATTACTATGTTAGAGTTTTTTCTACTTCTTAAGCTTCTTTAAGCCTATTACTACTAGCTATAATAAGATCCTACTTATTAAGAAGCTAGACTTATCAAATTTATATATGTTCTTATCTAGAATACTATACTTTACCTTTATTAACTAAATAAGTATAAACTAGGGCTAAAGAACTACTAGGTTCTTATAAGTAGCTTACTAGTAGTTATAAGAGCATATTTATTATATTTATAGCTTAAAGGTATGTTTTATAAAGTTATTAACCTAGTTCTTACTAATAGGCTTATTATTACACTCTTTTAGTAGTCTATCTACTATTTCTTATAAAATAAGCTTTAATAGCAGAAGCTCTCTTAAATATTACTTAAGTATATACTCTATAATTACCTCCTTTTCTAGCTTTATAAGGCGCTTTAAATTTAGCTTATAGTTATATTAAGAGTATTATCTAGCGTATTAGTTTTATAGTGTTAATTAAGGTATAGTATATACTACTATAGTATATCTTTTGCTATAAATTTGCTGCAAACTAATATTAGTAATAGCAAGAAATATATTACCCTTAGTATAGGTATTTTTTACGTTGTGCTGTTAAGACATTCTGCTACGTTGTTGCGCAGGCGTGTTAGTAGTGTTAGGTGGCTAACTTGCTTAGGTAGCTAACTTGCTTATGAAACACGTTAGGTTAAAGACATATATTTTTTAGTCTTTAGAAGGAGATAGAGTGTTGTAGCTAGTTAATATAGAGACAATTAAATGCTTTAAAGTGGAATTGAATTAGAATCGAATAATCTTTTGCTTATGTGGCAATATCCTCCCTATACCAGCCGAGGCTTGGTAAAGAGGTAACTTTAGTACTAAAGCTGCCTACATGTCCCACCTACATGATTTTTTTCTTTCTTCTCTTTTCTTTTCTCTTCCCTTTCCTTCTCTTCTCTTTTCACAAAACCACTAACAACACCACTATATATACTGCACCCTCATCGTTCCACCCCAGTTCAATAGCACGATACTCACCTCTTCAGCTGCATAGTGGCCAGCGGACTGGGCCGGCGTGGCAGGTTGGCAGGCAGAGGCAGCAGGGCTGCGCGACGCATCGGGGAGAATCGCTAATCCTCTTCGATCTCGCCTTCTTCGCTGCCGGACCGAAGGGCGCGGTCTTCCTCCTTGACGGACTCGGGGACGGGAGTCTTGGACTTACCGCGCGGGTCGGGGCGGGGGGAGTAGCGAGGGCGCTGGTGGGGTGTTAGGTGGGAGCTGAAACAAGGGTTGATGCTTGTGGATGGTGTGGATGGTATGCATGGTGTGCATGACGTACCTTTGTGTCGCGACGGCTGGTGCTGGCGTCGCTCTCCCTCCTGCGCCGCGAGCTGGCTGTCCTGCCGGCGCCGTCACCGTAGTCGAGACTTAGGCTGCCCTCGCGGGGATCAGCGCGGCTGAGCGGGTCGGGGCGGTAGGTTCTCTCGCGCTCGACCTCGCGTTCGCGGCGTTCGCGGCCGTAGTGGTCGCCTGCAGGGCTGCGGCGGCGCTCGTACCGGTCGTCATCACGGTAGTCGCGGCGACGTGGGGGTGAGAGACCTGTGCGTTCTGTGTCGCGGTACCTAGCTTCGCGGTCCTGCTGGGCCCGCCTGCGCTCGGCGGCGTATGTGTCATGTTCAGGTGAGCGGGTGCGCGTGCGATGGCGGTCACGACGGTGAGAGTCTCCGTTGCGGTACTCACGATCTCTATCACCACGATCGCGCCTGTCTCTGCTTCTCGGGCGGTCGTCACGCCGGCGATCGCGGCGCTCGCTCTCTTTCTCCTTGAGGCGCTGCATGTACTTGTCGAAGGCAGTCTCGCGGAGGGAATCTGATTTCAGTGCGCGGTACTCGTCTGTCTTGTCAACACGGGGACGTACCACTTCCCAGCTGTCTCCAAGTTCGACAGGAGGTTCAAGACGCTTGATGACGGAGCGGAGGCGGTCGATTGCGTAGCGCTCGTCGGATTCTTCCATTTTACGCTCGTCTTCTTCGCGCTTCTTGACCTTTTCGAGTATGTACGAGTAGATATCATGCATCGACTGTTCGTCAATGTTAGCTGTACGGGGATCTTTACGCATGACAGTCAGGAACTCTTCGACTGGGGTCGCCGTGGTGACCTCGAAACGTTGTGACTCCAGCACGTCCAGGGCGTAGCGGCGCAAAGTACGGAACTTGCCCGTTTCCTCCTCCAGAGCATCCCAAAACAGGTCGACAGGTGAAGAGCCGCTCTGCCCCAGCATCGCAACATAGCGGGGGTCGTTTTCGATCAGAGGGTGGATCTCTTTCCACTTTGTGCCATATCTGAGCTTGCCACTGTCCCGCAGTTCGCTCAAAAGCTTCATGAAGCCATCGCGGTTCTTGCGCTCGACACGGTGCTTGGCGCGGCGCTCGGCCTGCACGCGGTCGTTGTGCTCGCGCTGGAGCTGGCGGATGTGCTTCTCAAACTGGTTGAGGACATCCATGCGGGTCAGCGACCGGAACTTGTCGCTCTTGAACTCGTCCTTTTGCTCGAGCTTGGCCTCGGCAGTCTGCCAGCGGGTGAAGGGCTCGAGATCAAGGCTCTGCATGAGGCTGAGGACCTCGTCGAGTGCAGACCTCCTACTCTCGGCCTCTTCTTCTTCGTGGGCCTTCTTGAGCGTGATGATGTACTCTTCAAACAACTGTCTGCGCTCGTTGTCGTCCTTGGCGGAGCGATAGATGGTCTCGTCCTCGATGATTGGCAGGGCTGTCCTCCAACGGGTGTAGTACTTGATCTCTGGGTGGGAACGAAGCATGGCGGTGAAGTCTGAGCGCAGCTTGGCCTGGCGGTCCTGTTCTTTGAGCTTCTCCTGGGCGCGGAGGTCCTCGCAGTAGCGCTTGAAGGCTTCTTCGCGCTTCTCGGGCTCGGGGATGGCGCGCCAGTTGGGGTCCTTGACTCCGGCGCGCACAGCCTGCGGCCAGTCCCAGTCAGGCTGGACCTTCATCTGCTTGAGGACCTTGTTGAAGGCAGCCTCGGCGTCCTGTGCCGAGGAGAATTGGAGCTCGCTGGCGGCCGAGAACTCAACCCTCGGCCTCTCGGCGCCGTAGCCACCGTCGCGCTCTCGATCAAAATCTCGATCCCGGTCGCGGTCGCGGTCGCGGTCACGGCGGTCGGGCCGGTATTCGTCGCGCTCGGGGCGGCGGAAGTCGTTTGACGGCGGGACGGCAGCAGGCCCAGCAGCCCAAGCAGAAGGCGCAGCTGCGGGGCGTTGTGGTGGCAGATTCGCCTGGACCTGGTCGATCTTCTTCTGGACATCCTCGGGGACAGCCCACGTCGTCTGGCGCGACTCCTTGTGGTAGTAGTACGGCTTGCCTTCAGCTGTGAGCTGCCTCGCCCAGCCGGTGCCCTCGAGCGCGCGCTGTTCGGGTCAGTATTGATCGTGCCAATCGTGCCTGGTGACTCACCTCGACCTCATCCTTCAATTCATCAGGCTTCTCCCAGGTTGTCGCGTTTGTCGCAGCGTTGTGGTAGTACTCCTTGCCATCGGCAGTCTTCACCGCGCGCCAGGCGGAGGCGGGCATGCCCATTGGAGGCGGATATCCGTTCATTGCGGCAAGTGAGTGACGGCGACGGCGACGGCGACGGTGAAGGTACGGTCACAGTACGGTGACGGTACGGTGAGTCGCGACAAGAGTGTTCGGAGGAAGTTTTGGAGCGCGACTGGCGCACAGGCCATCCTCCACTCATCCCTGTGTAGACCCTCGAGCTTCATATGATGGTGCACGTGAACCTCACCTGCACTCTCTGCCCCTGCACTCACCTGACGGGCGCGCAGTACGCTGAAAGTGTTACTGAAAGTGATGGGCTCGGAACAAGAGCCTCGAGCGAGCCACGACTTTGCAGAGAGCTCGGTGCTTGAGGCCATTGCCCCTGCCGTCTCACACATCGACATCGAGGAGGCCTTCAACTCATGGGATGGCGCCGTCCAAGACAGCGGCGCCTCGATAGTGCCGTTCATCACGCAGAGACAGGTCCTGCTACTCGGTGTGTGCAGCTCTTGTAGATGATCAGACAAGCCTCTCAGTCTCACTCATGCATAGCCTAGATGAATTGCTTTCCGTGTATATCGTCTTTCGAACGCCACTGCTGGACAACGAGGCGCTCAAGTCGTATCTTGATAGACTGACGGTTCATCTTGACGTCTTTGCGTTTGGCACGGCTCCAGGGCCTGATCAGGAGGCCAAGGCTCTGCCAAAGGAACTGCTCTACCCTGAGACCATCAAAGATACGAACGAACCCACCATTGTGCTGCATGAGAGCGAGGGGGTGCAGCATGCTTATGTGTTTTGGAAGATCGACGTGCCTATAGGTGAGGGTTTTAGATTTTAGTCCATGGTGGGTTGGACTGACGCTGCATAGCTCGCCCTCAGGGCAGATTCCACAAGCCTGCCATCTACTTTCAGCCCACGGCATCTTTGAAACCAGAAGTCTCAGCACGAAAGAGCGAGCCGCAGGATGACTACCTTCCCAGCCGCGTGCCCCCGGCTCTCAACCTGCTGCAGTCATTTGAGCACGACCCAGCCCTGGTGGGCGTCCACCCGCGCCTCTCAGCCATGAGAATCAGCAAGATTGCCCCGTCGACGCCTCTTGCTCGGGAAATGGCGCGGCCCATCAAGACGGGGCAACGGCCGCTTTTCCGTCTAGTCCCGCCTCTCCTGTGGAGGACCAGGTTTGCCAAAGTGCACGCGTCGATAGCAGATTTGTCGTTGATGACTTCACTAGACATTGAGATTGCACACTACACGGCTTACAAGGTCAGGATTAAGAAGATCAATCTATCGCTGCATGGTGGCGAGATCAAGGCGCTGTCAGCCCTGGACACGTCGACTGCATATAGCCCTGGAGATTTACTAAGCTACTTGTACAAGGCGACGCCAGATGTTGGCCCTGACGGCACACCCGTGTTTGGGAGCAAAGGGCACATGCTCACGCTGAACATCGAGGCTGATGTGCAGATTTCTGATAGCTGTCAGCCACATGTTGCGATTCACTGGACGACTGCGGTGGACTTTGCGAGCGAGCAGCAGTCGAGTCTGCTCAAGACGGCGCACAGACTGAGCAGTGCTTCTCAGACGAGTAGCATCAAGAGCCCTGACGCACTCCCGGCGCATGACACGCAGGGACAGAGCGCGCCTGACAATGCAATCAACGTCACGATGACCATCTCGGGCCCACGGAATGTGCAAGTAGGAGAGCTCTTCATGTGGGACGTCTTCATTGTCAACCGCTCGGACAAGGTCAGGAGGCTCGCCGTCATGGTGCTTCCAAAGAGGAAGCGCGACACGCACCGACCGCAGTCGTCGGCGTCGTCGGTTGGCGGCGGGATTGGGGCTGCTGACAAGAGGGAGCTGCTTGCGTCCGCCGTGCTTGACGAGAACGTGGTGTACGGCAGGCTCAAGGGGGTAAAGACGGAGCCGACGCAGCTGGTGTGCTTGACGACGGACATCCGGTTGGGGTGAGTTGGATCGATGACGTTGATTGTGTTTCCTGAACGAAGATGCTGACGCTTGGTAGGCAGCTGGCGCCGGGGTCATGCTATACGGCCGAGGTCAAGTTTGTTGCGCTTTCGGCGGGCGTGCAGTCGGTGGAGTGTGTTCGTGTGATTGACCTGGCGACGAATGAGACTGCGGATGTGCGGGAGCTGCCGAGTATTGTAGCGGTGGAGGGTGCGAGTGGTGGTGAGGTGTGAATATGTCATAACGTAGATGAAGACATGTCAATAAATGAGACAGACTATACTACGGTATTATGAAGAGTCTACACATGACCATCTTATCTTGAAGCGAGTGGATGCACGAGCATTGCAGATGACAGGGAGGCGGCAGACGAGCCAATGAGAAGACAGGTGGATGTGGAGAGTGGCTTCCCCGCAAATAGGTCCGATCAGTGGGGCGCGCCGAAGCCGCATTCGACGTCGAGGCAGCGCGGGTAGTGGGCGCAGGAGCGCAGGAGCGTGTTGTTACCTGTCACGCACACCAGACGGAAGAGAGGGACGAGACGGAAGACGGAAGAGACGGAAGCCGGAAGCCGGAAAACGGAAGACGACAGACGACAGACGCAAGACGCAAAACGGAAGAGACGAGACGGAAGAGACACGATGAGCCCGCGACGGACGTCTGGCAGCGACACAATGAGCCCGCAGAACGAGGCGGGCACGGCAGCGAAGCGCAAGGGCGACGACGGGCCTGCGCAGCCGCGGGCCAAGCGCAACCGGTATATCAGCATTGCGTGCAACGAGTGCAAGCGGCGCAAGATCAAGTGCAACGGGCAGACGCCGTGCCAGCGCTGCGGCAACCTGGGCCTCGAGTGCCTGTACGCGCCCAATTGCTGCAACAACTTCAAGGACAGCGACGACTTCAAGCAGATGACGGCCCACATCGCCGCCCTGCAGCAGCACGTCGACGACCTGTACCACGGCCTGAGCAGCCTGCGCGCCCACGTCGACGGCCAGAGCAACGGCACTCCCTTCACCCAGCACGACCAGCACGACCAGCACGACCAGCACAGCCAGCACGACTACCCCCCACAGCTGCCGTCTATGCTGCCGCCGCCCACCGCCACCACCACCACCACCTCCTCCTCGCTGAGTAAGCACCCGCGCTTCCACGGCCCCACGGCCAATGCCTTCAACCTGGGCGTCGCCCGCTCGAGCCTCAAGACCATGGGCATCACCGCCGACGACGCCGACGACGACGACGAGGGCGTTGTGACGGCCGACCCTACCCCGCGCCCCTCGCCGCCTGCTCGTGCCGCCCAGCTGCCACCCTCCCACGGCCCCCGGCGCGCCGCCCTGCCCCTGCACGCCGACAAGGACCCCATCTGGGCCGTGTCCAAGCACGAGGCCCTACGTCTGGTCCACGTCTGGCACAAGGAGCAGGGCATCATGTACCCCATCCTCGACCTCGACCGCCTGCTGCGCTACGCCGACATGCTCTTCTCCTTTGTCGAGGCCGCCGCCCGCTCGGGCCTCATGCAGGGCGCCATGCCCGGCGCCGACGCCATCATGGACCACCAGACCAGCGTGCTGAAGCTCGTGCTGGCCATTACCCTCGTCATGGAGGGCGGCGGCAAGCACCCGCTAGGTGAGAGGCTGTTTGACAATGTCCACCCGGTCGTCGAGCGCATCCTGTCTGAGCCTGTGAGCCTGCAGAGCATCAGTCTTTTGACCCTGACGGTGAGTTGTATTCTTGGTCATTACCTGCCACTCCTGATCATCATCATCATCATCATCATCATCATCATCATCATCATCGAACTCATCACCCACAGGGCATGTACCACTTCACCCGCGACGACGAAGGCCTCGCCTGGCGCATGATCGGCCTCGCCGCCCGCCACTGCCTCGAGCTTGGCCTGCACCGCCGCGAGACCTACGCCACCCTGTTCCCCGACCCCGACGAGCAGGCCTCGGCCATTCGCATCTTCTGGTCCGTCTACGTCCTAGACCGTCGCTGGAGTCTGGGCACCGGCATGCCTTTTGCTCTGCAGGACGCCGACATGGACCACAACCTGCCCAAGCCTGTAATGATGTACCCTCCTCCTACCATCTCCCGCTAACTTACTAGGATGTCTCCACACACACCTCCACCCCCTACCTCAACGCCATGATCTCCTACAGCGCCATCGGCAGCAAGGTCTGGAAATCCGTCGCCTCCACCTCCCCCTCCTCCCCATCCGACCTCAAAATCAACAAGGAAGACATCTCCTTCCTCGACTTCCAGGTCCTTAACTGGCACCGCACCATCCCCCCGCCGCTGAAATTCACCCACCCGGACAGCATATCCTCCCCCACCCCGCCGCCCCCGCGCGCCCTGCACCGCCTGCAGATCCTCCTCTACCTGCGCGCAAACCAGATGCGCATCCTCATCTACCGCCCCGTCCTGCACACCGCCACCACCATCATGTCGCACCTCGACTTCGCCCACACCGTCGTCAAGGTCGCAAAGGACACGATCCGCATCCTAACGTACGTCAACCAGACCAGCGACATCTACCGCTGCCAGCAGACCATGTTCAACTACTTCCTCATCAGCGGGCTCGCGGTGCTCTTCCTCGCCGTCGCCCACGCCCCCGCAGAGTTCAGCGCCACCTGCAGAGACGAGTTCTACATGGCCCTCGACCTCGTCCGCGGCCTCAGCAGCGACTCCCACGTCAGCAAGCGCCTGTGGCGCACCGTCCGCACCCTCAAGGAGGTCGGCCCCCGCCTCGGCCTCGTCAGCGAGGACATGCTGCGCGCCGACGACCACAGCAACGCCGCCGTCGCCATGGCTGGCCTGGCCGGCCACGCTGTCGACGATATCCACATGTACCACCACCGACCCCACGACTCCGCCAACACCAACAACACCGACCCCCACCTCGATCCCCCGAAACTCGACACCCCGCAGCACATGGCGCTAGATCTCACCACGCTGTTCGAAGCCGCAGGCGGCGCCTTTAATCTCAATGGCTTCGAGGGTCTGGGCGATGGTGGGAGTAATACCAACACCAACACCAACGGTAGTGCAGGGCTGAGTACCGGTGCAGATGCATATCCCGGCGTTCCCGCGTATGGGACCGAAAACGACGAGTTGGCGCGGATAATGAAGGATTTGTTTTAGGTTTTCTTTTTCTTTTTTCTGTTGTTGTATATACGGTTTATGGTGGAGTGGTTTGTTGTGTTGAAAGACGGGGGATGGGGAATGAGGTATAAGGAACGAGGAACGAGGCGAAAAGAACAAGGAAAGCGAAAGGTAGGGAAGGGGAACAGGGATTTAGGATGTCGTTTTTGTCAAAGTAATAGCGATATTAGCGAATTTTCACTTTTTTCTCTTCTTCTTCTTCTTCTTCTCCTTCTTCTTTTTCTCCCTTCTCTTCTCTCTCTCTCTTTTCTTCAAGGGGCGGAGGTGAGGCTTAGAGAGGAGGAGAGGGTATAGTGGTATAGTGGTATAGTAGTATATAACACCATCATTCTTAGCAGAGCATACACATACACGTACACATATTTCCATCTCTCTTTTTTGTTTCCCCTACTCTTTCCTCTACTCTCTGCTTCCCTTCTCTTACCTCTTCTTCTTCTTCTCAAGGCTCTCTTGTATCACTCACTACAATACAACCCATACCAGGTCCGCAGCGTCCGTACATAATCGGCAACTGCGCCAATGAGACATACTGGGTGGGATACTGGAAGACGGGTTCGTGGCGATGTTGAGGACTATGGCGATGTTGAGGACTGTGGCGATGTTGAGGACTGTGGCGATGGATGGAGAGGAAAGGAAAAGAGGAGGAAAAGAGGAGGAAGAGGGGAAGAGGGGAAGAAGGGTAGCAGTAGTGGTAACGGTAGTTGTAATAGTAGTAGTAGTAGTAGTAGTAGTAGTAGTAGTAGTAGTAGTAGTAGTAGTAGTAGTAGTAGTAGTAGTAGTAGTAGTAGTAGTAGTAGTAGTAGTAGTAGTAGTAGTAGTAGTAGTAGTAGTAGTAGTAGTAGTAGTAGTAGTAGTAGTAGTAGTAGTAGTAGTAGTAGTAGTAGTAGTAGTAGTAGTAGTAGTAGTAGTAGTAGTAGTAGTAGTAGTAGTGAGTAGTGGTAATGGTAGTAGGTAGATAGGCAGATAGATAGATAGAAAGAGAAAGAGAAGGAGAAGGAGAAGGAGAAAAAGACTCAGTACTATTAAAAACCAATTGCTGTTTTAGACTGAATCTATTCTTGTTTGCATATCGCTATCACCATCACTGTCACTATCACCATCGCCAATGTCATTGCCGTCGCTACTACTGTCACCGTCACTGTCACTGTCACTGTTACCGCCAATGCCAATGTCAATACCAACATCGCTATCGCTGTCGCTCTCGCTGACACACACTCTGCCGTCGCCTCCTCTGCACTTGCAGTGCCGTTGGCGAGTACTACGTCCTCGCATTAAAAGATGGTCGGCGTGCGTACGCATATATCCCCGGCGTCCCACTCCCACAATATGTCCGTCTGGACGGATTGAATTCTCAGCGTCAGCCCGCGGCGGCATCAACGGCAACGCCATTCGTGTCCATGGGGCTGCCGTCGGCCTGCGCCGTGCTCCCGTTGGCGGGCCTCCGTCTTGTGCGCGCCACCTTGCGTGTGCGGTTGGCAGGGGTAGCCTTGCCGCCCTCGGCGACGTCGACCATGTTCAGGTCGTCTTCGTCGGGGCGGTCGTCGTCCTCGGCGCGGTCGTCCCAGTACCGTCGTGTCTCGTCCAGCTCCGTCACGTCGGCAGGCCGCATCCGTAACCACTTCATGCGCGGGCCGGAGCGGGCGCGCTCGCTGACGCGGAAGCCGTAGATGCGCGGCTCGTAGATGGAGCCCACGCCCAGGCCTGGCGCGAGGTTGTTGGGCGCGACGCCGTTGATCAGGGCGACGTTGGCGGGGGTCGTGTTGTTGCGGGCCTTTGCCTCGGCGCTCTGGGCTTGCAGCTGGGCGAGGGCGTCGACGGTGGCAGAGGTGCTGCTGCGCAGGCCGCCGCTGATGTCGAGGTCTGTGAAAGTCATGAAGAAGAGGGAAGGGAAGGTGGTGCCGAAGAAGGCGCCGTCGACGGTCTGGAAGCGCGAGTTGGGCGGGGTGTAGACGTCGAGGCACGAGGGGCAGAAGAGCTTGACCGTCTCGTGGCCTGGGCTGTCGTTGAGGCCGACGGGGAGGACTTTGCACGAGTTGCAGTTGACGCGCGGGCAGGTGCCAAAGTGCTGCAGCTCGTACTTTTCGGCCATCTGCTGGATGCCCGGCCGGGACGTGATGTAGCGCTGGTGTATCAGGCCGTAGAGCAGCTCGGCGGAGCTTTCTATTACGCTCAGATCGGACGCTATCCGCAGATGCCTCCGGTCGCTCGCCCTCCGGTAGGCGCCCCGCTCGTCGCCCAGGACCTCGTCCTCGTCGTCGTCTTCCTCCTCTTCCTCGTCGTCCTCATCGTCGTCCTCGGGCTCGACGTCGAGGATCATCTCCAGTGCCTCCTTGTACATGGGCACCTGCGACTGCAGGCCCGTGAGGTTGAAGTCGTCCTCGATAAAGTCCTCCGACACCTCCGCAAAGTACTCGTGGCCGAGCAAGCCGCAAAAGGACGCGACCCACGATTCGGTCACCTGCGACGACGACGACATGTTGGGAGCAGACGAGCGCCGCGGTGTTTGGGCGGGCTGGGCTGCAGGGCGCAATTGCACTTGGGCGCGTGCCGGGTCCGCGAGGGCTCAAAATTGTAGCTGAGGAGTCCTGAGTCGGTCTCACGCTGAGGCGCGGTTTCACTGGTCCAAGGCCACGGGCTGCGTTGGCCGGTATTGGCACACGGCGCAAACGTGCGGGCGGGGGGTCTTATCGCGTGTCGTTGTGGTGCGCACAAGCAGCGACGGTGGGGCTATCGGCGTTGAGATGCGAATCTCCAAGACCAGGTGGGGTAGCGATGGCGGTCGACGGGCGGTGTGGTAGAGCGGGTGGTCCGTCGCGTGAAGCACACTTGCTCACAGCCGGCGGTATGGCTAGATGTCTTCAGCAGAGCTGCTTGTTTTCGTGGCGCTTGCTGCACCAACATCATCGGCGTCGTCGCTTCCAGCCGTGAGGCCAGCCTTGGCCCGCGCACGTGACTGTGCGCCCCGCTGCATAGCCGTTGGCGTCTGGTAGGTGCTTCTTTGCCCAACATTCGAGACTCAATGTCATATGGACACATGACGCCTTCATCGACCAGCAAGGTCGCAATTGTGTATTTACATTACAACAGGTTGTCATGTGCGGTAAATATAGAACTGAGCCCAGCTCTCCAGGGCAATGCCGTGCCCAAGAACATACCCAAAGCCCCTAGTCTAGATATCCCAAACGCCATAATCAATGTAGAAACCGTGCTCAGAGAGCTTTCCTATCCGTTCCTCGCCTGCCTCGCGCTCTGTAGCTTCCGAGACCAATGTCCAGACCTCCATTTGGCACTGTCATACCGTCGAAGAGTTCCTTGCCGAGCGTGATAATCTTCACCGTGTTTCCAAACGCCACCGCTACACCTCGCTTGCCCAGTCTTGCGATTGGACCAGGGGCAACAACGAAGAGCTCGTCTTCAACGTCATCCTCCATCTCGTCGCAGTCGTCCGGTAATAATGGCCGTGAGCGAAATTCGCCCGTAACTGATAATGACCAAGCCTCCCACACATCAGCTTCATCAGTTGGTGTTAGTGTATATCGGAGGCCATTGCTCAACCCGTTGGCAATCCTTGACGAGACGGGCACAGACGCCGGTTTGCTGGACCGTTGTCGCACGGCAGATGTGGGCGCGGCTGAATTTGGAACGTTCTCATCGTCATCATCCTCGTCAGACGCTGCCGGTGATGCACAGCTAGACTGCATACGTCGGCGAACACCCACCACGCTGCATGTACTAGTGGACTCCCACACGCCGGCCGACTCGACACAGAAAACAGCTTCTGTAGCACTCTCAAGCCCTCGGCAATTATGTTTGACCCTGTCCAAAGGCTTCGCGAGGCAGATCTGATACCTCGATGGGTCGGGACTGAAGGTTTGCATAATCATGTGCTCCTTGTCCTGTTCCGCATATACAACAGATATTGTTTGCACTGCAGAAGCACCGCACGAACACTGGCGCCGCGCAGAGTGCGTAACCCGGAAAGAATGTGGCTTGACATGTCCGATTTCAAAGGCATATATGAGGGCCTTGCTGCTGAAATCGAAGATTTCGGCTTTCTTGTCGCGAAGGGCAAAGATAAGCCCAAGGCTGGGCACGCTCTGAATGCACTGGACCTTGGAAGGATTGCTGTCAGGTGGTGGACCAGGATCGAGACTGGCGACAACTTCCGAGGACGTGTTGTTGGGATCTTGCAGTGATAAAATGTGTACTTCGCCTGGCTTGCACACAAAGACCAGGCTTGCCTCGCCTTTGGCATTGACATAGATCTGAGCACATAGTACAGCGCTAGCACTGACACGTTTGGTCCGATGAATGCCAGTTCGTGCCTCAAGCTCGGTGAGATGGCCATCTGGGCTGAAAATCATCACATAAGGCCTCTCGTTGTCGTTGCGGGTTATATTAACAAATGAGAACAGTGCCGGCACTTGTCCTCGAAGGTCGACATGCGGGAACATAACAAAGCGGGAGGCGGTTACGCTCCACATACCGATTCGACCTGCATCGTTGGCGATAGCCAGGAAAGCGCCGCTTTCGTCCAGTGCACTCGCCACAACAGGCCACAGCTTTGGTTTCATGGAGGCGGTCTGTAGAGTTGTAGGTATGTAGCCCGACCGCCCGTTGACCCAAATGGATGTGGTCCTGTCCAAGCTCACGCTCATGAGGTGACCTTTGCAGCAAGACGTTATGTGAGCAACGTCAAGCGTGTGCTGTGTAGGTAATGTTTTGACGGAGAACGAGTCTTCATTGACCTCATCCTCATCTTTGGCCTCGGGGAGACCGGTCCACAGAAGATAGTTCATCAACAACGTCACACCAGCTATGAGGAATACCGCCATCAAAGCTGCCGGAAAAGTATGGCCTTGGGCAAAGCGCTGAAGGTAACCCATCAGCGTAGTGGGCATTTGCGGCTTATCTCTGCCGTGTGCACCCTTCTGTACAATCAGGATAGGATCGTAGATACTGGCGATGAAGCTGTGAGCTCCAGGTTTGATTAGTGCGAACAGCTCCCTGGCTGTATTGTGATCGTGCAGCTGCAGCCACTCAGCCGGCGTTCGGGCCTGGTTGATGGGAGGGGAGCTCCATTCGAGTCCATTGCTCCGACGTTGTCTCCTAGATAGAAGCTTCCGGCGGACGGTGGCAAATGACAAGTGCTGGTCATTGGCGTCGAAAAAATGCCAGTTTATAGCCAGAATAATTGAGAAGATCGCCACTGTGCCAGCAAAGCGTGTGCTCAGCGGTGTGGTACCTTCAATCAGAGCAGCAAACCACGGCTGTCGCTCAGGGCGCTTCTTTCTCCTAGAGCCGTGAACCAGTTCGGCCTGCCCAATCGAGTCGGATAGCTCCATGCGTTGCACGTCCACACTCAAGACTGCCACAAAGAAGGTGAGATGATAGACGAAATCGAAGACGAGCGTGACTGCTGCAAAGACGCAGAAATCGGCCACCCACGGCGACACGAAGCGAGAGCATGTGTAGATCAGGGCTAGATTCTGGAAAGCAACCGCCAGAGACAAGTGACCGACTTCGCCGAGTGCATTTCCGATGCGCTGTTGAGGGGGCATTTCCGGCGGTGTTTCCAAGACGGCATTGATAAGTCGGAATATGTTTCCCAGTCCGTAACAGAAGACTACTGCTGGGAACCAGGGTCTGGGTATGCGCGCCAGATCAATTCCTAGCCACGTACACAAAGAAAAGCTCGCGATAATGCAAATGGACATCTTGGCACCGATGGTGATGAGCAGCCCAAACCAACTCTTGACAGCACGTAGCTGCATCATTTTCCAAATCACATATATGGACGTAATCATGTATGAGCCGGCTAGGAATAAATCGTCCAACCTCGACATTGGCTTGAGGCGAAACTCATACAGGCTGTTCCTCGAGACTTGCCCGTCCTCAGGGAACATTATCCATTCTTTTTCAAGCACTTGTGCTAGCGCTTTTGCCCTGGCGTTCCAGGAATCCCCAACGTCCGGATGCTCTGAGCGTTCGAACAGTGTGAGAACGAGCGCATCAGCAGCCTGGAGCTTCGAGTTGGTGAAGTGTTTGCCTGCGAAGACGGTGCTCGGTCGTAGTGTGAGGTTCATCGACGTCCGGTCCGTACTACGTGCATTGATTGTGTTCAAAATATCCTTGTCGCGTTCCAGTGCTTGCCGTGAGCAGTCCCAGTACATCAACGGTGACTGCCATCCCCATCCTTCCCCTGGTCCTGGCGTGATGCAGCCTCCCTCCTCGCCAGCGACGGTGGTCGAACCAGAACCAGAACCCCCAGCATCGAAACCAGTACTGATCAAAACATATTGGACGTCGAGGGCTTTGCGAAGCACTGTCTGGTTGAGAGCGCTCATGTAGTCGCCATGCACCCATACCTGGCGAACCACTACGTCGACAGGGCGCTCGCTCTCAATCTCCGTCGTCGAGGTCCAGACATGCTTGGGGAGGTTGCGCAGACCTGCAGCGGCGGGGCTGTTGGTCTGAAAGACAGCTGGGTAGCAGAGCAGCACTGAGACGCTGATGGTGACGACGAGGGATAGCAACCAATGGCGTGCAGTGGCAGTACCATGGGCCTGGAATGCGCGGCGGATTGGGTGTGAAGGCGAGAGTTTGGGCGGTTCGGTTGTCCTGCAGTGTTGTTGAGCTCGTGCCTATGTGGTGACCTGCGACCTGTCTGCGACCTTTCTGGGGTCTGCCATCTGCCGTCTGCGGACTCTCGGAGGCCTGAGTGCAGATGCGCCGCGGGGAGGAGTGAAGACTTACCCTCGCAGCGGATAAAGAAGAAACCAAATCATCTACGAGTCCCTCCCAGGAGCATGCCCCAGCCTGCAAAGAATTCGAACCTCCGCTGGCTCAGCTGAAGGTTTGGAACGCAGGCGCGCTCGACTGCTGCAGCAACAGGAGACGTCGCGGGGTGAGAATCATGGAAGGTGCGGAGCAGCAACGCTAAACATCAAAGGTCGGACCCAAAAACCTCTCGGCGGACGACGGCGCAGCTCCAATTGCGGCACCGGTGGAAATCGAATGGTGGTAGCGAGACGCATCATTGTCTTTTCGTGGCGTTCGGGCGCGCAGGTCGAGCATTCAGTTCGCCAAGAAGCCCGCCACGGGGGGTTCACGGACCGCGGCTGGTGTGTTACACCCTCAATGCGGGCTCGCCAATGGTGATCACTTTACGCGAGCAGCCAGTGCATGGTTGTCTCAATGCAGTTACAGCGACAAGAACGGTCTTTCAGGTGATTCGAGGACATGTGTTGGTTGGTCTGGCCTGTGACCTTCTCGGCCTTGCCTCCACAATCAACTGACAAAAGCAATGAGCGAAAATCCGAACACTTGGAATTGACTGTCTGGGGATGCGTCTGTGACGACGCACAATTGCAGATCACAAGCTACATACATCGTATACCCCAGCGCCGAGCCTGCCGACAGGCTCCTGGCATGCAGGCTCCGTCATACGCACTGCCAATTCTCCGGAGAGCTTCAAGCACCGTCCGCTTTAGGACATCCACGACGCCTGTGACACGGGGCTGTGTCTGGCAGTTATCGCGATAGTGCTCATCGGGTTTCTGTGTGATCGAGGGGCAACAGGAGCCGAGCCGAGCCCAAGTACCACGCCAGCTACAGCAGATCTGGATTCATCTCGCTTCCACCAGTGTACGTGCACTGCAGGTCAGACGCCAGACCACAGCAGAGATGCCGCACGCTGGTGGAAGGGACCTTGCCTGCTTTCTAGGGCCGACTCTTGCAACCCGTTTATCCCGAGCCCGCAGCCTCAAGCGCCTTCCATCTCTTCGTCATCATCCTCGCCATCCTCGTCCGACCACTCATCTTCCTCTCCCTCAACAGCCGGTCCTAACACGTCGTTCAGCTCCTTGAGAAGCTCCTCAGCATGCTCCTTTAGTCGTTCGTCCTCGTACTCCAGCATGCCGTACAACTTGAGGCAGTTGTCAAGCCACTCGCGACTAGCCTTTAGCAGCGAGGTAACGGTCTTTTCGTTTTCTCCACCTTTTGCTTTTTGCTTGCCAGCGAGCAGATGCAGACACCAGCCACCCAGGTACCACGCCTCCACACTGCTGTCGTTCTCGTTAACGAGTCGTTCGAGGACCTCGATAGCATCATCCTCCATGTCAGCCTCCATAAGCAGCCGTGACAAACTGATCAAAGTGGAGAAGTCGGGGATCTTTGGATCGTCTGGGTCGAGGTCCTTCCACAGCTCAATGCTCCTTGTCAAGGCTGCCTGTGCGTCCTCCTTTCTAAGCTGTGAAATTCTTATCGAAGCCAGAGTCTGCAAAGGCTCCGCGTTTTCTGGTGCAACCATGAGAGCTTCTGTGACTGCTGCCTCGCAACGTGCCTCTGCATCTGCCTCCCAAGACAGATCCGTCATGTAGACTTCTGCGATTCCGCACAACGAATTTGCAATCTTCATCTTCTTCTCTTCCAGCAAGTCCTCGACCTCTGCCTTCTTGACCATTTTCCCATTCAGCTCGTCGATCTCTCGTCTCAAGACCTCGATGCCCTTCTCAAACCACCGTACTGACTCGGCGCCCCCATCTTCGTTGAGTTGTGCTAGCCAGAGGAACTTCTCAGCGCCGTCGTGCGTGCCCTCGGGATCGAGAAGGATGGCAACTTGAAAGGCTTCGCGTGCAGAATCAGGGTCGCCAAGTTCGATCTGAATTTCACCAAGAAGGTTGAGTGCAGGAAGGGCGGCTACTGTAGGTTTTGAGGTAGGCTGGAGGATGTTGAGGGCCCTTCTTGCCGCAATGAGCGCTTCTTCTGGTTGCGAGGTCTGGAGAAGGATGGCGGCCTGTGTGAGAAGCTCCTCCGCTGAGGCTTTTGGTTTCTTCGAGTCGCCAGACTTGGACTTCTTCTTAGCGTCGCCGGCGCGATTTGAGGGTTTCGTCTTCGCCATGTTGCTGTGTGTTGTTGGTATCAGAGGTGGTTTGCGCTTCGAAAATAAATTCCAGACGATCCAACCGCGGCGGCGGCGCTAGGCATTCCCCGCCATCTATGCACCGAACCCTGCTCACTTGTGAGATACAACATAGCTTCAAGGAAAGACGATTTTGTAATGGGTGTCGACGATCAAAAAGAAGAGAGGGAAGTCCTCGAGTCAATCTTCCCGGACGAAATAACTGGTACTGCTTACAACAGCATAACGCCTTTTAACCATGCTCACGCTCCTCCGCAGATGTTTCCGAAACAGAATTCCGAGTGTCCATACAGCTCGACGTCACACCTGGCGAAGAAGACCCAGAGGACCTTGAAGGACGTAAGTACACCTTGTGCTGCAAACACAATCTTAGCACTAAAGCTCAACAGCAACAATAATCCTCAACGTCCAATACCCGCCGTCATACCCTGACGAAGCACCCCGCCTCGACATAACACAACCGCCCAACGCGCCCAAACACCCCTATCTCGACATTCAAGATGACAAGCAGCGGCTCCTGGATTCGCTTACGGAGACCATCGAGGAAAACCTCGGCATGGCCATGATCTTCACCCTCGTAACGGTCCTCAAAGACGGCGCCGAGCTGCTCATCAGCGAGCGGCAAAACGCGAAGCAAGCGCTGGCCGACATGGAGGCTGCAAAGGCCGAGGAGGAAGAGAACCGCAAGTTTCAGGGCCAGGCAGTCACGCGCGAGTCGTTTCTCAAGTGGCGCGAGACGTTTCGTGCGGAGATGGAGGAGAAGAAGCGCATTGCGGATGAGGAGAAAGAGGCAGAGGACCGCAAGAAGAAGATTGCTAAAGAGGAGAGGAAGTTGACAGGGAAGGAGCTGTGGCAGCAGGGACTTGTGGGTAAGGGTGATGACGAGGGTGAGGACGAGGGCGATGATTTGCAGGCGATGAAGGATTTGAAGGTCTCTGCGACATGAGGTCTAGGAGATGGAAAGGATAGGGATGATACCCGTTCAAGGGCGCGGCGCGCTCGCAGCATCGACTTGTAAATGATCATGAATTCATACAGCACTGGGCGAGAAAAACTCGTGGCTCAAGGCTTGAAGACTCGTATTGGCGCCTTTTTCCTCCCTCTGATGACCTCCTCACCCTCCTCGAGGGCTAGCCTTGTCTCCTCATCCACAATATCCTGCATCTTCCTCACAAGCTCCCGGTCTTTGGCCAGCTCCGCTTCATACACTGCACCGTTTTGTCGTTCCGCCTCGTACACGACATCTGCCCATTGAATCTCATCCTCTTGCGTCTTCAATTGCGCCGCTATAAGTACGTCCCACTCATCCTCGTGCTTTGCTAGGGGCAGCCAGTAGTTTTGCAGCTCGACACGCTGGTGGAAGCGCCCAATGCGACGCGCGAGCTTCTGCCGCAGCACACGGCTCAACGCAGCGGGTTGTGGTTTTGTGAGGCGCAGGAAGGGCACTCCATTTGCAGAGGCCAGGACGGGTACTTTCCGTGCGCCTGATACCTGCGCGTGTGGTCGGACGTCGAGGACTGCGCGATCGGGCGGGAGGACTGCGAGCGGATGTCTGCTGGAAGATGGAGGTGGTGGCGCAGGACGACGGGTAGGCGGAGCGGCGGTCAAGCCGCGCGGTAGTGTCGCAATGAGGCGCGAGAGTGCGCTTACGCTGGCAGTATCATCTTCCGTCGCAGCATCGAGCTTATCCACAGTCTGGTCATGCGCTGGTAAGTATCGCTCTGTGGAGGTTGAAGGATGTGCAGTACCTCATATCCGAGCTTGAAACTCAGCCCTAGCTGGTAGGGACTTTGTATCTTTCTGTTTTGTCGAAACTTGTTCCGTATCGCATTGTTCAATTGTGTGCGGTCGTCATTTGGCAGAGCTGCAGAAGAACATCCTATAAGCAGTGCTCTGTATAGAGCAATTGCTGATTGATTTATCAGTAATTGGAACAAAAGTTTAAGTAGGCGACGAACCTGCTGCACGATGTTCCGACGACTTTCTAGGTTCGAGAAACCGGGGCATGCATAAGACGGGTTGGTGGTGTTGCTTGGTTGCACTTCCGAGTAAGTCGGAACGCGATTAAACATACAATCACGTGCCGGCGGGCGAGGTGGGCGAGCAGTGTCCAACTTCAAATGCACAGATGTTGAGTGGTACTAATGTTTCATTTGTTGATTCCTGATATCCCTCAAACCCTCACACTCAATGTCAACGGCCAAACTCCGTACATATGCACTTCGGTCAATCCAGTCCAGGGTCGTTGTTCGCGTTCGAGTCGTTCGTTGACGGGTCTCCGCATCTTTAAAAGGTGGAGCCCTCTGGCGGCTGGGGCAGCTTCTTGTTCAGAGGCAGGGCCATGTATCGCCGAAGCTCGATCAGGATAGTCTCCATTGTGAAGTCCCTCTTCCACTGCGCCAGACATGGGAGCTTAGACGCATCGACCTGGTCTTGTCAGCAGCGGTCTTGTAGGAAATGGTGATATCATATACCTTTCCATTCTGCGCATTCACGCAAGGTAGATTGATCTTGGAGGTGAATTTGATCTCTGGTGGCTGATCGGGGTAGTTTGGGCCGCAGTGGATCGACACACTGTAGATGCGATTCTCGTGGACGCTCTGCATGGACAGCATCAGTACACGGTCGCAAGATGCACACGAGGTGGACGTACGTGAGGCGGGCCAAGTATGGTGCCGTTCCAGTCGGACATCAACAGATCATCGCCATTGTCAAGTCCATATGAGCATGCCTCTGTCTGCGTTCAGCATATTGCACATGCGTAGCTTTTGTACATGCATACCAGCTCCAAGACCCTTCTCTCCCTTCTCGAGCTCCTCAAGCAGGCGAAAGTTGCGCGGTACTTTGGCACCCATTGTTGTGTTGCTGTTGTTTGGGTTATGCGGTGAAGGGTGTCGGGAGGTGGGATGGCTGCCCCGCTATTAGGCTGGCCGTGATAGCTGTCGCGCGCGTGGGCGTGGGTGAGTTGTGAGGGAAGAGAGACCGCGAGCCTTATTTGGAGGACTGAGGATGAGTACGAATAACAGGTCTAGACCTGAAGATCTGCTGTAATTCTTAGATTTGGTAAGCTGATGAAGAGCTTGGCTTATGCTATGACGATGCGGAAGGAGCTTGCGGCGCGACCAGGGTCCTGCTGCCTTCTGCGTCCGGCGCTTGGACCGCCATCCATAACCGCAAGCTTCACCTGACAGGACAGGTTACCTTTCGACGTTTGGCTGAGACAAGGTGAAGCTTCTATAGTCCCGCGCTGCTGTCGTCCATGGACAGAATCTGCTCTTCCTTGTTCGTCCTTCACGCAGTATGACAGCTCAGATTTTGGCGGCGGAATTGGGAAACCTGATCTCGGATTCTAAGCGCAAGAACACGGAGCTTCGAACAGCCGCAGAGAAGGCTTTACAAGAGCTAAAGTCGCTGTCCAACACATCTGAAGCACAAATTTCTGCAGGCAAGATCACCCTGTGAGAGCAGAGACAGCAAGTGCTGACGAAAGTTCAAAGACCTCTCGAGACGACCACAATTCTGTTCACCATTCTTGATTGCTTGTAGCACTCAGAATGCTAAGTTCGTTTCGACTGCCGTCTCCTGTCTGCAACGGTTGAGTGTTTCTCGGGCGTTACCTAGAGATCGATTGCCGGAGATTCTTGAGGCCTTCAGGCAGTCTGTAGCATCAGGTAGGACACTCCAGTAGACACGCATGTAGGAAAGCTTACGCGTTCAGGACACGATGTCCAGCTTAAGATATTGCAGGCTTTGCCGTCTCTATTACACAACTATCCTGCTGATCTGCGCGGGGAACTCCTGTCCACAGTGCTACAAATATGCTCAAGCTTGCAGAGCATCAAGAGCCCAGCCGTCAGTAATACAGCAGCTGCCACCCTGCAACAGCTTATAATAGCAATCTTTGATAGAGTCTCCATAGAAGACCGTAAGTTCTTGTTGATATTCGCAATGCAGACACCTGACTTCCTTCCAAGAAAAGGCTCTCGAGATTCCAATAGTCACGGAAGTGAAAGGGGACGACGGTCCTGTATCTGTCAGACCGGCAGCGCATGACGCGTACAAGGTTCGCACTTTGATTACTTCCCTAATATATACTGACGAATTAAGGTATTCAACGATCTCAACCTTCTCGTGACAGGAGAAAAGTCAGCATTCATTCGCTTTTCCGCAATCCCACCTGCTTCAGTCCTCGAGCTCATCGAAGCAATCCTGTCGAACTATGCCCAGATCATGGTAGAGCATCCGGAGCAGGTGTACATCTTGCGGAACCTGCTAATGCCTTTAATCATCCGGTCGTTATCGGATCGTCTATCTTTCCCGGTTGTTGTACGTGTCATTCGGATCTTGAATCTCATCATCCGTAATCACTTGACCACTCTTCCAGATGAATGTGAGATTGCGCTTGGACTGCTCAATCATATGCTCGACCCGCAAGCATCGCAACTGTGGAAGCGCGCCCTTTGCCTTGAGATCTTCCGAGGTATATATGCTGACTCTCGGCTTCTTCTAGCCATCTACCATCAATTTGATGCTCAGCATGGCAAAAAGAAAATATTTGGCGATAATCTAGCATCATTTGTACGACTAGCGACCGAAAAGCCCGCTTTGATCGGCCTAGGGCAGCAATCTACGGTCCCCGCAAATTACGTGGATGATAGCCTGGCAGGGTCTGACCAGGCAGCGGCTGCTGCAGGGGCGATGGCGGGTGACATAGGTGGACCGGTCAACGACCGCAGTAACAACAGTCGCCCGACTGGAATAAGTGCGCAGTGGAGTGCTATGAAAACGCCATGCATCGATCATCTCGACAAGTCAGACCCTCCAACTCTGCCAGAAACCTATGTGTACAGTCTCGTCTTGACTTGTATCACTAATATCAGTGAAAGTTTGGCAAGATTCGTCTTACCACTGACAGTACATCATGAAAGCAAAAGTCGGAGAAGGACCAAGGCGGATGATAGAGCAGTTCAAGAAGGAGAGGAAACCCCATCCAATAAAAGTACACAGCGACTTTCGAGGACACAGTCTTTTCGCAAGGAAACAATACCTGTAAACCCGCTTGACCTCAACGACCACCCCGGATACGCATATATTGAAACGTCTTCCACACTTGTCGCAGAGTGCTGGCCTGCCATCTTGGCAACTTGCTCGACTTTTCTCAATGCTTCCTTAGATGTGGACTTTTACCGCGCCCTTGTCCGAGCCATTCAAAAGTTCACGCAAGTTGCAGGATTATTAAGGATGTCAACACCACGCGATGCTTTTTTGACAACTATGGGTAAAGCGGCTGTACCTCCGAATTTACTGGTGGCAAATGTCACCTCTCCAAAGGCATCTTCAGTAGATCAAGGTGGAATGTTCAGTAATGCTAAAGGCCTGCTCAGTGTTGATAGCCTGGTGAGCCAGACGTCATCGATTCCTGTAGAACACAGCAAACACCCTTCGCACGACATCCCCATGCCTTCGCTGGGTCCTCGAAACCTGCTCTGCTTACGAGCACTGCTCAACCTTGCAATCGCTTTGGGGCCGACTCTCCGATCTGCATGGTCGATAGTATTCGAGACTTTACAGGTCGCTGATCTTGTTCTTTCGTTGCCAAATTCGAGTAACAACCGAAGTTCAACACAGTTCACTGGAACAGAAGGTTCTGCAGAGAAAATGGAGGCGGAAACCTCAGCAGTACAAGCGGCCGCCCGTAGACTATTTGAGAGCACTGTCGACTTTCCCAACGAGTCCTTCATTGAAGTCTTACAGGCACTCTGCGCGCTACTCGGCGACCATTCTTCGACTGAGAGCGGCCAGATGACCCCAACTACCACGGCCGAACCACAAGTGCTTCGTCAAAGGAGGCTCGGCAGTGTGTCTAGAATCAATTTGAACACTGACGCTGGTTTCCGCGATGCAGCTTTCGCCCTCAACAAGATTGGAGAATTGGCTGCTCTGAATGAGGCCAGGCTGTCACAATACGACCCGTCAGAAAGCGGCTGGGACCTTTTTGTCGATGAGGTTGTTCATTTCTCCGCCGATGATCGCAAAGCACCAGCTTCCAGGTTGTTAGCAGCTGACATCTTGTCAAGGACTATCAGAGATATTGCAGAGATATCGATGTACGATGAACAACGTGAAAATATCCAGGCCCGCATCCTGGCAACGTTGCAGCAACAGATTTCTGTCCTCCGTCTGAACGACACTAAGACAAGGAGCGATCACATTGATATTGACATTCGGGTACATCAGATAGCTCTCGATGCGCTGAAAAATGTCATTGAGCAATGCGGCGAGTCACTCGTAGCGGGTTGGGCATCTGTTCTCGATAGCCTTTTGAGTGTGTTCTCGTCCGTCGGTAATTCACAAGAAACCGAAGAAGACGATACACGTGAGTCAGTGTCCTTGAAACATCAGACTAGGACAGTACGCGTACTCTCTAGATCGCTGGCTCGATCTGCATTTGCAACAGTCCAGCTCGTCTGCTCTGACTTCTTGGCATCCGTCCCAGACATCTGTTTCTCGACCTTGCTAGAGCTTCTTCTCAACTTTTGTGGACAAGAAGACGATCTCAATATGTCTCTCACTGTAGGTACCGCAACTGGGGGTGACTTCAATGAGACTGACAGCGACAGGCAATCACATTTTTCTGGAATGTTTCGGATTTTCTGCAATCGCGCAGTGACATTGCATCTCTTCCCAAAACCATTCAAGGTGCTCGAGAAGCCGAACAAATCCGGGCTCTTGTGATGTCAAGTTGTGAACAAGGTGACACCCCTACTTTATGGCTTCAAGTCCTGTTGAATCTGTCCACAACTACCATGGACAAGCGTGCCGAAGTGCGCAATTCGGCCATTCAAACCATCCAACGCATCTTTGAGAACTATACAGACCAACTTTCCTCTGAGGCATGGATGATATGCCTTCGTGCGGTACTATTTGAAGTGGTTTCAGAAAATCTTGCTTCTCAGAGAACCGTAAGACATGGCTCACGCGATACGACGGACAATATCTCGAGTTGGAACGAGACCACACGAACTGTGCTGCAGACTGTCGGTACTCTCGTCACAATGCGTCTTCAAAAAGTCGACGAGACTTCAACCTTCGGCGAGGCATGGTCAGACCTCTTGGACCACCTCCAACAATACTTCGTGTTTGCTTCCCATGCTATAGGGTCTTACGTATTTCAGACTATCACTACTGTGCTATCAAACCTGTCCGACGTAAAAGCAATAGGCGAACCACCTCTGCACAAGACAGTCACAGTTTGGACGAGCTATTTGGACTCCCATAACACCTGGGGTATGGATCCTGGAGATAATCAGGCCGCATTTGTCGCTTATGCAGACGCGTTCAAGGCCATTTATCGTCTGGCTGGTCAGAGTATCGACGATGATCTTCCTCTCATGCTGTCTCATCTGGAGAGGTGCATCATTGATTCGAATGCTATTGCTTACTCAACGGACATAGATACGATGACTCCGCTCCAGAGTAGCATTCTCGAGTGCTTATCAATGGTCGACACTACAGCTCCAAACCTTCCGCTGTTTCTCATGAGGCTCCTGAGTCGCTTCAGCATCTTGCCATACACAGCGTCAGACCAGCAACTTGAGAAACAAGGCCCGACGTTTGTTGCATTGTCCAAGAAGTCGATGACGATGCTCCAGGAAGTGACCATCAAACACATCGAGCACAAAAAAATCTACACCGATGGGGCTTTCAACACCGCACTGTCAAGGCTAGCCCGGCCGATCAAGGAGAAGTACGTATGGCAAAAGGAAGGGAAAGCTCCCCCTATCTGGCAGAAAGCCACGACTACCGCCATTGCTCTATCTAAAGCAGGCCTTGGACAGCTCAAGAACCACAAAATTGACGGCGAACCGCTAAATGCTATTTGGGCCACGATCGTCGATGTGGCCTACCACATCACGCGGGCTCAACATCTTGACCTGGAGAATTCACCCAAATCGCTACAGGAAGATGAAGCTTTCGATGTTCGATCCTTCACAGAGCTACGCGAACTGATCACTCAAGATCTGAACTCCCCCTCATTGTCCGACACTCTCCGTAGGACGTACACGCGCAACCTCTTCTCGGTGTCACTCATTCACACCCCTCTACAAGGCGAGCTCCCAGACCTGGCAAATTCACCCCTTGACAACCTCTACAAAACGCGACTCGGTCAAACAGCCGTTCTAGCAGCCACCCTCCGTCCAAAGATGAGTTACACGTGCATATCTGAGCTCTTTACTCTCGTCACTGCACGCTCAAATAGCACCGTACACATTAAGCTCGCTCAAGCAGCGGCGCCGTATCTCATCCTGCGCGCTGCTGTCCCACTCAAGACGTACATTGCAGACCATCCGCTTCGTGGACACATGCCCGCTCCGGACTCGCAACGTAAAGAGTTACTACAGGTCCTCACTAGACTCGAGCAACTAGAAAGCGAGCCTAAGGCAATCCCGGATGCGCCGGGTATCGTGTCCAAGCACAGGAAGCACTTGCACCGTTTATACCCGTTGCTTGTGAAGGCAATGCGAGCGGCTCGAAAGGACCCAGAGGTATTTGATCGATTGTTGAAGCTGACGGAGATGGTCGGAGAGGAGTTCGATGAGGATGACGAGTAGACTGCTTTTCAAGCTCTCCGTATTATTTACATGATGAGCTGGTGTGTAGGCCGGGGCGGATACCATGACTCGAATGGTCGAGTCGAACTCGAACTCGAACCTGGAGATCTTGAGAGCCTGGAAGCGAGGTACCAGCAATCTCGGCCCGGATCTTGTCAAGCTTTTAGGTATTGCCGTTGTACATTGCCTGTAGATCAAATGTGTCCTGAATATAGCCTTGAACACAACGCTACCATTTGACTATTTTCAATCCTACAAACAAAATGCATTCGCACTGTGCAGTTGCTTGCCTCACGGCTTGACTTGCGTATTATGCGACTATTCTCTATACACATATTTACACACATAAATACTCGTCAGAATTTGAGCACTCAAACGCAGATGCAAATGTTCGAGTATCCGTGAGTACCGCCTGCGACTCACATGCAACGGGATTGGTCAACCCGGCGAACCTCGGTCCAGAGCTCTACCCCAGATTCGCTCTCCACCTCCACAGCCGGCTACATAATATGTAGCCACGAGCGACACTTTCACAATGCTACGCCCCCTTGTTCCTCAACTCAAGCCCGCCAACCATGTCTTCCACGGCTTACGTCCCGTTCTCTGAGCCTTCCTACATCACCGGCCTGCCCTCCCCTTACTACCAGGAAACGCACTTGCGGTGGCAGAAGGCATGCCGCGAGTTCGTCGACAAGCACCTCGTTGAGAAGGGGTTGGAGTGGGACACGGAGGAGACAGTGCCTCCACATGTCTGGGAAACATTCGCAAAGGCCAACATGCTGGTTCCTACGCTGCCCGCGCCACTGCCGGTGGAGTGGCTGAAGAAGCTGGGTGTACACGACATTCTTGGTGTTGTCAAGGTCGAAGAGTGGGATTACATTCACACGATGATCTACGCCGACGAGGTGAGTGTTAATTGATATCTACATTACGAGTGACTATGACTGACGAGGCCGATCGCAGATGGCCCGCACCGGTCTTGCAGGCCCAAGCGGCAGCCTCACCACCGGCATGGCTTTTGGCGTGCCGCCGATCCTCAAGTACGGAAACAAGCAACTCCAAGAGCGCTTCCTCCCCGATCTCCTCACCGGTCGCAAGCGAACGTGCATAGCCATAACTGAGCCTGAAGCGGGAAGCGACGTCGGTATGCATTTGAAATGACTTCAGATATGTGTTGTAGACTGACGCTACGCAGCAAACATCACAACCACGGCAGTGAAGAGCGCAGATGGAAAACACTATATTGTCAACGGCACAAAAAAGTGGATTACAAATGGTATCTGGTCAGAGTACAGCTCCATGGCTGTGCGAACGGGCGGCGCAGGTCCATCGGGGCTATCCATGCTCGTGGTGCCTCTGAAGGGGAACCCGGGCGTGAACATGCGGCGACTGAAGGTTGGTGGACAGGTCAGCGCGGGAACAACGTTCATCGAGCTGGACGATGTCAAAGTGCCGGTCGAGAATCTGATCGGCGAGGAGGGAATGGGCATGAAGTATGTCATGACCAACTTCAACCACGAGCGTCTCACAATCGCAATCGGAGCAACAAGACAATCTCGTGTCGCGCTTGGTGCGGCTATGGAGTATGTGCTCAAGCGCGAGGCGTTTGGGAAGCCGCTCGTCGACCAGCCTGTTGTGCGACACCGGTTGGCTAAAGCTGGAGCCCTACTTGAGAGCCAGTGGGCGTGGGTCGAGCAGTTCGTGTATCAAATGACAAAGCTGCCAAAGGCGACGGCTGACATTGAGCTTGGTGGCTTGACGGCCATGGTCAAGGCACAAAGCGGTATCGTCTTGAATGAATGTGCGCAGACGGCGCAATTACTCTTCGGTGGCAACGGATACACAAAGAGTGGTCAGGGCGAGCTCATTGAGCGCATCTACCGCGAGGTACCAGGTATCCGCATTCCCGGTGGAAGTGAGGATGTCATGCTCGATTTGGGCGTGAGGCAGCTTGTGAAGAATTTCAAGAACAAGACAAAGGCGCTGGAGAGGCCTCAGGGTTCGTCGAAGCTGTAGATCCGCAAAACGTGTAGGGTATATGAATCGATTGTTCAAGATGCGATGCGTTGATCTACTTGGGCCTGAAGGTTCTTTACTGTGGATTGTGTGTGATATCCTGTGTCCCTCTCGATGTCCTTCAAGACGTTCCATACTCGTGCCTTTTGAGATATAGTCTGTATATGTTTGGCAGCTGTCTTTTGGTCAGTAAAATCGAATAATAGGATCAAAATGGTAGATATACCGTAATAGAGCCCGTGTGTTGAGAAAACTTTCAGGGCTGCAGGGAAGTCCGAGATGGTGATGTTCGTAATCTTCATCACTTGATCTTGAATAAGCGGTATGTAGCCCTCGTCTTGCAGAACTGGCTCAGTGTATAGCAGGATATGGGCGATATGGTACCAAAAGGCTGCAGCGGCTGCAGCGGTCACTGTGAAGTAGATCTTCCGGAATCCGTCGTCATCCGGTTCACCGTAGGGAATACCAATGAAACATGGCGACAGACCTGCACGCCATGTCTCTAGCTCACGTAGAAGAGCCTCTCGTGAAGGTCTGCTGTACTCTTTCGTGCCGTTTTGACCAAACACGAGGTTGATGACCTTTGCCAGGATCCACAGCATATGGTTTCCGAGCACGTCTTCTCGAATTTCACCCTCCCGCCAGGATACTGCCCACTCCGAAGGATCGAGAACAAGCGGCCGTTCATTTGCCAATGCTACAGCAATTTCGTGGCGACAATAGATCCAGAAATTGGCACGGTCTGTGCCACTAGACTGTGCTGTTATACGATGTGATTTGATCAACATGGTAAGTCCCAGGAAATGACGCCGATAGTCTTCAGATCGAATGGCGCCATGGACTTCGTAACTAAGCAGAAGCATACTGCCAGTCAATGCAGTATCGCAAAAGGGGACCTCCAGCGCGTCAATGAGCAAACGTAGAGCCTGTCCATAGTGTCGTACGGCGACTAGTTTCCAAGAAGCATTCAAATTTGTGTTGGACAGAGCAAGGTGGTTGGCTGTGAATGCACAGACACAATGGAACAGAAGAGGCGAGGCAAGGGCGAGTGGGGGAATCTTGAATTGGTAGGTGCATGAATGGTCGAACAAGTCCATCCAGGTGGCCACAGTCTTAACGTAGGTCTGAAGGAGAAAAGCTCCCTCAGAAGTGATGGTTTTCGCTTCAGCTGAGGTGCTGCTGTTTATCGTTGGTGGAGATGCAGTGGTAGTTGTAGTAAGCACAGCTTCTGGGGGTGTTACTTCGATCAACTGATCAAGACCATTAAGATGCGACCTGAATATGTCCAATGTTGAGCTCGGTGGTTCGTGATAAAGGTCCGGGCTCTCTTCTTGACGCGTCCGTACCTCACTCGAAGAGCGGTTCTTTGCAGGTGCTTCGCCGTCATTAACCTTCAGGACACTATCATCTCGCTCGCAAGTGAGGTCTAGACGAGCGCAGTTGTCACAAACGGGTCTCGTCTCATCGCAACGAGTGTGTCGACGCTTACATGTATCGCTACTTCCAGTCAACGAATGTACAACGAATCAACCTTCTATTACGGACCAACCTGGGTTGATTAGCACACGATTATTTTGCGAGGATTCTCTTTTGCTTGCCTGTCCTCCTTCTTGATCCTCCTCTTCGTTTCTTTTTGGGAGGCGCGCCCGCCATTGAGAGCGTGAATTATGTGAATGCAAAGATGCGATACTCAACAAGTCTGGCCTACTGTTAACAGAGCTAAAGCTTTTGAGGTCAGGTACATACGGCGGCGGCACATCACCGCCCACAATGACTGAGAACCATCCTACAGATAGGCCAGCAATGCTTACCAAAGTTAACATGAAGCAAGGCGATTGCCCTAAACACGATGTTTTGCTCCCATGCAAGCTGCGAGCTGTTAAATCGTCATGTTCATAAAACGCTGAAGCTGCAAACAGCTTATCAGCCCCACCTGCATCTTGCCAGTGCCGATGTGGCGGGGTAGGTAACCTCCGTATCTACCAAATTATGATCGATCTTCTCAAACTTCCCACTTAAGCTCGCTCTTGGTAGATGTAAACGAGCGTTGTTTCGACAAGACCGCAGCTGCTTCTGCAGAGCTCTGGTATCAATGGCACCACTTTCAATCACACCACCACTCTTGAACTCGGCGAACCCATGGTGCACTACACTCGAACAACTCCAGGAACTGTATGACAGCGCCTCTACTGGAGCCATTACAACACGGACGTCTCTGCTCAAAGGCTTTTCGCACAACCCATCCGTCCATCAATTTGCCTTCTACGATCCCAGAAGCCATGCCGCATCACCAACCAATGTCGACCAGGCAGGAAAACCAGGCGACATAGGAAGTCTGAACACTCTGGGCTATAGCCCAATTCTTTTGGAAGAATACCTAGGCTTTATCAAGACGATAAGCAAAAGCCTGCCGTCGGGTCCAGCAGGTGGACGAGAGCATTTTAAACCCATTATCGTGTCGGTGACAGGCTCTGCGGAGGATGTGGTTGCTTGTTACAAGCTCATCACAGCATGTCAGTGCGATGTGCGAATGGTGCTAGCAATGGAAATCAATCTTTCATGCCCAAACATTCCGGGCAAGCCGCCGCCAGCCTACGACTCTTCATCTCTCTCGACTTACCTCAATGCGCTCAAGATTGAGATCAACCGGCAGATAACGGAAGACGGCAGATCAGTACATCCGCACACTGGTCATACCTATGTGCCAATTGGCATAAAGACACCTCCCTACACTTACCAGGACCAGTACAATGGCTTGATCGAAGCATTGAGGGATTCTGTTCGTGCCGAGCCGGAGCACCTCCCTTGTCCCATCACGTTCATCACTTCTTGTAACACACTTGGATCTTCGCTCCTCTTGACGCCTCAGCTCGAGAGCCTATCAGATGGACAATCATATGAAGTGTACCATCGCACGCTGGAGTCGGCGACGGGGACGGGCATTGGAGGGCTCGCGGGCGCTCCCCTACACCCTCTTGCACTGGGAAACGTGTACACCATAAAGGGCTTACTCTTCCAGCACAAAGAGTTGGAGCACATCCAGATCATTGGTGTGGGTGGTGTAGAGGATACAGCTGGCTACAAGAGGATGCGGGCAGTTGGTGCGGCCGCAGTTGGTGTGGGTACCGCCCTTGGACGGAACGGTGTAGACATTTTCGATCAAATTGGCCGAGGATTGGAAGTAGTTAGATAATAACTTGTCGAAGGCGAGAAAATGGATTGCCTCGGAGTATTAAATTGGAAATATTGCCAGTGCTGGCTGTTGTCGGTCAGTACCGGAGGAAAACCAAACCGCTTTGAAACAGCAAGGATGTCATGACGCGTAGACAATGCTCAAACGCCCAACCAAGTAGCCATCAGATGAATTCGTGAGAGTGTAATAGGCGTTTGCGAAACCCTCGATCAGTAAGCTTCAGGAACTACAAACTGTTCCTAGCAAGACAAATGGAGACAACAATGTGCTCAGGGCAATCATCAGAAGATCCTCAAAGAGAACGGCTAGTGTCGTCAGGGTCCGGTCTTAGCAACCAATCACAACTGCCGAGAGCGGTGTGGCAGAAAAGATGGGCTGCCCCGCGCCTCAGCATAGAAAAACCTCGTTGTCCCGCAGCTCAGATCTTGTCACTCTCACTCCCTCCTCTCTCCTCAATCTCTCCCATACCATTCACAATGTCTGCTCCCGCCCACAAGTTCAAGGTTGCCGATATCTCGCTGGCCGCTTTCGGTCGCCGGTACGTTTGACCTAACACATCGTCTGAAGACCCTTACTGACTAGAAGACAGAGAGATCGAGCTCGCCGAGAATGAGATGCCTGGTCTCATGGAGACCCGCAGGAAGTACGCTGAGGACCAGCCCCTCAAGGGTGCCCGCATCGCTGGTTGTCTGCACATGACTATCCAGACCGCCGTCCTCATCGAGACCCTCACATTCCTCGGCGCTGAGGTTACCTGGACTTCTTGCAACATCTTCTCCACCCAGGATCACGCCGCTGCTGCCATTGCCGCCTCTGGTGTTCCCGTCTTCGCCTGGAAGGGCGAGTCCGAGGAGGAGTACGAGTGGTGCCTTGAGCAGCAGCTTACTGCTTTCAAGGATGGCCAGACCCTCAACTTGATCCTCGACGATGGTGGTGACCTCACTGCCCTCGTCCACAAGAAGTACCCTGAGATGCTCAAGGACTGCTATGGTGTCTCTGAGGAGACCACTACCGGTGTCCACCACCTCTACCGCATGCTCAAGGGCAAGGGCCTTCTCGTCCCCGCCATCAACGTCAACGACTCCGTCACCAAGTCCAAGTTCGACAACCTTTACGGCTGCCGTGAGTCTCTCGTCGACGGTATCAAGCGTGCCACCGATGTCATGATCGCTGGTAAGGTCGCCGTTGTCGCCGGTTTCGGTGATGTCGGTAAGGGTTGCGCCCAGGCTCTCCACTCCATGGGTGCCCGCGTCCTCGTCACCGAGATTGACCCCATCAACGCTCTTCAGGCCGCCGTCTCCGGCTTCCAGGTCACTACCATGGAGAAGGCTGCTTCCCAGGGTCAGATCTTCGTCACCACCACTGGTTGCCGTGACATCCTGACTGGCGAGCACTTTGAGCAGATGCCCAACGACGCCATCGTCTGCAACATCGGTCACTTCGACATCGAAATCGACGTTGCCTGGCTCAAGAAGAACGCCAAGTCTGTCACCAGCATCAAGCCCCAGGTCGATCGCTACCTGATGAACAACGGCCGCCACCTCATCCTCCTTGCTGAGGGTCGTCTCGTCAACTTGGGCTGTGCCACTGGCCACTCTTCCTTCGTCATGTCCTGCTCTTTCACCAACCAGGTCCTTGCCCAGATCATGCTGTTCAAGGCTGCTGACGAGGAATTCGGCAACAAGTACATCGAGTTCGGCAAGACCGGCAAGCTCGACGTCGGCGTCTACGTCCTACCCAAGATCCTCGACGAGCAGGTCGCCCTCCTCCACTTGGCCCATGTCAACGCTGAGCTCTCCAAGCTCACCGAGGTCCAGGCTGAGTACCTCGGCCTTCCTGTTGAGGGTCCTTTCAAGAGCGACATCTACCGCTACTAGATTTCTTTCCACTATACTTTATATTTGAGTTTGAGCAGTTTCAACACGACGTTATGAACTGGTATGATACCACTTGGAAAAGTTCTTTGTCTTCAACGGCATAGCATTTCAAGAGTCAGGGACTCTTTGGTCGTTCAAAAGGCGTTGTTTGCACATCATCTTCTTGGCCCTTCAACCACGGTCAAGCATAGAGGTGATACACTGTAAGAGTGCGGTATGGGTTAAGACAGCGCGTCTCCACACGCAATCGATATGTAGTAATGGTGCAGTAAGCATGAGCTACTGTTCTGAATGAGAAGACTTGGTCAGCCTTCACCGGCATGACATCAACAAAAGCTGAGCTCCACACTATGTCATACCTCCTCGCTTCCTCAGACCATGACAACGTATGTACCTATTATTGTCTGCAAGCCTCATCACAAATCCTCCGCGACACTGCATAAAGAGTGCTGCACGAGATGCTGTCCCCAGCGATTCTGGCAGCGTTGACGTGTCCATAGCACAAAAGCAGCCTCACCTTTATCACCGCATCTGCCGTGGCCATCAAACCTTTCACTCAGCTGCAGCACCCACCCGCATACCCACTGTCTCATCCGCCTTACATATGCAGCCGCACTCACAACCCGAACCACGATACTCACCCCATTGTCTCAAAGCCCCCATCGCAGCCTTTTTTCCCAGCGCCCTTGCATCGTCTATTCTCGTCGGCCCACTGTCCCCTCCCTTCCACGTCTCACTTTGCCACAACACCGCGCCGCGTGCCGCCATGCCGTGCTCCTGTTGAGCCAGGCGCCAGACGAGGACCCACGGCGCACACATACGCACGGTACATGTACGTGAGCTCCACGGCGTACGCCAGCCCCGCGGTGCACACGAGCCCTACATGAGAGCGGTACGTTGACGCCCACGGCGTACAAGCCGGGGACCAGGATGATCGCGAGCTGAAGCTGAGGATTCAGCCCTGGTCCTTGTCAGCGTGCCTCGAAGTGGGTTTCCCGGTCCCTGGGTCACAGCAGGTGGCTGGGTGTTGTTTTGAAACGGGAGGGTCGTTGAAGGAAAAAGGAAAAATAGTGGTACCTGCATTGTCGTAGGGCATTGTTGTACTGGGTGGGCTAGTCGAGGATGTGACGCGAGGAGAGGTGGCTAATGGCTTGTAGGTAGACGTGGTCGTCAGCGAGTTGCTGATTCTTTGAATATCTGGTAGCTCTGTGCATCTACGCCGTTAACTGCTGTGACGGACATCGGCTGCACACACGCTGCGTCCGACACCTAAAGCGGGCAAAGGTCGTGTATGTGTATCTCAACATTGTACTCGTGGAGACCTCAGGCGTCAGGGCCGCCGCATCCATGCAACCCGCTACAAAACAGTGGATCTTGTGCTACGTCGCCATGAACAGCGTCCCAACGCCGACACACATTCAGGCCCACTCTCTCAGGCCAGCAACGTACGTCTCCATGAACTGCCGTTCGCTCTGACCCAGCTTCAAGCCCTCGCATCTCAGCCAAAAAGAGAAAAAAAAAGACAGCCAAGTGCCGTCCCAATGGTCGAGGCTCTGCATATCTACACAGCTTGGCTGGAGACGCGCCCTTTAGTTTATCCAGCTGAGCATGCACACTACAGACGAGGTGGACAGGTTCAGCACTGCATACAGATCGCAGGTGTCACCGGATGCCTTTCTCGCAAAGGGACAGGGATGCTGCATATCAATTAACCTATTTTTCATGAGGGTCGTTTTGGTCAAGTTCGGTTGCATCGTGACGGCTGTTGGGCAAGAGAGGACGTAGCGAGCCGTCTTGAGGAGTGAAGAGTTTGGGTAGGCTACCTACTGCAACGGAATGGCTGGGTTGCATGGGTGGAAATCAGTGCCGAGAAAGTGCTGGCTATCAGGTTCGCGCCATTGACGGGGCATCAGTACCGAGGACTTTGAATTTTAGTTGAGTGGGCATCGGTGCATATTGGACTAGATACTGGACGATGCCAGTCAGTATGGAGCAAAGGGTGTTCAATGATCAAATGGAATTACTGATGTATTAGAGTACGAAGCGTATAAGAAAATTTATATCGCAATTGCTAAGCAGGCATATGTACTAAGCCAATAAGACTTACAGCAAATAATATGTGAACCTATGCCAACGCTTGCTATGGATGACTTATCTGCTCATCTGTAGTAATAGGCAATGCAGAGAGGTATCAGAACAGTTAAAACGAGACAGAGCCGCTAAGTATGCCCCTCAAATGAAACCACTACTCTCTTCTTGGCAAGGTAGAATGGCGATCAAATCGAAAGGTTGATGTGCGGCGAAGACACCGCAGAACAGACAAAAAAAATAAAGGTTGGAATTGATCAACGCAGACCAATGACGCTCTGTTGGTTATCAGCAAAGGTAAAGTATCAATGCATGGGAATAACGTACCATCTCAAGAGTCCACACCCTTCTTATCCAGACCTTGAGCTTGCCATCTACACCCCTGACGTTATCGAGCTCAACACCTTCCCACCAGCATCGGCGAGCCGGTTTCCTCCAAAACAACAGCAACTTCTGAGCCATACCGACAGCGTTGCTGTTGGCAAGATCGTTTCCCTTGATATCGGTCCTCAAGCGTGCAAGAGCAATGCTGCAAATAACAGCTTTGTTCGGTTCTCCGGCACGGTGGCCCCAGTGGTCATCATGGTTGAACCCGCTACTGTGCTGTCAGCGTTGTTTGTTAAATTTGCTCAAATGGCTTACCCTGCAGTCAGCATTTCGATAAGATGTTGTTCAGTTGTGCCAGGCTCCTCGCTCTTTCTGAGACCCGAGAATATGCCCTCTTGCCTCAACAGTGCTTCTCCTGCGGCACGCTTGATCTCGATCATCTCTGGCTGGGCAATGTCGCGGTGCGGTGGGATGACGTAGAAGTCTAGATCTTCGCGCAGGACGATGATGCCGGCGCGATCCTGAAGCATGTCTCTTGCGGATCCGTGCATGGGCTCAATAGGCACTGCCTCGGCAGCATGGTCGGAGGCTGCAGTTGGGGAAGGCGGCGACGCAGGTATGGTCTGGGCCACATTGCGGAAGAAGTCGAGCATGTACTGGAGGGAGTTTGGATCGTACTGTGAAGGATAGAGATTGTCAGATAAATATATCGCGGGGTTGGAGAGGTGGTAGATGATTTTGGCGACTGTGCCTATTGGAGGGTGGAGAGTGGAGGGATGGGGATTACCCACGTCGACTGGATAGACATCACCGTCATGGTACGAGTTCATATGGCCGTCAGGAAGGAGACCATTAGGAAACAGGGACAGGAGGACGAATTCGGGCAGAGTCAGGAGTTCGTCGCGCGACAAGGTGAAGCGCGCTCCCCTGTAAGAATGGTGAGTAACGGCCAAGGCATAGCGTACAGATAATAGTCACCTCAGCTCTAGAGTAATGTTCTCATCGGAACCTCCACCCAAAGCATTGATTGGGGGCGCTGGGCCTGTCTGGGAGACCTGAGTAATGATACTCGCGGGACCTCCTGCTGAAGCCATGAGGTAGGTGAATGAGTCGAGCGGGCTCGTTCCTTCTGTATAGGGCGGTGGCGGTTCTCCGTCGTCGATATCCTTGCTACTAGAGCTAGCCTTTGTGTCGCGCGGTGGGGCGGCCTTGGACGCAGCGACAGCAGCGGTTGAGGCGGCCGACTCGGTGAATGGGGGTGCGGAAGCAAATGCAGGCGGTACCTCGCGTTGCAAGGGCTCGTTGGGCTTGTTGTGCGCGGGGACACGGTCCTCGGACGGGAAGAAGAGCGAAGAGAAGGACGGGGGTAGTGGTGAATCGGCAGTCGTGGTCAAGACTGGAGCGTCGCTCGCGGGTGCTGTGACTGTATACGGTGGGCGGGAGGCGTCGCTGTCGCTGTCGCTGGGGCTCGGGGACAAAAGAGTGGACACGGACAAGCCGTCTGGTCTGGAAGCCTGCGTGCGTGACAAGGTGCCGGTGTGTTGTGTCTGTTGACGCAAATGAGGCCTCGAAGGGGCAAGGGCGCTAGCCGCCGTGGTCAGTCAATCAATTGCGTGCGAGTGCGAATCACCGAGCGGCAGGGCACATGGAGCAGCGAGGCAGTCGAAAGAATTGCAGGCTGTTTCGAGGCTGACGGAAGGTGGTCGTCTTTGGGCGCGCGCGTGGTGCAGTGGGTATGCCATGGGCTGGTTGGACCTTGCTTGAATGAGCGTCATTGGTTTAGGCCTAGCGCGGCAGCTAATTAGCTGTCCAGGAACCGTGGAGAGTGCGATGAGACATCACAACACCGCACACAGGCTTCATCAAAGACACTTTTGTCACTCTTACAGGCATAGATTTCATAGCGCCAGAATTTCTGGCCAGGTTGTGTTGTGCCTATGTAGTGCAGGCGTGTCCTATCCACGCTCAGTGCTTTGCAACGACACCGGCCTCGTTGGCCTGTGCTGTGATTCGGCGCTTGTACGCCTGCACAGAGCCGTCAAAGTGCTCGATTGTGCCGTTGTCGCACACCCACAAGCTTGTGCATACATTCTGCAGCATTGTGACATCGTGACTGACCATCAGCACGCCGCCCTGGAACTTCTGCAGTGCCTCTGAAAGAGCGTCCATGGCTTCGATATCCAAGTGGTTAGAGGGCTCGTCCAGAACAAGAATGTGAGGATTAGTCAGAGCCAAGCAGGCGAAAGCCACACGCGACTTCTGACCTCCGGACAGCAATGCCATTTTCTGGAGACCTGTCATACCTGTGATGCCAAAAGCACCCAGGTGGCGACGGTACTCCTCATCCGGCTTACCAGGGTATTGCTTTGCCATAAACCCTACCGCACTGTTGTTCAAGTCCAACGCATCGACGTGATGCTGTGCGAAGAAGCCTACTCGAAGTCGAGGGTTTTGCGAGATGAGACCAGACGTAGGCTGCAGCGCGCCAATGAGCAGCTTGAGTGCTGTTGTTTTACCAGCACCGTTGGGACCGACAATACCAATGCGCGAGTCGAGCTGCACATCTAGGTCGACGTTCTTGAGCAAAACCTTGTCCGGACTGTAACCGAAAGAGACACCACTCATCTGAATGATAGGAGGCGACAGCTTCTCCACCTCAGGAAACTTGAAGTGGACCGTATACTCCGCTTCAGGCGCTTGCAACACTGGCATACGTTCAAGTTTCTTGATCCTGGATTGCGCTTCAGAAGACTTGGCAGCATTGTACCTGAACTTGTCGATGAAAGCCTGCAGATGAGCACGCTCGGCCATTTGCTTCTCGTACTCGCGCTTCGCAGTCTTGCGTCGCTCCTCCTTGGTAGCATAGAAGGAATCGAAATTACCACCCTTGTAGTAATCAAGTCGCTCAGAGTGCTGGTGGATAATGTCGGTGGCAACCTCGTTGAGGAAGGCTCTGTCGTGAGATACGACCAGTACTGTGCTTGGGTAGTCCTGCAGGTAGTTGGCCAAGAAGGTAATGGATGGGACATCCAACATGTTGGACGGCTCATCAAGCAACAATAGATCAGGCTCGCAGAACAATGCTCGTGCCAAAGCCAAACGCATTCTCCATCCTCCAGAAAAGGTTTTAGTGGCAAATTGTTGACGCTCAGTGGAAAATCCAAGACCAGCGAGAATACTGGCTGCTCTGGACTCTGCCTTATCCGATTCCATCTCTGCAAGTTTGGCATGAACGTCACTGAGGGTGGTGTCAAGGCCCTCACGCTGCTTGTCAAGCCTCGCAGCATCTGCAGAGGTGTCTGCCAGGGACGCGCGCTCTGCTTCGAGTTGGTTAAGCTCTGCAGTAATCTTGTCTTGTTCCTTGAGAAGATGTTTTCTCCAGACGTCTGCATCCAAGACAGCTTGAAGTGCTGGAGTATCATCGCCAGTGATCTGAATCAAAGTTAGCCTTGAAAGTTGTGTTAGTCAGAACTCAAACTCACTTCTTGCTCCACGTGAAGAATGGAGATGTGTGTAGGAATGGAAACTTCACGTCTAGCAAGGGCACGGAGCAATGTTGATTTACCAATACCGTTCTGACCAACGAGACCATATCGTCGACCGTAGGCTAGTGTCAAAGAAGCATCAGTCAAGATACGCAGACCCGGCATAGAAACATCGAAACTGTCAATCTTGATGTCCTTGCTCTTGTTGGAAGAATCAGAGCCCAGCTGTAGAGGGTTGACAGCCATGTAGAATTCTTCATAGCTCTGTGCTTCGTTGGGAATATCAAGCAGCTTCGAAGCCTCATATTCGACAGTCTTGAACTCCTTACGGTCTTGCTTGGCACGCAGTTTGCGCTCAGCTTTTTCAAGCTTCTTGCGGTCAACCCTAGATTCGACCTTGCGAGTGTTGGCTGATTCCAGGTCAACAGTTCCGCCTGACAGACCCAAAGTTGCGGACATGTTCTTTGAGGAGCCCACGTGGATGGCCTGGTCGAGCCTCTTGGCCGAAGGAGCCATCTGGCGGCGCTCGCCATCGGTTCCGTTTGCTACACTGAGGCGTGACACAAACTTGTCGACCAGGTTCGTGATGGCTGTCTCATTGTCTTTTGACAAATTTCCAGAGGCAGAGAGAAGCAGGGCAGCTACACTAGCGGCAGCCTCCTCAAGCGGGGAAGGAGCATTGGGGTCCGAGTCGGAAGAGAAAGAATTGGCGGCATGGGTCAGGTACCCCACTGAGTACTCTGACAGGATGGGGTCGATGCTAGGGATCTGGGTTCTGATCTCAGCTTCCATGGCTGCTGGCTGGCGTTCAAAATACGGTGTGGAAGATTCGTGTCCCACAAAGGCTGCTGCAGTCCAAGGTCAAAATCCAGCAGAGGCGAAAGCGCGGGCGAGATCGGGGGGGGGCACAAGAGCACGTCTCGCTGTGTTCAGTCTGATGCCAGAGGATTGGCGGAGCGCAATCGTGTTTCTGCGTACGATATTGGTGCCACAGCAGGTTGTCCAACGCCCAAGCAAAAACTGAGAGTGGCGTGGCAATCGATTCTGGAAGGAGCGTCGGCAGCCAATCAGCGCAGATGCGTCCAACGGCGGACTCGGCGCGTCTCTTGCGCGACGACGTGGGCGGTCTGGGGCACGCTGCTGTAATCGCCGGCCAGGATGCCCGGCTACGCGCATCCTCTGCCGCGTCGCTGTGTTTCCGCCGGACATGAGTGATCGCAGCGTAACCTCATCTAGGCCTTGAGCCGCTGGCCCACGTCGCCCGCTGCCAGAAAGAATGATACCTGCCGTTGCGGTTCCCCCAGAAAGATTGACACAGCGCCGCCTCCACTGCTGATCAGAGCAGGCAGGCCCGTACTGTGTAGATATCGGTTGAGGCCGAACACCTAATTTGCAACGTCGTTCACTGTAGCATGGTTGCAATGCCTTGATGGCTTTTCGAGCAGCGGGTGGCCGTCTTCATTACGGCGCGTGCCATGGCATGCCTGCCACCCTGCTACCTGCCACCGATTTGATTTTGCTGGGCTGAGGCTTGCGGTCCCGCCATACCCTCTATCCCTGCTATCCTTGCACCTCGCACCTCGCACCTCGCACCTTGCACCTTGCACCTTGCACCTTGCTTGCCTTGTCCCGTTCTCTAGTTCCCCATCCTGGGGCTGACGTGCACTCTGTTTTGGCTGCTGAGGCTGCCTCCGAGGAGCCGAGCCGTGGACCAGCGCTGCCATTGGTGAGCATCTGCATGCCGAAACAACAGCACATAGGTAGGTATCCACGGTAAACCGCACCCTTGATGTTCTCCATACGCATTCCTTTGGCTGGATGCAGCGTGATACGCCCGCACGCTGAGTCCGGTACCAGCGCCAGTACCGTTTGCCGGAACGGTGGTGAATGGAGTGGCCTGGTGCGCTGTGGCGGAGGCTGCTAAGGCACGCTCTACCAGATTTACACGGTACAAGCAAGCCTACAGAAACCGGCTGATTTGTACGAACATGGGCGTCGCGACGACACGATCAGCAAACAATCTCCACTCGCTTGCAGGGAACTGCTGTCGGACATGCAGAGAGGCGCTCGCGAATCAGTGCACAGCGTTGCAAGTGCCCCAGGAAGCTATCGTGGGTCCCAAAATAGTTGGTCCTTAGCTGCGAGGGGTGGTTCTCTCTTGTGGACTCGTTGGCTCGCCGTAACCAGCGTCTGCGCAGCCATAGCAGCGTCCCTGAGGCTTGAGCGTCGTTGACGGTTACTCGGCGCTATCACTAGCACTGCTTCGACCAAACGTCGTGTACCGCGCCGTGCTGCAGCTGGCCCGCACTACAAAGTAGAACGGCAGAATGCGGCCTGCGATGGACTCTGATGCATCCCGATGCAGCGTGAAGGGCGTTGAACGGCGCGGCTTGACTGCAGCGGAGCTATGACAACATGGATGGTGCTCGACGAGGCATGAGGTCTGTGTCGACTCCGTGTTGTGTTTCGACATGCCGCCATCAGCCCAATTCATCGGCGACATCTCGCTAATCCCCAAGCGCGCTGGGTAACCCTGTCCGTCGATCCTAGAAGCAACAAGCAAGCAAGCCAGCGGATTTCTTCAGCCCATCCGTCCGCTCTCCCTCGAAGCTCCACCTCTCTGCTTCAGCCAGCTGCCGGGTGCTCTTGCCGCCCTCTTTGTTGCCAGTTCTGTGGTGCTGTTGGTTCACCTGGCGTTTGGATTGCGCCCTCATTCCTCCCCCGTATACCCGTCGTGCATCTGCGATCCATGGTTCACTGAGGCTTGACGTGCCAGAATGCTCGCGTCGTCACAAGTGCTTCGCCGAGCGAGTCTTCCCCGGCGGTGCGGTTTCTAACGAGAATGAAAACGGTTCCAACGGTAAATATCCTGCCTTCTCTTCCCCGTCTGCAAGGCGCCAATGTTGCGTCTGCATGGTCTACATGCTCCCTCGTCCGAGGCCCTTGCTTGTTTTGACATGTCTCAACGCCTTGTCTGCTTCTGAACACGGCGGCTTGCCTCGTTCGCTTCGCTATACTGCACGACCGAGTCGCACTGAAGGCAATGACTGACGCATACTCGTCACACAGCTTTGTGCTACTGCCACTGTCGTTGGTGCATCTGCGGTCGGCCTGTCCTTTGGACGCGGATCCCCCCTCGACTCTTCGAATTCGAACAAGAGAAAAGCCACTCCAGCACAAGAGCTGGCACACGGCTCCATGCCTACCACCACCCAGACCGCGTCTGCGACAACGACCACGGTCGCGTCCTTCAGTACCCCTATACCGGTTGTCCCGACTTCGCGAATCCCGATTGCGACTCGGCCTCATGATGGTCTCGCTCAGCGACGGCCAATGATGCGGAGGATGACGACCACGGATGCAAACACGCGAGCGCCAAGTGCTGTGGTCAATGGCTTTGTTGCCAGCGAGCACGGTGCAAATGAGTCGGACGTAGGCACCCACGTGTCGTCGAGGCGAGCGTCGTGGGTGAAGCGCCTCTCGACCATGTCAGTCTCGCAACACTCGAGTAGAAATCCTAGTCCTGCCCAATTGTCTCCCGCTGTGTCGTACCCGAATGGCTCTGTTGCTCTCTCTCACGACGGCTCATCTGTGCCAATGATGCGCAGGCAAACTCCACCCCAACTGCCGCCAAACAAACTCGTGAAGCGGTCCTCGTCAGTGCGTGTTCCGCGTGACATTCAATCCGACCATGGCGCTGGCTCCATCCGTCCCTCATTACGCCGCCCTGCCACCAGCCACCAACGGTCGGCAACCCTGCAGAACTACCGCTCCCTGTTGCCTGTCACGCGAGAGTCGCCATCACTGGAAGTCAAGCCCTCTTCTGCAAGCACTGACAGCGAAGCCGAGTACACGCACTTCTTTACTGCGACGTCCCTGCGAGGCCGGCGGTTGTCGAAGCGCTTCCAGACGAACCCAACAAAAGTCAGGCGTATCTTCCCAAACGAAAAGCATCATCCTACGTTGGTCCTCGCGCGAGCAGTCACTGCAAGTGCCGAGGAGCTGGAAGAATCGGCAAGTGAGGCAGGTGAAAGCGTGTTTTACGTGAGCAGGCCAGGCACCCCACTGAGCCACACGGCGGCTGTCGCAGCCCCCAGACTTGGGGCTCCACAAGTGACCGAGCACACGCACGTACGACCAGCCACTGCCGTCTCATCCACAGTCGTTTCTGAGGATGCCTCGCGGCGCAGGCGCTCTTTCTCAATTGCAGACCTCTTGCCCTCTGGATCCAGCGCCAAGAAACAGCGCCTCGCCAAACAACCCGGCATGAAACTGACCCGTGGGTCGAGCCAGCGCGTCAGCTCTGATCCCGTAATACCAACCATGGGCAAGCGCTCCAATACCGCATACGGCGAACTGCCATCACGACGCAATTTAACAGACCCAGCGCCTCCAAAACGTGACATTTTTGCGCCCGCCGGCATCGCCGAGTCCACTCACCATCGCAATGGAACGACGGGAGGCTCTGTGACCTCGCCGTTGTCCGCGCTACCAGCGCCCCGTCGCGAGATGACTGTCCCTGGAAACAGGTTGGTGTCAATGCCTCAGCTAGAGGCTATTGCCTCAGCCGCGCCAGCCACCAATCAGGCCCCACTATTGCCCTCGGCCCTAGCGCAGCAACCGGGCGTTCGCCCGTCGCGTCATTCCATGGCTCCCTCGGAACATGCCTCGACATTGGTCGGTTCGTCTGATAATGAAGTTCGCGCCGTAGGCTCTGTCGACGGAGAAGACGCAGATCTTCGAAGCGAAACACTTTATGATTCGCTACGCACCGGCATTACCAGGAGCGTGTCTGGCGGTGCTCGAGGACCTTGCATAGAGACCATCTTTGATGAGTCTCCCCCTGCCAAGCTCAGAGTTACTGCCCTGCGAGACTTGCTTCCTGCCGGCACTTTTGGAGACAGCCCGACATACGGGACCTCTGACGATCACAGTATTGTTCAAGACGATGATAGCTTCACAACTCCGGCACGCACCACAGTACGGCCAGAACGCCACCTTCGGGAAGCGGTGAGCTTCTCAAGGCCATCCAGCACAGCCGTTTACCCCAGCTTGATACCGCCATCGCCCTCGAGTATGCCCAAGCCACTCTCCCTTGGAACGCTGGAATGGGATTCTACAGTGGGCGACGATGACAGGAGTAGTAGGTGGTCACTCGATGAACAGGAAGGCGAAGATCCTTGGGTTGACCATCTACCAGCCAGCCATCTTGCAACCCCAATCACTCTGCGGCGCTCCAATCCGCGTTTGCTTGCTTCGGTTCCAAACACCAAGGCGTCAACTCCACAACATCTTGTGCATGACCATGTCGATCGCGATGCTCGCAGTAGCATCTTCGATTGGTCTGAACAACAGCCTGCCGATAAGAGCTCGGGCAACCGGACACCGCCACGTCCTCGAACAGTGCACGGAAAAAAAGATGTGAACCGGAGAGACAGTCGATCGGTTGGCAGGCGTGTCCCAAGCGGGTTGCACGCGCGCAGCCAAAGTGTACCCGTGGTTCCAGACGTGGTTGGCAAGCGTAACACAGTCGTCACGAATAAGTTTGGCACCTGGGGAATAGGCAGCAAAGGTGTCACTGAGGATTGGAATGACGATTTTGATTTCTCCGAGCTTCCTGAGGAACCCACTCCAAAGAGTGTAGCTGGATCACAGCGCATCGACAGCGGTTCCGCCATGGTGGTACCCAAAAGTATACAGGAACAGCAGAACAACGTCCTTGCGAACATAAGCCTCCTGCGCGAATGGGGTCTTCTCATTGAAGAGCTCAAGGAGCACAAAATCCGCGGCATCTCGCTTGGCATTGTGGAAGGGTCGCACTCCGGAATGTGGGAGGAAGTGGACGCTATGATTGACCTTGCCGATCAAGAAGCCGAACACCAAGAAGTTCCTCACGCTTCCCCCCCTTCATCGCCGGGTTTCGACGAGGACGCCTTTGACGATGTTTCTGCGAGTCCAAACACGGGTCGCGGAAGGCGCAAATCGGGGTCGCCGAATGATGATCTTTCCAAGACCCAAACCGTGCGCCATCGGAAGTCCATTTTGCCGCCGAACGACCGCATCTTTGGCCCTCACACTTCTCCAGTACCCTCCAAACCAAAGCACGAGATGCCAGCAACCCCAGAGCCAAAACCCATCATGACGCGCCCGCGTAAAGACTCTGAAGCTAAAGCGCGCTCGGTCATCGAAGCACTCCAGTCCAAAAGAAGTGTATTCGACTCTCCTGCGAATGCGCCGCCAACTCCCTCACCTAAGAAGGTGCCATTTGACACCGCAACGTTACGACGCATTGTCCCGTATGTCAACACGCTGACACGCAAAGTCAAAGATACAATTCGGGATGCAGAAGGGCTTTATTACAGTCCCAGCACAAGCCCACAGCACGAAGAGCCTCCATTCGCCATGAGCCCTTTCCAACAGGACGCGGAGCTCGCATCGCACATGAAACTAATGACAGTTATGTAAAGTCACAGTCTTCAACGATGTAACGGATTTACGAGCACCCAGGCTATACGCCAAGCACCGCTTGATACACAACGGACCAGAATCGCGAACCATCACGATCAGCAGTACCATTCAGGCGGCAGCAAATGATTTCTTCCAGATATTTTCCACCTTTGGATCAGAGCGTTTGAGCGATATTGAACCTACCGAGGGTTCAGTACTGTAATTTTTTATGTTACTATTGGCTAGCAACCGGCCAGTGTCTTGCATTTGAGCGAAGCCGCATATTCCCTGTTTCTCTTTTGCATAAGGTGCAGCATGGCCTAAGATACACGCGGACGCAGAGAATGGGACGCTTGTGAAAGAGGAGCATGGTCGGCATTCTGATTAACGAAGATTCCCTTGTTGATCACATGGGAAATATAATAGCTTTCCTCTCTCTTCAGTTTTTTTTTGACAGGGTTGAACCCAGGAATACATCGCTGCGCAGTTTGCCGGCTTCTTTCTTACTACCTTCATGGAGTATGACGGATTATGTACAAAAGCGGAAAAGACTTCATTTTCCTATTTTCCGTATGCTTCCGTATTGTTTTCAAGCACCCCGAGTGCCCCGACATCTGTATTGATACTTTACAGCCGGCATGTGTCTTGCGAGACCAAAATAACAAACATTGAATATGTTTTAGCCGCTGCCCCTCAGCTCCATCGTGAAGATCCTTGGTACTCGTTGACCGATACGAAGCAGGCGGGCGGGAAGTCCTGCGATGGATCACATCTCATAACCGTGCGCTGATGGTGCACACGTAACAGCTGCGCAAAGGCACGTTTCCAACCCGCAACTGGCGGAACTGGTCGCCGAGAAAGTTCAAAACAATCAAGGCCATCCGCTTCTCCACTTTCTCCATTTCAACAGTTTCCAGCAGGCTCCGGCCGGCTTAAGGCAGCCGTGTTTTATCCGTCTTTGCGTCCTCTCGCTTCTTGTCTTACTCTAAGGGCTTGCTGAGACGCCGTGAGGCGTTTGCGGCAGATGCTAGATCTGCTAGCTTGAGGCGATCAGGCCAGACGTCTGGCCATCCTATAAGCCGGCGCGCAAAGGTACCACAGAGGGAGCGATGGGTTGACTCTAGCTCGCCGTAAGATCCCAGTACCTAGCTGCACAGAAGCAATTCATACATGGCCATCGCAGCAATTTGCGCGATATGGACGCGGCGAGATTTCATGTTCAGGTTCCAAGGTCACTGTTTGTTTTGCGATCCTGGCGGCAATAAACAAGTGTCCCTTCGCAGCCACAATACCGACGCTACCTCGAGCCGGTCCCGTTCGTTGCAGCAAGACTATGACCCACCTGCATATACCTGTTTCTACAGTTCTCACCTTGGTTGCTAGCTTTCGCATGCCCATGAACCATGTTCGGACGAACTTGAAGCTCGTTTAAGAGTCAAGACCTTGCAGCTTTGCTCCTCGATCGAAAGCTAGTAGTACTAAATAGGCATCCGCGAGAGGCACGCCCCGCAGCGGCGCAACACCCCGTCTCGGCACATCACCAAGCGGTAGACACAGCTGTCAAACCAATGCAAGTCATGTAGGCCACAGGACCAGCAACTCACGCCTCGTTCACTAATGTGCGACGTCTGTCTAACACGTGAGGCATTGGCAAGCCCTGCGCTGAGCTGACAATCATCCATATGATGACGTCGGCTGGTCTTGGAAGCCAAGCAATTACCTACCGCCTTGGGAATGCACCGTGATGAAACACTTGATCACGCTGGTTGATGTATATTATTGCCACCGAGGGGTACAATTCGGCTTCATTCCTTCCAAAGATCCCTTCATCGTCTGTCTCCGACGGACATTCCCAAGCCGGCCGATTGCGAACCTTCATCTTCAAGGCACGAACGTTCTTGATCTGTCCCGTACCTGCATAGTTTCTCATCTCGTGTCTGACCTCTCACGTCAGCCGCACTATCCCGTACAGAGGCACGTTCACGTCTGCAAGATGGCATTGAGGCGCCTAACCACCCTGCTTTCAATTAGCTATACCGTCAGTGCGCAGTCTACTACGTCCAACGCTTGCTCAAGCACCATTGCCCCACAGAACGCGGCTCCCTCTGTGGCGCCCGGGTTCCGTGTTCAAGTCGTTGCTAACCAGCTGACTCGCCCCCGAAGCCTTCAGTTCGACTCGGAAGGTGCTCTGTTGGTGGTAGAGCAAAGTCAGGGAGTCAAGCGGATCAGATTGGTAGGAGACGGCAGCTGTGTCAGGCAAGAAGGAGCGGTACAGAATGTGACTGACAACAACAATGTGAGTGCACGTGTACTTGCACTCATGACGTCCTATGTGAAATATAGTGAATTAACAGCCTTCAGCTGAACCATGGCCTAGCGCTCTCCGAGGACGGTCAAACGCTCTATGCATCCGGCCACAGCAATGTTTGGGCATGGGATTATGATGCCTCGCAAGGTCGAACAACATCTGACGCTCGCGAAGTCATTGGTGACTTTGGACCAACAGATGGACATGTAACACGCACACTTCTTCTGAGTCGGAATGCCCCTGGCATGTTGCTGGTCAGCAGAGGCAGCGGGCCTAACGTCGATCTTCGTGCACTGGACAGATCTACAGCAATCTCTACGATTAAAGCTTTTAACCTTACAAATGCTACTTCGGAAGCATACAGTTTCATCAATGATGGCCTCCTACTTGGATGGGGTCTCAGGAACAGCGTCGGTGTTGGCGAAGACCCGGTGACTGGTGGTTTTTACTCGGTTGAGAACAGTGTCGACAACTTCCAGCGAGGCACTGAACTCATCAATGAGAACAACCCTGGAGAAGAGATGAACTTTCACGGATATCTCAACGGGACTCAGTACGAGCAACAAGGCGACAACTACGGCTACCCAACGTGCTACGCAGCATGGAATGTATCTGAGATTCCAGACAATGAAGGCATTACTGTGGGTTCTCAGTTTGCTATTGGTAACCAGAACGACACAGTCAATGATGAAAATTGCCGGAACGACCATGTTCCTCCGAGAATGACTTTCCAAGCACACATGGCACCTCTGGACATCAAGTTCAACACCAATGGTACTGGAGCGTGGGTCACATTTCACGGATCATGGTGAGCTTCCCTTTTCCGATTGTGCTCAGCTTTCACTTATCGTGCTCTAGGAATCGTGAAAATCCTATTGGTTACAAAGTCAGCTTCATACAGTTTGACGGCAATGGTTCGCCGACTGCAGATGCAGATAGCACTACCGCAGCGATAGACATCGTATCCAACCAAGATCTGTCGCAGTGCTCTGAGAGCTGTTTCCGTCCTACAGGTCTAGCATGGGATAGCCAGGGCCGCCTGTTCTTCAGCAGTGATTCGACGGGAGAAATCTACGTCATCACCAGGGAAGATGGCAGCGGTGTAGACACTGTCAGCCAAGTAGGCTCGCGAACAAACGGTACGAACGGTAGTGCTACAGGAACAGAAACATCGGCCCCTTCGCCCACAGGAAGCAGCAGTGCCGCTGTGATGAAGACTTGGAGTGGGGTAGGCCTTGCGTTCGTTGGCGCAGCAGCCGTTGCGATGATGCTGTAAGAGACAATCATCAATTGAAAGCTGGCAACTTGGTTTGCAGATGGCATGGCTTTCTTGAACAGGTACGATGCATTTACAAGATATCAAGTCATCCTCAATCTGAAAATCATCCTGTTAAATAACTTGTCCCACGGGAAGGTGCAGGTGCGCGCATTCGTGGTGACTGCAGTAAGCTGTTGGTGCTTTCCGTTTGCCCTCGAGAGCCACCTGATTTACGACGCCACAAGCACTTCAACACTACATAAGAACATTCTCGTAGATTGGAGCTTACCTGCTATTGCCGTACTTCTTTTCACCTTTTCTGAAAGCTTCTTGCCATCAGCGCCGCCGACTGCCCTGGTTGAGGCTTGCCGCCATCATTTGATTGCCTGACTGTCAATACCAGACCCTTACTGCGAAATATTGGCTGATCCCGCCTTTGAGGCTGCGAGCGACCGTTATTATTTTTGGAAAAGGAGAGAACCGTGCTAACACTCACCGCTGTCTCTCACACCTCAAGGATACTATTATCGCTGGTCACCTTCACTTAAAACTAGACACTAGGGTCTCACTTGCACTCACTTCACACTCCGTACCGACCCACGCCTCACAACTTAAGTGTTCTGCGTGAGAGCTGTGCTTTTCTTCCATTATGTCGACTCGAACACACGGTATACGAAGCCATCAGGTCGACTCAGCTTGGCGCAAACTTGCCGACATGCCTCTTGGTCCGCCCTATAGGGACATGGCGTTCAATACACTACCAATCGAGGTAGGCTATCAGGAAGGGTTTGAGACAAGCTGATGCGCTAACGCGGTATAGCTCAACAAGGCTATCGCTCATCATCTTGAGACTGACAAGGACATCATCTCCTTCCGTTTGGTCAGTCGAAGCACCAACGATGCTATCGATGCCGACAACGGCTCCTTCTGGCGCCACAGATTTCGCGAGAAGTATGCTTTCAAGGACGGGCCCACAAACAAGGAGTTGAGGCGAGCATACCAACGGCGCAGCAAGATGCTTCGTCGAGGCACAAGCTATGACTTCTTCCGAGGATACAAGAAGCGTGAACAGGATGTCATCGAGGTGCTCAGAGATCTGATAAATGGTAAGTTCCTATTCATTGAGCTCACAGCCATGTGTAGTATCCTTTTATCGTTGTGATTGTCTTTGTGTCTCTAAACATTGGATGCTACTTACTAACACTTCACAGAATCGTTTCAGGGTTCGGTCAAACTCGACGAGCATGGCCGGCCTCAGTGCAAAAACCAGAAGCGCCTGCTGGAATTCATCCTCAATTCTAAAATACTCCTCAATGACCGCCGTGCGCCAGATGTACGTACGAGATCAGAGACGAACGAGAAGAAAGAGATCAACCCCATACTTGCAGCTGTCAAGATCTTATGCTCTTCTCTTCTTTTTGAACACAACGATCTCAAGCACCATGTTTTCGCCATCGAACAGCTCCAGCGTGCTGCTTATGCCGCGACGAATAACGCTCCAATCTACGAGGGTCTTCACTATACCGAGATCAATATGGAGTGGGTCATGAAGTGTCTTGACTTTTTTCGCTTCCATATGATGAACAGAGAGAATATGACACTCGGTGACGCCATGGAGGATCTTTCTGCAAAGCAGAAGCCAACAGGCTGGCAGCAGTCTTTGAAAAATGGTGTAGCCCCATTGAGTAGGAACTGGAAGGGTACATATTCCTTCCTTGACCCGAATGAACAGCGCAAACTTCGAGCTCTGTCCGAGGACGATGACAGCGACATGTACTTTGTCGACAAGAACATTGACGAAGGCAAAATCCAAGTATGTGAGACTCTATTCAGGCTGTCGTGTAATAGACTGCTGATACGTACAGTCACTCGAGCTCGACTTTCACCCAGAACGCCAGCTGAAGTGGCCTAAAGTTTTCGAGGAACGCCTGAACTCATTGCGTGAGACACCTGGGTCGGGTCTGCCACTGAACACACAAGGCCGCAGCAAGGCGAAGACTTCATCAAACGCAAACTTGCAGTTCACAGGAACTGGCACAGACCTTGAAGATGATTTCCAAGCTATTGGCTGGCTTAATGCCCTTCCAGATCAGTGCGGCATTCCTGGTTGGATGCGTGTTACCTTCATGAAGCACTTCCTCGAAGATCTGGACGACGTCGATTCGGATAATCTCTGGGCTTATGAAGGCGTTGTTCTGCCAGGGGGGCGCATCATCGTGGGTCGTTGGTGGTTTGCGTCTGAGACCGTCGACTTCGACGTAAGTACTACTTTCAAGGTTGCCAATCATCACTAATCCGTCTAGCGTGACTACAACGGCCCTTTCATCTTGTGGGCAGCTGACCCTGATGAGTTCGAGGAGTCTAGTGACGTTGAATCAGAGGCGTAGTACAATTTCTGGCGTTTTGGAAGTTCTGAGGACACACATCGCAGAAGCGATTGACATCACATCTTGGCCATTGCAGCAACGACACCGGATATATCCATATGCTTGAAATTTTGGCGATTCGATATGACACACTTATTGCATTCGATTATTTCAGAAGCTAGCTGCTATGCAAAAGAATTCACATTTCCCAAAAGCGCTGTATCAAATAACCCTACATCAGGTCTTTTGTTCTCTCTTCGCTCTCCTTGATCCACTGGTCCAGCTGTCTGCGATCTCTTGGCTTGAACCCAACCTTGAAGTATTTTGGCTCCATAGTCAGGCTGGTAGGGATATCGTTAGCATCCAGACAATCCATAACAGCCTCGTCCCTAGGATCTCTCGGCGGCGTAAACTCAAACGCACTGATCAGCCTTACAAACGCAGTGAACAGCTCCCTATTCGCCAGGTGACTGCCCACACACATCCTGCTCCCTGCACCGTACCCATAGTGCGGCGTCCCCGCGCCATCCGGCACATCCAAATAACGCTCCGGATCAAACTTGCCAGGGTTCTTGAAGTGCTCAGCGTCGTAGTCGGCCGCATACGCATTCATATAGAACGTCGTCCCCGGCGGAATCACGACGCCATTCCACTCAATCGGTTTGATCGATACGCGAGGCAGGCAGATGGGGATTACGGTCCAGTAGCGCAGGATCTCCTTGTACAGCGCTGTGATGTAAGGGATCTTCTCCTCGTGCAGACAGCGCTCCCACGCATCGCCTGCAGGGTAGGCTTTCATGATTTCCGAGTAGGCTCGGGCTTGGATCATCTGGCCCGCGGGTGTGGCTAGGTAGGCGATGCCCATTATGAGGTTGCCGGGGACGGTGTCGAGACCTGCCGAGACCATGGTTAGGCAGATGGATTTTATCTCGGCTACAGACGGGTTTGTTAGTTCATGTGGGTTTTCTTTCAGAAGAATATTCGGAGGTACATAAGGTGGCAGACATACCTCTATTCAGCTTTGCATCTGGGTCCTTGATGATGTTGCCTGTGATGCATGGCTTATCGGTACCATTCTTGATCTTCTCTTCCAGCGTGTTCAGCAACCGGTCCATGTACACATCGCGCCTATTCTTGAACTTGATAGCCTCGTTGCTCTGGCTAGGAAACAGCCGCAGCAGCGGGACATAGTCCTGCCAGTTATTGCTAGTGGAGCGGAAGTTGCCCACGCCACGCTCCACGTCCACAATCTCTTTCAGCAGCGGGGCGTCCTTGTTGCCGTCAATGCGGTACCCGTAGTTGAGCGTCAGTGACGTGTTGAGTGCGTAGCGCTGCCAGTAGGCGCGGGGGTCGAGGTCGAGTTCGCCGCCCTTGCTGTCGGAGAGGAGTTCCTTGATTGAGACTGTGGATTCGAGGTCAATGAGCGGCATGTAGGACTGCACGGCGGGCCGGTTCAGCGCAGTGGCAGCCGCTTTGCGGCGGCTCTTGCACGACTCGTCCCATGGCGAGGTGCCGATTGTGAAGCCCTGGGATGAGGATACGACTGTATGGAAGGTGTGAAGCATAGGCCGCGAGATGAGGGCGGATTGGTTGGTGATCCACAAGTGCCGGACGGATTCGAAGGAGTTGGCGAAGACGATGCGCTTGGGGGTGGTGTGAGTTTGTAGTCCTTACAGTAGTAGAGGTGTATAGCATTCTTACCTTATTGCCCATTCGAACCTGGAACACTGGTCCGTACTTCTTCGCCCATCCTTGCGCTACCTTTGCATGATTTGTTCCCAGCTCGTACAAGCTGCCAAACACAGGCAGACCGGTCACTTCGGGGAGGCCCTTGATGTGTGGTGTATCAGTCCCATACATGAATCTGTACAGGAAGATGCCCACCACAACGGCGCCGGCGACGTAGATGGGGATCGACATGCTGCTGGCTGCTTGAAGTGTCGTGTTCGAAGGATGTGTAGCCTGTTACAATACCTATGTCGTGGAGGAGCAAGCCGCACTTATACCAACGCCCGTCTGCTTGGCCCACGCACCGCGGCTCGACGTGGTCGAAGCCCCAAATCCGCACTTGACCACATCCTGGACGCCTGTCTCAGCACAAATGCACAGCGCGTCACTGGACATGCGATCCGACATGTCTGCCGCTTGCTCGACACAGTCAAGTGGGGCGTTAGCGTCAATTGATTCGTCGAAGATATGGTTCAAAGGTGAGGTACTTGCGGAATTGGACCGCTGGTGTCGCAACAGATGCAACCTCTAGCGCGGTGCGGGGAGCTGCGCTGTGGGGTGAGATGATGGGCTAGCTGTTTAGGGTACTCCACGGCTCTGCACGCATCGCGCGGAGAGTTGTTTTGGATATTGAGCACACGGCTGGTGATCCTGGGCTCCACATTTGAGATGTTGTCACAATCCAGGCTTCGCATGCTGTGGAATTCAGAATCGTGCACACGGCGGAACGCTTCCTCACCAAGGTGGAGTATGCTCTCTATGCCGTTGTTGGCTTGCAACTACATTCGCTACATCGGCGTATGATGAACCGAAATTCTGACGTCCGTCCTGGTGGCTTGTCGAATTTCAAGTAACGTCTTTCGCACTGTCTGTAATTTACGTAAGCATACGCAGCTGGAAAAGGACACAAATACATACCTGCTGAAGTGAACCTCTTCCACCTTATCTGAAGACTGTCTGGATCTGTGGCGGGGGATGAGCTTGACAATAGCAAGGCAAAATCACTTGATATTTTGCATCACGATGATTAGGCTCTTGTAACAATACGTCCATGCTTTCGTTGGGTATCTCAGTCAAACTTGAGCTCTAAAGCGGGCTCGATCTTGCCCACACACTCACCGAACCCTACCAGCGCGTCCTCGTCTTGGCCACAGACACCCTTGATGGTAATCTCATCACCGTCCTCCAAGAACGTCCTCATTTCTCCACCGCTCAGTCTGATAGGGTCTTTGCCATTCTGGCTTTGCTCTATGAAGCTTCCGTATTCGGCTGGAGAATCACCGCTGATCGTGCCGGAGCCGAGCAGGTCGCCAGGCTGGAAAGGGCAGCCAGTGATGGTGTGGTGCGCAAGCATCTGTGGGAACGACCATAGTAAGTTTCGTGCGTTGGTCTTTGATATAGTGGTGCTGTGACCAGATGATGCTGCAGATGATCAGTCATGGTAGGGCAAAAGTCAATGAACCGAGCTTACTCTTCACATCTACCTGAAGATTGATGTCGTACACGGACTTGTCATCCTTCTCTTTGAGATAGGGCAACACTTCGCCGTCGTTCTCTAGGCCCTTTACCCTGAAGGGCTCTAATGCATCTGCGAGAACAACCCATGTACTGATGGTTGTGCCGAAGTTCTTCGCATTAAACGGCCCGAGAGGTACATATTCCCAAGCTTGGATGTCTCGCGCGGACCAGTCGTTCATCAGGACAACACCAAAGAGATTTTCTGCAGCCTTGTCGATCGATATGGGGGTTCCTTGCTCATTGGAGCCGCACACGAATGCGCCCAGTTCGAGTTCGATATCGAGCTTTTTGCAGGGTGAGAACGTGGGCTCTTTCTTTTCGGCGGCTGGATTGAGTAGGATCTGGCCGTTCGGTCGGCGGATCGGTGTTCCTGATGCGACGACAGACGATGCTCTTCCATGATAGCCAACAGGGAGATGTTTGTAGTTGGGTTGCAGGGCATTCTGCGGCCCGCGGAATATGACTCCGCAGTTGTAGGCGTGGTTCATGCCCGCAAAGAAGTCTGTGTAATCGCCAATTTTGAACGGCAAGTGCTTCTTCACATCCTTTAATGGAATCAAGACCTGCTTCTGCAGAGATTGGTTGTTCTTCAATACGTCTGGAAAGTTGGTGTTGTCGGCAAAGACGCTTTGAATGTATTTGCGCACGATGGAGTGGACCGGCCGCCCAAGAGCGGCAAAGGCGTTCAGCGACGGCTGCGAGAAGACGGCCTGATGTGGCTGGATTGTCGACAGGCCTGAAAAGCCATTGTTCGCTGCGAAGGCCTCGAGATCCAGTGCATGGTCGCCAATTGCAACAGCTACTCGTGGTGACGTCGACGCTGTCGAGATGACACCAAAGGGAATGTTTGCGAGAGAAAAGTGAGATCCTCGAGGGATGCTGAACCATGAGCGCAAAGAAGTCATGTTGGGTGTTGGTGCCGCCTTGCTAGTCGTGCTACCTAGGGAGCCTGGGATTGCCGTGTCTCCTGAAATCGCAGGACACAAAGCTCGTCAAGGACGGAGGTGAAGTGGTGCTTTTTTGTCGACTCGACAGAGCTCAATGTCATGTCCAGTTCCGGGCATGTGTCTGCAGAATCAACAGACCCGGAAGGCGCGTTCCGATCGCGTTGCTGCCCGTCGTGTCGTGATGGCAGCAACGTGACGGCTACTGATGGAGAGGATGATGACGGAGTGCGGCTTGAATTCCGCAAGAAAGCGGCTGCAGGAGGAAAGTGTGGGGTAAGCCGAGCGCGATGCCTCTCTGGTCGAGCGAGAAAGCTCACCCGCCATCGCTTTGCTCCAAGCTCCGGACGCGACGACGGAATTTCCAGCCGCCCATTACCGCGGTCCCTAAGCAGACATGTCGCAGGCCAGTCTCGTCCCAGAAAACATTCTAGTCTTGCACCGCCTTCCTCCGAGCCGTGTGAGGAGCTTGCTGCATATATTCAGGGAAACCACAACCTAGAGCTGTGTTCTGCTTTTGTTCAGAAGCATTAGCTCACAAACCGTCAATATGCCCTCGACACAATTCAGTTTCAAGGAAAAGTATAGATATCAGAATGGCTTTGCCTCTTACCACGAGTGAGCTCCACTAAGCAACTCAACGACTGCATCCTGCTTACGATGCACCAGAACAGAGGCAGTAGAGGGCGCATTGCCGATTGCTACCAACTCGCCACAAAAGCCTCCGCTGGGTCTCTACGCTGAGAAGCTCTCTGGCACAGCCTTCACAGCACCCCGGCACAAGAACCAGCAGTCGTGGCTTTACCGCATACTGCCTTCCTGCGGTCACAGCAACTTTGAGGCACGTGAATCGAGTACCTTCAATACAAATCCTGAGAACAAGCCTTGGGAGAAAATCCACTTCATCCCCAATCAGCTACGATGGGATCCGTTTGATCTTGACGAGACAGTAGACTGGGTGCACTCACTGCATCTCGTTGCTGGCGCGGGAGACCCTACCATGAAAACCGGCGTTGGCTACTTCATATACGCTGCAGGCAAGGACATGGCAGCAAACGAGGCCTTCTACTCTGCAGACGGCGACTTCCTCATCGTTCCCCAGCACGGCGTCCTCGATATCCAGACAGAGCTGGGTCGCCTGGTTGTCCGGCCCAACGAGATCTGCGTCATTCCCCGCGGAATCAGATACCGAGTCACACTCCCAGACGGCCCCGTCCGAGGCTACATTCTCGAGTTGTACGAAGGCCACTTCGAACTGCCCGAGCTAGGTCCTATTGGCTCCAACTGCCTGGCCAATGCGCGCGACTTCCAAGCGCCTGTCGCTGACTTTGATGAAGACACAAACAGCGCGTGGACTCTCCTAGCCAAATTCGCCGGCCACCTTTATGCTGCAAAGCAACCCCAAACTCCCTTTGATGTTGTTGCATGGCATGGCCTGTACTACCCGTACAAATACGACCTTGGGCGCTACAACACCATCGGGAGCGTGTCATACGACCACCCCGACCCATCCATCTACACAGTCTTGACCTGCCAGAGCGCCTCTCCTGGAACAGCCATCGCAGACTTTGTCATCTTCCCGCCACGCTGGCTCGTCGCTGAAGACACCTTCCGCCCGCCATGGTACCATCGCAATACCATGTCCGAGTTCATGGGACTCATTCACGGACAGTACGATGCCAAAACAGGTGGCGGCTTCCAACCCGCAGGCGCCTCGTTGCACAACGTCATGAGCGGCCATGGCCCAGACGCGTCGACACACGAGAAGGCTTCTAACGCGCAGCTGGCGCCGCACAAAGTGGGAGAGGGGAGCATGGCGTTCATGTTCGAGAGCTGCTTGCTGATTGGAGTCACAGACTGGGGACTCAAGAGATGTGCAAAGGTGCAAGAAGACTACAACGCGGAGAGCTGGGAGCCGCTGAAGCCACATTTCAAGCTGAAGCCTGGACAAAAAATCGACAACAGGGTCAAGGCTATGGTGAATGGGACGGGAGGCAAAAGGCGCAGATGCCACACACCTGAGGCTGGGACGTAAAATATACCAACGACTTTTCATCATTCCTCCGTAGTACTTAATCCCATAGTAATGTTTCTTAGAGCAGTTGGTGTGTGACTATTATGCACTTGTGAAGCACCCTGAGCGAGGCTGATGCATAGCCCATCCAGCATCATCGCATCACCTCCTTCAATGCATCGCCGCATAACATACGCACATAATACACTGTTTCGCACCGCTGAAACAGCCCGCGCACGATTTCAGAGTCCAGGACTCATCACCGCATCACACCACACCACGCCGTAATCTCCCACAGCATCATAATCTCACATAGCATCACAATGTCTCAGAGCATCATAGTCTCTCACAGCATCACAACACCTCACACAGCATCACAATCTCTGTCACAAACACCACCCACCACACAGCACAAACAACTCATCACGCACACAATTTGAACCAACCAAGCAACCAGAAGAAAAAACAACAACAATTTCTCCACCATTCCATTACCGCCTCCCCCACGCGCATCAAGCGCACAGAGGGAGCCTCGTATCTAAATCCCGGATGAAAAGGGGGGGTATCGACAGATATACATGGACATTCTGTGCTTTGCTTTGCTTTGCATTGCATTGCGTTGCGTTGCGTTGATCTAATCTCTGTACCCAACAATAACCATGTGACAGCCCTCTGCGCGCCACGACCACGACCACGACCACGACCACGACCACGACCGCGACAAAAGAAAATACACAGACCAGACTACGATATGCGGGGGAAACTCATTTACAGAAAGGGATGGTAGGAGGAGGAGAAGGAGGTTTGGAAAGGGAAAAGGAGGGCAGAGGAGGGGGAAACAGTTGTATTCTTGTTGTGCGCGTATGTAGCTGTGATGTAGCTGTGTCCTTCTTGCCTCGTTGGGGATCTTGACGTTTGGTTGTCCCGACTGCACCACAGAGGACTGGGGAGAGAGTGCGGGTCAGCGCGGCTAGGCGTACGAGTGAGCGCTCTACGAGGGCTGGATGACAGAGGGACCGGCCAGGACTTGGTCGTCGGCTACAGACTCGGTCTTGGTGATCATCATGTAGACCTCGCCCTGCAGGTTCTGGGGCACCATGCAGTTGCCGTCCTGGATCTTGGAGAACTGGTTGCCGCCACTGTGAGGGAGTTAGAATGTGTAGATGAGGCTGGTTGGTTGCAGCTAGAAGGGGAGGGGAGGACTTACGGAGCGACGAAAGCGCAGAAAGAGGCACCAGCTGGGCTGGCGGGGTCGGCAAGCTTCAGGTTCTGGCCGACGGTGGCTTGCTCGGGGTTCTGGAGTGCGATGGCGGGGAAGGCCTGGATGTTCAAGTTTGAGCCCTGGGGGCAGGACTTGATGAACTGGGCGGCGAGGGTGAAGACGGCGCGGGGCTGGAGAGCAGTGTCGAAGGCAGCAGGGACGGGTTCAGCGCCGGAAGCAACACGGATGAAAGCCTGGTGGCGCGCCTCAACGGTGACAATGGACGCAGCGGCGGCGAGGACGTCAGATGAGTTGACCATGGGGGCTGCGCCGAGGTAGGCGGAGACACCGACGGCCTCGAGGACACGGGCGGTCTTAACCATGGAGTCGGCGCTGGCGAGAGCGGCGTCGAAGTTGTAGTCGCAGGGCTCAACGGGCTTCGCACCAGCACCGGTAATGGCAGACATCAGGGTGGTGACGTGGGTAGCCTCAGTCTGGCCAACGCCCATGAGAGACTTGATCTGGCCCTCGTTCAGACCGAGAGCCTGGAAGTCGCTCATGGGGAACTTTGCGAAACCCTGTTTGTAGAACGTCGACTCGAGGTGCTCAGCGGTCAGAGCGCTGTTCCTATTAGCTTTGATGAGTATACAGCCAGTGCCATGCACTTACAACTGAAGGATGTCGACATCGCTCAAAGTTGCCATGGCCGCCGGTGCAGCTGCCGTTGATGAAGTCGCAGAGGACGCAGCCGAAGAAGACGACGAAGCCTCCTGACGAGCATCGAGTTTGGCAGGAGCGGCAGCGACGAGGGGCGCCAGGGCGAAAAGGCCCTTGAGGATTGTTGATACGCTCGGCATATTGGTGAAATTAAGTAGTTGTTTGTTTGTCGTTGAGAAGATAGATTCCTAAGGATCGACGGCCAGCAAAGTCTCGCTTTGAATTCGAATATTAAATGTATCTCTTTAAAGTCCAGCCAGGGACGCGGTAGAAGAAGACCGTAAGGAATGTCGTAAAGTATTAGGTACAGAGATAGGGAAGCCTTGCAGTTGATGTCCAACAGAAACGTTCGGCAGAAACAGAGATGGGCAGCGAATGGTCCTTATACAAGACTCGAAAGCTCCTGGCAGATCTGAGACACTATGGTAAATTCGGAGGACGGATGCAGAGCTCGTGGCAGAGGGACGGGCTGAGCGATCCCGTCCACATGCTGGAGCAACTTACCGGATCCGTAACGATTGAAGCTTTCAGCCTTGGCTCATCGACCCATTGATCGCCAGGGAACTGCTTGCTCGCACTGTAGCAGCCGCTGGACTATTCCGTATGGCTGCGCTGGGGTTGATGTTGGACGCGTGAGGTGTAGCAGGTCGGGGGTGCTGCGACGCGAAAACCTCGCGATGAAACCGTGTGAGCACCAACATCACACACTTGGCTGCACGGAGGTGACAGAGCCGCCCATGACGAATTTTGGATGTGTCTGGTAGCGCATAGCCATCAATGGCGGTGACTAGCCTATCCGGTGGGCCACAAGTGTGGCTCGCCAGCAATTGTGTGAGGCACTCAACTTTTCAAGCTGGCCAGAGCGATTCGTGCTGCGTCCGTGATGATGCCCTTGAAACGCGTTTCAAAACGTGCTCTCGACAAATTCACGTAGACATGTTCGAATAACGACCTGCGCACTTGCATCAGGCAATGCGGAGGAGATACTGCGCTGCTACATAGATTTAATGGAGCCGGAGATGTGGTAGTGGAGTAAGAGAAGGAGACATGCGAGTGTCCATCGCGCACAACCCAAACACCACAAGACAGCTGCCAAGTACCTGGCATCACCCTGTGATAACGGTCTTCATGCCTGAGGCAATGCATTGGCCGGAAAAACGGATTGCCAGTACAAGCTTTGCGGATAGCTATTACCAAGGATCTTGTTCCTGAGGAGTCGCAAATCAGCTCGAGCGCCGCCCTAGCCATCAACGTGCGGCGCAGATGCCGGCAGAGTGTCATTCCTTGGTAGCCGAGTGTGACACTTGCCCTAGGATGTCAAAAATCCCGAAGTTTGCAGCATATTCAACTTGTTTCGGGTTTGTAAAGCCAATGGACTGCAGATATCTGTTACCTGCACCGTGGTTTTGTCAAGTGTCAGCCTGCAGACGCTCAGCACAAACTCCACGACGAGACGCAGACAATCATTCTGGCAATGATGAAAGGTGCAACCAACAATACATTAACACACTACTGACGGATCGGCTAGACCTCCTGTATATATCCCGTGACACGGTCGCGTACCCCATACACATGAACAATACAGATTCATCATCCATCTGGTTTTGTATCAATACGACTTAACTATGTCCGCGCTATGCAATTTCCCTTCAAACAATATTGACAGCAGTCGGAGACTGCCTCGAGCGATACAGTAACATTCGTACTTCTGAAAGCGAAGTCAATGTATACTTGTTCTCGTCAAGAATCCGTAAATGGTGAACGTGTGCGCTTACAACGCGTACGGGTTCAACGAACGGATAGTCAGGCAACTGGAGGGTATGTCAGTAAACTGTAAACTTAATGGCTGCATGCTAGGACTTACGGAGGACTCTTGGTGAGATCAGTCTTAAGGATCACAGGCACACGTGTCATCTCTCGCACATCCTGGATGTAGTCGCCGTTCTCCTCACGAAGGGCGAACCAGCTAAGGTATTTCTCCTTGTTCGACAGCTTCGCCTCGGGTGCTTCACTCGCGCTCTTCGACAGCTTCGAATCTGAGTTCGTGCGTTGCGGCGCCTGGCCAGAGAGACCCCTCGTTGGCGAGGGAGGCATGCTCTGGGTTGGTCGATCAGCGCTGGTCGGGTTCAATGACACACCAGCCATAGTGGAGTTCAAGTCGCTTGAATCGTCATCGTCATCATCGAAGAGAGCGTCAACCTCGTTGGTGGACATTGTACCGGTGTCCATCTGGCGACGCTGCGCCTCTTCCTGTTCCTTTGCACGCTGCTTGGCTGCTTCGGCGTGGCGAGCAGCAGCGGCTGCGTTAGATGCCCGGATTGAACCATGCTTCGGCCTCTCATCCTCAGGGACGAATGCAGAAGAGGGGACACCCTTCTCCCAGTACAGCTCCAAAAGACGCTTGTTCTTGTCGAACTCGGCCTTCTTGAGAGGCAGCTGATCACAGTGGACACGCTTCTCGAAGCCCCATTCGGGGATCAAGACATCAAATGCTGATTCGTACACGCAGATGACAATACCCTCGGCAATCAGGTCACCGCCAATCTCCTGGCTAAGTCGATCCATCTTGCGGCATGCCTCAATGTGCACGCTCTGCTCCTGAGCTGCGTGTGCCGAGTCCTTCTTGGTGTTGCACATCTCCGCGGTCTTAGTCAGAACCTCGATGTCCTCGGTGAACTCGATAGCACCGTTCGAAAGAGCGGCCTCCAATTGGCGATGCACAATGATATCGGCATAGCGGCGAGACGGATTCATGAAGTGTGTGTACAGAGGAAGGTTGAGAGCATAGTGTGCGTACTGATCCTCAGGTATCTTACCCGCGACAAAGTACTTGGCGCGGGGCATGGACTTGATGACGAGTGTCTCCATACCCTTGCGAATATCGCTGTCCTCAACCTGGAACAAACTGTTCTGAAGTGTGCCGCTGCTCTCGGTATCAATGTCGTAGCCGATTGCGGTCATGCGCTCCGCGATGGTGTTCAGGCGACGAGGGTTGGGGGGAGCTTGGCGACGGAGGAGAGCCTTCTCGGGCAGAGCAGCATGGATCTTCTTTGCAACAAAGCTGTTTGTAAGGTGGCTGAGCTCCTCGATGCACTCGTGAGCTGGTGAAGAGTCGAAGATGTTCGCCTCCACAGGAACGTTCTCGTCGTCGAGTTGGTACATGAGGCGCAGAGGCTGGATATCGGCGGTACGGTCGCCGAAACGAGCCTGGCGGAATCGCTGCGTGATCTGGTGCAGCGTCTTGATGTCCTTAGCACGAGCCGCTGTCACCTCGCCATCGCGTCCGCTAATAACAGAATCGACCTCTTCGTATGACAGCTTGCCGGAGCTCTTGATGATGGACTTGCCAACCCAAGTCTCATCGTCCGATACACGACCAGTCTTCGGGTCGACCTTGAACACTACACTGACAGTGTAGCGATCTTCGCCAGGGCTCAGGCAGCAGATCTCGTTGGACAGACGAGAGGGCAGCATATTGACAGAGCGGTCCATGAGGTAGACTCCTGTCCCGCGCTTCTTCGCCTCCCGATCGACGAGAGAGTTTGGCTTGATGAAGTGCGCAACGTCGGCAACGTGCACACCAATCTCGACGCGACCGTCTTCAAGATATTTGAAGTGAATGGCATCGTCGAGCTCCTTGCTGCCATTGGGATCGATGGTGAAGGTTTCCTCACTACGCAAGTCACGACGTGCCCCAATTGCCTCCTCGCCGTCGTTGGCAACAGACCAGTCGTCGAATCCAACATTCTTGATGACTGCGTCAGAGAAATCATCGGGACCAAAGTTGTTGTCACGCAACAATGCGTCTGTCTCGACCTTGGGGTCACCCATGACACCAAGCTGCTCGACTAGGGTACCAAAAGGATGCAGCGAGGTGATGGGCCAGCGCTTGATGCATGCAACAAAGATACGATCAGCATACTCCTGGTGCTTCTCGACGAAATCTCTGGGCGCTTGCTCCGTCGGAATGGCGATCAAAGGCACACGCTTGTCGGTGGGCTTGAACCATACAATCTTGGGCTTTTCCTGACGCTCAGGTTGAGGACGGCTGTTGCTTCCCTCACGAGCCTGGCGTTCAGCCTCCTGCTTCTCCTTGGTAGCCTGGCTGCTAGGGCGCAGGAGTCCGAGGGAGCCAGAGAACATTTGTCCAGCAACGCGCTCAATGACAGCGACAACATGGCCGGCGTACAGAGGCTTGAGTTCATCATTGATCTCTTCCTCTTCCATGAGAAGCAAGCTCTGGCCCTCAACTTCAACATCGTCATTCTTCTTCTGGGTAGGTCGCTGGCGCAGACTTCCACGTCGGCGGAGACCGCCTTCTCCAGCCGTCTCTGGCTGGGTCGTGGCATCGTTCACGGCGATGCTACCGCCGCGAGGATCCGCATTGTCCTTCCTCTTCTTCTTCTCTTCCTTTTCGCGCTTTTGGCCCCACACTTCATCGACATCCAGAAGCTCAATGGCGACCAAATCGCCTTCCAAGGCACGGTTCCTGTCCTTGCTGCCGCAAATGAAAATGTCGGCATCCAAGTCGGTTGTAGTAACATAGGCGTCGCTTCGATTCTTCTTGTTGACACGAAGGATACCGGCGACAAGTTGGCCATCGCCGAGTAGTGCAGGCAGAGTAGCCTGGGGGAGATAAGGAGTGAAGAGAGTCTTGCGCTGCTGCTGCTGTTGCTGCATGCCCATCTGGGGCTGCGCATGCTGGCTAGCGCCAAGGCCACCAAAGCCACCTCCTTGCAATTGCTGTGCCTGCAATGCTTGAAGATGGGCAATCTGGAGAGGATTAAGACCCTGAGCAAGCATTTGCTGGGGGAGGAGGACCTGTCCCTGAGGCAATTGGAGCAGCTGGGGCTGGCCTGGGTATTGGAAGTTACCGAGAGAGCCGACAGACTGGTTGACTGAACCGCGGGTGCGGTGTCCAGGCTGGAAAGGAGCGGCATTGGCAGTCTGGTTCATGTTGAAGTTACCCATATTCTGAGCCTGGTTCTCCTGGGCAGATTGCTGTGGAGGGTTGTTCTGAGGCTGCCTCCAGTTGCCCTCAAAGTTGCGCGATGCGCTGCGCCCATGACCAGAGCTGCCACGGCGTTGAAAGTCAGATTGTCCGCTCTGGGCGTTGTTGTTATTGTTGTTGCTCGATGTGCTCGAGTCGGCGGGCACCTGTGGGAAGGAGAAAGCCGGTCCACCACGACCTGCGCTGCCGCCACCACGTCCGACAGCCATACTCTGGCTGCGTCCATGGCCGCCGCGACCGCCACGTGCGGAGGGTTGCTCGCTAGTGCTAGCACCACCGGGACTCGCATCACGGTTGGCGCTTCCACCAGCTGAAGGCAAGGGAAACTGGAAGCCTGAAGTCTTTCTCTTCGACTCTGCCAGTTCTGCTGCCTTTTTGGCATCAGAAAGTGCTAAGGAGTGTCTTCGTGTGTGTCCGGAGCCGGCAGCGCCGCCACCTCGGCCACGAGGGTTGACGTTCTCGCGGCCCTGGTTGCCCTGCTGGCCGAACTCGCCAAAGCCAGAGGCGCCGGAGGACGGAGCTGGGGGCGGGCCCATACCAACGTTGGGAAGGGCAGACTGGTTGCGGCGGTGAGCGCCGGGCTGGCCGGGTGTGTGCATGGGAACACCGAGGTGCTGTTGGCCCATCTGCTGCTGGAACTGGTAGTTGTTGACCTGAGGCGAGAGGTTTGCCATCTGGCCGGGCTGCATCTGAAAGTTGCCAAGCTGCTGCTGTGGCTGGATCATGCCCATGTTCACATACTGCTGATGCGTTGCAGCGATCTGCTGCTGTTGCTGCTGGAGAGCCTCGATCTGCTGTGCAATAGCAAGCTGTTCCACTGCGCGCATGTGTCAGCCAGGGTTATGGGAGAGGGATAGGAGCACGAACTCATCAGCGGCGTCAGCTCTGAGGGGCTGCGGCGGTGAGCAATGTGCAGGCGGCGGCCGGCAGGACCCATTGGCCCCTGCTGGCCCTGCTGCTGCTGCTGCTGCTGGTCCATTGCTAAATGTGTTGTGTAGGAGGCTCAAGGCCTGCTGTCGTGTTGTATGTACTGTTCACAGGAGTGACGGTCGAGCCGGTCGAGGCCGTTAAGGACACGAATAGGCCTCGCAAAAGTATTTGTGGGAGTTATCTGCAGCGCGTCAACGTCAAAGGTGCACGGCTGGAGTGGGCAGGAGGGGGCAGTCGATGAAGCTGGCGACAGAGGCTGCAGGCTGCATGCTGGGGAGGGCGGGGAGGGCTGCAAGCTGCAGGGTCGAGTGCTTGGGGAGCTAGCGGGGGAGCAGACTTACATGGCGGGCAATGCAATGCTGGGTAGGCGTGCAGGGTGCAGAGGGCAGAGTGTAGTGTAGTGCAGAGTGCAAAGTGCAGAGTGCAAAGGGTAGGGTGCAGTGCAGAGCAGTTGCAGTGCAGTGCAGACAGAGCCTGTGCTGGCCCTGTTGATAAGGATCGAGTGCAGGGGCGGCGGCGTGGGCAAGGAGCGCGGTTTCCCTAGAGCAGGGCCGGATGTCACAAGTGACGCAAATGGGGGGAGGGGGAGTGAATGCTCGAAGGAGAGAGCGAGTGGGCGCGGGAGGGCAAGAGAGGGCAAGAGGGCAAGAGAGGGTGAGGGCGCTGGGCCACCTACACAGCACTAGCTATGGGCTCTGGCGGACAGCTAGGGCCACTCCCAAATGGAAGCGATCGGCTCGTCCAGTCCGCAAACGAGTGCTAACACGGACGTACGTCACGTCACCTGCGCAGGTCCAGCAGCGCCGAGGAACAATACTTGGGTTCAACAGAATAAGAAAAGGGGAAGGAGGAGGAGACGCTGGCGGCGCGTCGCTGCCGCCTGCTCTATATGGTCGGCAGCGTGCCGTCGCAGGATGGTGATGTGAAGCAACGTTTGGTGTTCATGTTTCAAAAGCAGCTAAGAGAGCCCATCACCAACACGACCACACATTGCCACAATCATCCAAGCCGCCCACGAGTCTGGGGAGCTGGGAGCTTGTGCTGCAAGAACGTTCTTGTCTGCCTGCGTTCTGCTCTGCGTCCTGCACGTTCGACATGTTGGATACACAGTAGATCGCTGAAACTGCCCAAGCATTTGCACTCGCTTGAACCTGCCCACAACACTGACAGCAGCGCGCGCCCAGAAGCTCCCAAAGTGCCTGTCGATGACTCGTCTGTGTCGCAGCCTGTGGCAGGATCATCGCTAGTGCTCTCAATACCGACAACCGCCCGTGTTGATGCTCGCTAGCCCAAAGCAAATTGTATCTTTGGGAGCGCGCCGTCACACCAGCTGCTCTGAGCCTCGATCCTTCGAGAGTGCCGCTTGGCGCGTGCTGAGGACCTCCAGAACCAGGCGCACCAAGAGGTGCCGTCTTCTGCTCGTGCAATGACGTTGTGACCATAATCGTGCCCGACTGCATGTGTCGACGTCTACAGGTCCCGCCGAGCGGTCCACCACAACGAAGACCCCAGTACATCCAGGACCACAGGAACAATCAACGTTCGACTGCGGACGCGGGCCGCTTTGTTGGCCAACCGCCAACGTTGGGGTCGGCTACTGACAGGGGTACGCCGAGTCACGTGAGCCCTGGCTCGGAGCTTTGTTTCGGGAATACTTTGAATCTTTGGCGCGTCTTTCACAGGACCACGCCGTTTACGTTTACGTGCTCACGCCTGTGGCTCGACACCCCGGACCCCCCGCACGCGCAATGCCCCCCAGATCGGGCGCGTCATCCTCGAGCATGCACACACGGGCATCCTTTGGTTCGAGTATCATTGAGAGCTCCCCTGTCCGACAATCACCCACCCGAAATGCATCTCGCAATCACCGAGCGTCAGTCGCGCGGGACCCCTACGAAAGCCCTTCCCGACAGATGCAGCTCGAGTTCAATCTGAAACTCAGCATATCTGACCGCAATTTCAACGAGCAACTTGATCAGGCTGCTGCAGAGCGCGCAAGGCTACACGAAGAACAGCTCGCAAGAGCTGCCGAAGAGCATGCCAAAGTGCGGAGAGGCGCAGAGCTGGAGCTACAGAGACTGACTCTAGAGGAAGACAAGGCACGTCTGCGAAGCCAGGAGGAACAGCAGCGGGCCATTGAGCAGCTCCAGCGTGAGAAGGCTCAACAGCAAGCAGAAGCCCAAAAACGCCAACTGGAAGCACAACGGCGGGAAGAAGAGATTGCGAAACAAGCCGCAGAACACCAAAGAAGACTTCAAGAAGCCGAGGCGCGTCAAAAAGCACAAAAGGAGCATGAGGCGGCCGCAGAAAGACAGCGGAAAGAAAAGGACGAGGCAGACCGGAGAGCTAAGGAGGTCGCAGATGCTGCAGAAAAAGCTCGGGTGGATCAAGCAGCTCAGCAGGCCGTACAACAACAACCACAGGCACAAGTAGCACCCGCGCCTGCAGCGCAGCCAACAGCCGCAGTGAAAACCTCCACCACGACACAGGCACCAAACGATGCTATCAACAACATACACACGAAATACCTGGAACTGCACAAACGCATGAAGGAGTTCAGAGTGACTTTCTGGAACCAGAACAAGAAGGTTGGCCAACCACTCAAGGAGCCCATTGGCAATGCGCGACGAAATCTGCGCCTCAAGCTGGGTCAGATCAATATCGCACGCTCGACCAGCCAGGTGGCAATCAAGAGCTTGCGAGCAGACTCATTCGACGTTGCAGTCAACACTCCAGGTCCAATGGTGGACATTCGCCCCTTCCTTGTCAGTCAGACAATACCGCCTCTCGCCAACGAAGCCGAAGCCCAATACCCAGCCTTCCTTCTCTACATGTGGATAATGTTCGAGAAATTCCTGCTCAAGCAATTCGAGAAAGAAGCCTCCAATGAGGACGGCCGCATCATCCAAGAACTCGGCCTAATCGCTGCCAGTTTGTTCGCTGACCAGAAGTACATGTGGAAAGGCATTTCACTCATTGACATCCTCCTCGCCAAGATGCATCATCTTTGCCCCATCATGTTTGGCATTCGCGGCAACATGAACACTGTGGAAGGCCAAAAGCGCCTAGGATGGATGCCCATCGATAAGCAGCCTCCAACAGGCGAGATCTACATGCAGCGCATTCGTGGTCTCTCAGCCGGCTTTGCAGCAATGTCCTTGCGCTCATTCGGAAAAGTCCCTGCGTTACCAATGTCCGAGTACTGGCGCTGCGTGGTCCAAGTCTGTAATACCCCACCCGCAGATTTGTACCCGGGCCACTTCGCCATCCTCAACGGCCTGCTGCGCGACTTCTATCAGAAGTTCATTCAGCACTACGGTGTACAAGCCAGGGGCGTGCTGAGACGCGCCGTTGTCGACCTCCCTGCCCGCGCACCGGAGCGCTGCAAGGACGCTGCTGGCATCGTGAGCGTGTACCAGGAGCAGTGGAAGAAGCAGAACGTGTACCTAAACTGAGCATGTAGCATCAGAGACTGCATTGTAAATTTGTAATGGTAGATGAAGTCCAGGTAGGAAAGCGGGGCCATTGCATGAAAACGTCATATCATTTGCATCTATGGGAGTTTCATTGCATACCTGGTACTGCGCAAAGCAGAATTGTATTATCAACCATGAATCAATTCATTCCCAGAAACATCAGTTTTTCGAGCTTCATGCTGACTCAACTATGTTCTCCTCATAATTATGTCTCAATGCCTGCTCACTAGGCAGATCCAGCCCTCTAAAATGGCCGAAGTTTGGACGAAAGGTAACAAAATCAGCAAAGTATATGAAGCTAGGTGGTCGAACAGTGTATTGAATCTCTGCAAGGCATGTGTATAGCGCCTCTCACGAAGAGCCAGCAGCCTGGCTGCCGGTAACCTCCAAGTAGAGGTGTCAGGAATAGACTTCTCACCCCATACCACCATCTGACTGGTTCTTGGGAAACTTGCCGTTGCTTGAGCGTGCCGTCATGACCGCAGCCTGCACTGGCGGTGTCGAGGTACTAAAATAGGTACCCAAGTGGGGGCCGATCGACGCGAGCAACAAGGGTTGGAACGGGCGCTGGTATGCCACGCTCACTCCAACACCACATTCGTTGGCTCTCGCAGCATATCCGTACAGCACATGCTGCATCGCCTCCTGCAACTTCCACAGTAGAGCCGCCGAAGGATTGCTGCACCACAAGGCAGGCCACCCGTAATGTTAATGAGTAATGCGGCTGCAGGAGCTGGCCTTCCGTCACCCGTCTCGCCGACTTTGTTGCTTCACCAACACCTTTTTGGCAAGTTGGATTCCGCTTCCTGCGCAACGTCGTCAATCAGGCCTGCCAACCAGACCTTTATCAGGCAGATTTCACAGCTACTAAATGCCATCGCAAGGCTAACTGCTGTCTCCATCGAATCACGTTGTTGCTGTCATTTCATTTAGTGCATGTGGCTGTGCGCACGTTCACTGTGGGGCCCAACTGACAACGCTCGAGCAGAGTCGATTCTTTGCAAGCATCCCCCGGATCGATGCGTCGAAAGACCATTTCTCCGTAAAGAACGACGGCTGCAAATGAAGGGACCTCGCAGAAGCGACCGAATTAACGTCCACAGTTCCACGAGCTGAATAGTCACTCAGCCGGCCAGCTCAATCTGGCAAACGGAGTAGCTGTGGCTCCCACGCGTGGCCTTGAGACGCGATGACTGGTCTGGACGTATGCAAGTTCGCGATCTGACAAGACAAACTTAATGCTAGAGCCTTCTTACACAGGCCTGTGCCACCACCATCTGTTAGGCTCCTTTTGCTGCATCTGCATCAAGTCCGTCGCTTATTCGAATGAATGTCTCTGCTCATTTGTCCACGTTCTCTTGGCTTCTCGCAGCCCACAATCGAGAGGAGCAGGGGCGCGGATGGCGTCCATGTGCCATGAATCAGACCGTCCATTCCCCCACCAGTGCTGAGGCTGAGCCCTCAGTATTCCAGTCTAAGAGGAGTAAAGTTGGGCGCCTGCCTTGAAATGCATAACCATAATTATGGAGTGATGAATTCGTGCTTTGGCTGTCTCATTTCGTAGAAGGATATAACACCAGCCTGACGACCACGCTTCAACTTTTCGTTCATCAGCTACTCGAAGGCAGCAGCAGCAACAAGTCGATCACAATACCGGACTTCACAAGAGTTTCAGCTCCGAACGGCGTAAATCATATCTAGCATTTCATTTATCGAGCCACTCAGCCCCCAATTCACACCTTATATAACCAAACTCCGGACTTCAGACATCCTGCACCAGCAATCTCTGGTGACAACTTTCTTACTGCTCCTGCCACCACAATTTCGACTATGGCTCCCACCCCAACCGACAGCAATCTGCTCACCAAGCCCTCATCAACGACTAAACCAGACGGCAACTATTGGAACCCCGCAAACATTGCCATCACAGTCGTTGCCAGCGTCCTATTCCTCGGCTTCGCTCTTGCCGGGATAGCCTTTATCATCCACAAGCACCGCCAACGCCAAAAGACAGCACAGAGCATACCCGCCAAGGAAAGCCTTCTGGACGGCGACGAGCGCAAATCAAACATGTTCAGCCGCGAGCGAGCCAGCAGCGTCACTGTGTACGTCGACCAGGCAGACCGCGATACCGCATACAAGGGCGTCGACGTCGATCCTGCACCTGCACCCGCACCCCTCGCGCCCCTGCACGTCAACACGCAAGCGCCAGTCTCCAGTGCGAGTGCGGGCAGTGGCATCAGTGCAGCGAGTCGTAATAGCAATAGCACGCTCGGCACCATGATGTTGAGTCCTGCGTCGGAAAACACACGCGCTTCAAGACCGCGGAGTACGAGTACGTCGAGTGTGCGTTACTACGCCGTCACACCCATTGATACCACGATACCTGTGCCAACGATTGTCCGCACCATGTCGGACTGATGGATGGAGGGGTGAATTAGGAGTTCTGAAAGTTCAGAGGTGTGGGGTAGTTGTATCTTGACACATGTATTTTTTCTTTCTTGCCTTCTTTCATTCTACATATACCCATTCGCTTGTCTCCATCTACCAAGCATCCAATCGAAATCAACCCCTTTTATCTTCATCAACTACCGCACCCCTTCCACCCGCCAATCCACCTCCCCAACACCATTCACAACCCTCGAACCCATCCAGCCCACACGGACGGCAGCAGCTTTGACCAGCGTCGTCAGGCCCCCAGTCTGGCAGAAAAACGGCCCCCCATACAACAGCATTTGAAACACGCAGGCCCCCCACAGAGCGCAGACCAACGGCTCGATACCGCTCTGTTTGATCATAACATACCCAGCTTCGAAATATGCATATCGCCCATGCGTGGAAATGGCATGATGACGACTATCCCAGAAGCTCGTAACGTTGTGGTCTCGATTGCTTGGTCGGTACCAGAGTAATCCTCTGATGCTGAGTCTCTGGTAAGTCGGTGGTGTAAGTGCAAAATTGAAGGGGGAGTGCGTACACGGTGTCCGTTGTGGGCCTGGGATTGGTGATTGGTGAGGTTATACATAATATGCTGGACACGTTGACGTGCATGCATAGGTACTGCACAGCCACTTCGGCATCTAACGCCTCACGTCGACGTTGCCACTTTTTCTTTTTGCTCGAATGGGGAAACTTATTATGGAGATTACCGTTTTGCTCTATAACAGGGTTGGTGGGTGTTTTATACTACATAATATTCTGTATGTCAGTGCGAGTTGTGCCCGTCATTACACAGACCCCATCGATATTCGCAAAGAAGGGTTGATTGGTTGGCATTGTCTTTTCCCATGTAGTTTCTATACAGAGAACAACAGTCCAGGTTGGTAGGCTTTGCCTTTTTGTAGATGTATAGCATCAGCTGCGGACTCATCAGCCATCTAGGTCTCGCGGCGATCTATCAAGTTGCTATATCTCCAGGATCCGTCGTGCCAGATGCGGCATCTCCTCGATGGAAGAGCTACTTGAGTTGTGTGTTCTCATAACCGTGTAAAAGAACGTCGCATTTCCCCAACTGTATCCTCGTTTTCCTGCTGCGCTTTCGTGAGAAGATCTGGCCTGTGATTCTGCGCACATGCGTAGCTGATGAACAGAGACATGAGGCAGACTCGCCAGCGAAAAGCTACATAACCGCGCTTGCAAGTAGTAGTCGCTGCGAAATATGACTAATTTCTCCACAAAAGTATGTGGCAAGAGTTTGGGAATAAGGAGCTGAAGCTTGTTGTAGCTGGCCTGCACGTCATTAGCCTGCTCGTGCTCGTGCTCGTCCGTGTCGTCAGATGCATGGAAAAACATCGGGGTAGCGATACGGGACTTGCGTGTAGGCTGAAACATAGTGTGAATTATTCTTGAATGGCCTGTGGTACAGACTGTCTTCTGGATAAGAAGCCCTTTGTTCAGCCGTGAAAGTCCCTTCTAGCAGTCTCGTAGTGGACCGCTATCAAATCGATTCAACAGTTCTCTCGAATCCGAGCTCGTTATTATGATTAGCGTTGTGCATTGACATTTTTTGAATAGGCACATTTATTCTCAACAAGATGAGTGAGAGTGTCGCGACTTCGCTGGGAGTCTCCACTTGAGGAGCAACCGGCGGTGCTAGTCAAGGAATACAGTCCCCATTGAGGCACTTGGCGCTGTAGACCTGATTAATAGCACATTCAACTTCACACAAGTAGCTCATGACTCAACCGACTAACTCATGAATGTCTGCTGCGTGACGTTCGGAGGTCCATATTGCCTTGCTCCCACCGAAAAGCTGATCTTCCCACTCCAGACTGAGCTGGCATATATCACGCATTCAACCATCGACAGAGCATAGTGACCTGGTAATACCTCCTAACAGCATATGAAATTCCACACCTCATAGAACAGCAGAATACCAGTTCCATTCGAGTTCAGGCCGTCCACAGCATGAGACATGCAGCGAGGCCGACGACAATGCACGACACTCCCTTCCACCACAACCTCAACAACGTAACCCAAGCCCCAGAAAACAGCAAACAACCAGCAATGCAGCCAACCAGCACGCAGCAAGAAGAAACAAAAACTCGACTCAGAGAAACGTAGCGATGAGACAAGTTGAGGTCAAGAAAAGCACCTTGTCCACTTCAAGCGAGCCAATCACGGCTCTCCACCACACTACACCAGCGACCCACCATTTTCACGCCGCCCGCCCTGACTACTCCTCCCCCGAGCACAGCGCGGCACGCACCAGCCAGTCCTTCTCGCGGACAATGCCCACGCATCCTACCTGACTGAACCATCCTTCGAAGAACCGAATATAGCTGCACAGAAAAAAACCAGACGGAAAACAAAACACTTGTAGAAAGAGCTGGGGAAACTGTAAACTGTGGTAGCACGCACACGAACTCTCTCTCTCTCTCGTTGTATCGCTCTCTCGCTCTGCCCACCATGCCAGAGTATCTGGTGCGCTTGGCGCAGATTCACGAGAATTTTCGGACGGCCGAGTTGCGTGCGCTTGCGGAGCTGGCGGGGGTGGAGCTGGAGATAGTAAAGTACGATGACGATGTAGGTTTTTTGCATTGCGGGTTTTCTTTCTCTCTGTGTCTATCTGCGTTCTTTTTCCTTGAATCTCGTCTGTTGGTTTTTTTTTCTCCTCTCTCTTTTTCCTCCCCTACTTGCCTCCATCACGGGACTTAGCCCGACCCATTCATCATGGCTGCGATCATCTCCCTTCTTTTTTGGCTTCCCCAAGAAAATAAATAAATCACGCATCCCCCTAACACCTACAAGTCTCCCTACTGCATCGTCCGACTCCCCTCCGATGCCGCCGCAAAACAAGTCGCCAGCCGCGCAATGCTCATCCAAGGCATCTACGAGCTATGGGGCCAAGGCAAAACCTACGACGACCTGCGGCAAAACGTGCGCGACCAGACGTTCCAAAAATGGGAACAGTACGCAACCTGCAGCTTCAGCTTCCGCGTGGAGCGGTACCGCGGCGTACAAGCCCCAGCAGCGCACACAACGGCTGTAGTGGAGTCATTCCGCTTCCTAGCCTTCCGGGGCAAAGTACAAATGAAAAACCCAGACGCCGCATTCCGCGTATTCGAAGACCACGCGCTCGACGCCGCAGAGCCGCACGCGCTCTTCTTCGGGCGCTGGATCGCCGACGGCGGCCGCGATGCAAAGCACAAGTACGACCTCAAGAAACGACACTACATCAGCACGACATCCATGGACGCCGAGCTCGCGCTGCTGACGGCAAACATTGCAAAAGCCGCGCCGGGGAAACTCTACTACGATCCGTTCATGGGCACGGGCGGGTTCCCGCTCGCGAGCGCGTACTACGGCGCTGTTGTCACGGGGAGCGATATCGATGGGCGCAGTATCCGCGGTACGGGGGGTAGTGCGCGGAGGGGCCAGACGGGGCGGCGCAATGTGGAGATGAATTTCCAGCAGTATGGGACTGCGGGTCAGTATTTGGGTGGGTTTGTGTCTGATTTGACGAATTCGCCGTTGCGCATGCCGGTGCTTTCTGGAGTGGTGGGCACAACAGCTGTTGATGCAGTCGTCGACACAACCGCAGACACAACTGCAGACACAGAAGCAAGCAATAACCTAAACTACACCCCCTACCTCGACGGCATAATAACCGACCCGCCCTACGGCATTCGCGAAGGCCTAAAAGTCCTCGGTACACGCACCCCACTCGCTGCATCCTCGCGCGCCACCCACGCCGCCTCCTCCCTCTCCGCAGGCTACATCCCCCCCAAACGGCCCTACAGCTTCACCTTGCTACTGGACGACATCCTCGCCTTCGCGGCCGCAACCCTGGTCCCCAACGGCGTGCTCAGCATGTGGATGCCGACGGCCAACGACGCCGACGTCGCGCTGCTGATCCCAGAGCATCCGTGTCTCGAGCTGACCAGCGTCTGCGTGCAGCCGTTCAACAAGTGGAGTCGGCGGCTGCTGACGTACCGGCGGCGCGAGGAGGGGGAGGTGGATGGTATGGCGCTGGCGGCGCTGTTGCAGCAGCAGCGGGACGGCCAGGCCGCGAGAGACAAGGTTCTGTCTGAGCGGGGGGTGCGTGCGAGCGATTTGAATGAGTTTCGGCGCAAGTACTTTTCTGGGTTCCGCGAGTTTGAGGATATGAAGAAGGAGTTTATCCGGATGAAGGTGGAGAGCGGGACGGCGGTTGAGGATGCGAGGGCGCAGGCTGAGGTGTTGGGCGAGGAGGGGAGGGGGGAGTTGAGTGTGAGTGCAGGGGAGAAGGCGAGTTTGGCCAAGGAGGCGGTTGAGGAGTTGGCGGCACAGGAGGAGGTTGCGGCGCGAAAGGCCGAGAAGCCAAATCGTCGGTTCAAGGTCGAGCATGGGGTGTGAGGTGAGAGTGGTCACGGTGAGAGGAGTGGGAAATGTACATGTGTATTTGTGACAGATGGTCACGCCCTTGGTATACCCTAGTTGAAAACAAGTCTAACCGATATCGTACGTGAGAAAGTTGTATTACAGCTGCTTCCGTGGCGGCAGATCAGGGGCCACGTCAGTTTCCGATGCAGGTGCTGATGCCGACGCAGGAGCGACAGTCCCGTCCAGCTGCTCAGGCGTCTCAACCGCCAAATCCAACAGCGGCGTGTCTTCCTCTGGCTCGCCGCTTGGTCCCTCGACCAAATCTTCCACCCGTGGGCCGTTTCCAGATGGGAGCATGACGTTTTCGACATCCTGACCCTCGCTGTCGATGCGAGACTCGCCGTTTGTCTCTGCGGCGCCAGTCTCCTGTGTGAGCTGTGACGCGGCATCTCCAGTCAACGCAGCACCGCCATTCGCCTGCCTCTTCTTTCGCCCCTCAATCCCCAACTCCCTGATCGCCCTCTTCATGCTCTCTAACCGCGCACGCTCCACAATCACCATCCTGCGCCCCAGCTCCCTCAACGCCCGCCTGCCCATCTCCACCCTACTCTCCTGCCAGCTGGCCAGCTCGTTCGCAACAACCTGCTGCGTGTATCGCAGCTCCCGTCCCAGGTCCGCCAGCTCGGCTTTGCTCTTGTCCATCTTCTCCTGCGCATCGCGCTGCACCCTGCTGCGGGCGTCGTCGAGCAGGCCGAGGGGCCAGCGGTCGGAGCGCCGCACAGAAAGGTCGTGACGATCGATTGCCTTTTGAGTAACGGACATGGAGGATATGATAGTTGAGGGTCGGGCGAGCGAGGCCAGCACTGCGGTGATGGTCGAGCTGAGGGCGTGCATGTTGTAGTAGAAGCCCGCGATTGGGCTGGCCTCGCTTGAGGCGATGGTCTTTGTGTAACGCTCGAACGCGCGGAGGTGGGTGTTGGGTAGGAATGTGAGTGAGTGGACTGCGGTATTTGAGAGTTTTGCAGCGTCGGTGAGGTCTGTAGAGGACATGCGCAGTTTGTTTGTGCGGCGCAAGACAGACTTGGCGGCGTGGTGGAGGGAGCGCACGTTCTCACGCGCATGCTGGACAAAGAGCTCGACTTCGCGGACGTCGTAGATGGGGGTGAATTCTTCGCGAAGGCGCTCGACGCGCAGTTCGGCTTTTTGTGCGGAGCGCTGAGCCAGCATAGTGGAGTCGATGTCGGGGACGAGGAAGAACTCCCAGACCATCTCATGCATGGAGAAAGTAGGGTGTCGGAGGAGGATCTTGAGGAATGAGTCGAGACGAAGCTGCATGTCGCGCAGTATTGCCCGAGACGGCCGGGAGGGGATGAGATACGGCGAGGCCATGTTGGCGATAGCTGGAAGCCACGAAGCTGGGTTCTCCTGCGCAAGCCATTTGGCTAGATTCTCAAAGTCCTGCGACGACCGACGACATGTAGTTACAGTGATTGTGCCGTTGGAGTTGGGCGCGCCAGACTTGAGTACCAGCCGAACCGTCCCGTCTTCGACGAAGAACGACCGCACCACTGTCGTGATGCGTCCGTCAGCCCCGGGCTCGTTGGAAAGCAGCACCAGGTCGTCGATGCGATTCCGCACATCGTCATCCTTGGCAAGCTCGACGGCTGTCAGACCACGCGCATCTCTTACCGACAAGTCGACTCGCGGATCCTGGAACAGTACTCTAACCATGTCGGTGCGGCCGTACTTGCTGGCAACCATCAATGGTGTGAAGTGCTTGTCGTTGGTAGCATTGGCATCGGAATCACAGCGATACAGCAGCTTGTTCGCAAGCTGCGGGTCGGTGATGACGTGCAGCAGGCTGTTGCCCTTTGCGTCTACATGCTCGTCAAGATGCAATGGCTGCTCGTCCTCCTGCGCGTAGGTCGCAGCCAGCAAGCCCTGGTCTACCATACTGTGGTACTCGTCGTGGTCATAGGATCTGCAGAGAGCGAAGACGGGCGTCTGCCCGTTCTTGTCTTTCAGCCGCCAGGGAACGAGATGTCCAATGCGCTGAATCAGACGAGGCTGGTTGAAGAGATAGTGCGCCATGCATCTGCCCTTTGAGTCTTGCTTCGCAAGGTAAGCCGCGAGTGCATCCGGACTGCTGCTATTCTCAAGAATATACGCAAGGAGGGTATCAGTCGATTTGCCGTGGGCCAGCTGCACAGCCAGGCTCAGCAGCGTTGTGCCTTCATTGTTGCAGTCCTCAAACACAAAGGCTGGTGTGTAGTAGTCTGTGAGACTCAGTAGATACTGCAGCGCTTTGTCCTGCTTGCTCTCGATAGCCATCATCAAGACCGACTCGCCACGCGAGGTCTGGGTCATTACCAGCTTCTCAATCGATGTGTCGCCCTCGATAGCACTGTATCGAGAGTCTATTGTTGTGCGCGACCTGAATGAGCGTGCCGAGCAACTCGACATGCTCCGTGTATCATAGGAGACGGTCTTCTTCAATTTCGGCCGGTCCGATAACGTGGGTGTCTGAGCGCGCTGGAAGGGGAAGATGTGTGCCAGCGGCCCGTCTTGGTTTGGTTGCCTGCTACCAGAGGGACTCCGCCGCCGCCGCCTTCTCGGAGGCTCGTCGTCTCCATTCACAGCGGAGCCATTGAGTGAGTTCAAATCCGAGAAACTGGCAAATCTCACAGGATGGTGTCGCTCTGGCAGTTCGTCGTCGCTTGACGAGTCGTTGAAAGCTTCGTGGAACGACCGTTCAGGCTCGAGGATGCCTTGGATTGTTGCCAGGTCGCCTGTTTTTGTCGCTTGCCATAGCTTGCGATTCCGTCGACTTGCTCTCCGCAGGCCGCCCGAGTCGTTTTGTAGGTATGACAGCACAGCCTCGAACGTACTCAGGGCATACCCCATCTCACCAGTCTCTACGTCGTCGATAAAGATGAAGTGACGCATGTAGGAGAGTCGCGCCTGCAGATGGCGCACAGGAGCGCGAATGACGACGATGAGCAGTAGAGACACGAGCGTATCGGCATTGATGGTGAGCAGGTGGTCGTGCTTTTCTGACAGCTGCTGTCCGTTGAGCGTGGCCTGGGCGGTGGGGTCTTCGGCGACGGACGAGGCGTCCGGCATTGTGATGTGCTTGGTCACAGCCAGGACAATCTCGAGCATCTCCTGCGGGCTCCCAGCCACGCCCATCTTCTTGAACATGTCTACAGCTTTTGATAGACGGACAGCGAGTTCCTGCTTGCCCTTGCGGCCATTGCCAATGTCGATGCCGACCTGGGAGATGTCAATGTCCTGCATCTGGCGTGTCTGGCGTTCGAGGTCGAGGTCTTCGAGGCGACGTATGTCGCATATCCGCGGGAAGAGCAGCGTGTGGTGGACCTGCTCAGCAATGTAGCGCTCAATCATGCGCTCGACAATGGGCCCTGTGAGGTCGGTTGTGGCGCCCAGCAACGACAGCTGCTGCTTGTCGACCATCTGGAAGAGATCGATGGCGGCAGTGACGGCCGTCTCCAGCGAGTTGCGCATGGCGTCCTCCTCGTCGCCAATCTCGAGCGTTGAGATGAAGCCGTTTGGCCCGTGGGACACGCTGCTGTGGAGGGACAGGGGGCGCGAGGCAGCCGTGTCGACCGAAGAGACAGAACCGCGTCGACGGGAGCTTTGAGAAGAGCGTCGCGAGCGCACTGAGGGTGTGGGGGGCAGTGGCTTCTCGAGCTCTTTCCCAAACTCCTTGAACAGGCGCTCCAGACCGGGCTGCATCTGGCGGGCAATCATGGGGAAGTGGTTGAGCAGGTCGCCGAAAGACTTGACGTCTTTCTTGCGCGGCATGGACGAGGCGGCTGTTGATGAGGTGGCTGTTGTTGAGGCGGCTGTCGACGAGGTACGTGTTGTGGAAGAGTTTCCTGCATTGGAAGAGCTGCCTGCTGCTGAAGAGCTCCCTGGCGCAGGAGAGGCTGATATGGCCTTGCCATGGCTCCTCACAACCAGCGTGGCGGGTATTATGGGGGTGGCCTCGTAGGTGCCAATCAGGGGCCGCGAGATGTAGTAGACGAGCCAGGGCTGGGCGTCAAAGGTGTCTGGGTAGAAGATGGCGTCGCCGAGGAGCTGGGCCTGATTGAGCGTCTTGAAGCCTGGAGCCGTGTCAGCCATGGACTACCTCACCTCACATGACGTTGAGCGTGCTTGACACCGCGTCACCTGATTCTGGTACTGGGGAATGCGCACCCTTGTTGCTGTAGATGAAGGCATCCTTGACAATGACGGTGCGGCCGTTGGCGGTGGTGAACTGCTTGGCCTTGCCGCGCGACTCGCGAAAGCTGGCGGCGTCCCTGACGTGGTTGTTGGGCCCAACGCCGCCGGGGACGCGCAGGACGTGGCTGGCGAGGAAGTCTTCGGAGCCGCTGAGGTCGGCGTACGAGGAGCCCGAGTCCCTGTCGCGCGCCGAGAGCAGGACGTCGGTGGTGGGGACGAGGAGGACGTGGTGCTGGGCGGGCGAGCACTGGCTGGGGAGTGCACTGCGGAAGAAGGCGCGCAGGAAGGGATTCAGCACGGGAGGCATTCAATCGACATGAACTGGACGTGGGCGGTGTGTTGTCGCGGGTTGCAAGCTGGACCTGACCTGGCTGGCCTGGAGCTGGACAGGAGCTGCCCTGATATGATCTGACCTAATCGACCTACTCTGACCTACTCTGACCTAACCCACCTGACCTGACCTGGAGTGCAAAAGTGGACAACAGACCTCTGATAACGAGCGACAGGGCGACTTGTCTTGTGAAGAGTAGATAGCGGCAAGCTTGTGAGTCGTCACGGTACGGCACGCCCAGCCAACCGCCTTTGCTCTGCCAGGTCCACGGTCCACCGCCCATGACGGCAGCGCCGCCTCTTCCCCGTCCTCCGCAGACCCTGAACCACTGCACGGACGGCGACCACCACCACCACCACCTCTTTCTCTGCGCCAGACAGCAGACCTGAGCATTATCACAAGTGCCCAACAGCATGAATGCGACTAAGAAGACATGACTTGATAGGATGCATCCATATTATATACACGGCAGGACTGGTAATCCTCCTTTCTGCTTTGCACAGCCATACACAGCCATACACGGCTTATTCAGCCAAATACAGCTTACTCAGCCATACACAGCTTACTCAGCCATACACCTTACACTTCTTCCACAACCCTACACAGCTTCCTCCCATAGTCAATCACACTCCACCTCTCCGTCCCCGGCGTAGTCTGCGTGTAAAACACCCCCTCTGCATCCCACTTCTGTCTGGCCTGCAGCAGCCGCGCGTACTTATCACCCCAGTACGCCTCCTGCCACTCAGGCTCGTACAGATCGCCCTGCATCATCAGTCAGCCATGGTCCATGCCACACAAAACTCCCACCACTCCACTCCACTCACCTCATTCACATAGCTCGCCCCGTCCGGCCCCGCCTCCCTCAGCGCCTTGCCCACCACCTCCGTGTTGAACCGCTCCTTCTCCTTCTTCACGCTCCACGCCTCCGTGCCGCTCATCAGCACGTTGGTGATGACGATGCTGCTGGCGTTGCGCCACTTGCCGTGAATCGCGTTGTCTGCCACCGGCACGCCCCTGCCTGGTTTGACAATGTGACCAATGTTGATCCCGCTGAGAGACGCGCCGATCAGCGCGTCCGAGATCCCTGCACTGTTCTCCGCCATGTCGCGCTGCGTAAAGAGCCGCCCGCCGACAATCGCGTTCGGCGACGGCGGCTCGTCATCAAACATGTCCATGTAGAACTCGAAGAACGTGGGGAAGGCGCGGTAGTGCCTGTCGTACGGCACTTTGGCAGCGTCGAGTTCCGTTAAGAGAGGCGCGATGGCGGCCTGCAGCTGCGTCAGGTTCGATGGGCGCTATGTGCAGACGCCCAGGTCCAGGGCCCTGTTCAAAGTAGACAAACATGCCGAGGTTGCTGAGGTGGTTGGACTGGCCGTTGAAGATGTGTACGCCCTGGTTGAAGAGCGCCGTGTCGTTGGTGTGCGTCGAGTTGATGTTGATCCGAACACCAGCTGTAGGGATCTCAGGGAATGTCTTCACCGTAACAGATGTAACGACCGCGAAGGTACCAGGGCCGCCGCCCTTGAGAGCCCAAAACAGGTCCGCATTCTCCCTCGCGTTGGCCGTCACGTACTTACCCTCAGCCGTGATGGCATCGAAGGCGAACACATTGTCAGCGCCCATACCATAAATATCACTGAGCGGACCATGGCCTCCTCCCTGCACATAACCACCAGTCCACCCCACAGGCTACATCTCGTCAGCCTCACCAGCAGCAAAAGAGAAAACCACATACCGGGCACTCTCCACCAACCACCACCTGCTTCGGCGTCTGCGCAAAAGCATGTCGATACAGCTCCCGCCCCTGAATCCCCGCACCCACCTTGACCGCCGTACCCCTCCACTCCCCCGGACCAGTATATCTCTCGACAAACTCAACATCCTTGAAGCTATGCGTGTTGATAACCAGCGCGCCGTACCCCGTGGAGCGGCCCCTACATCGAATCAGCACCTTCTCGCACCCACTCCACAAAGAAGAAGAAGACTCACATGAAATCATGCCCCGTGTTGCGAATAACAAGCCGTAGATTGCGCTCCCTCGCAAAGTCAATCCCGGCCTTGATATGCCGCGTCTCCGTCGCCACCACAACGTACACGCCCATGAAGCCCCGCGTGCAGGGCGTCGACGGGTCGCTGGTCGGCAGACACGTGTTGTTGCTCATAAACGGCCAGAGCTGCGCGATGGGATGGTCCGTCCTGTGTATATTCCGTCAGTGGTGACCAGACACTGAGCATGTGTACGGATATGTATGGGTGAGCATACACACGAGCATACACATGAGCATGCACCCGAGTAAAGAAGAAAACAAGGAAAAAGGAAACAACAAACAGCCACTGCTCATCCCCGCGCCGTCACATCCACACACTTGTCCGCATCATACGTCGCAAGCGTATAGTTTTCAAACCGGTCGTGGCACGACGCCGCCGCTGGGAGCGCAAGTTGTAGCGCCCCGTCGAGCGTGCTGTTCAGGGCCGCCCAGTCGCTGGTGGAGGGCCAGCAGGCGTGGTCGTCGTAGCATTTGCATTGGTAGGATAGCCCGTTTTCGGTGCGTGTTTCGCCTTGCCATTGTGTGCTGCTGGCGAGGAGGGGTAGGAGGGGTAGTAGTAGCGCTGGGAGGAGGCGGGGAGGGTGCATTTTTCTTGCTTTCTTTCTTTTTTGTTCTCGCTTTTTCGTGGTTAAGGTAGATTGTCTTGCAGTATCTCGCAATCTACTACAATCCACTACAATATCTCGCAATATCTCGCAGATGCCGTATAAAATCCAATAAAAACCACCTCTCCCACCCCCTCACCCCGACACAGCAACCCCATCACCTCTTTATACCATGAAACCCGGCCACCGACCACCGACCACTAGTCACTGCCCACTGGCTAACCTACTACCTATCACCTACCCCATCCATCCATCTAGACCACGCTCCATACACCAACTAAACTTACTGTTGTACCTAACTGTGTACATACAATGCTCGACCCGCCCCTTGTTTAGTCCGTTTACACCTACTGTGTAGTGCCGTAGTATCCTCCCTCCCTCCCTCCCTTCCTTTCTTCCTTCCTTCCTTCCACGCAGCCAAGCATCCCATCCCACCTCGTCCCGCCCCGCTATTGGTCAAGACTCTAACCCACCCGTCTAGGTACCCACGTAACCCACCCATCGACCCAGCCACCCGCAGCACCTCTGCCGCGTCCCTGCAGCGGGGCGAATACGCCGATGTTGCAACGGATAACTAGATTGTAGTTATATTGCATTAGATTGCAGTGCGGTGCATTGCATTGCATAGCACTGCACATCATGATAGTTCCATGTAATGCGATCTGAATGGTTGGTAAGTAGCTGACTTGCTTGTCTGGACTCTATGCGCTCGGCGCTCGGCGCTGTTTATATGTCCTGCTGTTATGTGAATATGCTGTTATGCTGCTGTCTGTTGTGTCGCTGTGCACAAGCTAGATCATGTGCTGTGTAGAAAGCTGTACTGGTGTGCTAGGGCATAGGAGATATGTGGTAAGCTAGATGCTCTAGATGCTGGAGGCTATATGGCGAGCTGGATGAATTATGATAGATGCTGGATGCTAGATGCTGGGTTCAATGAGCTAGATGCTATAACAACTCCTGTATAACACCAATCGGCCGTAGTCTCCCCCTCCGCCTGTCATATTATGTCAAGTCAAGTCGAGTCGAGTCAAGTCATGTTAGGTGTGTCTAGTTGAGTCGAGTTTCTGTAACTCAATTAGGAGCTTGCTGTAGTGCTGCTGATGCGTGCGCTTTCGAAACGGGAAGGTGCGTGGAATGGAGTAAAACCTGGGAAACTATCTACTCTGTAGGTACTGTGTAGTTCTTACTCTGCGGGTCTGTGTAAGAGTGGGGATTGTGGGGGGGAAGGAGTGAGGGATTGTGGTTATTGGAAAGTCAGTGATGGGATGGAGGAGTCAGAAACAAGATGTCGAGATGTACACAGTAGCATCACTCCAAACCACAACCCCTAACCGCACTTCCACAATCCACCACGCTCGACTCCCCAGAACTCTTCAAACCGCCAGAGTCTGTATCAATAGAAAATCCCTCCGTTCCACTGCTGCAAAGCGCAGATGCAACACCCGCCCCAGCTCTAGCTCTAGCTTTAGCTCTCTCACAGTCCAAGGATGCGCACTACGTGCCGACTCCCATCACCGCGTTCTCTCCCACAACCGCCACCTCAAACTTTTCAAAGCAGACCCTATCACCCCACTCACCCCCGGAAGCAAACACCCCCATCACCGCGCCCGTAAAATCCCTCGCAGTCAACAGCGCCGCATCCGCGCAACCGACCTCGGTCCACTGCGCTCCTCCCCCGTGCAGCCGGAACGCAAAGCAGTACCGCTCCGCATCCGCCCGGATCTGGAGCTCGACCGCGCTGAGCCCCTCGGGTAGAGGATTAGGGTGGCTCGCGCAAAAGTCGTACCCCTGCGATGCGTCCACGAACCGCACGGACACGGTGCGGGTGCGCAAGTCGACGGCGATGCTGCTGTGCCGCAGGGGATCTTTGTAGACTGTCAGACCCGCGGCGACGGGTGGAGCGTGCGGATCCGAGGCGGCAAGGCGGATGCAAGTGCGGGCCTCGCAGTTGGGGCTGCGTTGGCGGCGGGCGAGCAGCGCGACGCCCGTCGTAGACGATAGAGTGTTCGTCGTGGGTGCGAGGGCGATGCAGGTCGGCGACGTGTAAGGGTTGTATGCGAGCGGGCCGTGGAGGAACAGGTCCTCGACGTGGGTGTGGACTGACGAAAAGGACTCCAGACGCGGGTCACGCAGTGGCGGTGGCAGTGCCAAAGACGTTTGGGTGCGTTGCTCAAACGACATGCGCGGTTGGTGGATGCTGGGCCATTCGTTCGCCGGCCAGTCGACGGGCGTGAGGAACGTTTCGCGCCCCAGCGGCTGTTTGCCGTTGTTGTCGCGCACGCCCAGCACCGTGGCCCACCAGCTGCCTGCTGTGTCCTGAAAGAGCTCGCCGTGCCCTACATTCTGCACGAGCTCCTGCGTGCCGTCGGCTGTCATGATGGGGTTGTGCATGTAAGATTCGTACGGACCCCAGACATGGCTTGCGCGTGCAATCGACAGCATGTGGTGTTCGAAGGTCCCGCCCTCAGCAACGAGGAGATAGTACCAGCCATCCTTTTTGTAGATGTGAGGGCCCTCTGTGTCGTGTTTTGCAAAGCCAGTCCAGATTTCCCGCGTGTCGCTCAGATGCTTGCCAGTTGCGACATCAATCTCAATCTGCTTGATGGTGCAGCTTGGTTGCTTGAGACGGTCCATCATCCACGAGCCCTGGATGTAAGCACGGCCGTCATCATCGAAAAAGAGGGATGGATCGATGCCGTAGAATGAGAAGTAGACCGGGTCGCTCCATGTGTTTGACCAAATGTCCTTTGTGGTAATGATGAAGTTGTCCGTCTTCCAGTTGTCCTTGCCGTGATAACAGTTGGTACATACAATGTAAAACGTCCCATCCTTGTAGCGGATGGTTGGCGCAAAGAGGCCGCCTGAGGCGACCATGGTATTACCGTCCTCGAGAGGCATGGCTGCAGTCGTTGCATTTTGAAGGTCGAGTTGCCCCAGCCTGTTGATGGCGTTGCCTTGTATTGTCAGTACATGGAATCGCACTCGGTCAATCGTTGTAGCATACCTATTTGTTTCCACGTCTGCAGATCAACCGACGCGTATATAGGTATGCCGGGGAAAAGATGGAAGGATGATGTTGCCAGGAAGAAGGTGCCATTGACCAATACAACTGAAGGATCTGGGGCGAAGCCTGGTATAACTGGGTTGTGGAACATCCTTAGCAGTAGCTTGAGCAAGATAGAAAGAGGGAGGAAAGTGACGACGAAGCAGACAATGGAAGAGGGTTATGGGGGATCAGTTTCTGTCCATTCCAAAACAATCATGTCCACAAAGAGGCGGGCGCTTCGTCTCCGCATCACTTCACGGTGTCCACATTTCCGCCGCGGAGAATTAGATCGGATCCAACGATCTAGTGAACCAGATAGTCAGGAACAACATCCAACAAGCAGAAAACCGCCGAACAAACGGCGGCAGATCTCTATTCATCCATATCGGTGGCGGGTGAATCGAGTGCTCCGACGATGCATCTAACTTGAATCAAATATGACGCTGATGAGAATCGAGGCCTGGCTGGCGACTCGCGCATCGAACCATTCAGCCGCAGGAATCTCCAGTCTTGGCGAGCTTGCTAATTCTCCGTGGGGAATTGCAACCCCACACGACGTCGAAGCATGGATTGCCGCAGTTGGAGATCGACGGGTTATAAAGCGCATGTATCCCTAAACAATTGCTCAAGTTGCATCGATCCAGCAACCAAATACCCTTGTTTTCTCCACTCTCCAAGATCAGTGTTCTCGTCGAAAGCAATGGCACACTCAGTAGAGGAGCAGCAACAGCGCGGGGACCCCGTCACGGGTCAACAGTCGAGGCCTAGTACCTCCGAACACAAGAGTCCTGGCTTCCGCGAGCTCTGGGCCCAGAAACGCATCCTCTCGTTCTGTGAGTCCACCAATTCTGGCAAAGCACACCCCAAATCTAATAACTTCGTGGACAGGCCTCTTGATCTTTCTCTTGCCTGTCAACTTCGGCTTCGAGCTCGCGCTGGTCGGCAACATCATCGCCATCCCCTCATTCCTGCGACGCTTCGGCGTCAGAACCCCTAGCGGTATTTTGGAAATCACGGCCCGGGATCAGCAGGTGCTGAATGCGTCGACCACGGTCGGCATCTTTGTTGCGGCGTTCAGTGCGGGTTTCATCGCGGATAGGATCGGGCGCCGCAAGCTTGTGTTGGCGGGATGTGTACTGTGCATTGTGGGCATATTTGTGCAAGGTTTCTGCAACTCGATTATGATGCTCTTCGGGGGGAAGCTGATTAGCACCCTTGGATATGGCCTTGGGCACGCGCTGGCGCCGGTGTATGTCGCAGAGATAGTACCGGATCACCTTCGCGGTATCTGTCTGACCTTGGTGGTGGGTTGAAGCACAAATACTGGGTTGGTGAAGGTGTGACTGACTGGCATAGAACACAATGATCGTCGTAGGCCAATGGTCCTGCGCGCTCGTCGGTTACGGCGGATCGTTCATCGCAAACGACTGGGGATGGCGCATCCCTATTCTCGTCCAGCTTCTTCCTCCATGCTTGATGGTCGTGCTTGGTGCGATCCTCCTTCCGGAGTCGCCGTCGTGGCTGATCTTGCATGGGCAACACGACAAGGCTATGGTCGCACTCCGGAAGTTCAACGGACCTGAGTACGATGCGGCACAAGCTGTTGCAGTTTTGAAAGCTGCCGTTGAAAAAGAACACGCGTTGAAGAAGGAGGGTGCATCGTACATCGAGTGCTTTAAAGGAGTGAACTTGAGGCGCACTATGATCGTGTGTTTGGTATACATCGCCCAGCAGTTTGTCGGGGCCAATTTTGTCGCAGGATATCTGCCGTAAGTGCACAGAACGTGATTCTCTGAGACAGCTTTTAACACCTGACAGTTACTACTTCACCGTAGCCGGAGTCGAGAATCCCGTAGGCATCGCGCAAGTCAGCTACGCCATTCAGCTCATTGGGAATATTGTCTCGCTGTTTCTCGTGGACCGTATTGGCCGTCGTCCCATGATTGTGTATGGTACGTTCGCGATCACCGCCTTGCTACTAGTCATTGGCGGACTGGGCACTATTGAAAACAACCAGACCGCATTAAAGGCCGTAGTAGGCTTCATGTCGTTCTGGGGCTTCCTCTTCCAGCTTACGCTTGGCGCTGTAGCCTACGCTGTCGGTGGAGAGACACCAACAGCCCGGCTGCGCCAAAAGACATACTCAATCAACGTCATGTCCAACACAGCAGCAGCCTGTCTGGTGACGCAGCTTGTGCCGATTTTAGTCAACCCTGGCAACGCAAATCTCGGGGCAAAGGTGGCTTTCGTATTCTTTGCACCTTCAGTATTTTTGTCCGTCTATCTCTTCTTCTGTTTCCCGGAGATGAAAGGCCGTAGCTATCTGGAGTTGGAGGACATGTTCCAGAAAGGTCTTCCCGCCCGGGCCTTTAAGAACTACCGCTGCGAGGTCGTGGTTGTCAACGCAACAGAAGAAGGAGGGGAAGAGAAAGCTATCGCGGTCATCCACGATGAGGGCCTTCCAAAGGTATGATTCGAAATTCTTGTAGCTGAAGAGTACCTGGGTCGACGAACGTTGTAAGCACGCATGTCGCAGCATAGGCAAACAGGCCTTGTCGACTTTGTAGAGTAGGTGATTTCTAGTTTTCGCTCGTCGTCTGCTGCGCAGCTCCGGATATTTCTATTTCAGAATGGAGCGACAGTTCGTCTTAGAAGCCCCTGTTCATACTCAACTCCTCTGACACTCTCGAGTCCAAGCGTGCGAGAATATCGAGAAGCATCAGGAATAGAGACTTTGCCCGATCAACGATTCCCGGACTGTTGACTTCGTGCACAATCTCCAGCAGTGTCACGCCAATTCGGCGGATCTTCTCAACCTGTAGCCACTTTAGCAACAATTCAACAAAGTTCAGCGTGTTTCGGCTTACACAAGGCTCTCCATTGACCTGCAGGCTCTCAAACGGGGATTCTGATATAGCCCGGATCGCGTCGCTGGCAATCTCCGTTTTTCTCAGCGCGAGGGCGTGGGCGTCACCACTTATGCCAAGTAAGCTCGACAGCCCATTCTCCACGAATTTCTGAAGCAAGACTAGTCGCAAGCAATGGAATGTCACCAGCAGGTTTGTTCGCTGAATGTTCTTGACTCTATCGACTTGTACAACAGTGCATTCGCTGTGCACCAGAGTCGGAGTTACGGATATGGTATCCGAAGATAGATCATCCAGGGTGCTGATGAATCGAAGATGATCGCGGGCGACCGCCTCTCGAATACTCTCGAACACTGTAGATTGTTCCGTGAAGATGCGCAATGTTTTGGCTGCGTCTAGCCTTACAATCAGATCAGAAGCCCTCATCCATAGATCCTGGCAGAGATTAAACCCGGTTACGACGTATCTCTCCATGGAACCAGCAGAAGGCAACAAGATTGGAGGTCTGAGAGGCAGCCCCTGCGAGAGTGGATATGAGGTTGTGACTGGAACCCCTAGGCAGATCTCATGAAGGGCAATAGGGCGGTCGTTCAAGATTGCCGCGGACTTGTCAGCCGTGTAAATCTGCCAAAAGATGGTCTTTCTCAGATGTGACTCGAGCGAATCGATGCTGTGGTACGATTGCTCGTCATAGAGTCGCATTTCTTGCGTGAGGCGCACGGCTTCCCCAAGCACGTGCCAGGAGACCCGAGTCTTACCCACAGCATGCAGGGCGTTGGAATGATAGTATCTGATAGCCAAGGAACTGTAGTCAGGTTGCTCGATATCGAGATCTTGATAGATCTTCAGCATGTCTCGTGATGCGCGAAGAAAGTGATGTCCTAGGACATCCCTTTCTGGAAATATAGACGGTGGCAGTAGAAAAGCAGTGGCAGCACAGAGGGCTGTAAGAAGTGTCCAATTGCGGGTCCGCGATAACTTCTCGTAGTATAATGGCGACGATGGCTGGGGTGGTGGTACTCCAAGGTCAAGTTGAAGCTCGAGCAGCGGTGCGAAGGAACGGATGCTGTGCTCATGGATGATGGGTGCTACGGGGAATAGGTACTCAATGTAAAGAGTGATGCACCGATTTGCAATAGCCGCCAAGGGCTGCTGGAGGGTTACGGCAGCTAGGCCTCTCCTGAGGTCACCTTGAACCTCTTGCATGGGGCTACAGTAAAGGTGGGATTCGCGTGGAGAGGCACCATCGTATACCTGCTGTGTATCCGCCTGGGGCCGAATCGCCTCGTACTCAAACTCTCTGCCGTCATCGGACTGTGAAGCAGTCAAGTCACGATGTTGACCCAGATCGGCGTTTTGTGGAGAAGATGGTGATATTTGACGCTGGGGCAACTTACGCTTTGGCCCTCTCCGCTTGGGTGTTATGGTGTAGGAACATTGAATGCAAGCAATTGCACAGTTGGAACACGGTGATGAAGTCGTGTCGCACTGATGCGTTCTAACGTGTCAGTGCCGTCTACAGAATGCGTAACTACCTGATGCGACTCACCCTCACTTTTCGACGTTTACAAGCATCACAAGCCCTTCTTGTGCTCGGAGCAATTGGCCTGACAGATTGCGCATCATTACGCATTCTTCCCTCAGAGGCGTGGGCATGGCCTATTGCTGAATGTCAGGTTGTGTGGGTTTGCATCTGATCATGTGCGAGATGGGATATTTCTCCGCGGGGAAATACCTAGTGGCTGACGTACTCATAGAGTCTAGCGCCGGCTTGACCAGTACTCGGCAAGTTACTTCTTCAGGCGTTCCATCTCACAAGGCGAAAGCGCATGGAGACGACAGAATGCACGGGGCCGAGGGTCTGGATGCGATCAACAAGTCCAATCGAGTTGCGCTATTGAGGGTTGCAAGAGAGCAGGCGAAGATCAAGGAAGAACAGTTGGCGTGAAGTCGATATATATCGACTTATACATTTCTCCATGGCAGGGATATTAGTCACGACACGTTGTGGACAGTAAAGCAGTGTGTATCTCTTAGTGTTATATACATACATACATACATACATACATGATCGTACAAATCCACACACCACAGCACCAAAACTTACCCATCTATTTGACGATTCTCGTCACGCCATCCTTAAGCTCCCTCGCGCTCCCACCAACAACACTCCCCATATCCACCCTCTTCGCATCCACATCCCCACTCTTCTGCAGCGGACTAGCCGTCAGCCCCTTAAACCCCGAGTACCTCAGCCACCCCGCCGTGCCAATCCCAACCGCCATCCCACCAAAATGACTAGCATGATCCATAGTCGCCTTCTTCCCCCTCAGCGCATTATGTATTTCCAGCACGACAAACGCCACGAACAGCATCTTGGGCCAGAACGCAACCTCCGTGTCCTTTACAAAGGGGAGCTTGATGGTTTCGGCATCGGTGAGGAGACAGTACAGCGCTGCAATGCCCCAGATGGCTGCGCTGGCGCCGACGGAATGTGCGGCGATGGAGCCGCGGCCGAGGTTCGCCCAGTACAGCGAGGCGAGGGTGCCGAGGGCGCCGGCGGAAATGTAGGTGCCGAGGAAGAGACCGCGGCCGACGAGGTCGTGGCATACGGGACCAACGAGACATAGCATCATCATGTTGGCGAGGAGGTGCTCGTACTGGACGTGGCTGAAGACGTTGAGTACGGATTGTACGGCGCGTGGGTAGCCGGGGACGTGCATGAAGAAGCGCGTCATGAGGGGCCAGAGGGGCATGATGCGCCAGGCGATGGCGACGACGATGTTGGCGGTGACCAGGGCGGTTATGGTGGCGGTTGTGGGGGATAGGTCGGGGAAGAGGCGGTAGGAGGGCGAGGGAGGAGTGTAGTAGTGAGCGAAGCCCCAGCAGAGGAGGGAGACGAAGAGGACGAAGGCGGTCATTGGGTAGAGGCGTTGAGCCTGGTGGTTTGGTGAGTTGAGATGGAATAATGTGAAGAGACAACAGGCAGACTTACAAGCGTCGTCTTGGACAACATCTCCTTCTCATCCTTGAACCCCGTCACCGACTTCTCCTCATACTTTGCACGCTCCTCGCTACGCCGACTAATCTGCTCATTGCCAAACACATCCACATACGTCGTCTGATGGGGCTTCATCAGCTGCGTGCCACTGGGCGTCTTGACCCACTCGCCCGTCGCAAGCTGAGCCTCCATCTCCTTCTCACGCTGCTCCTTCATCTCAGCCTTGCGCGTGACCTCGGCCAACCGTGCGCGCCGCTTCTCCTCAATATTGCGCTCAAACTGGCTCTTGCCCACATGCAGAATGCCGATTTTCTGATCGTCGTATTCCTGCTGCTGGCGCTCTTCCTCCTCTTTCTGCAGTTTCTCGCGGAAGGCGCGCGCAGGGTCTTTGTACTTGGACTCGGTTTCTGGGTCCGCCAGCCACAGCTCGTACGAAATGCGGTTTGCCTCGCGCTCGGCCCACTGCTCTGCGGCGACGGCTTCATCGACGGGGAACCGGTCGCGCAGCCAGGCCAGCCCTTTCAGCGCCAGCTCGCGGTCGACGTGGGTGTACTGGGCGCCCAGGTTGTCGACGCCATAGTCGGCCAGCGAGCCGGCGGTGCGGCGGTGGTGCAGGATGCGCAGGACGTTGTTGCCGTCTGCGGGCGTGAGTCGCCGCCCAAATATGCGCCGTATGGCATCGTCACTGACGCGGCCGCTGGGCAGGGGGCCGATCTTGACGGTGCGCGCGGGGTGCTTCTGCTGGAGAGGGTTGGTGGGTGTGTCGACGATCTTGGCTGAGAGGCGCGCGGTGTGCGACCAGGCGCGACACTGTGGGCGGCTTGCTGTGTGTCTTTGTAGGAGGGAGAGAATGGGCGATCTGGTGGCGGCCTCGGTTGTGGTTGTGGTTGCAGCATATAGGCGTTGCGCGGCTGCGCATGAGGGCCGGAGGAGAGACATGGAATCGCCTGCGTCTGCGCTCTGCAGGTTGGCTCAGATTGTAAAGGCGGATATCGCTGTGTGAGTTCTGCTATCTCCTCGACAGCTTCGTGCAACACCTCCTCATGCACATAACTCGCGCGCCGACGTTCAACAGCTTGTGGAGGTGGGACGAATGTCATCGTCCCCAAAAAGTATTCGGCGTCTCGGAGGTGCGCATTGGCCAGTCCAGCCCTACATGCTTTCATCGTCATCATCGTACTCTTTGATTAGTCTCACTACACATTGTATTTGAACGTGACTAAAGAACTTAGTTCCTAAACACACGTCATCAAATTCTACTCAATCCAAAGAGACACATCATCTCAACACCCCTCCTTGACCTTCTTCAACACACCCATATTCATGCCAATAATCAGCCTCACCAAATCCCAATCCCCACCATCTCCCACCACATCCATAACCACAACCCCCGTCCCTCCATCCCCATCCTTCCTCCGTCTAACCACACCACACCCCTGATTACCACCACCACCACCACTCCTCTCCGGATGCGCCGGCGTCGTCCGCGGCTCATACAAATGATGCCCCGCACAAAGCCACTCCTCCATCCGGCGATTAACAACTCCAGCAATCTTCTCCGGCCAGCACGCCCTCTTCCAGAAATTGCTACCTGACAGAAAATTCAAGTACAGCGGCCCTGGCGGGACAGGATTCGTCTTATCCGTCGTCACGCCGGGGATGTGGTGCACCACTTCTGCCGCGCGCACGAGGTGCTCGTTGGCATACTGGACCTTGTGCGCGATCGCCTCGGGGACCAGGACCTCGCAGAAATCCTGCAGATGGAATGTCGGCGATGGTGAGGGGAAGAGCGAAGAAGTGCAGTTGTACGGCCAGGCGGTTGCGTCGAGGCCTGAGCCAGAAGAGAACATGGATGTGCTTGATGGTGCTGTGTCGTAGCGGCGCACGAGTATGCATTTCCCGCGGACGGCACCCAGGTAAGGGATTTTGGTATCAGTGTACCATTTCGAGGCGTTGGGACCAATGTAGTGGTCTTGCAGAATGCGAGCAAAGTGCTCGTCGGTCGATGAGCCTACGCCCTCGCGTTTTAGAGAAACGAGGACCGTCTCGCTTGGATGCGCGGCAAGAAAGTTGTAGCACGTCTCCAGGATTGGCGCGAGGTACTTTGGCCCCGTCAAGCTGATGGGGAACGCGCCATGCACCAGATACATGTGCTTCTTGCCAGCATCAGAGGCGTGCGTTGGCTGTGCGCGGATATCCAGGAACCGGATGCCGTTCTCCAGCTGCGCCTTGATATCCACCGACTGGCATTTTACAGATGGCAGTGCTTTGTAGTAGGTATGCGAGTTGTGCGTGCCTGGAATGGAGATTGAAGACAAGGGCAGCGTATCCGGTATCAACTCCATCCATTTCGAGTAGTCCACTATATCATCCGATCGAATGGCTAGGTGTGGAGTCGGCTGAGAGGGATGGAAAAGTGCCGTGAGAGCTTTAGAGGGGTTGGGTGAGAGGGGCGTGAATTTCTGGGCCGACTTCTGGGTGTAGGACGGATTGGCATCCACGCGTTGACGGTCATCGCCATTCAATTCAACTGTAATCCGCACCGTAGAACTGGGATCTGTCGTTCCGTCTTGCACATTCTTGCTCAATGCATCGAGGGTGCACGATTCAAAAGACTCAAGCTTGATATCCAGGTCTTTGTGATTGAACGACTGAGCATGTTCACCAAGCTCCGGTGCTGACGGCGATGTTGCCGCAGCATCTTTCACCCCAAAGAAAAATCCCCCGGCTTTGCTTTTGGAAGTGTTGGGGTCTTCAAAGCGCTCAATACGCCTGATCAAGATTGGATCAGACGTGAGGTTCCGCACAGTGAGCATTGTTGATCGACGTGATGAAAAATAACAATTAGACACTCAAACGTATTAAGGGTCAGATCATCTCCGTTTTGCTCTTCGAATATCCTGGTGTCTTGGTCTTCGTGATCAATTTGGGCAATGAACCGGCATGCAAACTCAAGTCAATGTTTGTCTTAGTCTGACCAGTAGACCAAATAACCAGCGTCAATACCTAGTCGATATTTGAAAGGTTAATTTTACTGTGTAGGTTGATGGAGAGGACACGATGGATCGATGAGGTGGAGTGAAGCGAGCGCCAAGCTCCGAGTCAAGCCCAGCCTTGTACGCGTACAAAAAGCGTCGTCCAGATCCTATACATTACTCCAATAATGCACCCGAACCAAGATTGAAACCGGAACATATTTGTCGATGAGCAGTGGAAGTCGGAAAACAAAGGTCAAAACAATAAATGTCATTTGCCAGTGACAAGCCTAAGCCACCACGGCTACAGGAGGACTATCCATCCTGCATCTACATACATCAACAGCCCTTCTGGAAACCCTGTCTTGATCTGATCAGGGGACGCACGGGTATCACGCATCTATAAGATGCCGGAAGATCAATACTCCTCGATGAACCCTACTCATACATGCGATTGCCCATGTCATCAATCAAAGCGCCTCGTATGCAATCGTCCCCGCCACCTGGAGGACTCGCTAAGAAAGAAAGAAAAAAAAAAACGCCCAATCCAAAAACGCCGTGATATGCACTTGTTCAGCAGAGCAGGCTGCCCATCCTATTGGGCACCGAGTCTGGCCTCACAATCTCGTTCCTTTGTGAGCCTGACGAGCTAGGACGAGAATCAGTAGAAGAGGAAATAAGAATGGGCCGAGCAAGCTCTTCGTAAATCTGCTCACAGGGCGTGCGGTCTTTGACTGGCGTAAACGTCTCGACCTCTGGGCGCACAGGCGATTGGTTGTTCCGACGATCTGCTTCTGACACCGGCTGCATGACAAGGTCCGCCTTCAGTCTGGTGAAGCGGTGACGCTTTGGTGTCGAGGGCGCCTCACGAGCCGCAGCAGCAGCAAGCTCGGTAGCCTTCTTGACCAGGGTAGGTTGTAGGGTCGTCTCCAGAGGAACAAACTCAACCGGCGCTTCTGGCAACTTCTTCGCTGCCTTGCCTGCAGGTTTTGTCGTCGCCTTCTTTGACTTGAACATGTTGTTGATTGCGGGTGTCTCTTTGGGTGTTGCTTTCTTGGCCTTGCTCTTTGTCTCCGTAGCCTTCTTTGGCTGCACCGGCATCCTCTTTGCAGCTCCCTTTGTCGTCAGACTGTCAAGAAGATTCATCTGTGCACCGGATTTGCGTTTTGTGCCCTTCTTTGATGGCGTGCCGGGCTCCTGCTTGACAGCGTTCTTGGGCATCATGCGGGGGCTTTGGCCGGGCGTAAGCTGGCCAGCATCACGGAATACACCGGGCTTCTTTGGGGTGCCAACAACCACCTCAATCCTATTGCTCTCCTTCGCCTTGAAAGCTTCTTCATCGGTGACCACCTTGAAATCCGTCGGCTCATCCCACTTGGGCATCGCCGCATGTCGAGCGACCTCATCGCAAGGACCCGTGACGACCAAGTCCCAGGCATTCTTCAGGTCCACACCTAGAGGCTCAGGATCGTTGTTGATCCATACTGCGACGCCATCTTTCCTGTCGCGTACAGTGTTGCACATCTCGCGCGCAATGCGTCGTATACCGGGAACCTTGAGGGTAGTGCCAGCCACAATGACCGCATCTGGCCGCATGCGAAGGTCAGTTGCAGCACAGGAGCCAATTGCTTCATCATCGGGGTTCTGCTCGTTGTATAGAACCATGCGAGGACGCAGACATCCAATACCGTGAGTGCGCTTGTCTGCAGCTTGGCGGACCTCGTCAATCTCCTTGCAGCTCGGACACGGTGGTGCAGTGGGTCCGTCAAATAGCGCTGCATCGAAAGGGTATAGCTTGTGGCATTTTGAGCAGACCATGTGGTCAAGACCTCCATGGACCTGAACAGTCTTGGGCCAGGGCCCCTTCTTGGGTAGGGGAGCCTCGGTCTTCAGAGGGGGCATCGACGTGTCAATGCCGTCGACGTTCTGGGTGTAGAGTCGCATGAGACGGCCCTCCTGGGCCAATGTCGCGATGAGATGGTGGAACGCTGTGGGCTGGGCGTTCTTGGTCTCTGCCGACAGGCTGCGCACCATGGCGTGAAATGTGGCGGTGGACTGGTTGTCCTGATAGACGGAGGCGTCAAAGAGGTCCTTGCCGGATGATTTGAGCCCATGCTCTTTCTTGAGGGTGTTGAAGAGGCCTGTCGCCGAACGGAAGTCGGGAATGCCTGCAGACACTGAGATTCCAGCGCCAGCAATGACGACGATTTTGCGTTTTTTGCGCAGCAAGTTGCACAGGCGTTCCAGCTGCGGCAGATCCTCATCAGCAACAACTTCCTGTGACAGGTCGAGGTAGTGCGTCGTGCGCCCATTGGCGTCTGTAGTAGGCGCAAGCTTCCTCCGTTTGGCTGGCCGCGGGCCTTCATCACAGCTGGAGGGCGGTGAGGGCATGTCCTCGGGCGCGGGGGTCGTCTTGGCCGAAGAACGACGCGAGGAGGATGGTGAGGGCAGCGATCGTGCGTGGAACTCTGGGGGTGGTGAAGGGGAGCGTGTGAGGACGGTGAGTTCAGACTCGCAGTCGGAGGGTGGATCGGTCAGCGGCGAGCTGGGCCCACCTTCGAATATGAAAGGCGGCATTGTGGTGGGAAGGTGTTGTGTGTCGTTGTGTGTGTGCTTGTGTTTGTGGCAGGCGTGAGCGCCGACGCGTTTGGTAGCGGCGGGCCAAGCAGAGGGAGCCGCAACCAACAACGGAGCGCCCCAGCTCAGGGATATGGCGGCCGACGCAGCAGATCTAGGCGAGAGGCACGACAGTGGTAGCGACTGGGCTGCACGTGTAATGGTAATAATAATAACAAGAACAGCGCGACAACAGGCTGAGGCCCCAAGGGCGAAGGGGTCCTTTGGGCGGTGTTTAGATGGCGAGGTGGATCGCTGCCGTCACCGCTGGGCGTGGGGAGGGGGGCCAGGCGGGCAAGGCTGCAGAGTCGGGGAGCGACACTAAATCATAGCGATGGTTCTGGATAGCGCGAAAACTGTAGGGCAGAAGCGCGCAGACGCGCAGTCGTGGGGCAACGGGCGGCTGGCGAGGAAATGGGGGTGGTTGGAGGTCTGGTGCGATGAAGCAGGAAGAACGGGCACCTCTCGACTCCCAGAGGCATGCCAAGCCCTCGAACAGCACTTGCGCCAGTTTGCAGGGCAGCAGGACCAAAACAAACCAAACGAGACGGAAGCGCTAGCAGGCCAGCCGATTGCAGCTGTTGGACACTCGCCGCCGAGAGCAGAGGGACGCGGTTTGGTGTGTCTATGTAGCCGAGTTGGAGCTGTTCTGCTGGTACTTGTCGAGTCCAGAGACGACAATGAAGTCCCACCGCCCTCTTCCTGCGCAATCCAAGTGCCATTGACACTCAGCCGACGAGGTCATCGCCCGCGTCAGCCATCGGTGCAAAGAGGACTCGACATGGCCATGTGGATTGGCATGGGTCGAAATTCATTTTTATCAGGTAGTCGCCATCACCATTCTCTATAGACCGCCCTTGCAGTCTGCCTCACGACTAACTTTGTGAGGCACAGAGCGGCGATTGGCGTCGCTCTACATGTAGCTCGCAGCCTGGCGTGTGCAGTTCGCGAGAGCTTCGTGATGCAGGTCACCACGCCGACGCCGACGCCGACGAGGCTGCTGCGACCCACCATTGCGTTTCGCTTACCGGCTTTAGCGCAGACCCACTCTCGTCGAGGCCAACTCCAGTCTCCAGCTCTACAGCGCAGCCTTCACCCAATCGCAGCCTTGGTAACATTTCCTATGTTCTTCGCGTGATACCCGACGACTTCCATCGTCACACAGTCGTTGCTTTGATGATTTGAGCTTGAGCCCTTGCCCTTGCACTTTCCTTCCACGACGCTCCTGCTCGCTGCATGAGCGCCCAGGCCCGTCGACATGGATCCCAACTACACCATGGACGTCGATGATCTCTTTGGAGACTCGGAGCATGTTAGCCTGCAAAATATAACCGCTGTGCCGCCAGTCAAGGGGCTTGCTACGAGAATCGATGAGCTCGGTACTAATGGGTGCTGCCAGTAAGTCTTTTTTCCATGCAGACGACGTAAAGCCCTCCTTGTTTGACAGGCTGCAGGAAGATTGCATGGTCCAAGAACGGCTGTGTGGCCTACATCACGCCAGACGGCGCTGCAGTTCATCTCAAAGTCTTCTTTCGAGATGCTGAAAGTGGAAAATGGGATCTCGGCAAAGACATTGCCTTGGACATCCCAAAAGGCCGTGAGAACTTCCCATTCGTCCACTTGTCCTGGAGCCATCTAGGCAATGACATTGTTGTTGTTGACGCGGCAGGGCGTGTCCTGAACTTTTCATGTGCCATGGCTTTGGATAGGATGCAGTACTGCAAGTCGGAGCTGGCACATTCTGAAGCTGAAGCAGATGGCGTGATAGGCCTACACTGGCTAGCAATCTACCCATACGAGCAGAAGGTGAGATCAGCCCAAGTCATATCTGATCGTTATTAACGAGGAAAAGAATCACATTGCTTGGTCGGCCCAAAGAGATGGGGAGAAATGGAAGTGGAACATTCGCTCTCACATTTTCCATGATGCACACCACCCAATTCCTAGCAAAGCCTCCCTTATCTACCTGAAGAGGCATGGAGAGCTTATTTTGAGATTTCAGCAAAACGACAATGCCTGGCAAGAGTCGTCAACTCTGTTAGGGCCCATGATCTCAACTCAGGAGTCGTTTACACACGCGGCGTTTGCATCTAACAATGGTACCCTCCACAATCTGACTAAACCCATATGTACTGACTTCAGGCAGATGACAGCCTTTTGATGGCAGCGTACGATGTCGAACGACGACTGCACCTGTACCGGATTGAAATCCTGTGGCATGTGCCTCAGGATAAGCACAATCAGAACACTGGACACTTTGATAAACCCAGCTTACAGGTTTCTCTGATTTCCATCGAAGCGAATTGTGGGCCTCTCAGCATGATTGCGAGTGATCTCGACAATAGTGCCGAGGCGAGAGGCACAGCTCCTGCACAACTCACACATCTTAGCTTCATGCCAGTCACACCAGATACAAATGATGGCTCACTACCCACAATTCAGACCATCTACTGTAGGCCTCCAAACGTAGTTCCGGTGGACCACCTGCAACCGCAAGAAACCCCGCATAGTGTCATTGTGAGATGGGAAGTCCATCAGCTCCAGCAAAACCAGTTGCACCCGAGCCTTGATCAAGTCACCTCGAAGAAGAAGACTATCAGTTCAGTGACAGCGCGGACTGTCTTCCATCTCAAACGGGCTGCAGACTTTTCCACGCACGCAGTCATACTGTCTTGCACTCCAGTATGGTACCACATGCTCTTGGCCTTGCATTACAGCGACGGCACGCTAGAGTTTCGGAAGCGGTCGACGATGGAGATACTTGCCAACGACGGCAACACAGATATGGTGACGTCCCTATACCAGGCTGGCTTCGCTTTCGCGCATGGAGAGCCATCCCTCCATGTGGCCCTCTCGCCAAACTACTGCATATCGGCCTGTATGCAGCAAGACTCTACCATCAAGCTTCGCTCTCTTGAGTACCAGCGAGGCACACTCTCCCTCTCAGATGATGATCCACGCAACTCAGCTGCCATCGCAGCGCTGATCCTCCAGTCCGCATCCTCTGCCAACCAATACTTCTCCAGCGACGACATCTTCAGCATCATGGGCACACTGCCCGACAAACGCAAGAGCGACTTTACTACGCTGCTCTTCGAAGCGCTGCAAGTAAACATTGACTGTGGCATCGACGATATGAACAACAACTACCTCATGCTGCTTGGCCGCTCCCCCTTTTTTGTCAAAACCCTCTCCGCGATGAACCTCCTTGGCCTCAAATCCCCCGTCGACCGCGATCTCAGCAGCAAGATGGCCTGGATCATCCTCAACATCAAGTACATCACCCAGGTCCTCACCAGCATCACCCGCATGCACGGACACATTGACAAAAACCTGCTGCGCCCCGAGGTCGTCCCGCAGTTCATCGGCATCTGCAGATGGATCATGCACTTTATTGCGTACACAATGGACTTGCTCTTCACTCTCGGTCGCGCCATCCTCGACACGCCCCCTTCATCCCTCACTGCCCACACCCTTACCTCGCTCTTCACAACGCACAACAACCCCGCCATCCTCCTCCTCCTTTCCGCCTTCCCACGCCACATGATGAAATTGTGGTCTCAGCCCCTCACATGGGTCAAGCGCAGCGCCGAAAACTTTACAAACGCCAACGCTCCCGTCCAAGCCCCGGAAATCCGCAAACTGTACGCCCCGCTCGCCGCCGCCATGTCCGACATCCCCTTCGACTGGCGCTGGTTCGAGCGCCTCGTAACCGACACGCACGAGGCCGCACGCACCGCATGCAAAGCCGCAGCGCTCGACGACGCGGCGCGCAACGCCGCCGAGCGCGAGATCCTGCAGGGCCGCCTCCCAGACGTCTACGTCCCGCTCGCAACCCGCCTGCTGACGCAGCAGCTGTGGGACAGCAGTGCGCCCGGCGGCTGTCTCGCAGACCGGCTCGACGCAGGGCGTCTAATGTTCTTCGACACGACGTGGTTGGGATTCCAGGAGAGCCGGCGCGCCACAGCCTGGCACAAGACCCACGTCGTGGACGTGTGCCAGAAGATGATTATCCGCGGGACAGGCACGCAGGAACATCCCACGGCGCAGGGCCGCAAGGGTGGCGTCCATGCAAACACTCATCTCAACGGTGGTGCGAACGCCAATGTGAATGCTGTCGGCACAGCAACAGACCGCCCCTCCTCACCGCCCAAGCGCCAGCTCCGCCGCTGCGTGCGGTGCGGCAGCGCAATGGAGGACGTGACGGTCAACCCGACGGGCTACACGCCGCATCATTTGAACTGGCTGATGGGCATTGCGAAGCATTGTATTTGTGGGATGAGCTGGATGTTGGATGGTGAGGAGGGGGTGGGTGGGAGGTAGATGTGGATGAAGAGAGGGTGGGGGATGGTAGATATATATGTAGATGAGGACGGGACAGGAGGGAGGTAGATGTAGATGAAGAGGTGGTGAAGTGCTGAGTTGAGCAGGGCAGGTCAAACAGTGGACATGGTCATAGAAGAGCAGGGTAGAGCATCTAGCCATCCATTGTATACCTCCACCCATCCATCCATTGACGACACAACAACAAGCAGATAGAGAAGGAGATGACAAAGCATAAGCACAGAACATGCAAGAGCGTCATGTATGTGTATGTAAATATAGGCATTTCTTCATTCATACGGGCTTGCACAGGTATCATGTTCCGCTTCTTTTCAGGGTCATACGTGTCCATGTCCATGTTCGTATCCGTGTCATGATGCATAAGTAAAGCAAAGGGTGATCGACCCTCGACAGCATCGACTCGTGCAGCACATACACACACACACACACACATACACACACACCATACAAGGACCATATCCTCGTACTAAACCACGTCTACGACATTACATCATGTCCAACGCGGTCACGTCTACGACTTTGCAGCACCAGCCTTGAACAGCACAATGTCGCCGTCCTCGACGACGTAGTCCTTGCCCTTTGTCATAATCTTGCCCTGGGCCTTGACTGTGGCCTCGTCGCCAAACTCCTTGAGGGTCGTGTAGTTGTACACGATGCACTGGATGAACGTCTTTTCAAAATCGCCGTGGATGACGCCGGCGGCCTTGGGGGCCTTTGTGCCGTTGCGCAGGGTCCATTGCCTGACTTCGTCTGCGCCTGTTGTGAAGAAGCTGCCGAGGTTGAGGGCCTTGCGCATGGTGACGATGACCTTGGGGAGGGCCGACTTTGTGCCGAGTGTCTTGCACTCCTCGGCGGCCTCGGCGTCGGACATGACGGCCAGGCGCTCCTCGAGCTGCACCGAGATGGGGATGACGGGGTCGCCGGTGGCATTGGTCTTGACCCACTCGGCGATCTTGGGGAGGTGCTTGTTCTTCTGGCGGATGTAGTCCTTCTCGCTGAGGTTGACGAGGTAGACGACGGGCTTGGCCGAGAGGAGGAAGAGGGGGTTGATGGTCTCGACCTAGGGTGGGATGGTTAGCAGGGCTCGAGGAGATGCTGGCCATGTGTAGAGAAGTGGATGTGTGTCGATCAGATAAGGACTTCTTTTCAGAACGTTCCGGCGTTACGGGAACATCAAAGAGCTGGGATTATAGAGCAATCGCTCTTTGTCATCTTGTGACGAGGGGAGGGAGAAAGGCGAGAGAGTGTGTACGTACCTCCTTGGGGCCCCAGTTGCCCTTGCGGACGTCCTTGCCGTCCTTGAGCATGGCGAGGACCTTCTCGACGCAGGCCTGCTCCTCCTTGAGCTTCTTCATCTCAAGAGACTGGCCGCCACGTCGTGTCTGCTTGACAAGGTTCTCGAGCGCCTTCTCGGTGAACTCAATATCCTTGAGGCGGAGCTCCTCGCTGATAATGTCCAAGTCACGGATGGGGTCGACGTCGCCCTCGACGTGGATGATCTCGGCATCGTCGAAGCAGCGCACGACCTGGAAGATGGCATCGACGGCGCGGATGTGCGACAAGAAGGCGTTGCCAAGACCAGCACCAGTCGAGGCACCGCGGGTGAGACCGGCGATGTCGTAGACGGTCAGGTCGGCGGGGACGCGCGACTTGGGGTTGTACATCTTGCAGAGGTCATCGAAGCGGTCGTCGGGGACGAGCACGCGGGCCTCCTCTGGGTCGATGGTGGCATAGGGGAAGTTTGCGGGGTTGCCCAGGGAGCACTTTGTGATGGCCTGGAAGAGGGTGGATTTACCAACGTTGGCGAGGCCGACCTGGCGTTCACTGTTAACATGTGAGATGAGGTTGACAGCGAGACAGGGCTCTCACTTACAATGCCGCTCTTCAGACTGTTGCCAGGCCTGCCGAGCAGGAGCTTCTCCTCGACGACGGCCTTTTTGGGAGGCATCTTTTTTTTCTTGGGTGCGCTGGCGTAGCTGCGGGCGCAAACAGGAAGGATGAAAAATTTGTGTGCAGAGAGGCACTTGGGAAAGTGGCGGGCAGTACTTGCGGCCGGCCGGTGAACAGAGGGTATCAAAGAAGAGAAAAGAAAGGCGAGAGAAGTGGTGGGGGGTATTGTGTATGTAATGAGGGGCGGAGAGAGCTTTGCAGCCTCCTCTCCTTTGGTTCCTTGATTGTGGATGGTGGGATTGAAAATGCTGCCAGAAGCTAGCCGAGTATACTCTTAGGCGCAGACGCCGTGCTGCGCGCCGTGAGCGGGCGCCAAGCAATGACGAGCCGAGACGACGGTGATTGCTGGAGCGTGACGGCGATTGCTGGTGACTGCGATTGCTGGTGACGATGGCGATTACGGGAGCTGTGGTGATTGCTTGCAGCTAGGCAGCTGGCAGGCAGCTGGTAGGCAGCTGATAGACGGCAGCGGGTAGATGGCAGCTGATAGACGGCAGCGGGTAGATGGCAGCTGCTTGTAGTCCTGCACCGCCGCACTTCCAACACCTCCATCTATCGCTGGGCTGGTCCCGCCTATATCTCCCTCACTGCAGTGCTACCCTCCTAGTATTGTATTCATGTGCCTGTAATCCGCCCATCCTGCAATCAGTAGGACCTCAATAACACCACCTCCACATCTTACCTACTTCATACGCATCCACCAAGCATTGCGCGACATGGCCGCATCGCGCAAGAGCTCGGGCCAGAACCACCGCAGCACCCTCTCGCTGCAGCGCACAGAAATCACCATCAATGTCTACGACCTGCTGCCGCCGGGCAAAGTCGCGACGGTGCTCTGGACCATAGGCAGCTCGCTGCTGCACTCGGGCGTCGTCATTGGCGACAGGGAGTATGCGTATGGCGGCCACGACCGGCGCGGCCTGACGGGCGTGTACTGGACCAAGCCAGCGCAGGAACCGCCTGGAGGGACGTTTAGGCAGTCGATTCTCCATGGCTTTTCTTTTCGGCCAGCCGAGGAGCTGGACGCCATTATTCACGAGGTAGCAACGATACTCCCACACTCATACTCATACTCCCACACACACGGCTAACATGTGCCAGGCCTCGGAAGAGTTCCAGGGCACCTCGTACAACCTCCTCACTAAAAACTGCAACCACTTCACATCCTACCTCTGCGAGAAGCTCACTGGGCGGCCGGCGCCGGGCTGGGTCAACCGCGCCGCCAGCATAGGCGTAGCTCTGCCGTGCGTTGTGCCACGGGAATGGATTGCGCCACCGGATTATGATACTGCGGACGGAGAGCTCCTTGACGAGGACTTTGACGAAAGATCGTCTATGCTGCGTCACGGCGAGCACCAGCACGAGCACCAGCAACAGCAACAGCAACAGCACCAGGGCCGCTACCGCAGCGCCTCAGGGGAAGCGGACCGTCAGGCGCAGGGGCAGGACACGCGAGGTGCTGGCAGCAGTAGTCGCAGTGAGCAAGGAGGCCCAAGAGGGAATCATTGGCATTCGGCCCCAGAGCATGGCCCCCGCGTGGTCAACCTCAAGGACACCGATAGCAGTGGCCATAAGATACCGGCAGCGGAGAGAGCGCCGCTGCCAAAGAATTTGATATGACTCGTCCTACCACCTTTGCGTGCACACTCACGTACATGCTGATGTGTGCAGTCGTGCCTATACCCCTGGTGATGCATATTGTACATTGATGTCGTCTTTGGTCTTGTCAATACCCGTCTTCCTGATGTGGATACAGTAGTCTTGCTCCTCCCAATTCTTCGATACTAATCTTCTTCTTATGTGGGAAGAATAACCTTCCTGATGTGAATACAATAATCTTCCTGACATGAATGAAGATAGTCATCTTCATCTTCATCTCCTCAACCTCATCCCATCAACAAGACTAACCCAGCCTCCTCGGCTTCTTACTCCTCACACCACCAAACTTCAGCCGTGTCGAGTCGGACAGCCGGACAATCAGCGGGCGGATCTTCTTGCCCTCGGAGCCCAGGATGGCCTTTGTGACGGCCTCTCTTCCCGGGCCAAAGCCGCGGTAGACGAGCTCGAGCTTCTCAATCTGCGGTAGCAAACCTTTGTCCTTGATCCTGCTCATGACAAAGGCAGCCAGCTGGTAGCCGGCATCATAGGTGCCGCGGCCACCCTTGCGGAAGCCAATGTTGCCGCACGAGACGGAGATGAGCGAGTCGCGGTTGGGCTTGGCCAGTGTAATGTGCGTGTTGTGCTTCGTCGCGTAGATGTTGAACTTGTGGCGGTCGTCCTCCTGCCACTCGCGGCTGATGGAGTTCTCCAGGCCCTGGCCGGGCACCAGGTCCGAGTACTGGTTTGTCCTGGCGCTGTTGAAGTTCTGGTCGACTCTGCCGAGCAGCGAGTTGAGGTCCAGCGGCTGCTTGTCCTGGTCCTGCGGCGCGGCGAGGGCGCGCGACGACTGCGAGAATGGGCGCCGGCACGCGGTGCACACGGTCGTCGTCAGGGAGCGAAAGGCTCGCAGCCCGGTTCTGGTGGGGGCGGCCATGCTGTGGTGCTGCTGCGGTGGTGATGGGGACTATCTTTGTAAACTTGTGCGCGACCTCGGAACAGACATGCCCAGTCCGTGCGCGGCAGTGGAAATATCTAGTATCGCGGCTGCATGACTGGAGACTGCCCACCACCACCCTCATCCCTCGCCGCCCAGCCGTTGATACAATTCCCTCTGGGCTGCTTCCGTCTCGGCTTTGCGTCCCATCTGTATCATACATCCATCCCTCTGCCACCCACGATGAGGCCCCACACCGCCACTACGCTCGCCGCCAGGGCGCGAGGCAGCACACAACCGACCACATACGGGCGCGCTGTCGCATACCGGCGGTTAACGACTGCATCCGTGGCGTTACGGCTCTCGGTAGCACCCCAGTCTGATGCATCGCACCTGCAATTCCTGCGCAGCAACTTCCTGCCCCATGACGTCCTCTTCCGCACCGCCGCCGCACATGCACGCCCGTTCTCGTCCCAGGCTGCTCTCCGCCAGCAGACCCAGAAGAGGAAGCCTGTGAATGATGAGGCAGGCAAGACCGCCGAGCAAGTCTTCGAGGAGGAAAAGGCTAAGGCCAAGGCAAACAAGGACGGCGCCGAGGAGTCCGCCGAGCAGAAGGAGGGCGAGCAAAAAGAGGGCGAGCAAAAAGAGGGCGAAAAGGGTGAAGGCAAGAAGGAGAAGAAGGGCGACAAGCCCCCGCCTCCGCCCCACGGCGACAAGACTCCCTGGCAGGTCTTCACCGAGACGCTCCAACAGGAGTTCCAGGCCTCGAAGGAGTGGAACGAGGGCACCAAGCAGCTGTCTGGCACCGTCCACGACTTCACAAACGACCCCCGCGTTCAGAGGGCAAGAGAGGCCTCCGAGGCCGCAAAGACAAAAACTGCAGCAGCTCTCAAGGCCACCGCGTCGGCCGTCGGCCAGGGCGCCGCCTGGACATGGGACACAATGCCCGTGAAGGGCGTGCGTGCTGCTGCCAGGGTGACGGGTACCGGTCTTGACTACGCGACACGGCCAGTGCGCCAGACCAAGGCCTTCCAGGCCGTCAAGGAGACCATCGACGACGGCAGCTCCTCGCGCTACGGCGGCTGGGTCGACAAGGAAGAGCGCAGGAAGCGCCGGGAGCTGCGTGAGCTCAACGAGCTCCAGCGGACAGGCGGAAGGCCATCTGGTCCTCTTGAGGAGGATCCTGAGTAAGCTCGCTCCCACATCCACGCTACCCTCGCCCTAACAATAACCCCCTCCCAGCGCCGGCACAAACATCACCCTCCACAAAGACGCCAAATACAAAGAAGTCTGGCGCGACTGGAAAGACAACTCCAAAATCGCCCAAGGCTTCTTCAGCATGAAGCAGGTATACGGCGAGTCTGACAACGCCATCATCACGACCGCCCGCAGCATCACCGACCGCATTACGGGCTTCTTCGCCGAAAACGAAACCGCCATGGTCATCAAGAAATTCCGTGAAATCGACCCAACCTTCCAGATGGAGCCCTTTCTCACCGAAATGCGTGAATACATCCTCCCCGAGGTCCTCGACGCCTACGTCAAAGGCGACATCGACGTCCTCAAGCAGTGGCTCTCCGCCGCCCAGTACTCAGTCTACGCCGCGCTGATGCAGCAGTACAAGACGGCGGGTCTGAAATCCGACGGCAAAATCGTCGACATCCGCGGCGTCGACGTGCTCAACGCAAAGCTCCTCGAGCCCGGCGAGATCCCCGTCTTCATCCTCACCGCCCGCACCCAGGAGGTCCACGTCTACCGCAATGCCAAGAGCGGCGAGCTCGCCTCCGGCATGGACGACAAGGTCCAGCAGGTCACGTATGCAATTGGCGTTACGAGGATACCAGAGGATGTCAGCAATCCCGAGACGAGAGGGTGGCGTCTGATTGAGCTGCAGAAGAGCGCTAGGGATTACTACTGATCCACTGGCCACTCTATCTGCTTCTCTCTTTCTCTTTGTCCTTTCCCCCTCCCCCCCTCCTCACGCGGGTGTGTATTATTATTCGTTGTATTGTTTCCCCCCTTTCTCTCGAAAGAGAGAGATTGTCGAGCGAGAGTGGTTACGAGAGAGTCATGTAAAAGAGAATGACATGAAAGAGAGAGCGATATAAAAGCAAGACAGAAAGAGAGAGAGAGAAGCACCCCACAAGCCTCCCCATCTTCATCTCCCAACCCCCCCCCTCCAGCGCGCAGCCACACACACACATGTACGTCTACGGCCCTGCACATCGCGCTACAACTCCAAGCATTATTGTCCTAGGCGTCTAAAAAAAAGGCTGTTGTTTCATGACCTCTGCTTGTTACCCTTTTTTCTTTTCCTTTACCTCTTGACGACACAACTTCACTCTGTATCTATATGTGTATATTATTTTCTTTGAGGGGTGGTGGTGCTGGTGGGTGGGTTGGGTGTGGTAGGGTAAGGTGTGGTAGGGTGAGATAGGGGGGCGGTTATGTGGAATGCGCCGGCTGGTACGATATAGTATGCGATGTGTAGCATACATGATGTAGTGTGTAGAATCAACAACGTAGGATGTAGGACGGTGTGTATAAGATTAAGTCATCTATCTATTTATCTATCTGTTGATTTATAACAATAACTTTAGGTTGTTAAACTTAAGGGAAGAACTTTTCTTTTCTTCTTCTTCTTCTTCTTCTCTTATATACTAGAGTTATAAACAAGATATATTCTAAAACAGTAGAATAAATAATATAAGAAGAGAAGAGAGAAAAAGAAGAATTAAGATAGGGATAGATATAGAGATAGAGAAGAAGACAGAGACGCAGATAAAGAAAGAGACACAGACACAGACACAGACAGAGAGAAGAGTGCCATTGTGTATACTGGCCTATAGTTAGATTCTATAGGTATGTTGTCTTTCCTTTCTATTTTATTTAGTTATATTTTATAAAAAAAAATTGTTTCTTTTGTTCCTTTGTAATTTCCCTTTTTGTGGTTCTTTCCTTGCCCGACCTCTGGGTTTAGGGAGTGTGTAATTAACGTGGTGGAGTGCGGTGTGGCGTGGCGTGGCGTGGCGTGGCGTGGCGTAGCGTGGTAGACATGTACATAGTCGTAATGTTCTTACTTGTACATTCTCTTTCCTTTTCTTCCTTCCTTTCTGTTCTTCACTTCTCATTTCTTCCCTTCCCTTCTGCCCCCTCCCCTCACTTCACTTCCCTCGCCATCCATCTTTCCCACCAGCTACGCAACATCACTTGCAAGCCTCGCGCCCCCAAACGTCTGGAGATCGAACCACACGAGTTCCTCACCGCGGCAGTCACGGCGCGAGAAACACGTCTTCTCGGAGCGCCGCAGCAGGTCTAGGTTGGGGATGAGGTCGCGGGCGCGGTCCAGCACGCCGTGGCTGTGTGGTAGTAGGTCCGCGCCTGTAGATGCACATGGACCCGCAACCGCGCCGTTTCCTCGTCTGTGGACGTCCCCCGCATATGCTTCTCCCTCTCTGTGGATTTCGCCCTCCATCATCTCATCCTGGCTTTCGTTCGCTACTTCGTCACCTCCTTCGCCTCCCTCTACTGCTGCAGTGACGTACGCCGTTTCTGCACCCTGGAACCTCCTCTCCCACATCACCACTACGAAGCGGCCGTCTCCCTCCATCCTGGCGGTACCCGTGTGTTGGACGAGGCGCAGGGACATGCCAAGACCGCGGACAAGAGTCGGGAACCAGCGCAGGGTGGGGTCTGAAGTGAAGATCTGGGGGGCGGGGAGGGGGAGCACGATGTGTCGGGCTAGTGGGTGTGAGGTTGTGATCGATGAGGATGAGGTTGAGGCTGCGTTTGGAGAGGAAGAAGGCGTACTGAGCACGCGGAGGAGTAGCGCGAGGGCTAGGGGCTGGAATCCGCTGACATGGTAGTGGGGGTGGAGAGTGAGGTCCTGGGTTGTGGGTGATGAGGACAGCCCCGGTACGATCGGGACTGGCAGGGAGTCCGGAGTAGAGGGGGCAGACAAGGCTGAGGTCGAGCGCGTAGTCATGTGATGAGTCGAGGCAGCCGGGTTGGTGGTCATCCTGCCAGTCATACTCGTACTCGCACTCGCTCCACCCCTCCACACCCTCGGCTCGCCTGGCTCCTCTCGCTTCGCGAGCAGCAAAGCCCTCCTGCCCTCCTGCTCGTGCTGCGCACCCTCGACATCAACCTGCTCCACACATCTCAACACCCACGCCGCGCGCTCCACGCAACCGGCTTCAATCACCACCTCCACATTCTGCACCCACTCCAAGCGTCCCATACTCTTGAGATACTCCAGGTACGTCACCGTATCATCACCCGCAGCAAACACATTCGCAGCGTAGAACATTGGCAGCGCCTCCTTCCTAAACTCCTTGCTCGCGCGCGTGAGAGCCGTAAGCTGGAACAAAGATGCATGGTCAGTGTTGTTAGCGTCGTGGAAAGTGGGTTTACTGTGGGGATCAGAAGCGCAGAGATGCGGCTGGATGGCGCGCGGCGAGGCAAGGACAAAGCTGTAGATGAGCTTGCGCACTTCTCCCGGAACCTTCATGAATAGAGTGTAGTTGATTCGCTGGCCTGCTCGCATCAGCGCGCGGGAATGCAGGTCGTGGTAGGTCGACATCCAGGCGGCAGGGTTGGCGATGGGGACGCTGGGTAGGGCTGTAGCTCAGTTAGTGGCTGTTTTGTTTTTCTTGATGTTTGTTTGGCATGCTGGACGATGGCATGGTTGAGCTGATGGTCGAGTTCGGCGAGGTGGCTGTGTACGTCGTACTGCATCGCTAAAGCGTCGTCTTTCACGGCTGTCCAAATTCGGACCGCTATGTTGCGTTACAAGCATAACCGCCTATTACGACGACTACGAAATAGAAAATTTCGAAGAGGGCACTCACCCGACTCGTCCTCGCACCCGAACTCGCACAGCATCAGATCCGGGTCGGCGAGGAGATGTTCGCAGACCATGGTAACTATCTTCTCTACCCGTCCTGTATGAAGAGTGTGTGTCGATCAATACCCTAGTATGTTGCTTGATGACGTGAGTGCCGCCTGCTACCTATCGCGTGCGACACACGGTATAGCGGTGGTGTTTGGTAAGGTGTGAGTCAGGCAAGCACTCACGTGGGAGTGTGTTCCTGTGTAACTTCGTCCGTCAAATGGATCTGGTCAGCTGTGGGGGAAGACTAAACTGCTGCGAACTGATTTAAGTTATCGTCCGCTGCGTTGATGAGGACTCTCTGGCTGGGAAAATGTACAAAGTTTCGAGGAAAAGCTCCGGGTTAGGTTGTGGATGTGGAAAATTGGGTGGGTGTGGTGACGTGGCGGGGTGAGGTGAGAGCTTCTCATAAGTTGTACGAAGTAGTGAGGTGAGAAGTGGTGACGGTACTACTGTGAGACTACAAGCATTAACGCTGGGGCTACCTCAGATTTGGTGAACGTTACTTGCGCAGGTTATAGGTAAAAGGTTCTTTGGTGCAAGAATTGGCCAAGCTTTGCAGCTGAGCGAACCTTTGACATCAGTATGGTCTGTTGGAGGTTCTCTGACCCACCAATATGTCTTTTGAACGGAGAGAAACCCTTGATGGCTATTACATCGTGATAAAGTAAACCGCAATGTACATTCACATCTCTCATCTCCAGCCCCACATTGTCAACACTCTCGCCTACCACCTCTTTCCGCTCCCTTCGTTGAAATCTCCACCCTGTCTCTCCCTCTCAAGCCGCTCGTCAAACTCTCTCTGCGCCTGCTCGCGCTCCGCATCTCGCGCGTCTTTGCCCTCTACAAACGTGAAGTTGTCGCCCACTGTTGAGCCTTCAGCACCACTGCTACCTTGTCGGGACGAGACGAAGCGCTGGCTTCGATCTTGCTGCGATGTGCCCTGTGACGAAGGAGGAGTGGCGCCGCGACGCAGACGTTCCCATGATGACTCGCCAGGGCGAGATGAGGGCTGTGTGGTGGCTTGTGGGGATTCGGACTGGAAGAGGCCGCCCGTTGGGGATGCATCGTCATCAAACGATGAAGACGATGCGCTTGGTGCAGGCCGAGTAGATTGATATGGGGGCTGTCTTCTTGTGCGCGCATCGACTCGCTGTCTCTCAGGCTCTGGTTTTGTCTGTTCTTCACCCGCAAAATCGCCCCAAGAGCTGCTGGATGAGCCCCATGGCTCGTTTCCAGCAGTCGGACTCATATCATCGTCATCTGCTGCAAACGGAGGCGCCTGTTTCTTCTCTTGTCTACCCCCATATGGAGGAGTCATGCCGCCAATTCCTTCCTGTCGTCTTCTGGCGTCAAAATCTTTCCTACGTTCCTCAATCATCTTGCTGCGATCCGTATTGGCCCGCTCATCTCGCGCGCTCGCCGCCTTGATGTCCTTTGCGAATTCCTCCAGTCTGGGATCCACAGATGTCTCGTAAGCAGCTATGGGTTGGGCGATCAGCTGTCCTATAATGTTACCCATTTGGCCAGCTACGAGCGCATAAAGTCCAAAACGCCACGTCTGTCTAGCCAGATTCGCGGCAGGTCCTTTGATAGGGCCAAACTTGTTTGGATCGATGGACTCGATCTTTGGCTTGTAAAATGGATATTGATACGTAGCCATGGTGGCGTGCCATCTATAGACACCTCCTGCAGCGCCGGCGGCAGCATAATAACTCTTTGATTTCTCGAGCTTGTATATGTGGAAGGCGAGCGCTTGAGCCTCCTCAGCATGCAGTGTGCGGCCAAGTTTCTTCTCAGCATACGAGAGTGTCGTGTCGGCCTTGAAGCGCAGCGCACGTTCCGAAAAGCCTATGAAGGGCCCAATTAAGGGGATTGGGCGGGGCATGTTGGATGCATCGTAGCGTTCGCCGTTTGCGAGAGTGGGCGACGAAGATGAGGCATAAGGATCGTTGTCGGAGGGATTGGGGTTATCTGTGAAGCTGTCTGGAGCCTGATTCTCTATATCTTGAAGCACCATCCCGACGGATGTTGTGGTTGTGCGGTGCAGATGCAATGGCAAGACCTTCGGTAGAGTCGTGAAGTTCGTCAGTGCTCAAGCTCGAGATGACCTCATGCAAAAGCACCGACCGGGCCGACCTCCATATCCATGATGCGCTTCTTTGCTTCAGGTGGCCCATCGCCACGTTCAGAAGCTATTGCACAAGAATAATTATTGGGCATGATTGAAGGATGGTATAGTCTATAGTTGCAGCCAGAGTATGTTCTGACGCGAGTATGTCGCTGGGATGACCAGCAGTATCTGTACATCGAGGGAATAACTCAAATGCCCGGCCATGAAATGCTTAACAGAGGTAACGCCAGATGAAACGCCAAAAGACCGCCTCTTCGACCCTATTTTCTACGATGCGCTTCTGTAGTCGGTGTGGAGATCCAGGCGCCTCTGCTCGTTGGAACACCCCTCATGCTAAAGCGACAAGAATGGGCGATAGCTAGATATGTGGAAAGAATAGACAAGGAGATGCAAGCCTACGATTCGTTTGTCGCTAGGCATGCTCGAGTAGAGCGCTGAGTCCAGGGAACATTGACTGCGACTGATTGACTTTCGCAAGAGCAATAGATCAAAGCGCGCAACTTTAACTTGATGCTCGGCGCGGTTACAAAATCACGCAGCGGCATCCAGCTGTCGGCTCTTCTCCATCGTCCCTTGTCTTCGAGCTTTTCCCTGTCTTTGCGTTCTCTTCCTCGTCGACGACTTCTTGAGGCTTGATAGTCATGTGAACAACATTGGGAGCTTCTGTCTGGAATCGACAATCTGCGCTTCGAGTCAGAAGAATCACTTCCTATATTGAATGGGACCGTACCTTTCAAAGGGGACTTGTCATCCAACATACGACCGAAATGAATCAGTCTTATCGAGCTTGGTGATGTTGGTCTAGGTTCCCATTCTGCCAAATCGGGTTAGCAATACGATACATACTGCTGGTGAAGCGGGCGTGGCTGTGTAGAGATACATATGCGCCGAGCACGGAAACACGGTGCGGACGCACAGCATCATCTGACCTTATGCCGTTGCGCAGACGATAGCGTGATTGCATAGGGATGACGAGAATGAGCGCATGTGTTGGTTGTGCTCGACAGTTTTGTCGAATTGTAGGAGAGGATAATGAATATCTGCAAACTGCATACAACGTACCTTCTCGCCAGTCTCGCCATATTAGTTCTTTTAGCGTATATACGCTGATGTTGTACGGGTCCATTTCCTCCACTGTGACATTGCGCTTCTTGAGATACTTTTCGTCAATCTTATATGGATGCCTCGCTCCCGTCGTAAGCAGCAGCATAATGACGACCGTTGGCCCATTGCTGTTGTCAGGGTTTGCCGCTGGGCCGTCTGTTGAGGGTCCAAGAGCGGCCTCAGTTTCGGTGCGGTTCAGCTCATTGCGGGCCGGGGGAACTGCCGACGATGCTGCAGCCGGTTGTGTGCTCTCTGAGGGGTTGAGGTCGCCTACGCTCGTGAACTCTACGGGCGCAAGCTGGGGAGCTCCAGTTTCGCTCGTGGTCGCATGTGTGGTGTCGGATGGGCCGGCAGGCGGCTGCAGCGTCTTCATTTCCACGGCGCTCGAAGGTAGCGTGTCGTGGGCGGGCTCTGTCTGCGACACAGGGACGGCCGCCTCAGTGATGTTCTGCGCAGTCGTCGACGGCTGGTCCAGTGAAGGAGTCGTCATGGTCGGTCAAAGTGACCCCGTTTGCAGAGCGCAACCGGAGATAAGGACGGCAAGAACCACGCCAAGCGAGCGGATGGTAGCGAGGGCGCAGACGGTGAGGTAGACGACTCGCAAAAAGGGTGTCGTATTTATGCAGCGAGTGTGGGAGGGCGGTGACAGAATTGGGAGTTGGGAGTCGGGAGTCGGGAGTTGGGAGTGCGAAGCTGAGCGAAAGGCGACGGATGGAGGAAAGGTGCAGCGTCGCGGCTCGCCCGTGCTCGTGGGCAGTCACCGACTGGGCCCTCCGCAATCCAGACAACGGCAAGAGCGATCCGCTGGCTCCACACCGAGCTACCCCAAAGTACGGTTCACTTGACCCGTAGCCGAGGAACTACGCTGTGTTCAGATTTGGCTGACTGCTGTTGCACCAAAACGACAGAATCGTTGGCTCTCTGAATGCATTCATGCGGGACCTGCGGATCTGCTTTCGAGTTGGGCCGACGGATTGCTCACGCAAAGACCTTGCTCTGGCGCGTCCAGATACGACCCCTGCATGCCCCTGCAATTCAACCATAGAGCACGGTTGCGCATGCATGATTAGTATTTACTGGTTGTCTGTCTTTGGGGCGTCGTGTTGCCAGCTACTATAGCAACGAGGCGAAGTGTATCAGAGACAACAAACAGGGTCTAGTGTCCCTGCTCGTCTCACAAGCAGCACCTTGGTACCTAGGTATAAGAACTTCTGTCGCACACCACGACACCACGTGACATCAGGATGCCTGTCTTGGTCAATAGAGCTGCGACGGCCACCATGGTGCTCGAAAGATTGTAATCCCAATCAACGTAGAGACACTGAATCGTCAACGTTGGGATTGCCGAGTCTGTCAATGGAGAAACGTGATACGAAGCAATGTCATCACAGTCGTTTGTCATTGCAATCATTGTTTCGCTCGTTCGAGCCATCTTCTAGACCAACGCCGTTTGTGCCGAAAATATGCCACAAGCATGCCATAGCACAAGGTGTGTTAATAGCGGAAACAGTGCATTACGACCGCTCCCGGCGTTGCACGCTATTGCGCTACACGCACCACGTCCATCACTCTATTCTACCAGTTCATCTTCATCTTGTGCTCGATCTCGGTGTGGAAGTCGGGGACCTGGCGGAGCTCGGAGCCTGTGAACGAATGTCAGTATGTCTACTCGACCACATGTGCATGTGCCAACGACTCCACTTCTGGGCCACACTCACCTTTGAACACATCCTCCCAGCCAATCTCGCAATCTCGGCCCTCAAGAATGTCCTTGTGCACTCCGCTTGAGCCACCGAGAGCAGCTGGCCGCCACTCACCAGCAGACGCAATCTTGAGCTCCATACCCCTCCTTACAGGTTCTGCGATGCCAAACTGTCGCCTCAGCATCTCCATCTTCATGCGGTCCTGTGTTTCGCGCCACTGTACAAGTCGAGCCTCAAGCGGATGTGCGGATTGGAGCTCGACAGACTTCGTTGACGAAGGAGCGCTGGATGTCTGTGCAAGGCGGGAACGGAGGTTGTCGTGAACACCAGGGGCGGAGGGCGCGGAGGTCTCGAGCTGAGTGGACGTGGCGTGAGCCTTGGGTGGAACGAAGCGGAGAGACTTTGTAAGTTGGTCAGCTTGTAGATTCCTTGTGAGAGTTGCTATGTAGCTGTGCCACCATACCATATTGCTCGAAATGTCGATTATGCGCTGATAGTGCCGCTTTGTAGAGCTATAGAGTGCCTGATGAGTGGTGTTGCTTTGTTGCGTGAGGGCAGTTCGCTTCCGTGTTGTGGTGTCGGTGGTCACAGTGGGATGTTAGAGCTGGAGGCCGTGGAGCTCCAGGCTGTAGGTGACGCGCCGCTAGCGCGGCTAATCTTGGCAACTTGGACAGCTTCACCATCATGGCATGCTCCCCAAAACCAAGTGCGAATTCAATGGAAAATCAGGACTCTGCCATTAGCTGTCCCGCCTGAATTTACATTTGTATAGAAGTATCTATAGACCGACGACGCTGCTATACGGCAGGTCCCACACGTAGCATGCGATCAACATACTTCCCAGGCTTATGGACGAAGCCATGAGAATATTGACGGCATTGTTGTCAAGCAGGTCACTTCCTACTTCTACTCTGCGGCTTTCATGTTTCCCATCAGCTACAGCAGTGGCATCGGCTCCTGCTTTGCCCATGGTCCGCATCGCCTGAGCAGTTACATCAGGGTCGACACCGCTGCTCTTCGCAATTCCAGATCTGGCGTCCTCGTGGCGTACAACTTTGCTTCGCACCTCAGCCCCCTTCTTCAGATGCAGCGGTGTCTTGCTGTGAACGAGGACTTTCCTGCCACCCTCGCCTTCGATGATTTTGCCAGATTGCACATCGACGACGCTTGCCTGGCAAAGCGCACCGAGCAAAGAATCAAGAAGCGTTCCAGCAATGCCAGCAAATGTGGTCGAGATTGCGAATCGCATGCTTTCACGTGGGTCCCATTCCCTGCAAAAAGGTAGGAGGAGCCATGCAACCAGCGATATACCCAGTGACCCATACATGCCGGCGGCCAGGCCGGTTGTTGTAACGCCACCGTTTGTACCCGGAGGGACGGTGCGCCACGGTGCAGTGATGAGGAAGGGCTTTGTCTTGGAGAGAATCCCGAGTTCGGAGGAGAAAGTGTCGGCGGCTACAGCAGCGTAGTTTCTATGGACGGTCAGCGCTGGCGAAAGGATGGTAATGATGATTATGCATACGCAACGATGCCAACCACCAGAACATCGCTTTTGTTCCTGTGGAAGCAAAGATCTCTTCCTTCAAGCCTCCCTTCCTTCTTCAATTGCCAGTAGTGTAGTAGGATTAGCACAGATGCCACTCCCGAGTTTGCTATAACCTGAATGTGGTTGCGCGCTCCCTCTCCACCAGATGCGCCTGTGGCCGATTGCGTGAGTCTCGCTTTCACATCGTGCTTGACCTACAGCTGTTAGCGATGTTGATGCAAGGGCCGCAAGATTCCCACCTTTGTCACTGCTGTACCAGCAAGGAAGAATGTCGCGAGCAAAAGAAAGAAGACACCCCACGGGTGTACGGCGTGCACAACTGCTGTTGCGAAAGCTGTGGCAATGCCTATGGGTGTCAGGGACTTGTGGCTCCAGGCACGATACACAAGCCCGGCAATCAGCGGGGCTGCGATTTCGGGCCTCATGATGATGCGGGATGGTGTTGATACGGAGCTCTCGGTGGTGTTGGGAACTCGTGGGGTTGCGTCACAGAAAACGCCAGAACGGGAGACGTTCCAACACTCTACAATTGGAACCACAACACGCTCTTGGCACCTACATCATTCGAATCCTGCACCACCTCTTGGAATTTCTCGTCCTCATCGAAAGAATGTGCTACAACAAGACCTATGTGGCATACATCTCAAGCTGTCTAGATCTTCTTACGCTATCCCGGACTGACCAATCTTCTTCTGAAAATCGACTCGGTAATGCCTTTCTCAGGCCTCCCGTGGCACTATATTCTATAGTCATCGTGATGGGGAAGCGTGAAGCGAGGGCTCTCGATGTGGTTCAACAGTAAGCGCTGCTTAAGCCACAGTGAAGCCGATACGAGCAACCCAACCAATGTCACTGAACCAGCCATGGTGGATGCCAAAGCTTGAGCAAGGGCAGCGATAAGGCCAAGAGAAGCTTGTCAGAGCTTGAGTTCTTCACCACATGTGTTCGTTGCAAGTTCATGGCATTTGAGTCCTTGCTACGGTCGGTTGCTAGTCACAACAGCAGAGACGGATAGCAGCGGCGAAATAAGGCTGATTTGACTTGATCAGACTCAGAACTTGCAACTCTCTAGAGCAGCGCTCATCAGCGTGGAGCTTGATGCAGCAGCCAAATGACCTGCGCAAAGCATTTAGCCTAGATATGACGGTGACAGCGATGCTCAATATGGCGCAAGCGAAATGTACCACATCATGGCCTATGCCCATCTTTGATGCGATTGGTCTGTCGCAGAGCATTCTTAATTAGGTAAAGTCCGGCATGTTGCGATTGGTCCGTATGGTGACGCAAGTAGGTTCTGCTGCTTTGCACAGCCATGGGTTTAGCAGAGCACAGATACATGCGTGGGCTTACTTTGCAGGTGTCAAGGGACGATGCTACGGATGCTAACTGGCATTGGTGCTTCGAAAAATGCTTCGCGTATCTCAGGCGCCCTAAGACCGCAGTGTGTCTCCACATGAACCTTCCCTTTCACGGCCAGCATCGCGGTCGACGACGGTCGTATAAGATGGACCAGGTCTCTCTCACTGCTTACAGTCATACTGAACTTCTTCTGTACAACCATATCTATTACTCGTTTCTCTTCATCTTCAACGATCGCTTCACATGGCCATCTGGTTATTCAGAAAGACACGAGGTGCCATTCGTGAGCACCAAGCGAAGAAAGCGGTACCGACCACCGAAGACTCACACCTCGTTCCTGAGACAACATCATCACAGAAGCAGCACAGACGGTACGATAGCAATAATGGTATCGAGCTCAACTCTCCTCGAGCCAGCCAGAGCATCGCCGACCGCACCAAGGAGACTGAACAAGAGAAAGCAGAAGCTCACCGACGGAATATTCAACAATGGAAGCTCTTGATCGGGCTTGTTCTGCCAAATTTCCTTGCTGCGGTGGATGTCACCATTGTGGCGCCAGCGATTCCACTCATTTCGTCTGACTTCAGTGCGTTGAAACTCCTTCACAAGCTGGCTGTGACTAACTCAGTTCAGACCGTCTTTCCGGTAGCTTCAACTGGATTGTTGCCGCTTACACTTTGACATTCACGACGTTTGTTCCCGTGTCCGGTCAATTTGCAGAAGCTTTTGGACGACACTCCACATTGCACTTCCAGATGTTCTGGATCATGATTGGAAGCGCACTTTGCGCGGGCGCTCAAACCTGGGGTATGCTTCTCGTGGGTAGAGCACTACAGGGACTGGGTGCTGCGGGCATCATGAACTTGTCTCGTATTATTTTATCCGATAATGGAGCTACACTGGCTCAGATCTCCAGAAACAACTCTACGTTATCATTGATCAGCGGTATTAGGTCAGTATACAGTTGACAGTTTCTTGTGTCTAGAAGCGACTGACCGTTGAATAGTTATGGTGTTGGGCCGGTTGTGGGGGGCTATCTCGCAGACGCAAGCTGGCGATACTGCTTCGTCCTTCCTGTTGGCCTTGCCGTTCTGTCTCACATACTCATCGTCGTCCTTATGCGTAAGGAGCTCGTCAAGGGTAACGCAGCCCGAGCCGCAGGCAACACTGGTGGCTCTCGTCGCGTTAACTACGTCTCCGGTTTCCTGAGCATCGACTGGCTAGGTGCATTCCTCTTCATAATGGGCTTCGGCTTAGTCATCCTGGCATTGCAATGGGGAGGCACTCAGTACGCGTGGAAGTCGCCAGCAACTATCGCTCCTTTCGTTGTCGGGGGCGTTCTTGTCGTCGCCTTCTTCTTCCACGAGTACCTCCTTGGTCCTGGACGGTTCACTGCTCGTATGTTCCCGCGTCAAGCGCCGATGATTCCATCGACCTTGTTCCGCAAGAAGGACACCTTTCTTCTGATCATTATCAACTTCTCGGCAGGCATCTCACTGGTCAGCGCCTTTTATTTCATCTCTTACTACTGGCAGCTAGCAGAGGGCTACTCATCTTCCAAGGCGGGTGTCCAGCTTCTGTATTACACCCCTGGCCTTGGTGTTGGTGTCTATGCTGCAATGTATATGTGCAATATCTGGCCTGCGCAGACATTCTACCCACTCTTCATTGGCTCGATTGTGGAAGGCGTAGGTCTTGCGGTGTTGACCTACGCGGTATCGATTCGCCACGGTACTCTAGTCAGTGTCTTTCTCGCCATATCTGGTGCTGGTACTGGACTCCGCTTCATGCCAGTCGTTCTTCACGCTGCAGGTATCTGGTCGACACGTGTCCCCGCCATTCAATCACTGCTTTCCTTCATATTGCCTCTTGGCGAGACCATTGGCATCTCCATGATGGGAGCCGTGTTCACGAACAAGCTCAGCCATTACTCCTCCACAATTCCAGGATTTAACGGAGCTGGTAACCTTGCCACGCTGGACGGCCTCTCAGGGCCAGTAAAGCAGGTGGTGCAGAACGCCGCGGCCAGGTCGGTCATGTGGGCGTTGATCACTGTCCTGCCCTTCGTCGGCTTGTCGATTGTCGCTTCGATGTTTCTTGGAAATGTTTGGATCGGCAAGGTTGCGCAGGAGGAAGATAAGGGTCAAAATCAACAAGCGATGACGAAGGGATATGTCATGTACGGTGCATTTATCCCCAACCTGATCAGAGGATCCGTTGGTGCAAATAAGCAGGAGTTGGGTGTCGTCTCCGAGTACCAGGAGTTGAGACCGAAGGTCTTGGACGTGGAGAGCAATGTTTTGACCGCGCCACAGACCGCTCATGTTAGGGAAGAGAGTCGCTAGATCTGTGCTAGGTTGTTAGATATCGGAAGAGCGTAGAGTTTGGCCTAGACCGACAAATAATTTGAACATTGAAGATTGATAACTAGAAGCATTGATGCGAATAGAACCAAAATCCAGCGAAGTAGCGATCGTCTTAGTCGCACGCATGCTCAGCCGACGCGATAAGAGAGGTGGCATACTGATGTTAGCTCATTAGATTTGCACGCTCAACGATAAAAAGGGAATCGATACACTTATGTAGGAGCAGCAAAGATCGTCACATTGCTCTGGTGATCAAGCAATGTGATTTGGATCATCTGTAGCCATGATCGGGCTTATTTTCACATCGTTTTGCAACAGTTATGGTCGACGGTCTCCAGAAAATGCGTTTCCGTGTCAACCAAGCTTCCAAACCAGGAAATTACACCACGAGCTCTATATTAGACGAATTCTATCGGTCTAGCTCTCGGCATGTCAGCACAGAAATTTTCGAAAGCGACAGTGTTAGACGAGCCACTGCTGCAGGACCTGGTCGTCCACATCCCTGACCAACACGTGGAGGTGCTCTAAGCTCCGCACGCTCTGCAAGTTTGTCGAATTCTTGAACCACAAAATCTTGCTGTCTTTCTTCTCCTCGCTGGCCTTACTTCTAAACTCCTTATCGACAAAGTTCTCGACCATCATCTTGCCCTCTTCCGACAAAGCGCCATCTTGGTCCACAGGCAAGCGTTGCTTGAGCCACACGCATATATGTCGAATGCCTTCCTCATGTCCATATGGCCAGTCGTTTCTGAGTATGGTGAAGTCCGTTGGATCCACAAAAGGCACGACATTTCTTACTGAGAACGCCATTGCGCCTGAAGGATCATCAATAGGCTCCCAAAACAGGCGCTGCGTAAGCAGATACGTAGTTGCACTGCCAAACTTTGCTTTGACATGCGCACTCCACGCCAAATATGCTTTCAGTTGGCTAGGCCATCTCTTGAGTTCATCCAGCTGTCCGGTTGAGATCAGGTGACTTAGGTTCTCCCAAGAGTGTGGCGTATATTCGCCATCGGTCAGACTCAGTTGTTGCTCGTCAATCGCAGTGAGCGCGAAAGGAGGGTTATCTCGGGGAAATGGCAGTACGGTAGGATCTGGATTTGATTTCCACTGCGACTGGAAAACGGACGGCAGAGATGATTCGTCGACAGGGTGCTGTGGCGCCATTGGTGGTGTATGAAACAAGTTGGATTGAATGGCGGGGCTGTAACAGGTTTGAAGAGGGTCCGTGGAGACGGCCCGTCGTCAAGCTACTCCAAGCCTGTCAAGTGTTCTTGACGTTGCTTCCCTTCCAATCGCTTTATTGAGACGCTCAAAACTGGTGTTCTCGCGCGGAGAATTGTCCTGTCCCGGGCGGACTTGTACGAAGAAGTTACTTTCGAACTCATGGGCTTCCGATTGAGCCGCCTTGGTCCCAATGCACCCCTAATTGCCTCATCCAATCCCCAATTTCTCCGTCAACGTTTCGTTCTAAGATCATGCCAAGATCGTGAAAGCTTGGCAAGTCTCTCCACTTTCCATCCTTCTCCTTCCAATTCTGTCTAGAAATAAACGAAACGACGGTGGCGGAAATTAGAACGAGCACTAGGACGGATGATCATGGATTCTGGTCAGGATGTAAGCACAAGGATCCAGATGAGCAAACGGCGCATGTCGTTCGATGGCGAGGCATGCGAGGGTACCCTAGGAACGGACGCATGAGATATATAATCACGACTATGACCCTGTCAAGCCCTCATCAAGCCTCGACTTCTGCATCAAGGTCTTGTTCTTCTCTCGTTAAAAGGTCTCTGTCAATAGTGCCACTCAATTCAAGATGCGTTTCTCCGATTTCAGTCTTGTCGCTTTGAGCGCGAGCACTACCCTCGCCGCAAGGAACACCACCAAGCCCACTGATTTTGGCCGCTGGATGGCGACGTCGTTTTTGTCCAAGCACCAAGTCATTCGCCACACCTACGTTCCCGCCGTCACTCTTGAGGGTATTCAGAAAGTGGGAACTGTGAACGAAGGTGAAGATGCTGCCGAGCTCGTCGAGTACGCCCGCAACGCTGTATCCTCGCTGGTCTCTGCCAACGGAACCGTGACTGGTTACAACGATACCTACTACACCCTGGACGACATTCGCATGGGCAACAACATCCTCCACTGGTGGAACGAGGGCGGTCGCAACGAGTCCAGGTACGAAATCGCCGCTCACAGGTACAGGGACCAGTTGAACCGCTGGCCTCGTACCCCTCAGGGTGGCTTCTGGCACCGCGCCCCGACCTATGCCAACCAGATGTGGCTGGACGGCATCTACATGGCTGATACCTTCTACGCCACCTACACATCGTACTTCGACAACGACAACGTCACCGCCTGGGAGGACATCGAACTGCAGTTCGACTTGGTGCGTTGAAGTCCAGAATGTTTATACTATACCTCTAACTTTTCCGTAGATCGAAGAGCACACCCGAAACCACACCATCAACCTCCTGTACCACGGCTACGACGAGACAAAGTCCACCGTCTGGGCCAACCCGGAGACCGGTGCCTCTCCTTACGTCTGGAACCGCGCTGTGGGCTGGTACTTCGTTGCGCTCGTCGAGGTGCTGCAAGTGTACCCCAAGTCGCTCCCCGGCTACGCCAAGCTGTCCTCGTACCTGACCACTTTGGCCGAGGGCGTCAAGAACGCGCAGCATGCCGAGGGCGGCTGGTACCTCTTGATGGACCCGGAGCTCGCGGGCAAGGAGGGCAACTACATCGAGTCGAGTGCGACGGCAATGTTCACATACACGTACTTCAAGGGCGTCAGGACGGGCCTGCTGGACCCGGAGTACCTGTCTGTTGCAAACAAGGCGTATAATCTGATGATCAACGACTTCATTGTCTACGAGAAGAATGGTACGCTGTCGTGGAATGGCACTGTTGAGGTTGGTAGCTTGAAGGGCGATGCGTCGTACGAGTACTATACTACCGTTCCTCTTAGCCTGAACGACGGCAAGGGTGCTGGTCCGTTCATGTACGCTGCTGCTGAGTTCGACCTTACTCAGAAGAATCAGACTGCGCACTAGGGCATTTGGTGTTGCCGTTAGACGCTAGATGAGTTTTAGACAGCATAGACACTTTGTATATATCACTTATACTTCGACAATATAATTCATCTACAAGATACATTAATACTTTCTTGAAGTGACGTGATATTAGTTCTGCATTGGTTTCATTATAATTATATCCACCGAGTCATGCCGGCTTAGCATGAAACACCTCAGCCGTGCAACTTTCTACCATCTTCTCATAGCATAGCCCCAGCGAAGATCGATACGATAACTGTACCCAACAGACCCAACCCAGCCTTGCTGACCTGTGGGACGACAATGCCAGCCGCTGCACCAGCGCTTCCACTAGCGGCCGGGCTACCAGATCCGCTTGCACTACCGCTTGCGCTGCTCGAGCCGCTCGCCGTGGAGCTAGCACCACCTGTGGGGGACCCGGTCGCAGTCGCGCTGTTTGTGCCGTTGCAAAAGATAATCTGGGGCGGGATACCGTTCTCCATGAAGCAGCCCTGAAGATCAGCTACAGATTGCTGAACCGACAGGCAGTAGTAGCCACAGTCGCCGTTGAAAGACTCGACCGGCGCGGACTTGCAGCATTGTTTGAGAACCGAGGAGGCATTGCTGGGAAGGGTGGCGGTGGTGCTGCCGACGGCGCAGGCGACGTCTGTGGTGGGGAACTGAGGATGTCAGGTAATTGCGAGGCGTGGGGGAGGTGAAAGTGCGTACTCGAGTGAAGTCTGCGGTGGCGCAGGATGCGCCGGTAGGTGTCGCGCTTGCAACGGCGGAGGAGACGACCGAGGAAACTACAGAGGAAACGGCGGACATTGTGGCGGCTGTGTGTTTTGAATATCTCTGGAAATAAGGTGGTATACGTCAACGCTTAGGTATTTGAAGGTAAGTGTCTGATGTATGAGTATAAGAAGGTCGAACGTGAAGGGGGATTGCACTGGTGTAAATGAATACGATGTTTAATTCACGAGCAGCGACGATCGATATGAATCTTCCAGTCAGCCCAGCCCCTAGCGTGTCACTCCAACTGGAAGCCTCAACCTGTCCATTCCTGACATGAGAACTGGGACAATGCGTGGCTCCACATGGTGGCGCCAGAACGTTGGCTCCCGAGCTGCAGCATACTATTTTTGTGTCCTATGACGGAGGTCTCGGGTCAGCCGTGCCGAAGTGGCACAATGTTTCAATCAGCAGAGCAGAATAATAGAGGCGGTGTTGCTTTGACGCGTGGTAAGGCTCGAGCTGAAGTGCAGTTGTTGGTGACGTGAGGTTGCTCTCGCTTCGTGCTGGGGCTTTGTGGAAAGAGGGCAAGCGCGACGGGTCGCGTTCCTGCCGCGCTGCAGCTGAGAAAGGGATATCCTCTTTTCTCCACAGTCTTCCGGACACAGGGAGACCACACACACGGTCTTTCGTCATACAAGTCTGTTACTCGGAAAGATGTAGCTGATGTTGCTAGAATAAGTGGTTCATTCCCTTGGCCAAATTCCTTTCGCCTACAAGCACAAGCAACCTACCATATCCTTACGATTGAATTCACATATGTTTGTGTGAACTGCCGTCGATGACTGATCCACCAAAGGCCCAATTGAGCAAACTCGATTTCATCTAGAGACATCAGCTGTAAACAGCCATGGCATGTGCCAAAGCCCTAATCTGGTGGTTGGCATATATTTCGTTACCTGAGGAAATCTCTACACAAATGCTGTGAGGTTTCACCAAGCTTTACAGGAAGCATATATATGTATACGTACATGCGCAACTCGCTGAAATCCGAGACGAGTTTAAGAAAGCTAAACGCGGAATTTGGTTGTGTCGTGAGCCAAAGAAAGAGCAAGTCTTAAAAACCGCACCAGCGATTCACGATTTTGAATTGAGATTAAAATGCAGACAACGCTTCAATCTACAAAGCAAGGCTCCGTTACCACTGTATCTAATCCTTCCCTTCAACACTCATGACACCCCTTCCAAACCACTCACTGATGACAGCGAACCCGTCTCTACTTCTCCGTAACGCATCCGAGAAAAGATCGTGTCTATCCGCGCTCTCGATCTGTGCGCGTCTGATGGCTTTGACGGTTGCATTCTGCCCGCTGCAAATCGGACACTCGACCTCCGCATCTCTGACATCCTCATCCGTGCTTAAACAGCTCTGATGGAAGCTGTGTTTGCACAGGAAATGTACGACCGGCAGCTCCAGTGTCTTGTTACAAACCTTGCAACGCGCGGCCTGGAAAACAACAGGCTTGGTGTTGAGGTTGTGGAGCTCAGTCTTCTTGGTTTCAGTATCTGCACGGAACGTTTCGATGGTTCGTCTATTAGTTGCGATTTCGACACGTTCACGCTCAATGGTAGTGCTGAGGTAGGACTTGATCATGCCCATTGTGGCAACACCATTGGCAGAGAGCGTCTGAATCACTTGGAGAGGCGCCATGAGGCCATCTTCATCGATCTTCTTCAGGACTGAATCAAGCTCATCTCCAGCTTCAGTAAGAATCTCGGGCGAAGATGTGAAGTAGGCGAGTGCAGCAGGATACAGAGCTGGCTCCTCTGGACCATACTTGCGGAGAGCACGGATCGCGCCTTGGGTGTCGTTTGTTGCAGTGAAGCTGCGGAAGATGTCAAAGTGGAGTCCTTGTTGCTCGCGAACGAGAATTGCGCCATCTCGGAAATTGGAAAGATGAGAAAGCAACAGCACGTTTGAGGTGTCGATTGGGATGTCCTTGCCTTCGACGAGCTTCTTGGCTTTGTTCTCCCACGCCTGTCGCTCACCGTCCTTCTTGGATGATGCTGTATGCAGGTACATTTCGAACAAGGTCGTGTAAAGATCTACTTTATCGTCATCTCGTAGGTTTTCTGACTTGATGCAAGCCTCAAGGAACACGATGAACTCTTGTGGGTGATCTACGAAAGCCGAGAAAGCTGTTCGAGGCTTAGGTATTTTGTACTCGGGTGCCGGTTCGTCTGAAGTTTGTTCAATGATTTGCGCCTGGCTCATCGTGCTCTTTTGATCGCCTGCCGGAGGCGATGCGAGGGCATTGGTGTTCATATACGGCAAAGGCAATAGAGCAGCCAGATTCTGTACAGCGCTTGAAGCCACACCGAGGCCCATCCCGATTCCACCTCCCGAAGAAGGGGCATTTGGTATAACTATAGCGTCCTTCTTAGGCCGGAAAGCTGCTGTGTAGTAATCGATGAACAATTGAGTAGTATCTTCTGGTATCTGTTCGAGTAAGGTTGTGGCATACTTCATGAGATTAAAGTAAGCAACTTCAGGCTCTAGCCGCCAAATGTAAGCCAAGGCTTCGGCATATCGTTTTGAGTCTTCAATAAGCACATCAACGACAAGCTCATGCTCGCCATGCTTTCGGGCCAAAAAAGCAGCTTGATCGTAGTATCCTCCTTGGCGGCACATAGAGATGGCAGTATCCAAGTCGAATTTCAGGTCATCTGGAGATTTGATGAACTCCTCCAGCTTGCCAACATCTTTGAGCTTGGCATAGCAGTTGAGCAATAAGGTCGTATGGTCTGACGTAGCCTTGTGATGTTCATGAAGTTCTTCTAAGTACTCAATCAAGTTGTGTATTCTTTGAGTGTCCAGGAACTGGCGAAAAGTCAGCACGATATAGGACGATTCAAAGAGATGTACGCTGTACCTTTCGTATGACCTGAGACGGCTCGGTATTGTCAATTGCCTTCAAATACTGCTGCATTGCTGTATCATAATCCTGCTTCGAATATAGATAGTCGCCAAACTTCCTAAGTATGACATTTTGCTGCGAGGCATCTAAGCCCGCTTTCTGGGCTAGGTTGATTGCTAGGACATAGAGATTGCGTTGGTATAGGATGTCGAGTTTCTGTGCGAAAGGTTTCTCGCGATATCTGAAGATCTATTCGAAGTCAGAATATCCTATAGAATGATAGGATAGAGATTGCTTGCCTTGCCATCAATTAAGAACAAGAAGAGATCACCCCACTCGGAGACGATATGCTGCACTTGTGACGTCAACTGCTCCTGGTGAGCTACGTATCGTAATTCGGTGTTAAGGAGAGTGAAGGTCGATGTGTTGAAGGCATCGTCAGCTGCACCAACACCAAAAGCCCTCAATGGATTTGATCGTGGCATTGTGTTTGACTTTGGCGGAGCCACGATTGCAACATAGTCTTTAAAGGTCGAGATCATCTTCTTTTCGCCTTCGTACGTGTATGGTGGGCCACGGCCTTGCTGACCATAATAGTATATAGCGTCATTTCTGCCGACGACAACGTCCTGTGAGGTTTTGTCAACGGCAATGCAGTCTTTCGCACAGCCGTATTCATCCAGAGATTTGGCGGGCTGGCCTTGTCCCCGGCCGGATATTACGAGTGTCATGATGCGTGCAGTTGTTGCAATGTACAAAGTTGTAATGTTGCCCTCTCTGAACTCTATACCAGTGATAGGCTCTTCAGATTCGAAGACAGTGCGCTGTCTTGCTCCTCGGTCATGTATGAGATCACCTCTGACCACGGTGACAGCGCCGTTTGCGAAGCCTACAGCGAGCTGCGACAGGTCGTCGAGAGCAGCGAATGCTGAGATGGGGAACTGCTTGCGCCCGTTCTGGATCTGAAGCGTGCTCTGGCATCGTGGAATGCCAGTCTTCTTCTCCAGCTTGTCCAATGCCCACACTTTCAGCACCGGCTCGCTGGACAAGTCTTCTGCCACTGTGACCAGCAGCGCAGTGCCCTCGATCTGCTTCATGTAGGTGACAGCACCCGCATCGTGCGCCTGGAATGCGCGCACAACCTTGAAGGCCTGCGACAGGATGCGGACGACACCATCGGCGCTACCGACAAAGATACTCTCAGAGCCGGAGACGACGCAGGTGGTGTTCCCGGGCTGCGGTGGGTGAGAAAGGTGCTGCACGCGGTGGGCATGGAAATGGGTGGCATACCTCGGCGAGGAACGCGCTCTCGTCGTCGGGGAGCTTCACCTGCGAGACGTCGAAGAACTTGAACTGCCACTATTGCCAGGATCAGCTTCGCCTCAGTGCACGCATCCATTCGGTGGCCTCACCGGAGTCACGGCCATTCTGCTACCGGGCCATTGTGCGGCTGTTGATGTGGAGGGAGCTATCGTCGTCACTCTAGCCTTGAGCTATGGGCAGGCAGGCGCGACCGGCGGCGATCCACCGTGGCGCAGCTGCTTGCTGTGATGTGAGTTGGCAGCTGCGCATGGGCGCTAACTGGTGCCAAGGCTGCGTGCTCCTTTTGCGCTCCCCTTCGTTGCCTTCCCCATCACTCCACCCACTCCACCAGCCATCTTCTGCAACCTCCACTTTGCACATCCCTCCTCTCTTCACTGCGCCCAAGCTTTACCGCGCTCTCGCGACAACTGTCCTTGACCCAGCTGCCACGCGCCCTGCCCAAACACCGCGACTCAAGCCTCGTCGCGTTCGCTGCCTCCAGTCAGCGCACTCTGCACCCACTCTCATCGACATCATCACCTGCTTCTACATTCACAATGTCTGAATCCCGCCTGGACCAGTCCCTCGAGTCCATCATCAGCTCGAGGAAGCAGTCAGCTCGCAAGGGCCGCGGTGGTCGTCGCTCGGATGCTGGCCGCCCTGCTGCAACTGCCGCTCCCGTCGGCGGTGTCAAGAAGTCGACAAAGCAGAACAAGCAGACCAAGACTGCTCCTGCTGCCCCCGTCCCTTCCGGCGGTGAGAGCAAGATCATGATCTCCAACTTGGTATGTTGTCACCGCAGATGACGCGCCAAACTGCGCTAACCTCATTTAGCCGTTGGACGTTGAGCAAGGTCAACTTCAGGTATGTAAGACCGCTGCAGGTCTTTGAACCTACTCTTGTCGCATTTTGCGCACGAACGCGTCCGAACGACGATTTCGAGTTTTCCTCCGAGCCCTCAATACGGTCGTTGAGCCATGTCTTGCAAAGAAAGTCGCGTCAGCATCGATGTTTGGCAGACACATCTGGCATAAGACTAGCAGCATGCGAACTCCGTGAGGTGCTTCCACAACGAAAGTTGGGTTTCGGAAGGCGAACAGCTTGAGCAACAGACACTGATGTGCGCCAACGGCTCAGCCGTGGTAAGGCTTGCAGCTCCGAGGCAAGCCTGCAAGCACTGTGAGATGGAGTCATTCCACATTCAGAGAGAGTTTCAACTACAGAGGGCAAGGCAACATACTCTCGGGAATGACTCGCAGCGTGACAGCTACGCACTTCTCCACAGCCAATCGTCTGCTTCGTGCACTCTGAATGGCTCTGCATGTCTGAACCGAAAGGTCCTCTCGCTGCGTCTTGATACCCGCCCCAACTTTCGGTGCGATGCCGTACGACTGCCAACTATGGATTCGAGGACGATTACGGACGCCGGCCCTCAGACACTCGCGTCCTGCACTATTGCTACGAAATACCTGCCCTACCACGACGACTAATACGCCTTGTAGGATTACTTTGCCTCTGCAATCGGTGTTGGCAGGCCCAAGAAGATTCTCATGCAGTACGGACCGAACGGCAAGAGCCTTGGAAGTGCGACTGTTATCTTCAACCGTGCTGATCAGGCTACCAAAGCCACCACTGCTCTGAATGGTGTCAAGATCGACAACCGTCCTATCCGCGTTGACCTCCTTGTTAGCGCTGCCAACGTACCTGCCTCAACTAAGCAGTCGTCCCTCGCGGACCGTGTCACGTAGGTTTATTCTGACATATGTATCGTTTAAATGCTTACAATTGCAGACAACCGAAAAAGGATAAGCCCAAGCCAGCAACTGCTGACAAGGCCGCTCCCGCTGCTGGCAAGGGACGTGGTGAGGGTACCCGTGGACGTGGTGGGCGAGGTGGACGTGGCGGCCGCGAGCGCCAGAAGAAGAAGACCGTCGAGGAGCTGGATGCCGAAATGGCCGACTACTTCCCTACGGCGGACGGTGGAAACGACGCCATGGCTACAAACGGCGCCGAGGCTGCCACAGCTGCCGTCGGCGGCGACACCGCCATGGACGATGAGATGCTCTGAGCAGCTCTAACTTCAGCATGGTCCTGACGATTTGTTTCTGCTCCTTACTTTAAACTCCATATCGGGCGACAATTGACACACTCTTCGAAGCGGCCGATTCTTCGATGTTTTTTTTTTCTTTTGGGGATCTCATCTTTCCTTTACAATGAACGAAATGACTTCTTCAAATTGCAAATGGTCTGGGGTCGACATACTATCCGGTGCAGTCTTGTACACTACACTGGGAATGAATGATTACTATTTTAGCTTCAATAAGCATTATTTTCAACGTGGCTACCAGACAGAAGAACAGCAGTGAATAGATGGAAGCATGCGCCGTGTGAGGCTATGTGAAGGCTTGCCACTAAATAGTCAGTGTGGCTCGCCGCTTTTCTCAGACACAACTTGCAATACACAACTGCGGTCGTTGAAGGGTGCAAACATGCTTTATCAGAGTGTGCCAAGACAACGCTGGGTCGGAAATACGATGTTAAGTCGGCGTTTGGTCGGAGGTAGAGTCCAATACCCTCAAGTGGAGGGGGATGTCGTGCTTTGAGGAAATGGCAGCATGCTGAAACTGTATGGCAAAGAGTCTGCTTCAGTAAACCCCTCGATATCCACACAGGGTCCCCCGATCCGAAGGATTCCGTGCGAAGATGTTCGGAACGAAACCGCCCCCACCTTCTACCTACTCCAGCTTACAAACGCGTGCTGCCTTATGCCGAACAGTGTTCCGCTTCCCTTCTCGCACCTAATTGAGTAATTCTGAAAATTACCCTACCACACAATGTCGAGGGCCGGGAAGATGGATGCTTGACATGTTCCGGCTACCAGAACACAAGGTTCCTATTCGTGTCTGTATAGCCTTTGGTGCGGAGATCTCACGCCAACGGCATCAGCCCCTGCTTCCTCAGAGCCTGGTCCCCGCGACCCCAACAGCTAGAGGCTTATGGTAACGCGCGGTTCTGGACCGCTGGTGACTGGCCGCTAGGGTAGTGGAGCATTCGTCCGATGCAGCTCCTTCGTTTCGGGTCGGATGGGCTCGTCATGATGTAAAAACCTCATGATGTCGAAAGCAAACATTATTATTGCTGGTTTACGAGGTGTTTACGGGAGATGAGATTATTGACGCGAAGGACGTCTTGCACGCGTCTAGCCTCTGGCCATCTGTTTCCGGTGCTCGCTCGAAAGGAAGCCGAGCGCATTGCCGCGGGGCAAGATGGCTACCTTGTTCGGCGTTAGTGTAGTTTCTACAGTGGATAAGGCTATGCTCGACATGTAATTGATGCCGAGCGTGGAGAACGAGCATGGCGCAGACCTTCTCGTCGCAGTCGCAAAAATGGTGCTGCACGACAAAATTGATCAGCAACGAATCCATTGTCAGACATTTTTGCTAAACAGCCCATTTCAAATTAGCTCCATCTTTGGCGTGGTTACATGCGGCAACATGATGAAGTGTGCACAATTGCGGGGGAGGGGTGCGGGGCATGAGCTCGACAAGCGCCACTCGACGTGCGCGAGCTCCATTGCGATAGGCCACCACCCTGCTTAAGACGGGCTCCTGACGACCGAGGCTGCTGGGCGATCCTCCAAATTGGTGCTCGTCTGGTGGAGATTTCCTTTCGTGCTGTCGTAGTGGCGAGTACTTAAGATACCGCTACCCCTCTTCTGCTCAACCAGTCCTCACTCACATTTTGCTTTCTCTGATACCCCAATTTGCAAGTGTACATCATGTCTGATCTTGTTGTGAAGATCAAGACTCCCCAGCTGGAGTACGACCAGCCCACTGGTCTGTAAGTTGTTTTACCTCCCTCTGCGAGCGCGCCTCCGGGGCCTTTTCTCTCTCTTTTTTTGCAGCTGTTGACTGTAGGGTTAGCTTCATCAACAACGAGTTCGTCAAGGCTGTTGACGGAAAGACTTTCGAGGTCATCAACCCTTCCACAGAAGAGGTTATCACACATGTCCAGGAGGCTACTGAGAAGGATGTCGACATTGCAGTAGCGGCTGCCCGCAAGGCCTTCAACGGACCTTGGAGGAAGGAGACTCCCGAGAACCGTGGCAAGCTTCTCGTGAAGCTTGCCGACCTGTTCCTCGAGAATGCTGACCTTCTTGCCGCTGTTGAGGCCCTCGATAACGGCAAGGCCTTCACCATGGCCAAGAACGTCGACGTTGGAGCTGCCGCAGGTTGTTTGAGGTACTACGGAGGCTGGGCCGACAAGATTGAGGGTAAGATTGTCGACACAACACCCGACACATTCAACTACATCCGCAAGGAGCCTGTAAGATACTCCCAGACCTTGGACGATACAGCTTATTGAATTTTCATAGATTGGTGTTTGTGGCCAGATCATTCCCTGGAACTTCCCCCTGCTCATGTGGGCATGGAAGATTGGTCCTGCCATTGCTGCAGGTAACACCGTCGTGCTGAAGTCTGCTGAGCAGACTCCTCTCTCTGCTTACGTTGCTTGCACACTTATCCAGAAGGCCGGCTTCCCGCCTGGTGTCATCAACGTCATCACTGGTTTCGGAAAGGTCGCTGGTGCTGCCATGTCCTCGCATATGGACATCGACAAGATCGCCTTCACTGGTTCCACAGTTGTCGGTCGCCAGATTATGAAGTCTGCTGCTGGCTCCAACTTGAAGAAGGTTACACTCGAGCTTGGTGGCAAGAGCCCTAACATCGTCTTCGCTGACGCCGACATCGACGAGGCCATCAACTGGGTCAACTTTGGTATCTACTTCAACCACGGCCAGTGCTGCTGCGCCGGGTCGCGTATTTACGTCCAGGAAGAAATCTACGACAAGTTCCTTGAGCGATTCAGGGAGCGTGCTGCTCAAAACAACGTTGGTGACCCCTTCAAGGAGGACACCTTCCAGGGTCCCCAGGTCTCTCAGCTGCAGTTCGACCGCATCATGGGGTACATTGAGGAGGGCAAGAAGGCCGGTGCCACCGTCGAGACTGGTGGTAAGCGCAAGGGCGACAAGGGTTACTTCATTGAACCCACCATCTTCTCGAACGTCACCGAGGACATGACGATCCAGAAGGAGGAGATCTTCGGCCCCGTCTGCACAATCTCCAAGTTCAAGACCAAGGCTGATGCCATCAAGATTGGCAACAATTCCATGTACGGCTTGGCTGCCGCTGTTCACACCACCAACCTCACCACCGCCATTGAGGTCGCCAACGCACTCCGCGCTGGCACCGTCTGGGTAAACACATACAATACTCTTCATTGGCAGCTCCCGTTCGGCGGTTATAAGAGCTCAGGCATTGGCCGTGAGCTTGGTGAGGCTGCTCTGGACAATTATGTCCAAACCAAGACTGTATCGATCCGCCTTGGTGATGTTTTGTTCGGTTAAGCGTTTATGGTATGAAAATGAAACATGATGATACGGACTTGTATATAGATCATAGCCACAAGAATTGAAATAGGTAAAACCTTTGCGTAGCCCCAGTTTCGGGGAGTCCATTGGGGGGTTCCAGTGCCTACATGTGATAAGCTTGGCAGGTCCCTGCGCGAACACAAGAACACTAAATCTACGCACTGTCAACCCTTCGTACCTCTTCTTAACATGGTAACTTGCAGGTAGCAACAAGCAATGCGTGTGCGTGCATCTCCTGCGTTGTGCAGTCGTCTTATAAAGCTACACTGCAAGCTGGGACTTGGTCATGTTTTCAAGGTTTTGGTGCTTAGAGGTCTGTGACAGCCCGTAGTGCGGAATCGTTACGCAGCTGTTAATCGAGCCTGCCGCATGCGGCGGAATGGACCCGGTTACCCAGTTGTGTAGACTAGATAGTAATCAAGCGCCGACACACGCACAAGCTCCCAAAGCGTCAGATGCTCTCTCCGTGATGTTTACCAGGGTGTCCCAGATGCACGTGCCGGGGCGTCACTTTTAGTGCGATAGTTGCGTCAGAGCTTCAGTTACTTCGAGGATCGTATGGAACACCATGCACGACTGGCCCAGGCTACCATTTCTTTGAATTGCCTACAACTTGCCACCTCAACACAACATGAGGACACGTGTGACACACGCTCGTGGCGAAGTGATATGACCACAGCCCTACCGAGCCGTGCATTCCCACGATAGCCGATCAAAACACGAGTTTCAGCATAGTCGGCGACAGGAAGCCAGCCATGTCCTCTCACGCGAACCAGTACATCCGTGAGGTCCTTCACTCCACTGAGGCCCCGACCGAGATACCTGTTCGATATTTCTACACGTCTCCGCTCGCTATTGACGATCCGCTGTCGCCAGTGCCTCCGCCGGTGACGGGAGCTGCAGCAGCAGCAGCAAAGAAGCAGCTGCCCCGCCCATTCAGTGAATACGATAACGACGCTGTCAACAAGTCATGGTTGCAGCTGAGGAAGGAAATCCTCCAGCACAATGAGGAGCTTGGGGAGAAGAGAGATGGACGGGATCCAGGCACGCCGACCAACCCAGTGGTAGCTCGTCTGAAGCGGAGAAGGGCCGGCAGTGCACCAAGAGAAGGGGCCAGTCCTCAAGGCAGGGATATACCTTTGGGTCGATCGAGCAATAACGGGCAGTACTCTCGTTCTGTGGAGCTCTTCTCGAGCGGGCGTGCCAGCTCAAGTGGAGGCAGTCAAGCTGCAAATCTTGTGCAGTCGATGAAGGCACTTGATCCAAGCCAAGTGTCACCTACGTCAGGCCCCACGACCACAGGCACACCCTTCATTCGAGCACCCTCGCGAACCAATGTTGCCAAGGCATGGAAGCCTGCACTGACAGAGGGTGGCAGTCGGCCGACCATCCACGGAGTGGACAGCTACAGGTGGGACAATGAAATGGAGCCAGCGTTATCCACAAGTAAGGATAAAGGCCCAGTGAGGAGGAATTCGAGGCCTCAGGCAGGACCTTCAGCCAAGGTACCTGTGGGTGTGTTGAGGCTTCATCACGTTGTTATGGATGCCGAGTCAATACGCATGGAGCCAATCTATTGGTCCCCCCTCAGCGATATCTCTCGGATTATTCGAGGCACCTGGTTCTACAAGGATTCGATGATGCCTGTAGAGGTTGAGGTGGCCAATATGCTCGAGGCAGGCTATGTCGAACTGCAACCGTGGACACAGACCTGGAAGGACGAGCTTGCTAGTGCAGTCGAAGTTGGCGCGCTAGGTGAGATGAAAGTTGTCCATAAGTTGTGGCCGGACAAGACTGCAGCGCCAGACAGCAGGCCTTCGACCTCTCAGCAGATGCAGACAACAGGTCTAGTCCAGAGTAATCTGCCCGAGGAACAAGGGAGTCCGGAGCAGGAACGACTGGACACAGTCGAGAATGCTTGTGATCTGATCGACATTTTGAATGGCCCGGATGGGCCAGATAACAAAGCTGCAGGAGATCTTGAGTACGGCGCTGCAGGATACAAGCAGCTCTACCTCAAGGCTGGTATCATCTATGCCAATGAAAAGGAGGCTTTCATCCTCAAACCGACTCTTCAACCATCAGACTACTACGGCAGACGTCCGCTCGCAAATTACATTCGCAAGGGGAGGAACATTGGAATATGCGTGGTGCGAGGTTTCGATCAGGCAATCTGGGATACGCTGCATCCAAGTAAGCTAGATTCTACTTCCCAGAAAGCATACCACGGCGCATCCATGGCGCAGGCTGGGGCGCCCACAAATCGAAGGCTCAAACCTGACCCCGACATTGCCATGTCTGAAAGGCCTCGAGTGACGGACTTGGTTCTCGTGATTCATGGTATTGGACAGAAGCTGTCCGAGCGCATGGAGACGTTTCACTTTACACATGCAATGAACTCATTCCGACGAGAAGTGAATGTCGAACTTGGAACACCGGATGTCAAGCGTCATTTGCGGAAAGATATGGGCGGTGTCATGGTGCTGCCGGTGAGTTCGACAAAGCTCGCATCGTCCACTGTACATTGACAATACTCAGGTCAACTGGCGGCAGCGAGTGTCGCTCGAAACCGGCGACTTAGCAGAGGCTGAAGATCCCGCAGCTAACAAATATACCCTCAAAGATATCACACCAGTCACGTTGCCGTCTATCCGTGGCATCATCAGCGACGTTATGCTTGATGTACCTTACTACCTTTCGCCCCAACACAATCCTAAAATGGTAGCCGCGTGTATCCAAGAAGCGAATCGCATCTACAGACTTTGGTGCGCGAACAACCCAGGTTTCGAAGACTACGGCAGGGTCCACCTGGTTGCGCACTCTCTGGGGTCCGTGATGGCTATCGATATCCTCAGCAATCAGCCCAGCCACGTTGACTTCAGCTCAATCGACCCCACGCTGCCCACTTCCGACCTACCAAAAGACCACTTCATCTTCAACACAACCGACCTGTTCGTCTGTGGCAGCCCCGCCGCCCTGTTCCTTTTGATGAAAAACGCAACCCTCCTCCCACGTCACGACAGAGAGAAACCCGGCGCCGACTCGTACGCCACCCCCGGCGTTGCAGGCTCCCAAGGCACCTATGGTTGCATTGCCGTCGACAACATCTACAACATCATCAACCCCTATGACCCTGTCGCCATGCGTATCAACGCCACCGTCGACGCCTCGTACGCCGAAATGCTCAAACCGGCCAACATCCCCTCGGCAAGCAGCAGCTACTTCTCCTTCAGCAACCCCTTCCGCCGAACCGACAGCTCTGCTGCGCTGCAGAAACCCACCACCATTCGCCTACCTAGTAATGTAGAGCTAGAAACGCACAATTTCACCCGTGAGGAGATTGCGGAGAAAAGAGCGTACTTGCTCAATGATAATGGCCAGATTGACTTCTTCATGAAGTATGGTGGGGGCGCGCTGGAGATTCAGTATCTCACTATGCTGGGCGCGCACAGCAGTTATTGGCTCAGTAAGGACTTTGTGAGGATGATTGTGTTGGAAGTGGGGAGGGGCGTGGGGAGGGAGGGCACGATTGAGCGTATGAGGGCCGTGAAGAAGAAGATGCATGTAGGAGGTGTGTGAGATGGTGAAGAGAGGTGAGGTTCAGGGCAAGACAAGGACCAGGACTGAGACTGAGGGAACTGCGGTGCGATGTACAATACCCCTTTGTTGCGTTGAAGCGAACTTGCTATTCATCCTCAGCACGATCTTTGTTCCGCTCGATGACGGCGATTTGATACATGCTACCGTTATGATGAAACCATGCTGGCTATGCCATAGCATTAGTTTCATTCCTTTTCTTGCAATGCCTAACCCAGTGCCTGTTTCTTCTACAAAGTGATGCACTTACCTACCAAGTCACAATCTACAATCAATCAGCACGCAACCGATCGCCCAATGAAGCGGGCCAATTTTGATCCGAGTCGATTCAGTGATACAAACCCAAGGCATCTAAAAAACTGCTGATGCATGTCGACACTGAGTGATTGGCAATTGACGCTGAGTTGGAGCAGTGTGAAGATTGATTGTGACCGTTGGCGACAATGCTGTTGATGGGAGCTAGGATATGGGATATGCGGTGACGGCCAAGTGTGATGCAAAAGATAATGTGCGTGAGGCTTTTGAGAAGCATGGACTATATGCTCGGCACGATGAATGAAGGCGGCCTGGAGAACGCACATTCAAACCGGCAGATGATGAGAGCCTGCTCAGCAGGGGCCAAGGTATCAATCGTGTCTTGTAGCCGATGCGATGCAGCAGGTCGTGAGGTCTTGATTGTGTCGCATCTGTTGGGATATCATGATATCCAATAGGGACAAGTGCCGATGTGATGAGTTAGGAGGACCTGGCGAAGTTCGGTATCATGCCGCTGGCAACGGCATCTTTCATCGTTAAGCTACAAACCCCACATTCTGGGCCTGCGCCAGGTGCACAGTGGTAAGCTGATAGCAGACCTGCTAAGGATGGTCTTGTATCTCGGTAAGCCCTCGTCATTCCGGTCGTGCAAGGAAAACCCAACAGAGTGCCTCGGTATTGGTCCGACGTTTAGACGCGTCGCGTGTGCAGTTGTGAACAAGAAGGCTCAGAAAGCGAGATTCGGTCGATAGTAAGCACGCTACTGCAGTGCATAAGTGCGGTCCTAACGGTAGATTCACGATCGTCGAGGCGGGGGAAACGGCTTGGTCAATGGAATGGCGTCTCAACATGAGCATCTTGGCCTACGATGTCCAGCTTACACAGGAGGTGCAGTGTAATGCTGCACGGGTCTGCGGCATGTCATAGGTGGTACCTGCGTTCTGCCAGGCCATGTGGTGCTAAAATAAGCTCTGGGGTACATCGAAACGTCCCAGATTGAACCCCAGGGTCAACGAAGCTGACGTATTTTGCTGTTTGTGGCTGCAGGCATGCAGAGAGGCACGAGCTGACATCGTGTAAGTGTCAAGCTGTGTCGAGATGGGACGTCACGATAGCGTGATGTGGCCTGTGGAGGCAGAGGAGGCCAGGTACCTATTCGGTCGAGATAACCGCCACAAGGGCAGCGGAGGCAGTCCTACGCTTCTCCATAACCCGCTTCCGCCATTGCAGCGGCCCTTTTAGGTAGATATCACATTGAAGAGGGATGCTGCGATGCAACTCGTCACACGAAGTTGACCATTCCCTGGGGATTGTCGGGGTCCACATTTGATTGGCCGACCTCCCGAGCTGCTACGCCCGAAGTGGCAAACTCGAAAACCTCCCGCATGAGGACCAGGGTTGTCAACGGCCTCCCACGCGACAGACGCGTTACGCTGTGCGCTCAAAACTTTGTTGTTGAGCGAGCCGGGCAATCTGGGTCGCGCCTCTTTTAGGTGACCAAGTTATCGGCTCATAAATACGTCCCCAAATCACGTTGCGAGCGAGGCAGTGCCAGGCGTCTCGATGCGGATCGGTTCTCAGCTGTACCCTGTCTACACCGCCTCATTGGCCAACGCATCGTGAGTCCAAGTCAGCACTTTGTCCAACGACAGTCGGCATCAACGAAGTTGCCTATACCTAGCTCTCTGTGGACCCACCGCAGCTCGCATTGTACTGGCCAGAGGTATGGCGTATACTTTGCACTGGCAAGTCACGGCGTAGGCGCGCTGGAGGCGAATTTCAGGTACCTGGGCCCCCTGCGGGCGGAGCGGCTTGTCATCCAGTACCCGTAGCGGTGCGCTCCATGGCTGCCATGCGAGTGATCCAGTTGTACGTCAAGAGTGGCCTATCTGTAATGGACCCCCAGCCATAGTGAATCTGTGGTGGACCGACCCTAGTACGGAGTAGCTGAATATGGCTTGAGTACAGACTCGCCCCAGACTCGAGCTGGATATATCTGTGCTGCATATCCCGTGCCTCTGCATGATGGTGATGCTTCATTTCATTCACACCCTGGAGCTGCCTGAGGTACACTGCTATCAGTGCTTCAGACCCGTCGCCTCTCCGTCGCCATGAGATCCGTACCGCCCGAGGTCAGAGCATCATGGCCCAAGCCGAACTACGTCGACCCCATCACCCGCGGACCGGCGCTGATGGTCGTTGAACTTACACTGCTGCCCCTCGCAATGATCATCGTCTTCTTGAGACTGTATGTTCGGATAGGGTGGCTCAAGAAAAGCTGGTGGGACGACTACCTCATGGTTGCTGCTATGGTACGTACCGAGAGTCGGGGTCACCGAGTGGCGATGCTAACGAACACAGGTCTTCTCCATCGGAACCACCGTCTTGGTGATCATGGCTACACAGATGTACGGCTGGGATAAGCACGTGTGGGACATGAAGCCTGCCGAGCTATCGACTGGAAGAAAGGTACGACTCTTGTACGACTTGTGTGACCGAACTGGTGTTCTGACGGTCTTCAGGCGTCGATGGCTGGTCAGACCTTGTTCGTCCTTGCTTCGAGCACCGTCAAGATGTCCATCCTCGTTTCGTATTTCCGCATTGCACCAGAAAAATCGCTCTTCCGGAAGCTTGTCTGGGGCACCTTCGCCCTTGTGTTCGCTGCATTTGTCGTTTTCCTAGTGGCACTGTGGGTACAATGCATGTAGGGTACTCTCTTCCTGTCCTAATGTCTCAAATACTGACTGCCGCAGACCGATTTCCAGCTACTGGGATCTCAAAGCAGATCATCGAGATTGCATCCCAGAAGGGCCGCCCTTGATGGTTCAAAGCACCCTGAACGTTGTCACTGACTTCATGATCTACGCCTTACCCATTCCGACCTTGTTCAGCCTCTCACTTCCGTGGAGCCAGCGCATCGGTCTCATCGTCTTATTCTCTGTGGGAGGGGTAATCGTCGTGGCTGGCAGTTTTCGAGCATACTGGATCCACTACACTCTGTTTGAGACATATGATGCGACCTGGGAGGGCTATAACATCTGGATCTGGACTGCGATCGAGACAAATGTCGGCGTCATCTGCGGTTGCATACCTGCTCTCAAGCCATTGCTGTTCCGGACTCGCGCAAGAGTACAAGGTTCGAAGTATGCGAACGGCTCTGATCACAGCAGGCGAAGGGAGAAGTTCACACCAATCGTGGATCAAGTTGAGATGGATGCTCGCAGACCGGCTCCCCGTGTCGAGGTTGAATCATGGCCTGGCACCGCAGCTCCGCTACAATATGGCAGCCCGCTGTCAGAGCGACCGATGAGCGGCTCCACTGATAAAAGTCGTTATGAGATGGACATTGAACAACAAAAAGCCTACATGTACTGATTGTCAGTGCCTCCTCTCGCTCTTTTCAAGAAAGACAAACGCGTTTAGATCTAAAGGCAGGAATCTCCTCAACGTCTCTCCTTTCTCTATCACGTCAGTCTCATCTCTACTTCTTATTAATTTTTGGCATTTGGGAGACCACTGGTGGCGTCTGTCGGTTATCGATTTTCTTTGTTCATGGCTGCACCTGCCATGTCTGCCCATGAACGCCAGCCAGGGCAGTGGAGTCGATAGCTTCAATGTGAGATATCGCCTCTAACCGAGTTGTCCGTTACAACGCGTTGTGTAAGTGTTTGCGAAGATGATCAATCTCACACCTCAGCACGGGATCTGCGTCATGCTGGCCAAATGGGATGTTGTTCCTCTGCGCATCAGTTTGCAATCTCCACGATGACGACAACCCAACAGACGGCATTGAAATCATCTCCAGCTGTTGTGTCGTGTCCATCAAAGTAGGTGGCCCTTCCATTCCATATCATCCTTCTTTACCTGCTCTTTCTGTCCATGCTTTCTTCCGTCCGTGCGCTTCTGATGTCATTATTGCTTGCGAATCACCAGCCTTGCCGTTTCAGACCATACGATCTTTCCGCCATCATTATTTTGTGGCAGGGCTTGCCAGTTGTAATGCCGCGTCGGCGAGCGGATGAGTTGTCAGGTTCGCGAGCTGGCCAGCACAGACTGTCCTTCAGCTCAGCATGACGCCTCGCCAAACCACAGGCCCGCGAACCGACTCGACGGTACAGGGCTGCTCCCAGCCAGACCCTTCGCCAAACAAGGCCCGCAGGTCCACAGCGTCTTGAGCTCCAGGTTTTGCTGTCGCTGCAACACTCGAAGAGGCGCAGTGCTTTCAAAGAGGTAGGAACCAGCCATTTTGGCGTGCGTGTGGAGAGCTCAAACACGACCGTGGCGTAGAGCCTTAAGGCTGACCAATCAATCAGGCGCGCTATGCAATGCAGGCTGCAATGCAAACGCAGCATGACATCTGCAGACAGATCCTAACAACATCGAGCTGTGCCCCAGTAGATAGCGTTCCTGCGACAGTGCCATGTGCAGCTGTCCTTGCCTTAAACGTGATGCACAAGTGCCGGAATTTGAAGGAATTCAGCCATCGTTGTTGCGACCGTTTCCTAGACTACCAGGAGCATTCTAGGGCCAGATGGTCTAGGACCACCATTGACTTCGTACCTGGCCCTTAACGTCATACTAGAGGCACAAAGCTTCGACGCACGACCTTCACTCGCTCGGCTTTACCTCATCGGTCAGAATTCCGCGCTTTCCTCGAGCCTCCTACAACCTGGCGTGTTGAGCCGGCAACCTGACCTTGCTGATCTGAGTAGCTGCCAACGCACCGTGCAGCCGAAGGCCTCACCGCGTTCAAGTGAAGACTTGTACAGTTCTAGTACTATTATTATAAGCTGCAGGTACTCTGCCATTTTCCTTCCGCTTTCAATTGCCATCTCCACACCATGAAAGCCGCAATAACTTGGGCGCTACTTGTGCCACTCTTCTCACTCACAGTAACAGCTTGGCCGAAACCTAGTCAAAAGCCGCCAGTATGTATCATAGGTGCAGGACCATCAGGTTTGTCTGCAGCAGGCAAGCTTGAAGAGAAAGGCATCAAAGCAATGATCTTCGACAAACAAGACGCTGTTGGCGGCAAATGCCAGGCATGGTATGACGACCAGTAAGTGTTCCACAGCATTAGAAGCGCCCAATCGCGGCTGATCACACCACTCAGAGACATCTTCCATCCCCTTGGCGCCGCGTTCTTCTCCAACGCGACCTACACCGAAACTCTCAAGATACTCAACAAGACCAATGTCACGTCCGAGCCATTTGCGCTGGCCGGCGCCCGCGAGATGTTCCGCTACAATTATACAAACGGCGCGATAGATGCGAACCCAGCATTGATTCCACAATTTCTAGCATCGTTGTCTGCCGAAATTCCGCGTTACGTGACGTTATGGAATCAGAGGTTTCGCCCATACAGTGTCGCGGGATACAAGGTACGACGGCTGAATGTTGTATGACAACGGACGCTAACAGGCTGCAGAACGGCACTCCGGACGAATTTATCGTCTCTGGGTCGCAATGGTTCCGTCAAAATAACTTCACATCTCTGCCAATTCTGCTTGTAAATCCTGTAGCACTGTACGGCTACGGTGACATAAACATCATACCAGCGGTATGTCATGATCCGCACTGCATAGAACTTGCATGGGTGATGCATGCAGGGACACACTGACACGTGATACAGCTATACATCCTGCAATACTTTACTCCGGATATTCTGACCGCGTTCATCGGTTTGCATGAGGTGTACTACATGGACTTCCACAAAATGTTCGTACAGTACTCTGCAACACAGTTATGCAACACACCCATCAAAACCTCTGCCGAGGTTCGATGCATTGATCGCTCAGGAAAAAACCCATTTATCAAGTACACAGAAGCATGCGATAACTTCTATAAATGGCGCAAGCAAGAGTGTAGCTCGATCATCTTCGCTTTTCCTCCCACTGTTGAGAATCTCGAGCGCGCCGGACTGGATATGACGGAGGAAGAATACAACGTGTTTACCAACGTTTCGACCATCCAGTACTACTCTTCGGCAGTCGAACTCGAGCTCCCTTTCGGTGTGTCCTACATCGCCAATACTTCTTCACCGGCACTTCCTCCACCCAACGAGGGTCAGCCCGTTGCGGTCTTGCATCTGAACGAGCAGTCAAACGTTTCTGTGGCGTGGTCATGGGGGCCATACGAGTATCAAACAGAAGATGCGGCACGTCGCCTACTCGTCGAGAGTCTATCTGAGATCAACAAGGACCCTCGGAATGCTACTGCGCCGCCTCAGCCATTGGATGACGGCGATGTCAAGGCGTTCCGCAAGTGGGACTACTTCCCTCATTTTGACGCCCGGCCTCTTCGAGACGGCGCGTACGACAAGTTCAATCGCCTCCAGGGCCACAAGAAAAGTTACTGGGCCAGCGGTCTGAACGGCATGGAAATTGTCGAGTGGGCCGTTCGCGGCGGACAGGACGTTGTCGATTCCTATTTCTAGAGACTCGCGTGCTTTATAACGGTGAATGACTGGCCAATCATCGTTACACGCGTTGGTGTGTAAGAGGAGGAACTTTGCAAGAGAGGAGAGATGAACTGGGCGCCTGCTTTACGATTTTCCTTCGACACGACCGGCATTTGGACGACTACATTGATGACTTTATGCCCACCTAGAGATGATACCTTTGCCTTCGATGAGCGCTACGATCACGTCCCTACGACTGCGTCCTTTCGGGTTGGCTGCATTGGGAGGATTTGTCACAACTTGATTGTGCTCTGTTTGTTTAGTAAAATTGCTAGCCGTACGTCGCACTGTTTGCTTAATGGTAATGCTAGCTGTACATAGCATGGGTGGTTCTAATGATAAGATATGCGACAACAGAACAAATGAACAAATGTTCTGACAAACTGAGGCGATCGCTCCACATTGCGTGCGTTGTGAAATCGCATTTCTCCCTGGCACGGCAGTGACGGCAGAAGCGACTTCGCCTTGAGTAAGAACAGGTCTTGGATCTCTTGAAGCCAAGCACGCAGACTTCAGTGTGTCCATTTGCTGGAGCGGCAGAAGCAAACTCCCAGAGTTGGCACCTGGGCAGGCTCATTCTCGGCTGGCGGCTACCGAAGGTCAAATTGCGATGCGCGCTGTCACTTGTCAAATAGATCCTACACAGTATTGAATTCCTTCGAGAAAAAAACCTTAACAACGCTCGGTATAGCATGGCCCTCTCCTTTCATTGCAATAGCTACGCGCCAATCATGACCACGCACAGCGCAAGCCTGTACTGTGACCTCACTGATCATACACGAGACCCGGCCTCCCGCCTCGCAGCGAGGCTCCAGCTGCCCTGGAAACCGTCCTCCCGGTCAGTGTGAGCTTAAAAAGTGGAAATGAAAGACCTTCACTAGCAGCACCACGCGCGCCGCTGATTGGTGCACTAGTCTGACTACTCCGCGCGCGAGGTTTAATGAGCGTGACTCGAGTGCAATGGCATGCCGCCGGAGGATTCAAGAAGCGGGCTCTGTACTGCTGTGTGATGAAGTGTTTGTGAAGAGCCTGAGGTAGCGGAGGGTTGCGAGTGCTCGCTGTTGGGGGGAAACACAGCAGTACTGTACTGCATCAGAGAGTTGTACAGCCCCTGAGTGCATTAGCTCCACGAGAATACCAACATGTGATGTAGGCAGCGAATCATTGAGTGGGCATTTCGCTTGAGCGGATTTGATTCCTGGCCCAGTCTCGTCATTTGACTGCCTTCTCGCCGCAATTTTAAAATCCTGAGCGAGCAGACGCTCTTGGACCCTTGATGGTTAGCCTGCAGTGATTCGGTAGCCGCCCCAGGCATGGCAATCTGCATCGTGAACATGTCGTGCCGCGAACCCGTTTCATATACAGCCTTGGGGGTCCCCAAAGAGCCTCCCTTTTCATCTCAATCCTGTCGCTCGTTGTTTGCTCTGTTGTTGCTCCGCTGCGCAAGACTCGTCCGTCTCCACCGAACGCGTGGGAAGTTGACAGCGGTTCTCCACATTCATTTACACCATACAAGACGTGTTGATCGCTATACGAGATGAAGCTTGCGTTCCTGGCTGGATTGGCTGCGGTGGCTGTGGGTGTGGGCGCTCAGACTGAAGTCAGGTATGGTGCACGCGACTCCACCTCAGGTCCCCAACCGCATTGTAAAGCACGCACACGACTAACAGCGATGATGCAGTCCTGAGCAATCAAAGTCGGTCCTGATGGTTCTTGCGACCGCGCTGCCGACCGATGTGCGCAATTACGCCATCGAGTCGCAGTCGGCCTTTGCGGCCGAGATGAGCTCGTCGCTCGCTGCCGGCAACACTCCAGGGTGGTACGCATCCATGCCTGCCGACGTCAAGAGCATCCTCCCTCTGCTGTACCCTGCTGTCGCCGATGCTACGACCACGCCTGCTGTCACCTCGACTGCGGTGTCAGCCAGCGCCACACCCACCGGCGCAAACAGCACCTCAGTCTCTGCCGTCCACTCTGCCACCCTCTCTGGTTCTCGCACCGCCACTGGCACTCCTCTTCCCGAGGCCACTGGCGCTGCATCACACGCAAAGGCTGCCCTCGGTGCTGGCTTAGCTGGTGTCGCTGGGTTCCTCGCCATGTTGGCTCTCTGATAGTGACCGCGCCTCGCACTCGACAAGTCCTGCGCACGCACAGTACATTGCCATGATAGAGGCCGAGCAGCTTCAGTATCTTTAGCGGGCGGCGCTCCGGGTTCAAACGTTTTTTACGACGCTACGTTGTTGTTCTTTATGGGGGCTCATAGGAGCATTTGCATTATACCTGTTTGATTTATGATGGAGGATTGGGGATATTGATAGCTCCGGCTGTAATGTTTAGCATACCTACGCACGATGGGAACTTGGTGGTTTTGATGGATGTGAGCGATGATTGATTTGAAGCAGGGCGGTGAAGTAGCATATCGATAATCTATAATATGTTGATACGCAAATTGTTGTCGAAATTGTGCGGTCCAAAAATCCCGAGGAAAGTGCGCACCTGTCCAGGGAAGGAGGCCTGCTAAGGCTTTGATAATAGCGCGTCACCAAGGCGTTATTGCGAAGAGCTTGGCTCTACATGATGAAGAGATCCGAAGGAAAAGGCGCAGCACACTCTGCGGTGAATGACAGCATGATTGTCTTTAGCTTGACCATTCATATGCCATGGCAGTTTACACTTCGGTAGATCTAATTGAGCATTGAGATGGTGTTAGTGTCGAGACTCGCTCTACTATAACTAGTCTTCGTCGTTGCTCAGTCGGTAAGACAGGCCGCTGTGATAGTATGGACATCCTTGGTACTGACGTTGTAGCTTTACCTTGTAGGACTGTAAATGGAAGCGTTGTAGGGTTTTTGAAATTGGCGGCCAGGTAGCAGGAGATGTGCACGTCTCTCGTTCATCAGGTACGTACGGAGATTGAAGAAGATTGACTCTGTGTCCAGTCATGTCAATTTTGTACGTGTTATCGTAAAGACTGTTGAGTCCTCTGGACAAGCATTCAGACTAGATGCAAAAATCCGTCCCGCACTCATTGTTCAAACCCCTTATTTGATCACTGCTCAAGCTCTCCCAAGTATTTCTCTACCTCGTCGTTCCCGTAGAACATCTTCTGTAGCTTATCATGCTTCCTCTTCTCCACCTTCGCCAGCTTCTGCATCTTCCCAGCGTCCAGCTTGATCTCACCCGGCCTAGCAACAACTCTTCCACTCACAAGTCCCTTCCTTCTCTCCTCAGCCTTCTTGTCAACTCCCAACCCGAATTTGTCCCGCTTCTCTTTTGGTACAATGGGGAATAGCATTCCTTCGCCGTGAGCCCCCAGCCCCATCCTGGCATCCACGTCCCACCCATAGTTCTGCATGTACTTCAGCCCCATCCTCGTGCGGTCGATCGCCGAGGGAATTGGTGCGCGGGGTAGAGCAGCTTGATGCGCACTGCTCAGGAAGTGAACGCGGTGGTCTGTCTCTCTAACGGGCTCACCACAGATACCACAGAGAGGGTAAGAGTTCAGAGCTGGCGTAGGCTGTCCGTTAGGAAACATGATTGCGAGGTATTTTTGTGCTATTGAGTGCCCGTCCGTAGTGTTGGAGGGTACGAATTTGGCTTCGGGCGCAGCGGGGACGAAGGCGATCGGTTCCTTCCAAAGACCTCGACTGTAGGCACTGTGAGAAGCAAATGGCGCGGTTGAGATGTCAGCATCGTCATAGCGAAGGTCATCTTCCTCAAGCTCCTCTTGATGGCGAGGCACCATCGTAGGCTCTACGGCGTTGGCTGCTGTAGAGCACTTCTTTCTCGCTAAGGGACTGGTTATAGCACCTCACATGCGAGCAGTACTGACAAAAGCGGCGGTAACATCTCTTCGAAACCGAACAGCTCAAGGAAGTCTGAAGCACATCTTCATGGCGAGGTGGAAGCCAGTCGACACACGCGATCACATGCGATGACGCTACGCGATTGCTTGGCGATTGTGGCACTTCGTTCCGAACACTGAGCCTCTTCCGAAGCTAACCAGCAGCCTACCAACATGCCTATCGGAATCCTCCACCAAGGCTTCACCGAGGGCTTGGATTCTATCCCTTATGGCTGGCCCATAGTAAAGGTTGCCTCCATTGTCGGAGTGCTTTACCTGCTGAAATGGTTCTTCAATGGCGCCGTCAACACATCAGAGCGCAACATGCACTCCAAAGTGGTCATGGTCACTGTGAGTACTTGACTGCTGGTTTTGCGAGGAAACTAAATTGTTTTAGGGAGGTACAGCTGGTATTGGCTCTGAGGTAGTCAAGGGACTTGCTTCACGCGGCGCCCAAATCGTTCTGCTCGTCCAGCAGCCCCTCTCCGACCCCTTTCTCGTCGATTACATCGAAGACCTGCGAGAACAGACCGGCAACGAACTTATTACCGCTGAGCATGTCGACCTCACGTCATTACACAGCATACGAGTCTTTGCAACCAAATGGGTAGACAACGCTCCGCCACGTCGTCTTGACACGATTGTCCTCTGCGCGAACACAATGACACCCCTAGGCGGCAAGGCAGCTATCACTGAGGACGGCCTAGAGTCTACTTGGGGATTAAACTACATGGCGAACTTCCACCTCCTGAGCATCCTCAGTCCTGCAATCCGTGCACAGCCGCCAGACCGCGACGTCCGCATCGTCTTTGGCACATGCAGCGCATACATGGCTGGCAAAATGCCGGACTTTGGATCAAAGTCCAGCACTAAAAAGGGCAATGGCGAGGCTGGACAGACCGAGTTCGTGGCTAGCAGCGTCTACGCCACGTCCAAACTTGCACTCATGAATTTTGCCGTCGCTTTCCAGAAGCATCTGAACGCCTACGTCCGCCCTGACAAGAAACCCATGAATGCCCGCGTGATCATGGTCGACCCAGGTTGGACCCGCACGCCTGGAATGCGACGTCATCTCACCCTCGGCACCTTATGGGGCCTTGCACTTTATCTCATCATGTGGCCAGTGTGGTGGCTCGTTTTGAAGAGTGCTGACCGGGGTGCACAGACATTCCTTCATGCTGTGATGGAGGAAGAGTGGGGCCGGGGTGAGGGCGGGTACTTTTTGAAGGAGTGCAGAAAGGTTGGCTGGTCGCGACACGAGATCAGCGACGAGGACCTACAGAAGAAGCTCTGGGCAAGCAGCGAGAAGACAATTGAGTTGTTGGAGAAGGAGGGTGCAAAGCGGAGAGCTGCTGAGAAGAAGGAGAGCGAGAAAGCCGAGAAAAAGGAGACGAAGACCACCGCGAAGCAGGCGAGCACCGAGGCGAAGCAAAGAAGGAAGTGAGGCACAGGCGTATAATATCAGTCAGCCTTGAGACATGTACAACTTTACACGGTATCACTAGTGCTCTTTGCCCGCCATATTCATACCCTGCCGTCTTGAGTTGCAAAATGTGGATCCGCTCGATGCAATGGGCAAGCACGATTCCTGTATACGACTAGGTCTTGCTGACACAATCTATTTCACTCACAACCCTTAGAATAGGATCTCTTAGCACTCAAAAGTCGTTCCACGTTCGGCAAAGTTTAGTCAGCAACATGCGACGTTCACTTCCGCAGAGATATACTTACATTAGTCGATATATATTGTACTGCGCGGACAGTTTTCATATAAGAAACAAAAAGGTCGCTTAGCTCAGTTGGTTAGAGCGTGGTGCTAATAGATTCATTATCGGGACGCCAAGGTCGCGAGTTCGACCCTCGTAGTGACCAATTTATTTTTGCTTTTTCTTTTTTATGCTGTTCATACGGGAGCAGGACAGCAGCTTGCGTTTGCTATTGCACTGGTGACTGGACCCAGGGTTGCAGCACCACTCGTTTTGCCAAATCAATTGGCACTACCAACACCAATACGCGACGCTTCCATCCCGAAGGACATTCGATTGTCCTGGACTGTGAATAGTATGGCAATCGCTCGGCGCATTTTAGCACGTCGGTGAGATTGCGGAATTCTCCATACGACCGATATCGACAGAAAGTCATCGCTGCAACCCACCGAGACGCTCTCGCTCGGCGTTGATTCACGGCAGCCCCGGGACGTCGTTCTTAGACGCTGTAAAGTGATGCTCGTACGAGGCTGCTCAATCGAGCTCAACCCAAAGAGCGAGCTAAGTCCGCGCGGCATCACGCCCGGCTGCCGTTGTAAAGCACGACGTTGGCTGACTTTGCGATGCTGGTGGCTTGTCCAGAGATTCGGCATCTGTAAGCCTGCATCATGCCTTATATGGAAGCATCTAAGCTGGAAACAGTATAGCGCCTCCCTCCTCTTGGCAACAAAGTGCCGTGCAGCATTTCCGCCTACGCTCCCCGCAATCTGGCGGCAAGCCTGGACGGCGCGGCGTTCCAGCTGTAGCTTCGTGGTCTTCTACATCCGATTTTATTGCCGGCTAGATTCCAGTCCCGTGTTTCTTGCCATGATGTTGTCTGTCACTAGCGGCGCTCTGAGTGGGCGTGTCTTAAAGCTGTCGATGCCGCTGCTTCTAAGATGAACAGCACTGTCTACTACTCTACCAATTTATACCCACGAGCGCGTCGTTATTGATTGCCTCGTTTTGTCTTCTTCCTTCCACAGTCACATATAGTAGCAAGAGTAATGGCGGTCGAAAACTACGACATCGTCATCGTCGGTGCTGGACCAGTCGGTCTCTGCCTCTCGACATGTTTGTCACGATGGGGTTACAAGATCAAGCACATTGACAACCGACCTGAGCCCACAGCCACTGGACGTGCCGATGGTATCCAGCCCCGGTCACTCGACCTTCTGCGTAACATGGGCCTGAAGCGCAAGATTATGGCACACGAGCCCGCAAAGGTTTACGAAGTTGCTTTCTGGGACCCCAGCTCCAAGGGCGGTATTGTCCAGACCGGCACATGGGCCAGTTGCCCTAAGTTCATTGATGCGCGGTACCCATTCACAACGCTGTTGCACCAGGGTCTGATTGAGAGGGTGTTCATTGAGGATATCGAGAAGAACGGAAACACAGTCCAGCGACCATGGACGATTACCGGCTTCAGCAACGATGGCAAGGATGCCACATACCCGGTCGAGGTCAAGCTCGCTCATGTTGACGGCACACTCTCCGAGACTGTACGAGCAAAGTATCTGTTCAGTGGAGAGGGTGCAAGGAGCTTCGTCAGGGACCAGCTTGGTGTTAAGATCAGGTACAAGGATCCTATTGCCCACGTATGGGGTGTCATGGATGGTGTTGTCAGGACAAACTTTCCTGATATTAAGGTACGATGATTGAAACAAGGACATGCAGATCAGAGTCACTAACAAATGCAGATGAAATGCACAATCCACTCGGATGCCGGGTCCATCATGATCATTCCCCGCGAGGACAACATGGTCCGCCTTTACATTCAGGTCGCCAGCTCCACAGACAAGGACTGGAACCCACGCAAGCAGGCTACTGCAGAGGAGGTGCAGGAAAAGGCCAAGGCAATCCTGAAGCCGTACGAGATCACGTGGGATCGCGTTGAGTGGTTCTCTGTATACCCCATCGGTCAGGGTATTGCTGAGAAGTACACACTGGACGAGCGAGTCTTCATGGGTGGCGATGCCTGCCACACCCACTCTCCCAAGGCCGGTCAGGGCATGAACACAGCCTTCCTCGACGCCGTCAACCTTGCCTGGAAGATCCACCACGTCGAGTCCGGCTGGGCGCCTCGCTCCAGCCTCTCCACCTACGAGTCCGAGCGCCAGCTGATCGCCGAAACCCTGCTCGACTTCGACGCCCGCTATGCGAAGCTCTTCTCTACACGCATTCCCTCTGCTGGCGAGGTCGCCGGTGCGTCCGCCGCCGAGGCCGGGGAGACGGAGAACGAATTCATCAAGACCTTCAAGGCAAGCTGCGAGTTCACCTCGGGCTATGGCGTGGCATACAACCCCAACTCCATCAACTGGGGCCCTGAGCACCCGGCACAGCATCCCCTGATGCTGCAGTACCAAAAGGGCACCAACCTGCGTACCGGCCGCATCCTCATTCCCGCAACCGTGACCCGCGTCGTCGACGCAAACGTGGTGCACCTTGAGCAAGAAATCCCTCTCAACGGTTCCTACCGCATCTTCATCTTCGGCGGCGCCCTGTCGCAGACAGCCACCGCGCTCAACGACCTCGCATCCCGCATGTCAGCCCCATCCTCCTTCTTCTCGGCCTTCCTCCACAAGGACATCAACGCCACCGACCGCTACCACGAGCACCACAACCCCCACTCCTCCCTCTTCTCCCTGGCCGTCATCCTCAACGCTCCCCGCGCAAAGATCCACATCGACGAGCAGCTGCCCAGCGTCCTGGCGCGCTACGCCGACCACGTCTACGCCGACGACGTGTGGGACGTGCGCGTGCCTGACGCAAAGGCCGCTGCGCACGCAAAGATGGGGCTCGACGAGACCAAGGGCGGTGTTGTCGTCGTGCGGCCCGATGGCTACGTCAGTGCGGTTGTGAAGCTCGAGGAGGGCAGCGGGACCGCCGACGCGCTGAATGCGTATTTCACCGCTGTCACGGGGAAGAAGCTGGGTGGTGAGCGGGCGTGCCTGTGATGTTGATGTTGATGATGTGTGACGAAATGGTGGAGTGAGTTGGGTTGTCTCTTTCCTGGATTTGTTTTGCATAGCGTTTGTGCCGATATGGCGTTTTCTCTCTCCACACACACAACCATGTCTCAGTTCAACAAATGGCAGGAAACCGAATATTAAATAAAACAAAAACAAATACAATATAATGAATATTTCACCCTCCTCTTCCTTCTTTCCTTCCCTTCCTTCCTTCCCTTCCTTCTTTCTTCCCTCCCTTCCCTTCCCTCTTTCTCTCTTTCTCTACATTCAAGCTACCCACCCCATCCATCTCCACCCAAATCTCACCGTCTTCTGTGCTCTCTTCCCCCCTGAAAAAAAGGCGGGGGGGGGGCGGGCAGGATATATCTCATCGTAATCGTAACAATTGTATAACCCTATACAACAATTAATCTGATACTATTCCTATTAATACACCATTAATCCCATCCTTGTACAGCTAATTGATTCCGCTACGATTTACAATTTACAACTTACAACAAACCTATTCTATCCTATTCTATCCTATGTACGATCAATCAATTAATCCCACCCTAAATACCTAACTACCCAACTATTTAGTCCCCATATCCTATATCATCCCCTGACATCCCAAGGCCATTCTATTCCTCACCAAACCCGAAGCCAAAACCAACGAAACTATACAAAAAACAAAACAAAAAAAAGAACAAACATCTAAGATGGCTGCTAGCTGGTAGATGGTAGCGAGTAGTGAGGCAGCACGTTTGGGAACTGATGGATGAATGTAGTGCTAATACTGATGCTAGGACTGATGCTAGGACTGATGCTAAGACTGATATTGACATTGACACTGACATTTTTTGAGCTGGGTTAAATAAGGTTGGATAAGGTTTTTGATAAATAGATGGGTATCTCAGATGTCAATCGCTGTATACATTCCCATTCCACCCCCATTAAGACTCAACTCCTTCAGCGTCTCTCGTCTTTGCTCCCAACGCAACGCAACGCAACGCAACGACTACAGCTACGGCTACGGCTACGGCTACGGCAGCCCCCTCCCCGCATTAACCGCATCAGCAAGCAGACTCGTACCCGGACGATTCTCAGCATACCGCTCATAGCTCTCGACATACAAATCGTCAGCACTCGTCGTAGCCCTGACACTGGGGTCGTGCTCGATGGCGTCGACCCATGCGTGCCAGCGGGAGCCCGGCTCGGGGGCCGGCCAGGCGCGATATACGGCCAGGACGCGGCGCAGACGCAGGACCCAGGGGGCCATCTGGACGTCGACGAATGACAGGTGGGGGCCGAGGAAGAACGGGCCCGTCTTGTGCGCTGCGGAGACGAGGGCGGCGATGTGGTCGCGCAGCTCTTGCGCGTGGGCGATTTGGTCGGCGGTGGCCTGGGCTTGAAGGAGCTTGTAGAACAGCGGGATCATGTGGCGGTTGATGTGGTCGGTCCAGAGGCGCGAGGTGGCGCGGGTTTGCGGGTCGGACACGGGGGGCAGCAGGTGGGTGCCTGTGTCGAGGTCCTCGAGGTACTCCATGATGACTGTGCTTTCGTGGGTGCTCCAGGAGGGGCCGTGGCGGATGGCGGGGACGAGGCCGCGGGGGTTGACGTCCAGCAGGGATTGGGGCTTCTTGTAGGGGTCGACTTCGATGTATTGGTAGGGGGTTTTCTTGTGCTCGAGGGCAATCCACACGCGCTGGACAAAGGGGCTGGGAAGGTGTCAGCAGTATTGGGGGAGGTGAGTGGGTGGTGTAGTACCAGAAGCAGCTGCCGTACAGCTTGAGGTCTTCCTCTTTGGCGTGAGCCTTTACGGTTGTCAAGGCGGCGCCGGTGGCCTTTTTGTGGTAGGTTTTCTTGGAGGAGTCGCCGCCCTGGTTTGCGTCGGTCATTGTGGGTGAGGAGGAGTAGAGAGAGGAAGCGTGAGTGTTAAAAGGTGGGGTGAATCGGGGGAGGTGGTTCAGACGGGGAGTGCAGGACGCGAAAGAGATGTTGGAACAGCGAAAAGCAAGCTGCAATGCTCTATACATGAAGAGTGGTGGAGCGCGGTGCATGCGGAGTGGAGATGCAACGCCTCGGCAGATCACCAAAACATCCCACGATAAGAATGATGTCATATTGCAGGACAACAAACAAACATGGGTACACACAAAGAACAAGCAAAGAGAGAAAGGAAGCTTACCTGCGCCTTCTTGACGTCCTTCTCCGTCTTGGCCAGGGTGCGTATGACAATGTTCTTCTTGACGCGGTCGCTTTCCTCGAGCGTGTGCTTGTGCGGCCCCGCAACGCCGTCGCCTTTGCCGTTGCCGCCGTTGCCGTTGACGCGCTGGAAGGTGTAGAACTTCTTCGGCGGGGGCCCAGGCAGCGGCGGCGGGGGAGGCGCAAACATGCTCATGCCAGGCTGCACAATGTTGGGCTGCAGGGCCCAGGGCGCCATGGTCTGTTGCGGCGGCATGTGCGGCTGGCCGAAGAACATGGGCTGGTCTGGCGGTGGGTCGTCGCCGTCTGCAACGGGGGGCGGGTGGCCCATCTGCTCCTCGTACTCGACGGGGTCGAAGAACTCGGTGATCTTGATCTTGACATCGCACAGGTCGCGCTCGCGGGCAACGCGCTTGCGCTTCTTCTTGTCCGGGTCGGTCGACTTCTTGGTGCCGGGCGGGCGGCCCTTGAGGCGGCAGTCCCAGTAGTGGGAGACGAACGTCTTGCGCTTGTGGCGCTGGGTGGAGCGGTGCGAGTAGACGTTGTCGATGTGGGGGAAGTACGTCTGGAACTGGTCCTCGGTCAGGGTGATGGTGTCGTCGACGGCGAACAGGCGCTGGCGCCATGCGTCGAGGTCAGGCGGGTTGGGCACAAGCTTGAGGCCCTGGAACTGGCCGTGGCTGGCGAGCGTGGGGGGGTCGTCGCTGGGGCCGCTCTCGAGCGGCGACGAGTATGGGTGGGGTTGAAGCTGGGACTGGTGCTGAGGCTGCGGCGACTGCTGGGCAATCTGGAGAGGGCGCTGGGCGATGCGCGGGGTGGTGTGGAGGGGCGTGTGGGCGTGGATGGGCGTGTGAGACTGGGTGTGAGACTGGATATGGGCGTGGCCGTGGGCGTGCATCTGGTGTGCAGGGCCAGGCAGCGCAACAGGCCCCAGGCCAAATGGCGAGCTGGTTGCATGGCCGTGTGCATGATACTGCTGATGCTGATGCTGCTCTTGTTGTTGCTGTTGCTGATGTTGTTGCTGCTGATGCTGCTGCTGCTGCTGCTGCTGCTGCGACTGCGACTGCGACTGCTGCGACTGCTGCACGTGAAAGACGTGCGGCGCAAACAAAGGCGGCCCATGGTGGTCATCTTGGTAGTGCAGCGCATGCACTCCAGGCGCATGCAGCAAGTCCAACGGCGGGGCGGCACTCAGCTGCTGCTGCTGCTGCTGCTGCTGCTGGGCATGGAACAGCTCGCCGCCATGGCCGTGATGCAGACGCTGCAAGTCCTGCGCATCCAAAGGCAGGCCCTGGGCGTCGAGCAGCAGCGTGCCATCGGGCGCTTGCTGCAGGTTGGTGAGGTTGCGTGGCTGTTGTTGCATGGCGCTAGACGAGCCCGCTGCTGCAGGCCAGACGGTGCATGCACATGAGTGGGTCGGATCCAAAGAATGTGCAACATGCACGGCGGGGGGCAGGGCGCGCTGCTCATAATTAAGGCGGCGACGCTTCCCAACACCTTGCTGTGTCGTCGTCGTCGTTTGTCGCCCGCCCGCCGCCGGCGGTTTAAACTGCACGGGAAAGACGCATCTGGTTTAACTCTAAGTTTTTCTTTGTCTGGTTCACCACCGCGCCGTTGGACCCTCCACTCCACCACCGCTGAATCCGTCATCGCTCGCTAAACCACAAAGACGCTTCGTTTGTTTCTTAGTCCTCGGCCCTAGCTCCGTCTCTACTGTACCCCCCCACCAACGCTGCTACCGAAGAAAGACATACCCGCAGCCTTTGCTTCCTCCATCGCCAGCTCCCACGGCCACCCACGGGAGCTGCATCTGGGGGTTGCTGGACTGTACCAAACGCCGTGCCATGCCCTGACCAAGAGAAGCATTATCATGAAACATACACACAACCCTGTCACGCGCAACCCGTCCTTCAAGCATCCCCCGGCAGCAGGTTCGACTTGACCGCGAACATCTTGGCCGTGACCCCAGCCGTGAACCCGTCCACCTGCCGAGAGTACTGCTCCACCTGCCGCGAGTTGACCAGCGTCTCCAGCCGGCTGGGCTCCTGCGGCAGCTTGAACAGCCTCTGCCACTCGTCCTCGGGCAGCAGCGCCTGCTTCGACGCCGCCCGCGCAGAGTTCTCCGCCTTGCGCTTCGTCTGCCATGCCGTGATCTTGGCCTGCTCGCGTGCGAGCGATCGCTGGTAGTACTGGTAGTTGTTGAGCTCCGTGTGGTGGTTCTCAATGCTCTCGAGCAGCAGGTCGCATGTCTTCTCCAGGAACGGGTCGATGGACAGGTCGAGCGAGTCGTAGTTGGGGTACAGCGGCGGCTGCGGCGTGTTCTTGTCCTGCAGCAGAGCAGATAGGTTCGGCGGGAACGCAAGCTCCTCCTTGGGTGCCTGCGTGGGCAGCTGGTGGAGCAGCGACGTGAGGAGGTGCGAGTTGCGGATCGTGACGGGGAGCTCGACGAGAATGTCAGAGTACCTCAGGCCGCTCTTCTGGAGGCTGTGTCTTGTTAGCCATGCCATCTGATCTGCCCACCCATCTCGTGACTTTTTGATCCCTACCTCTCAGTTGTGAACTTGCTCTCCTTGTACGCAGTGATGAAGGCAGACGACAGCCTGTACGCGCGCAGGTTCATGGCGCCCTCGGAGCTCCTGCTGACATCGTATACAAGCGCGACCGTCTTCTCGTTGGGGGCGTTCTGGTAAAAGTACTGGTTCTCAATGGTCTGCAGGTTGATAAAGTTGCCCATGCTCGTGCTCGTGTACCAGCCGACGTTGTTCGCGTCCACGTTGACTTCGCGCAGGAACTTGATCATTTCGTTGCTGTATGCAATGTTCTGCTTAGCGCGGGGCGCCGACGCAGCGAGGTTGCTGGCAGAGTCGCTCTGGCCGTCGGCTGCAGCGGCAGCTGTCTCGGGGAACGGGAACGAGTTGGTGATTTCGAGCACGCCGTCCTTTTCCATGCCCACCAGGCTTCCGGTAGCTACGCTGGGGAACGACTTGCCGCTGGCCGTAGCGAGCTTGATGGCCACCTGTACTCCGCTGTCAGCCTTTTGTCCATTTGGCTGCCTTCCTGCATTCCTCGTGTCGTCGCGAAGAAGAACAATGGCGGGGCGCCCGGTGGGGTTTTCGTGACCAAAAGGGTCGCACGTACGAGGGCGTCGATCTGCACCGACTTGAAGGTCGCTTCCTTGTTGAGTTCCGCCATGCTGTCGGTGTTGTGAGGGAGACGGTGACGTGAGGTTGGGCGGGGCTGCGGCGTTGGGCGTTCGTTGTTGATGGCGGAGAGAATTGTGTCGCTGTTGCCAAGAGTTACTGTGCGCGCGCTAACGAGCTCACTGAGCATCACGGTAGTCACCTCCCCGACATGTAATGTGATAGGAATCCGACCAACATGCATTAGGAATGTCACTGTAGACTCCGCTGATGCTCGCTATGCTAATGCTAAGAATACGGCAGGCAACCTCTGCCCCGGAAATGCCACCATGATCCAAACGCCACTGCTAGATGCCTATCATATGCCAATGCAACCATCCCCTCTTCCAAGTATCGTCTACTATGAACAAACTTTGCTCGACCGGTCTATATGATATCCTGCTCGGATGCCTTGTTTGTTGCTGCTTCATCTTGTACTTTCTCACCATCCAATTCGGACTCGCGTACTTCAGGAACAACAGCAACATCATCATCATCATCATCATCATCATCATCATCATCATCAACAACAACAACAACTTCTGTCGATAAACACGGCACGCCTTCCGCGGCATTCTTTCTTTTATGTCCGTACGGGCTCCAGCGTGGAACAATTGCTGGGCGCTGGGGCTTGCGGTTGTTGGAGTTGGGATTTTTGGCAATGGACCCGTCGTCCATCCTTTTCCACTCGGTTTCTTTTCCATCAATGTGGTCGGAGATGTCCGCGTCGTTTTCATCTTCCCAGATCATCAAATTAGCACCGTTGATCTCTACAGACTTACTGCCGTTCCGCGGGACGAAGAAGACATCGGTTCCGGTCTTACTGAAGTCTTGCTGCCAAGTCTCGCTCTGCTGCAGCTTGAGGACATAGTCCATTGGTAGGGCGAAGAGTACATTCTCCTCTTTGTCGTAGAGCTCTTTAAGCGGGTAGTCCAAGCATGCAAGGCCAAGACCACAGTCTATACGGCTCGAAAGTGGGTGTATACGGCCGCCAAAGACCTTGGTCTCGAATGCAATCCCACTCTCCGTCCACATGTTATCACCCCAAAAGACCTCGGGTGCAGACAGCAAGGGATGATCGTGGTGTGGGCCAGACACCTCGCAAAAGTGCGCAATTTCGTGGCTCAGGCAAATAGCGAGGAACAGGTTGAAACGCAAAACCATTGCCGGCTCTCGATAGCGCAGCAAACTCAGCTTCTTCGCAGTGGTGTAAAAGTCTGAGTGCAGGCAGATTCGAGACGCATGGCACTTGTCGTTCATTCTCCGCATTAGACCATTCTTGTAATCCCTTACCAGTCCCATAGACGCATACACAGTCTCGGGCGGCAAAGGATTGTTGTGGAAACAAAAGTACACAGTATCCAACTGGTTGCTTAGAAAGTCGGTGAATGCAGCATGCCGCTCTTCTGACCAAGGAACATTGGTTCGGATGCGATGACAAGGCTGCCCATATGCTTCCGAGGTTGCAATACATGGCTCTCTGTCGCCAAAGACTAGCGTATGCCAATAATGAGCAGTAGCTCGAGACGTCAAGAAGTGAGTGGCGAGCTGCATACCCGGCTTCAGTATTTCGTAGATGTTATCAGGACAACCATGCCAGTTCTCTGGGCGGAAGATGGGATGGATCTCGTTATCGAGCGTACAGACTGGAGAGACCACGCTCTGCGGAAGCGTGACGGCCTGCTTCTTGATCAATTCAACCGGATCGAATCCAAGCTTGACAGGTCTACGCTTAGCCGCATCTCTACGGTGACCCAACAGCCTTCGGTATTTGTCCAGCGCTTTGCGATCTGCAATTTGTGCCATGTGGTGGTTGATCGAGATGGATAATTGCAGACCAAAGTCCCGAGGTACTTCTATCGTAGAGGGAGTGAAGGATGCGGAGTTGTTGTAACTGAGTGCATCGGGCAAATCCTGAACCAGCTTGTCGATACACGCATCCACCAGCTTACCCTCTTGTAGCTTGCGAAGGAGTACACCATTGTCCCTTCTGTTGACAGCTTGTACATCACCATCGCCACCAGCAGGTAGAAGCGGCCGTAGCTTCTCAGACAGTGAAGGCGGTGGTCCGCATTCTACAGCGGTCGTAGGCGTTCTGCTTCCTGTGGGAGTCCAATCCATATCGTCCGAGTCATGATCCTGGAAGGTGACGCCTGACACATCATGTTGTTCTGACGGCTCATCCTCAGTAGCAACGTCCTGTTGGAGTCGTTGTTCAATGAGTTGCGTCGCCTGTAGCATTGCTGCATACGCTTTACGATAACGTAAAGGATCCATTCTGAATACGTTAGTGCTGAGATTTTGCCGAACTGAAGTTGATGAGTGCGCCTGGCCCCGTATGGAATGATCGTGATGGGTTGGAAAGTGTCTCTTGGCGGTCGGCAGAGGTCCTTATGAACGGAAAACCTGTCCGAGACAGTGTGGTAGAGGAGATGCTGTGAAAGGGGCGTGTTTTAACCAGTTTGTTTGCTTCCCAAACTCTTTTACACTGTCTCGGTTGACCTGCGACTGACAGAAGGTGGCTCCTGAATCATCCATTGCACTTGGTCCCCTTAGTTCCAGTGCTGGCCTAGGCTGCTACAGGGTTGGAGAATAATGCACTACAGGGCGTGTCTTACTCGGATCGTCAGAAGCGGTCAACACCCGCCAAACTACGATTCGTATCTCATCAAAAGAGCATCAACTAGCTGATAGCAAAGTACTGATAATGTGGTGGAGTTGTTGTGGCTGTGAAGCCTGGTAAGCTTGTGTGTTGTTTAGGCGCTAGTGCGTCTTCCCGCTGCGCTTTCTTCTTGTGGCTGGCTCCACAAATGTGTCAGCCCTGATGCTGACTTTAATTCAGACAAGCAAAACACCTCTGGCTGATCATCTGATCGAAGTTTCCCCTGTGTTGAACAGACAGCACTTACCAGAATGTGTGAAGATCGATGGGAAGAGCTTGATGTTTACTATGCTCAAGAAAATTCATTTGCAGACGCATGACATTCTACTTCGACCCTCGTCTTTGCGTTTGTGAATTTACATACTGATAAACGTTGTGGAAGCAGAACTATTTTTCATCCTCGTCACTATCATCATCTCCAAAGATGGACTTGAACACATCTTCTGGAGCACGCTCGTTCGACAAAGCCTCGTTTTTCTCGACATCCACCGTTGCGTGCTTCGTGTCTTGCGGGACTGGAGCAGCTGCAGCAAGTGGAGGCACCTGACCCATCCATGCCGGGCGCTGCAGAGCCGGACCATTTGTCAATACCTCATGCAGCATTTTGTCCATCGCTGATTTGGACACTGCTTCTTCCGTCTTGGCCTTGAAGCCATCATCGCCCTCGTTCTCTGCACCGTAGGCCGTGTCTGGTGGGGGCTTCACATTAAAGCGCTTACACAGTAGTCGAGATGGATGAAAAGGAAATCTGGTCCTGGTCATGGCCCCGTACATACCCATCCTTGCGGCTTGCTCTGCAGGATCCTCGGGCTTCTTTGCTGGTTGTCGTACAAGGGGATCATTCATGCTGCTTCCAGTATTTCCGCCAGACGTTGACGCAGAGGACGAAGTGAATCGCGACGCCATAATGCCGGTAGAGGGTTTGAAAACTTGAGCAGCATGTGCAAACTCTTGTAGCTCCTTTACCCAGTCAGAGGTCGAGATGCTGCCGATTCGCTCTGGGAGATCCTCTTTCAGACCTGCACGAAGCTCAAGAAAGCCAACGTATCTTGCACGCTTGGGTAGATCCTCCGCGTATGGCATCCACCCGGTAGCGCCCTTCGCTAATGCGGCCGCAGCAGTGGTTTTATCGAGGACTGGTACAAGACTCCAGAGATCCTTTGGTTGCGCCTTGGCCGCAGGCAGATGTCCCTCAGGCCCCGATTCTCCTTTCCCTTGAGGTAAATCTGCTTTCCCAGAGAGCCCTGCCAGACGATCGCGAGCATCCTTGGGTATGAAATCAAATATTGACTTGCCTGGCAGTTGTCGCTCACCCAGAAGTGCAGAGCGGCCCTTGGCATCCAGCGTGGAGGCCTTCGCAGCATCTGCTACGGATTGATACTCCTGGACGCCAGCGTTGGCTGGAGTCGATTTGGATGATTTCCAGCCAGGCGGAATCTTGGGTGGCGGGTATTTTAGTTTATTTATCAATTCGACGTTGTCAGTCGCAAGAACGAAACCCGTCAGCGGAGGCCGCCCGTCCATGGAGGCTCGATTCAGCAGGGCCAGTGCCTTGGTCGATGCCTTCTTCGAGACAAACACAGGGCCTTCACCAGCTCCAGGCTTCACAAACTTACTTGGTTTCTTTACTTTCTTGTCTTTACCGACTGTCTTGTTGAAGGTAATTTTCGGGCCAAGCTCGTAGGGATCCTCGTCGTCAGAACCAGTGTCATTCAGCACGCCAACCCCGAATGACGACTTCTTGCCTGCAGGTTTCTTGACGACAGGGACTTTTCTTGAGCTTTCTGTGAAGTGAAAGTCCAACGAGGATGCTCGGTCCGCCTGGTTTTCTTCCACCGGGCCTAATCGAGCTTCAGATTGGTAGCCTAAGCCTTTGCGGCGCACCTCTTCACGCGGTATCGGCATAACTCGAGCATCTTCTGGGGCGAAGGTGTGTCTGGTTGTGTCTGCACCAGCAGTGCTCTCCTCATCAAAGCGGGCGACCCTGCTGACCTTACGACCGATTCCTTGATCACGCCTCCAGCCCATTTTTTGCGCCAACTTGACGCCCATGGTCTCTTCCTGGTTCATGAAAAGGCCAAAGAAGCCATCCCCGCCAGCATCATTTGGGCCCCCAATTCCCGCGAAATGCTGGGCGGTCTCGAGCTGCCGCGCCTCTGCCGCCTCGGCCAGATCTTCCTCGTCCATGAAGTCTTCTGCTCGCTGCGCTGGTGCGGCGGTCTGATCCTTGTTGCGGTTCGACCGCGAGGATACAAATGTCTTGGGCGTCCATCCTTGTTTAGATCCAACTGAATTGAAGTATCTTAGCATAGTCAAGAAGTCTTGCATCCAGCCAGAGAAGGCTCTGAGACTTACCCTGCACTGAAACCGCCAGTGAATGCACCATGCAGTCTGCGACGGCCTCGCTCGTCCGTCACCGTCTGTTTCCATACTGGCACGAATTCTCCATCGTCTTTGTCGTCTGGCAGTTCAGTGCCCAGAGACACATAGCTCACGCCTCCACGGGCTCTTTTCGAGGAGTCTGAGGGAGAGGTTGGGCGAGGGCGTTTGTATGCCATTTCGTTTGTCGATGTACGTTCATGTGGATGTTGAGGTCCCTAGGTTGGGATGTGACGCGAGGACTGCTGATTCGAGCATGTGACTAAGCAAGGACGAAAACGTAGTTCAGAGCACCTCACCACGAGGCTGCAAATGGAGCGTCGTGTGCCAGCGAGCTACGTTCATGGCCTGAATGAGCAAAGCCCTGTGCAAATCACGTCTGTCTGGCAAGGCCTCGTGGATATGGCGTTCCTGAAAATCGTCTTGCATGTCCGGGCCCAGGTGCATGCTAGCGTGCAGCCAGCGATGGACCAAAGTGGAGACCTATGATGTAGGCGGTTGACGACTGCTTTCCTGCTTCGTGCCTCCTGCTTGGTTGTGCCGTTGCTCACTTGAAGCCTGGAGGACCCTGATGATGGGTGCAGCACTGCAGCTGTGCAAAATACAGCCGGGCACTGGCACCAGTAAAGACAGCCAATAATTGCCGGCACCTGACGCAGGATTGATGTGCAAGGCTTCCAGCAGCAGCAGCCCTGTGAGACAATTGACGCAGCGGCCGCTGGAGTGGTGCCAGTGGTACGGTCGCTGCGGTGATAGCCCACGACGCAGCCCAATGGGTAACCACGTCGTGTCTCTCGGTCGTCGATTATTGGTGGCATACGCAGCTGCTAATTGCGGGCTGGCTTTGCTGGGGCTTTGCTGGGAGCTATCGCGCCAGCCTCCAACGCGGGCTCCAGGGCTCCCAAGCGCATGAGATATCGCGCACCCTGAGCCGCGCTGACTGCCCACTGCCCCCCTCCCCCCTCTCCCTGCTGTGGCCTGGTTGCGTGTGCCCTCCCACTTGCCAGACGCCCAGCAGCCAGCCCGCGCGCGCCCGGTGATGCAAGGCCGCAGCCCAGCACGCATTCGTCGTCGACGCTGCCAAGTTTAGTCGGCACCACAAGCACCACGGCCAGCGGCCAGCAGCCAGCAGCCAGCAGCCAGCAGCCCCTAATCCGCGCACACCTCCCCCATCACCACGTGCACGCGCTGTCGTCTCTGCTGAGGCCTGCCGCGAGCCTCCCGTGACCAGCACTTCTCACACCTCCAAGTCCAAAGTCGGCGGTTGCGCACGTCGCACGCCGTCGGCCACAATCGGGGCACCCGCTGCCCTTGCGCGCAGCCATGTCGGCACCAGCTGGGGCTGCCTCGCCCGTTGTTCGACGGCCACCGCACAGCGACCGCCCAGCTCGCTCGCAAAGCACCACCACCCGCCCCAGCGGGCCCCCCCAGCAGCTCAAGGACGTCGCCCGTCGCGACTACGAGCAGAGCAGCCCCACCACCGCCGCCTACTCCCCGTCGCGACACAGCGACTCGCGGGACGGGCCCCCTCAGCGCACCGAGTCCAGCAGGCGCCACTCGCGGTATGCTTCAGACGCCTCGACAGCCAGCGCAATGCCCCCCAACGGCGTCACCACCGACACGGCGAGGCCAGGACAGCCCCTCCAGCCCGTCCAGCCAGCCAAGCGCCGCACCACCATCACCGCGCCTGCCACGGGCACATGGGCGCTCGGCAAGACCATCGGCGCTGGCAGCATGGGCAAGGTGAAGCTGGCCAAGCACAACGAGTCTGGTGAGCAGGTACGTGCCGTCGACATGGACGCTGTTCCACCCCACAGACTGGGCCCCCAGCCGTTGCTAACACGCCGCCGCAGGTGGCCGTCAAGATAGTCCCTCGACAGTCCCAGGACCAGCACCAAAGCGCCGCCGACCGCGAAAGAGCCGACCACTCCAAGGAGGTCCGCACCGCCAGAGAGGCTGCCATTGTCAGCCTGCTGAACCACCCATACATCTGCGGCATGCGAGACGTCGTGCGCACAAACTACCACTGGTACATGCTCTTTGAGTTTGTCAACGGAGGCCAGATGCTCGACTACATCATCTCTCACGGCCGCCTCAAGGAGAAACAGGCCCGCAAGTTTGCTCGCCAGATTGCCAGCGCCCTCGACTACTGCCACAGGAACAGCATCGTCCATCGCGATCTAAAGATTGAGAACATCCTCATCAGCAAGACGGGAGACATCAAGATCATCGACTTTGGTCTGAGCAATCTGTTCTCGCCTCGAAGCCAGCTAAAGACATTTTGTGGCAGTCTGTACTTTGCTGCGCCCGAGCTGCTGCAGGCCAAGCAGTACACCGGCCCTGAAGTAGATGTCTGGAGTTTTGGCATTGTCCTCTACGTTTTGGTCTGTGGCAAGGTCCCCTTCGATGACCAGAGCATGCCACAGCTGCATGCAAAGATTAAAAAGGGAGTCGTCGACTATCCTCCGTGGCTATCTGCTGGTAAGAACCGGGGACAAAACATCTCCGCCTCCTCCTCCCTCAATTGCATACTAACTGCATACAGAATGCCGGCAGCTGATCCACCGCATGCTTCAGACAGACCCCACGCAGCGCATGACGCTTTCCGAGATTATGAACCATCCATGGCTGACCAAAGGATTCAACAGTCCTCCAGAAAACTACCTGCCGCACCGTGAACCACTGCAGCTGCCCCTTGACCCGGAGATCATTGACAAGATGACTGGTTTTGATTTTGGCACCCCCGAATACATCACCACTCAGTTGACCAATGTGATTCAGTCTGAGGATTATCAGCGCACCGTGCGTCTTGCTGCACGGAGGACGACGGCGCAGACTCCAGAGGCTGACAGGAAACGTGGCATGTTTGACTTCTACAAGAGACGCAACTCGATATCGAGCCGAGAGCAGCTGACTGCTTCCTCGTCCGAAGAAGTCTCAAGAGGCCTCGATCCAGTAAATGCCTACAGCCCGCTCATCTCCGTCTACTATCTTGTCAGGGAGAAGCGCGATCGTGAGAGAGCCGAGGAGAATGCAGGCACAGTGCCTGGTGCAACAGCTATGCCTCAAAGCCCTGGTGAGAAGCCATTGAAGATGCCTGATCTCCCCGCGCCTGCACCGGCGTACACGAATGCTGCAACCTACGAGATGGCGGGCGAGAAACCTACAGGTGGGCGGTCACGACCTCGAGCAAGAACCCACGGCGAAGACGATGTCACAGATAGTCTGAAGAGAGTCGACCTTAACAAGCCGCCCGGTTCTGTCTCGCCAGCCGTCTTGGCACCACCTGCGGAGCAACATAAACGGGAAGGCCCTGTCGGAGGTCTGCTACGACGCTTCAGCACACGCAAGTATCGCCATGACAGAAGTCAAGCAGACATACCGCCAACACCACCCACCCCCGCTGTCGCTATTTCGAGTCCTTCAGAACCAGCTCCACCTCAAGTCCCAGCAACTGTTCCGAGAAAAAGCTTCAGCATACGTAGACCCCGCGACAGGGACACTGGATCTTCGTCCCAGCTGCCTTCGAACAACACAAATCAGCCCGAGCTGCTCTCGCCTCCTGGCAGCACTAGTAGCGCCACACGAAAGCTCAAAGCGCTCGGACGATCGACCAGTGTCAATTCTGCAGACTTCCGTCGACGCTTGAGCCGGCGTGGTAGATCATCAGAGAACACGGGCGATCGTGAGCCTCCACAGACTAGTGGCTCCGATAGATCAGATCTTAGTACCCAGCAACCTCGGCCAAGCTACGACCCTGGGGCTGACGAGATTACCTCGAGCCCCCGCAAGAACCAAGCATCTCGCGCCAAGTCTCTGGGCCATGCACGCAGGGAGAGTATCCAGGCCCGACGGGCGAAGCGAGAGCAAGCGAGGGAGTCCAACGTTCCAGAAGAGACCGATGCCGAACTAGCAGAGTCTGCGGCTGAAGCTGAAGCTGAAGAAGCCAGAAGCCCCGACGCCGTGAAACCTGTATTCCTAAAGGGCTTGTTCAGTGTCTCAACAACCAGCAGCAAGCCAGTGTCTTTCATCCAGAATGACCTGATACGAGTGCTCCATCAACTGGGGGTCACCTTCCAGCCCATCAAAGGTGGTTTCAAGTGTCGACATGCTGCCAGCATCGACCAGAACAGAACGCCTGAGATGCCCACATCTCCTCCCAGCGGCGGCCATAGGAGGAAGATCAGCTTCGGGGGATTGATGGGCGGTGATCGTGACAAGGAGCGTGAGGAGTTCAGAGAGCAGAATCGCATGCCCAATACACCAAAGTCACGAACTCGTCCGTCGCCGGGCGACCGTAGTTTCACCAACACTGACGAGTCTGATGACAGCGACGAGAGAGAGGAGAGGAGACCGCGAGCTGGCCGCGCACTGGCTGCTGGAGAGACAACAACACACGTGCAGAGCGATCTTGGTGAACTCACACCTCTTGTATTTGAGGTTCTGATTGTCAAGGTTCCACTATTACAGCTACACGGTCTGCAATTCAAGAAGGTGGATGGCGGGACTTGGCAATACAAGAGCATGGCGCAGCGCATTCTGGAGAACCTACGGTTGTAGGGGACAGGCTCTGAGCATGGCGTTTCTGGGGGGGTTAGCATCATCTATTTTACATGGGAAGGGCACGAGATAATTTCATAGCCGAAGTAATGTGTGGATTGTGCATTATATTGTTAAATCATTGCAATCACCAGGGAAACAGCTTCAGACTTTTTTGTTGTGTCCAGCCTAGGATCGTCCATTTTTTATGAGTTGTGCACGTGCAAGGATGTATTTATTCGACGTGAAATTGTTAGTGAAACTGCTTGCCAGAGTGAAATTGTCGGTGGCAAACAAAGGAAATTGGTAGAGGGAGTCGCTACTTTGCTCAAGTCGACGCCTCTTGACGACTGGTGGTTCTACTGCAGGGCTCCGCATATACAGTAGACTCGTGGGTTTAGGCGGCGTCGATCGGTCAAAAGCTCAAGCTCCCGCCCGGGGGCGCCAAGAATCAACGTGGGGGATCGCGAACCTCATCTGTCAGGACTCGGCTGAACGCAACCCACACTCTGCGCCGCTCACCGCCCCGACACTCTCACATCCCCAGGCATCAGCGCTACTTGAGACTGTATTACTTATCATCACCGACCGCTCCTGTTTCCACGTCAACACCCTCCCCAAACCCGACGACCCAGCGACCGATGCAGCAAATGCAACACCTCTTCTCGCAGCAGCAGCAGCACTACCCGGGCGAGTGGTCGCAGGGCCACCACCAGCACCCAAACCACCATGTAGCCCAGCACGGTCAACTTCAGGCGCAGGCGCAGGCGGCGCAAGCCCAAGCGCAGGCTGCCGCCGCCGCCGCGGCCGCCGCGCAGGCCCAGCAGCAGCACTACCAACGGATCGCGGGCAACAATGGGACAGCTGTCTCTGGCAACGGCATTGTGCCCCGCGGTCCCGCCAACGACATGCAACCCAACACTGAGATTGGCATGACGGAAGAGAACAGGCGCGTCCTCGACTGGATCGCGCAGCTCATGAAGCCAGCCACGCGCGAGTCGGCTTTGCTGGAGCTGAGCAAGAAGCGCGAGCAGGTGCCGGAGCTTGCTCTGATTCTCTGGCACTCGTTTGGTATGCCAGCACGCTGAGTGGTAGCATGCGGAAGCTGACAGGCGCGCGCAGGTGTAATGGCGTCGCTCCTCCAAGAGATCATCTCTGTCTACCCTCTCCTCAATCCATCGCAGTTGACGGCCGCCGCTTCGAATCGCGTGTGCAATGCGCTTGCACTCCTGCAATGCGTGGCTTCCCACACTGAGACTCGTGGCCTCTTCCTCAGCGGTAGGTTCAACAGCCCTGCTTCACGAGTGCTTCTGACATGATGGCAGCGCACATTCCGCTCTTTCTCTATCCCTTCCTCAACACCACATCCAAGTCGCGCCCATTCGAATACCTGCGCCTGACGTCGCTCGGTGTCATCGGCGCGCTCGTCAAGAACGACTCCTCTGAGGTCATCAACTTCCTCCTCACGACCGAGATTATCCCGCTCTGTCTTCGTATCATGGAGACAGGCTCAGAGCTCAGCAAGACCGTGGCCATCTTCATTGTACAGAAAATCCTTCTCGACGACATTGGTCTTGCGTACATCTGCCAGACATATGAGCGCTTCTACGCGGTCGGCACTGTGCTGAGCAACATGGTGAATCAGCTTGTTGAGCAACAGACGGTTCGTCTTCTGAAGCACGTTGTTCGCTGCTTTCTTCGGTACGTCATGTCTACACCTACACCTTACGTAGCTAGCTAACAAACATAGTTTGAGTGACAACGCTCGTGCTCGTGAGGCTCTGCGCCAATGCCTCCCCGAGCCTCTCAGAGATGCCACCTTCTCATCAGTTCTCCGCGACGACGCTGCTACGAAACGCTGTCTCGCGCAGCTGCTGATCAATCTTTCCGACAATGTCGTCGATGCGGCAAACAATCAGCAGATGATGCATTGAGCAAATTTCCCAGAGCAGGCAGCAGCCTGTGCGCAACTTTCGGTTCAGCAAGATATCCTCTCTTCGATCTTTATGTAATTTACAGGCCCCGGCCTTCGGCTTCATTCAGCGCGGCGGCATGCATAGGGGGCGTGGTTCAGGTACATATCACTTTGAACCTGGATATGGTAACGGTACTGGCGTTGGGAATCTTGCCGATGCGATACCCGCGGAGACCAGCGTCGAACCACCAGTGTCTCCGCAGCATCTTATCATCTTTATGGGACGACTTGTCATGGCGAGGAGTTTTCGGGCATTGCATGGCGTGGCGTGTGGTCATTTTTCTTCTCTCTCTGTGCGTCTATCTTTGGCTGGACTGCCTGAAAAGCGATTAGGTACCCATCTGTATAACATTTGACAGTTCCGGCGTAAGGGCTGGAGCAATATAGGGATATGCTTCTTGGGTCTTGCTTGCGCACCATACGTGAGAAACATCAAACATTTCGTATAATGCACAATACGATCCCGGAGTGAACAGCGCAGTCGCTTTAACAGTGAGAATAGCGAATGTTACATCAACTGCTCGCCTGAATGTGAGCCGCTCTGAGTCGTGCACGGCCGGCCAATCAGCGACCCCGCAGCTAGTGTGTGTTAGGCGAGCTGATTTTCGTCCACTCTGGATTTCGCCGCTACCGCGCCGCCTCTCTTCTTCTTCTTCAACCACCATCGCCAGAGCATACCAAATTCTTTGGGAGACATTCAGCCAACATGTCGAAAATCTCTGTCGCCGGCGTTCGTTCGAACGTCAAGGAGCTCCTTGAGTACTCCAACGAGACCAAGAAGAGGAACTTCCTCGAGACCGTCGAGCTCCAGATCGGCCTCAAGAACTACGACCCCCAGCGTGACAAGCGTTTCTCTGGAACCGTCAAGCTCCCCACCGTTCCCCGTCCCCGTAAGTCACGCGCGCGCACCAAATAGCAGAGGAGTAGTGGCTAACACCTTCCAGGCATGTCCATCTGCGTTCTCGGTGACCAGCACGATATCGATCGTGCCAAGCACCACGGTGTCGATGCCATGTCCACCGATGACTTGAAGAAGCTCAACAAGAACAAGAAGCTCATCAAGAAGCTCGCACGCAAGTACGATGCTTTCATGGCTTCCGACGCCCTGATCAAGCAGATCCCCCGTCTCTTGGGTCCTGGTCTGTCCAAGGCCGGAAAGTTCCCTACTCCCGTCTCCCACGCTGAGGACCTCGCCAACAAGATGACCGAGGTCAAGTCCACCATCAAGTTCCAGCTGAAGAAGGTTCTCTGCATGGGTGTCGCTGTCGGCAACGTCGGCATGACCGAGGACGAGCTCATTGGCAACATCATGTTGGCCATCAACTACCTCGTCTCCCTCCTCAAGAAGGGCTGGCAGAACGTGGGCTCCCTGACCATCAAGGCCACCATGAGCCCCCCCAAGCGCCTGTACTAGAGCGTCGTGGATTGGATTGCTGGGTTCGTCTGTCACGCTGTGGCGCGTTGCTGAGAGGTGGCTTGCCGTGGTCACGATCTAACGGAATCACAATCTCGAAGGAAGGATGGGAAGTAATGTAGCTTTAAATGGCATATGTGAACCCTGTCGCCTCAAATAACGACTTTCGAAATGTGCTCAAAGTGAACAAGTGAATCAATCAATCCGTCTGTCCATCAACCTCATGCAAATACTCGCCAACATCAATACTACCCACATCACGCTGCAAAACAATTACTATCAAACTTACGCCATTCAATGCTCAGCAATCCCACCAGGCTCCAGCCTCGCGCCCCACCCAGCCACCCAACACGGACACACACGGCGAGCCTCTACACGTGATAAGAGAAGAAAAAGCTCAACCATCCTCAAGCACAGCGTCCACGCCGCCACTCAATGATAGCCACGCACCCCGCTACGGCCTCTGTACACCATGATCAAGAAGCCAATTCAGGCCTAAAGTTGCTCGCACCAAAAGACCAGAAAAAAAATGAAATAAAATAAAAATTTGCATGTCCCACACCATCCCACAACTCGCATCCATCTTTTCACGGAACGCCAATTGGTAGGAAGACGGTCGGATATCACTCTACGGGGCCGGGAACGGAGGACCTTTCACAGAGGAAAAGGAGAAGAGGCCCTCAGCAAGCCGCTTGCGCGGAGCCACGATGATAAGTAACTTAGGAAGTTACCTACTGATGTAGGAGGAGCGTGAAGGGGGGATGGGGGGAAGGCGGTTTTTATAGTTGGGGAGGGAGGGCGCACGGGGACGCACTGGGTAGGGGCTTGGCTTGGCGTGGGTGGGTTGGGATTTTTCTTTTTTTTTTTGCCTTCTTTGCGTGGGTGTTGTGGGGCTTTGGTTGGGGTGTGGGTCGGTATCACCATTGGATTTTGTGACAGGGCATACGTCTAAAACTATACTTGCCGTGCGTTCAGCTGGTGGTTATACCTGGTTTGAGGCGGTTGCGGTGTGCGTGCTGGTATCTATCCGGTTCAGTGTCAAAGTTTGGTTTCTGGATTGTAGGGCGGAATCTCATCACGTACTGGCGCTTTCTGGAGTAGAGTCTGTTATTTACAAATATATATGCTGATGACGTCCAAGACTTCGCAAATGCAATGCTCCTGCAACACCTGCAACGCCTGCATGTATGCACTTGGTCCCCTGTGATAAGTAACCAGAGTCTTAGTCCTCAATCCCTTCCAGCAGCATCCTCACTGTCTCTTCCTCCACTCATCAAACGCCTTCTCTGCATCCACGCCCTCACTCCCACACCTCTCCGCGATCAGTCCCCACGTTCTACTCCTAATAATCTTCTCCACCGCCCTCTCATTGCGCATCAGCAGCGCCAGACTCTCCGTCCTCGCTTCCTGGGGAAAGTAGCGGCTGGAATACGGATCGAGCCGCTCGTCCACAACCCTCTCCCGCGCCTTTGCGTCCTCCACCTGCCGCAGCACACTATCTGGATCATCGGGGTCTGGGTTCGTGGCCACGCCAGCACAGTAGTCCAGCACATCTGACCGCACCGCCCAGCTGGGAAATAGCACGCGCTGCTTGAACTCAGCGCATTGCGCGGGTGGTATCGAGCGTGCGGGTCCGCTGAGCTGGCGGGTCGATGTCGATGTGGGATCGAAGCCGCGCTGTGCAGGTGTGAGGAGGGCGTTGAGGTTCTGGGTAATGGAGTCGTCGATTGTAGAGCGCGATATGCGTAGGAAGTCTGTCAGGGAGCTTGGATTAGTTAGTGAAGGTTTGTAGAGAGGAGGGGTGGCGCACCTCGCAGCGCAGTCTGGTTGAAGCAGAATTGTGGCGTGAGGTGCGCTGCTGGCGAGGGCTGCGACATGGTGGGTGGAGTTTGGGTGGATGAGGACGCGGCCGTCGTTTTCCAGAAGTGTTTCGCCAGGATTACTATGGTTTAAGCTATATTGAATGTATAGAGGTGGAAAATGTCGGTTTCATCCAGCTGCACTTCAGATGGTGATGCTGCCTCGGAGTGATGTCAGCACTTCCCGTGCTGCCTGCGCACGTTCCGAGTTCGCGAGGCAGGCGCGTCCCAACGCGTCTCCCCTCGTGTCGCCGCCTAATCGTGAGCGCATTGTAAAGACAGAGCATGCCGGTTCACCTCAGCGCCCTGAGCTGCAGCAAACTTCCCCTCCGTCTGGCTTGTCGCACACTCCAGCCGATTCGACCGCAATTGCTTTCTTCGATCACTTTTCGCCGCTCGCAACGTGAGAGCTTGCAGCTCTGCAGCACAGCCGTTATGCCTCCCAAACAGGCTATTCTGGGGTATGTCAAGTCCTCTCAGACTACACTTGGGTGCGATCAAGACATCCAATCGTGTTGTATGTAGAGGATTCGTACTGATATGTGTGCTACAGGAAGTTTTTCGGCAAGAACGGCGCACCGGCGAAGCAGCAATCGAAACTGTCTTTCTCTACCAAAACCAAGACTGAGAAGAAAGATGTGGAACCCAAAGACGAGCCTGAGTCGTTGCCGGCAGAAGTGAAGTCAGAGCGCATTGGAGCAGCGGAATCGAGTACCAAGGTCGAAGAGCAGTCAGATGGCGAGGCCATGGAGGTTGACAGCGCGTCTGCTGAGGCTGGCAAGAAGAGACAAGTCAAAGAAGAGGAAGAAGACTCAGAGGACGAGCCTCCTACGAAGCGTCAGAGACGGAAGCCTACAAAGGAGACTGAGTCGAAGAAGGCCAAGTCGGCGCCAAAGAAAGCTGAAAGGCCTGCTGTGTCGCCGAAGGGGGCGGCTGTCGCAGCCAAAGAATCAACAAAAGAAGTTGATGGGGATGAGGATGAGGCTCCTAAGCCGAAGAAGGCGACCAAAGGCAAGAAGGAGACACAGAAGTCACCTACACCAGTCGCAGAAGACGACCCCATGTCGGGCGGGAAAGAGAATGATGATGAGCTGCTCAGCTCAGGCGAAGAACCTGAGGAAGTCAAGGCAAAGGCTCGGAAGCAGGTCCAAAGTACACTCACATCGAAGACGAAGGATCTGTATCCGGATTGGAAGCCTGGGGAGCCAGTACCATACGCTGCGCTCTGCACAACGTTCTCCAACATCGAGATGACGACGAAGCGACTCGAAATTCTCGCCCACTGCTCACTATTCCTGCGCCAAGTCATGCGATTGACACCGTCAGATCTCCTCCCGACAGTCATGCTCATGATCAACAAGCTCGCCGCAGACTATGCAGGTATCGAACTAGGAATTGGCGAGTCGCTGATCATGAAAGCCATTTCAGAAAGTACCGGGAGAAGTCTGCAGCACATCAAGAGCGATCAGCAGGAGATCGGCGACCTCGGTCTGGTGGCAGCAAAGAGTCGCTCGAAGCAACCGACCATGTTCAAGCCAAAGCCTCTGACTGTGGCAGGTGTTCACAATGGATTGATGGCTATTGCTACCACCACAGAGGGCCAGGGTGCTCAAGGGCGAAAGGTCGACGGCATCAAGAAGTTGCTCTCGGCGGCTGATGCGCACAACGCCGGAAAGCACATCGACATTGAAGAGAACAAGGGCGGCCCTAGTGAAGCAAAGTTCATTGTGCGGACACTGGAAGGTAAGCCGAGATTGGGGCTTGCGGAGAGGACTGTTGTGGTCGCACTTGCGCAGGCGGTGAAATTTCATGAGTTTTCACAGAAGGGTAAGACGCCATCTACAGCAGATCTGGCTGAAGCCGAGTCTACGCTCAAGACTGTCTACAGGTATGTGAAGTAACCTTGCTGATGCAAAGGCTATACTAACAAAACGACTAGCGAGCTTCCCAGTTACGAGGTCATTGTCCCTGCGATGCTTGAACACGGGCTCTCAAATCTGCGTGAGAACTGCCAGTTGCAACCCGGTGTTCCGCTGAAGCCTATGCTTGCTAAGCCAACCAAGTCAATTACTGAAGTGTTGGATCGTTTCGAAGGCAAAGATTTTACATGCGAATACAAGTACGATGGCGAGCGAGCGCAGATTCATTTCGTCGCCCACGACGCTGCAATAGAGCTGGCGACAGCAGCTCCCTCGGCGGGCAAATCTGATCGTGGCGTGTCCAACATCTTTTCCCGAAACTCTGAAGATTTGTCAAATAAGTATCCAGATATCCTTGCGAAGCTACCGACATGGGTCAAACAAGGGACGAAGAGTTTTGTCCTTGATTGCGAGACTGTGGCCTGGGACATGGTGGAGAAGAAGGTCTTACCTTTTCAACAGCTCATGACACGAAAGCGGAAAGACGTCAAGGTCGAGGATGTAAAGGTCAAGGTCTGCGTGTTTGCCTTTGACATCCTGTACCTGAACGGCGAAGTGAGCTGCCCTTTGTCATCAATCTTCCCACATATGCTAATCTGTCTAGGCCCTCGTCACCAAATCTTTCCGCGAGCGAAGAGAAGCCCTCAACAGCGCTTTCGTACCTGTTGAAGGTGAATTCGCATTCGCAAAGTATGGCGACACGAACGACCTCGATACTATCCAGACCCTGCTTGAAGACTCTGTCAAGGAAGGCTGCGAGGGTCTTATGGTCAAGATGCTTGACGGTCCGGAGTCCTACTACGAGCCTTCTAAGCGTTCGCAGAATTGGCTCAAGGTCAAGAAAGATTATCTCGCTGGCGTCGGTGACTCGCTCGACCTCGTCGTCTTGGGTGCATACTACGGCAGGGGCAAGCGCACAAGCTGGTACGGCGCATTCTTACTCGCATGCTACAACCCCAGCACCGAAAAGTATGAAACAGTCTGCAACATCGGCACAGGCTTCTCGGAAGCCATCCTCGAGCAATTCCACAAACAGCTCTCCGACATCGTCATCGACCGCCCCAAACCCTTTTACACCCATAGCTCTGGTAACAAAGACCAGCCAGACGTATGGTTCGAGCCGCGGTATGTATGGGAGGTCAAGACTGCCGACCTTACGCTCTCACCGCGGTACAAGGCGGCGGCTGTAGAGGTTGGAGGCGGTGGTAAGGGTGTCAGTTTGAGATTCCCCAGGTTCATCAAGGAAAGAGACGACAAGAAGCCCGACGAAGCTAGTTCGGCCCGCTTGATTGCGGAAATGTATCAGAGGCAGGAGAGTGTGGGGAAGAACAAAGGGCCGAGTGCTGATGATGACTTTGAGTATTGAGGAATAATAGGAAAACTGGTGTAGGACGAGCGGAAGTTGTATAGCATAGAGCGGACTGTAAACGCCGAGCGAATATGAATACCCATCGTGTCCAGTCTTAAGGACATCCCTTCTTCTTCTTCTTCTTCTTCTTCTTCTTCTTCTTCTTCTTCTTCTTCTTCTTCTTCTTCTTCTTCTGATCGTGCAGGCTTCATCCTACCCTTTCTGAGGTTCAAGTCGAGCCCTCTCAGAAGCCATGGACATACACTCACTGAGATGTGAGCATCAAACTAACAGCGCGCCAAACCCCAATCCAACCCGCCAGCACACAAATCATCAAGAAGCGACATATTCACCACCATCAAACCCATGTCTCAAGATCAACATGACAAGCGGCGTAGACAGCTTCACCAGCCAATGCCGATGGCGGGAGAAAAACCGCAAGCACTGCATACTCCATCAATCTAATTGCGGGCGAAGTTGTTGTATCTCTGCTACAGAGCTCAGGTATGTATAGTCAGTAGTGGGAAAGACTAAGTGCACTGGGGTGGGATTGAGTAGGGTGGTAGGTAGGTATTTTTCCGTTCCGGTTCCTTGCCCCTACTTATATAGTACGGTACAGTACAGTACAGAACAATACGACACCACATCACGTCATATCGCAGTACCGCACACCCCGTGATACGCTAAAACAGCACATTAGAAATTCGCAAAGAGAGACCTCCGTTTTTAGGAGTTGTATATGTGTTGCAATTGGTGCTCTACTCTGCCTAGCTATGGCAGGTGATTGCGGTTCCTGTTCCCTCTGGCCCTGAGCTTGAATGTGGAAGTCACCGCGTTAGCTCTTGCGTGATAACGTGATGACTCCTTTTCCTTCATATTCACCAAGCGGGGAGACGGAGTGCTGGGAATGAGGCAGACTTTACATTTATTGTCGATACTGTCTGATAAGTGGATGTATTGCTTGGAATGGCGGTGGGAGTTGACTAAAGGCCGTGCCTAATCAAGTCTTTTTCACAACTGACGAGATGCAGAGCATCTAAGAGACTGTTTGCAATACAGACCATGAGTCTGTCATTAGCGAAAAAAAAAAGAAAATAGAAAAAGCACTGGGGCAGGCAGGCTAGGCTAAGAAAATTGGTGGTAGAGGATATTACGATTGCCAGGCTGTGGGAATACCGAGGAACAGGTGGTGGGGAACTCTGAGATATATGAACAGGCTATCTGAAAGAGGTCTTAATGACAGTTCTGTCCATGGCCTCTTGTGTGTTCTTAGAAAAAGGCTCTCCCATTAGAAGAATCTCGGTTAGAATAATTCTTGGATGCCGCCAAACAACATATCGTCCATCAGGAGCAACTGCTTTTGCGAAAACGAGGAATGCGCTCGATGAGTAAAGTCCCCTTCAAATCATGACCTTCAGGTTCAAAGTGGTTGGATAGGTGGGCGCGCATTCCTTCAACCACCTCTTGAATATCTCCGTGCAACTGGGTCTGCTCGGCTCCAACGACCGGCTTCTCCTGATCTTCCCAACGACCATACAGCAACAAAGCAAGGGGATTATCCTTCCAGATCCCTATCCTCTTGGCTCTAGATAGCCAAATGGTAGTGATCAAAAGCACGATTGTGAGAACCAGAAGGCTGGCGGGTAGCGCAAGCCATGCCCATCGAATCTTGACATGGATTCGGTCACGCCACACGTAGCCTTGGACTTGTTGTTGTTTCGTTACGAAATCCGGTGGCAATGTTGGGTCGGCCTCCCGCTCCTCGAGAGTGTGGAAAGTTCGAAGTGCAATATTCATGCGTTGTACAACGGAGAGCACTACATTGTCGATGTTTTCAGCCTTGTATATTTTTTGCAGTATTTCAGGCCTGGAGACGTCAGAGCTGTTGCTGTCGCGAACTTTGGTGAGATTGTGTTGTCGCATCGAGTGATAATTCAAAGTACGACCAGGATCGGGAAAGGGTGACAGGATCTGATTCAGCAGCGCCATCTGGTGGACTGGATGTAGCGTCATACTAACCTTGGACGAGTCTCCAGGGGCATATGTCCAGGTCGTGTTCGTGTGATTTGAATGATAGTTTGCCGAATCCTGATCAGGATTCGGCTCAGTCCCATTGTAAATGCTGATTAAAGGATCGGTGATTTCTTGAACGATGCGTTCACTTTACACTCCATCCTTTACCTCGGCTTTATCTCGACTCTATAGTGCTGATTGGTCCGAAGCAATTGTGGCAGCCTCCATCGGCAAGCTTGGGCTCCTCAGCAACTCGGATCCACTCTATGTCTGCACGCCTTCCCAGTGGATCAGACGCGATCGTATTTGTATATCCGTAGTCGGTATTATCGTCAGTTGCTGCAACAAAGTAAAATATCGGAACGTGATACAAGTCCTGGAAGTCGCAACCAGTGCTAGTAGGTCTTGGAACTGGTGGAAACGTTCGTTCTGACGTGATACCTGGGAGACCAATACTTTGGTGTTCATCTGAACGACGAGAGAGTAAATAGTCAATCGCGTTTTCCCCACCATCTACGGACTTGGGCAAAATGAGGCGTGTAGACTGATTCTTCTGCTTGTTTGCCATAATCTGACAGATCGTGGAGCCACTCCAACATGAGCGATTTGTGCAATGCAGGCGATATTGCTCGGGAGCATCGACGCATGACATACCAATTGCCAGTGTTGGGAATGGATCCCAAGTACAGTTTCCAGACGGACACGAAAATATCAGCTTGGGTGTGAGTTGAGTCCCAAATGACATGAAGCCATCATACACAGCAGATATCAAGTTCGTCGGGACGCGGACTCCTTTTGGCGAACTGTCAGGAGCAGAAGATAGAATGGGGGCTCGACCTTGATAAACTTACGGCTCATTCCGATGGATTGTATGATGCCAGAATTGCTATTGAAATCAAGTGCAGTTGATGTATACGAATGGACACTTGTATCTTCTACGAGTGCGGTGTAGAACAATAGAGTCTGCTGGAAGAAAGGACCGATACCAAGACTGGCGACAGTAATAATCGCGCTGATGAGAGCAACAGTCCTGACACAGCATCAGCCTCGATGAGATAACCTATGAAAGGTATTCTTACCTGATATGAAAGGTGTACAGAAGTTTCAAGCTACCCGACAGGCTTCGGCTGGCTTGATCGAAACGGACTGCATCATACAATGGTCTTTGCGTTTGGGCAAACCATACCCAAGTTAGTTGACTCACGCAGCTAGCCACTGGGACCATCAAGCTGATACGAAACAGCATCGAGCCAAGGGATACGACAGTATTGAGAGTGATACCACCGGTCCATTCTGGGTTCGAGTGGCCATCGTTGACCCCTAGTATGATGGCCACAGCTGCGAGTACGGCGATTGCTGCACAAGTGGAAAGGATTTCGAATAGCCAGGCAGAAAAGAGCTGCTTCCTGGTCGATTGCGAAGAAGTCCTTGAAAACTCTTGCAATGGTAGCGTTGAAGCTAAGATAAGGTTGTCAGCTTCACCGCCATGCTGCGTCGTTTGTTCTGTAGGCATCAACGTCTGTTGTGTGCTTTCAGAATGCACAGGCCGTCGTTCTGGAAGCAGCACGGAGTTTAAAGGTGGGATTTCAGCCTCGTGAGCACCACAGTCGCTGCTCTCAGCGTGAGTAGAGACCAAGTGCAATCGGTCGGTCATTTCTGCGGAGTTTGTAGCGACTGTGATTATGCTTCAGAATTGCAGAGCAGTTCAAAGGGTAGATTCGAAGGGTGATCCGATGACCTTAGAGCGACAAAAGATTTAAAAGGTCACAAGGCTGAGACAAGCGATGTAAGCTTGCGCGTACTTCATGGCGCTTACTGTTACCTTTGGACCAGTTCGGGACGCATTCCTTGTTCTGTCCTACTTGAACATCTTGAAAGTACGATTCCCTGAGACTGCAACCGCGGGCCTCCTCGTCGTCTGCTCACAGATTCGCGTCTCAACTAGTCTTTAGTCTCTTCAGCGAGGCATGTGTCAGGACTATTTAAAAGCGTCAGAACCGCTCATTGACCCCATTCGATCTGATATCGTGCAGGGTATGCATGTTGGGCTGTATGTAGTTGTGGAGGGTGGGATGTAGATGCGAAGGATCGAACAATGCCTATACAGTAGAAGCGTCACAACTTAGGACTGCTCTTGCCCAACCTCTCAACCTCCGACCTCAACACCTTCCTCATCTCACCCGCCAACCTCGCACCATCGTCATCATCCAGCTCATCACGCTGCCCCCTCCCAAACATGGTCCAGCTCCTGCTCTTAATCTCCGGCATCGTCGCTGGTCGCGGTATGATGTGGAAGTGCACATGCGGCACGACCTGTGCTGCTCGCGCGCCGTTATTCTGTACGATGTTGTAGTCTGTCACACCTGTAACTTTCGCCACAGTGCGGGCTAGCAACGGCAGCCAGAAGCCTGTAACCAATCAGTCGACACACTTTGAGATTGCGGAGAAATAGGGATCTTACCCATTTCCCGACTTTCCTGTGCTTCCATGTCTGCGACTTTGACTCTATGGTTCCTTGTCGCGACGAGCAAATGTCCTGCAGCATGCATCAGTACGTGGTGACCAAAGTTGGCATGTGAGGTAATCAATAAGGTTGAAGCTGCCGGCCATTTGTTCATACTTCTCGTCTGCACGTCGAGAAATCCATTCATTCACCGACCCTCTAAAACGCACTCCCCCCCCCCGAGGAACTGAAAAAGAAACAAACTCACCACCAGTCATGGGCAAAATGTCCAAAAACGCAATCACATCCCTCGTCCTCAGCACCAAGAAGCTACTTGGACTCGTCTTCTCCACCCCACACTCGTCATCCGCCGGCACCGCCTCCCTCAACTCCTCCTCCTCCGTCTTCTTTCTGCTCCACAGCCCTTTATGACCGTGTCCGTGATCAGGGAGGGGATACGCAGCCGCGATGCCGCAGAAGGGACATGCGTCCGGCGGGTAGTGAAGATCAGTCTCCTGCATTGCTGAATCTCGTTTCTCTGGATTTGAGTCTTCCTTTGCCCCCGCCACGATATATCGATAATGCAACGTGCAGTAATCAATAGGAGGAGACGTCTGTGTTTCCTTTCTCCCTGCCCTCCCTCGTCCTCTCTCTTTTTCCTATCTCAGTACACTCTGATTTCACTCCTGCTTCCCCGTGGACTTGGCCTAACAACCACACACGATAGCGATGCCGATGTGGGACTCGGAATCGCTGATGACGTGATCCAGCAAAGTACGTACAAGAGACAAACAGGCAATGGAGTGAAGTCAATAGTCGTGCACTAATTGGGTTAGGACAGGGCGGTTTAGCGCCTGGGGCCTGGGGTTGTTTGCCGAGGTCAAGAATTAATCGAGACAAGATCGCGCGCGCTAATCATTATACGGTGTACGGGATTGGTCGTGACTACGATCACGATCATGGCCGAATCGGGGGGCTGGCACGCTGGGCAGATGCGTGATGCGTGATGCGTGATGCGTGATGCGTGATGCGTGATGCGTGATGCATGCACTGCATGGGGTCGCGTCCGTGTTCGCGACCTGGTCGTGGCATTCGCGACTTTGTGACGCGAAGCCATGCATGACGTATCAAGGGCGTGTGAAGTGTGACGCGATTGCATGGCTGAGAGCTCACCACTATGCCTTACCTTCGTCCTTCTGGTCGTGCAATTCAAACTTTGCGACAGAGACAGACATCATGATGCACGCAAATAAAGCACGTTGAATCTTAACAAGTTTAATTGCGCCTGAAACGCGAATAGCTAGTCGTACAGCCGCGTGTGATATCTCGTATTGCCTCTGCCAATGTACCCACACGCCACACGCGTCCACCAAGCAATAGCCGTCGTATGTCACCATCATGGTATACCAGTCGCTAGCACTATGAGCGAGTATCCAGAGTCGCTATCAGAGAAATGATGATAAAAGTGCTGAAACGAAAACGCCGCCGCAATGAGATGACGCCGTGACTCCGCTGCAAGAAGCCAGGAAGAGATGGTAGAATAACCAATAGCACGCCTTTTATTAACGCCAATCGAAACATGGTAGGCTCTTAGAGCCAAGATGCAAACTTCAAGTAGTCGAATGCAGCAGGGCGGCTTGCTGGTGGTGCACTCAATATCCTGCCGCTACATGTAGCCGTGAGAACGGCATGGTGGGTAGAAGCTGAGAATGCTGGGAACACGATCAGGGTTGCCTGTCAAAAGAGAACTCTTAGCGCTTGCTACGGGGCTGCGAGGACTCTTCGTGAAGGGCGTTACCATAATTGATAACGTATTCCTTGGCCCACTTGCGAAGGACAATGGATGCTGTGATATGTTAATGACGATGCCATGGTGTCGTTGCTGCAGTTTGACTTACCCTTGAGGAACTTCTTGCTGGCATACTTCTTGAAGAACGCCTCGTGGAGGACGGGGCTGGAGAGGTAATCGATCATGAGGTCCAAGACTGGCTTGATCTCGTCCTCGCTGTAGCCAGAGTAATGTACGAGAGTAGAGTCCCATGGACCACGCTCAAGTACAAGGCGAGCAAGGTACATGGCAGCGGCGGCAACCTGGCTTGGGGGGTGGGCGAGGAAGCGGTGGTCGAGGCAGCCAATCTCGAGAAGGTACTTGCCGAGTGTGCGGGTCTGGATGTCGTAATTGTCGGCCTTTGATATCCTGCGGAGAAAGTTCATGGGGTTGGGGTAGCTCAAATCGTAGTTCAGAGCGGAAAGAACAAAACGCTCAGCGCTGAGGATCTCTTCCTCAGTGAAGCCATCGTCGGCAACGTGGCGGAAGTTCTGAACGTGTGGGGAGAGGACCTCCTCGTACTTGGAGGCAATGAACATGGCCGTGACACCAACCAGCTGGAGGCGGTCGAGCTGGACAATCTTGGTGGACAAGAAGCGGTCGATGATGTTGACGGCAAGGAAGAGTGTCTCGGGCAGAAGGCGGAAGCGAGTGTGAACCTCGAGCAGCCAGTCGACCAGGATACCGCGCATCTTCCACTCGAGCTCGTTCTGGCTGTCCATGTAGTCGGGGTTCGCCATGGTAGCAATCTCAAGCTCCTTCAAGTACTCAAAGATCTCGACGACGTACTCGGAAACCATCAGTGGGTCATCGATATCCTCTTTGTCCAAATCAACGTAGTCCTCAAAGACCTCGACAATTTCCTCCTGCTTCGTCACTGCCTCCTCTTCGACAGGCTCGATCTTGGCGATTTCCTTCTTCTTGGTGGGCTTCTCCTCTGCCTTTGGTACAACGTTCTCGCCTTCCTCCTCTGTGTCCTGCTCCGCTGGCGGTGGCTTCTGTTTCTTTCCAGCAGGCTTCTTGGCATCAGCCGGGGTAGGGCGTTTGTTGATGGGCTTTTCGGACAGCGCAAGACGTGGCTTATCAGCCTGGGACGCCTTCTGAACCCCAGTAGGACGCGCTGCCTTGGCGACAGCACCCTTGGCGGCAACAGGCTTCTTGCCTTCCTTGGCAGCAGCACCGAGACCTTCGACCTTGATGGTGTTGCTGACGTCGCCGAGGGCAGCACGCGTTGTTTGTGTTCGTGTGGCTCTGGACAGGGCGGCTGTAGGCTTCTTGGCGGCTACGGTCTTCTTAGGCACATCGCCGGCGTGTTCAGTCGCGTTCAACCCAGCAGCCTTTGCACGCGTCATACGCGTGGGTCCGGCGTTCTCATCATTCTCGTTGGTGACAGCACGCTGCCGTGTTGATCTTACCTGGGGTATGTTAGTAAGTGACGCGTGAGTGGATCCCCGCTATGACGTTTTTTGGGGTGAGATGGATGAGAGGTGCGAGAGGCTGACAGCGAGGACACGGTGAAGGTCGAGTAAAAACGTACTGTAGGCATCGCGAGCAATACTAAGTATGCTGGTCAAAGCTAAATCGGTATTGTGTATGTGTGTGTCGTAGGGCAAGATGTTGTGTGTAAAGGTCGTATTATGATACACTGTTTGGAAAGGGTCAGCATGCAGTCTGGACAAGAGCATGCAAAAGACGCGTCGACGGTGAAGGCGATCAGCAGTGCAGGGACACCAGACACATAAAGGGACGTGTAAGACAGCCTGCTCAACACACTGCTGGTTGGTGTTTGGCAGTGCTGATAAGCCAAACACGATATATGGCCGACAGCAGCGATGAGGTGACGGATGGAAGTGAGCACGACGAACCCTTGGACGGCAGCGCCTGGAGGTAGACAGAGGCACGACGGGACCAGCTCTAATGTGCACAGGCGTGGAGTGCGGTGCGGGGCGAGGTGGTGAGGTCGAGAGTTGGGACTGCACCAAGGTATGTGTTGATGGGAGCAGAGGTAGGCGCTGGTTTGTTTTGGTGTGCGGCAAGTCACGTGCAGGGTTTTGCGCCAACAACGCGCGGGAGACGTGAAGTCTGAGGCTGGCGAGTGCCCAGTGCGGGACCCACACGCGCACCAAAGCGCGTACTGTGGACTCTGAACAGGGAGCAGTCTTACCTGCGGAAGGCCCAAAACGCACGCCTAAGAGATGCCGGGCGTGGAGGAGAGCGAGCTGGATTAGGGCGCAGCGCAAGTGGCAGTGTAGAACAAGTTGCAGCGCGGTGCAGGCGACGCAGCGTGTTGGTGATGGGCGGTTTCGAGAGGGCGCGACACGGCTGCGGCCACTGGCTCTCCGGGCAACCACAGCTGCTCGTGCGCTAGCCGCATCCGGCGCAGCCTGATTTTCTTTCGACCGTCCACGACACGCCATCAGCGCAGGCCATTGCAGGCCATTGCACAACATTGCAGCCTTCTGCATCGCCGCGCCCGCTCCTACGCCCGCTCCCACGCCCCCCGGGCACATCTCGACACCATGCTGCAGCCCCGGATATGCCGCTTCCAGCCGTCGCGCCTGGGGAAGTCGCTGCTGAGCGCCCGCAGCTACTCGCAGGGCTTCGAGCAGCTCATCAAGCCGGCCTCGTATGCGCCCACTGCATCGGCTGACGGCGGCGCGCTCACCACAGAGGGCCCGCGGAAGGAGAAATTCACCCCATTGCGCACATACAAGCCACGCACGCCCGGTCTACGTCATCTCAAGCGTGCCGTGAACGACCACCTGTGGAAGGGGCGGCCGTTCCTGAAGCTCACGATTCCGCGCAAGGGACAGCATCTGGGAGGAAGGAACAACACTGGGCGCGTCACGGTGCGACACAGGGGTGGAGGACACAAGAGGCGCATACGCATCGTTGACTACAAGCGGTACCTGCCCGGCAAGCACACTGTAGACCGCATCGAATACGACCCCAATCGAAGTGCACATCTGGCCCTCATCACACGAGTCGACACAGGCGAGAAGTCGTACATTGTCGCTGCAGACGGCATGCGTGCGGGCGATGAGGTGGAAAGCTACAGGACTGGTATCCCCAAGGACTTGATCGCCAGCATGGGAGGAACCATCGATCCTGGTATGCTCGCTGCCAAGACAGCCTCGCGAGGCAACTGCTTGCCCATCCACATGGTCCCACTCGGCTCGCAGGTGTTCAACGTCGGTTCCAAGGCCAAAGGTGGCGGTGTCTTCTGCCGCAGCGCAGGCACATACGCCATCATCGTGAACAAGGAGGAAGTGGAGAAGGCCAAGGGCATGGAGACCAAGAGCGTCATCATCCGTCTTCAGAGTGGAGAAATCCGCAAGGTCGACCCAGAGGCGTGCTGCACTATCGGCGTGGCGAGCAACATTCAGAGGCACTTCGAGTCACTCGGCAAGGCTGGACGCTCTCGATGGCTTGGTAGGCGACCAGAAGTCCGTGGTCTAGCCATGAACGCAGGTCAGTATTCCGCGATTCTCTCCCAGAGCCTTGAAAACTAACTATCCACAGCTGACCACCCTCACGGTGGTGGTCGAGGTAAATCAAAGGGAAATGTAAACCCAGTCAGTCCTTGGGGTACTCCAGCCAAGGGTGGCTACAAGACACGACACAAGAGGAACAAGCACACATTCTTGGTCCAGGACCGACCGCGCAACCAGGGCAAGCGCAGGCCGAGATAAGCTGGCTGAGCGTGGCGTGTAACACTATCTGTTTGTCGAATCTGTATCATATATTGCATGGCAACATGACAAGCTGCCCTTGAATATACCAAATATCAACGCATTGATACTTGCATTGAGGAGAGCTTAGCTGACCACGGAATGCTCCTTCCAGTGCGGAGACTTGGCAGGGACACATATCGAGGCCTCATTACGTGCCTTGCGTGACAAGAACGTGTTGAAACGCACTATCGTCATCGACTGTCAAAAGATTCACATGAACATCAACCAGCCTATCGATCGTGAGCATGAACTCAACCAACCCAAGCAACACACCCCTGCCAACCATCGTCGCATGGCTAGCTATTTCTGGAAACGCACTAACACCCCGCGCTCCAACAATCGCAACATCGGAGGTCGGCGTTTGGGTGATCGGAGTGTAAGATGCACTCTCACAACGGTTGCCTTTGTTCAGCTGGATGAAGTTGAGCAGTGTTTGCAAGAATGACCCCCGGCAGCAGATGCTTGAAGATGCTCAGCAGCTCCTTGAGTGCCGGACGGCGTTGACTCTGTGGCTGAAGATGGGCAGACGACGTCCGCGATAATTTGTCCAGGATGATCGTCTCGATGACACGCGCCGAAGTGGACGCCTGGCGGATGCGGCTGCAGCGCATTGCAACAGCAGACTAGCAAGCGAAACATCCCAGATCTAACCATGACTTGTGGCTATTCTCCAACACTTTCAGCACCGGCTCTATTCTCTTGTGGTTAAACTTGCGACATCCTCGTTCCGTCTCGCATTGTGATGCCTGATCCTCCTTCCGCGAAAGGACTACTTCAGCGTCGTCAAACCTCGTAGACCGACTGCCTTGAGATACCCACGCTTCCTCCTTATACGACCTGTACACTTGTCACATCTCTTTGATATGCACATGCTTGTCTGAACAGCTCAAGGATCCTGTCTTCTGTCCTGCTTACGTGGGGCGCCAAAGATACGACACCTCAGCCCTCAGGCCGCCATAGCGACAGTCAAGGCGCAAAGATGCCTGCGCGAGATTCCGAATCGCCCGACGAGACCTACTTCAACGATCTGACCCAGCAGGCGTCGGAGCTAAACGGAGACCGACCGTCACCGACCCGAACAAGCAGCCAGGATGCGCCCAACGAGAACACGGTCAAGCAGAAGAGGATAGCATGTGTTCTGTGTCGCAAGCGGAAACTACGCTGCGACGGCGCTCGACCAGCCTGCGCGACCTGCAAGCGCCTATCGCACGACTGCGCCTACGATGAGGTGCGCAAGAAGAGTGGGCCAAAGAGGGGCTATGTCAAGCTGCTGGAGCAGCGACTGCGTAAGCCGGCGTGCTATGCCTGTCTCTGAACTCTGCTAACAAGCTCCCAGAACAAGTTGAAACGCTGCTCAGAAGTCAAGACTCAACCGACTCGAGCAGAGATGCTCCTCGACAAGACACGGGCACAGCCTATGTCGCAAACACCATCCAGCAAGGGCCGTCGACTACACGCACACAGTCGTCCAACACGTTCGATAGATCGCTGGAGGCTCTCCTGGATTCGCAGAAAGCATCCAGACCGACATTTCCCGGCGAGAATGCGACCACAACAAACAGCGATGATCCTGACTCTCAGTGGGAGATGATAGGCTTGGGCTTGCAAGAGCCTCTGCCCCCTCAGGACGTCATGGACGAGCTGTAAGTAGAGGGACCAAACAGGAATGCATAGCGTAGCTCTGACAGCACATCTAGATACCATATATACTTCACCAAGATCCACCCCTCTCTACCTCTCATCCACCGACCGCGATTCATGGCAGCGCTGGATCTTGCGCCTCACATGCGACCGCCCGTCTGCCTGCGCTACAGCATGTGGACAATGGCAGCCTCGGTGGCGGACAAATATGATGCGCTGCAAGAACACTTCTACCACCGCGCCAGAAAGTACGCCCAACTCGACGAAATGCGCGGCCACGGCGAAGTCACAATCACACTTGCGCACTGCCAGGCGTGGGCGCTCTTGTGCAGCTACGAGTTCAAGAACATGTATTTTCCAAGAGCGTGGCTGTCTTCTGGCCGTGCAGTGAGACTGGCCCAGATGATGCAGCTGCACCGCCTGGATGGAGCGGGACTGGACGTCAAGCAATGCTTACCGCCGCCAAAGGACTGGACTGAGCGAGAGGAGCGGAGAAGGACGTTCTGGATGTGCTTTGCGATTGATCGATACGCCAGCATTGGCACTGGCTGGCCGATGATCATCGACGAACGAGACGTGAGTTGACTTGCTGACATTTGAAGCAGCCCACTAATACTTGTTAAGATCATGACGAACCTCCCCGCAAGCGAAGATGCGTTTGAATGGAGCAAAGCAATGCATACTGGGTCTCTCGAGCAGGGACTGAGCCCTATGGGTGCAGCGAAGCTTGAATCATTCGGCGGCATCGTTTTGACGGCAGCCATGTTTGGTCGTAATCTCCTGCACCTGCATCGGCCGACACCGGAAGACAACGACAACGACCTCAACGGTGCCTATTGGACGCGGCATCGTCAGTTGGAGCAGATCCTGCTGCAGACGTCTCTCCATCTGCCTGACCACCTGCGCATGCCTGGTGGACACAAGGACCCGAATGTGGTCTTCACGAACATGTGCATTCAGACTTCAGCCATCTGCTTGCACCAAGCGGCGATCTTCAAGGCGGACAAGCACCAGCTGCCGGCGAGTGTTGGTAACGAGAGCAAGATTCGATGCGTGACTGCGGCTGCGGAGATAGCATCTATCATGCGCGCGATCAGCCATATGGACCTTTCAGCGGTAAGCTGCCTCTATTGGAAACCCTATGAGTGAAGTCTGAGTGAAGTCTGACTGAATTAGATGAACCCCTTTATATCGTTTTGTGTCTACGTCGCAGCAAGAGTGTTTGTCCAGTATCTGAAGACGCGACCAAACGACCAACAGATGAACTCGTCGCTACAGTTCCTTCTCCAGGCAATGCAGGCTCTGCGCCGAAAGAACCCGCTGACGGAATCCTTTCTTGTGCAGCTGGACCTGGATCTTGAGGGCGCCGGCATCCCAAGGCCGTACCTGCCTGTGCAGAAGAAGAATTCGGTGATACCCGTCAACTCGGACCCTGTAGGCTGCAGCTCGATTTACGAGATCCGTGAGACGCAAGCTCAAAATGCGCCCATTAACCAGTTTGCCAATAGTAGGACCACCGCGATGAACACCACAGGCCAGTTTACAGCCAACAACCGACAGCCACCAGTATTTGGCAGCGCAGTCAGCAGCGGTAGCGCTAGTGGTAGTGGCAGTGGCATCGAGATCGCCCCATCAACGGCCGGCTTCATGCCCATGCGCAACATCCAAGACCTGCAGAAAGACTTTTCACCCCACCGCGGCGCCGTCCCCGGGACCAGCACCTTCATCTTCAACGACGGCTCCACGAACGACATGGACCTGTCTGGCTCCGGCGACCAGCCCAGCCCGTCAACGCTGACGTCACAGTCGCAGTCGTCGTACTCGCCAGGCCAGCAGGCAAAACACCAGCATCTGCCGTATCGAGCATCGCCGCGGTTCACGCCCTCACAGACACCTGGCAGCCAGAGGAGCCAGAGACAGACGTCGTCGGCGGCGCTCTACTTATCTACTCCCTCCAGCACGAACGTCAATTCTAATCTGAATCTCAACCTTAACGGCACTCTCAACGGCAGCTCCCCCTCGTCGTCGCTGTCGACAAACGCCGCCAACCCCCCCGACCTCACCATGTCAGCGTACCCCTCTGACGCCATCAACGACGGCGCGTACTCGAACGGGTTTGACTGGGAGTTCAGCGGCATGAGCATGGATGTGGGTGGTAGCATGGACGACAGCGTGGGTGTGGGTGGTGTAAGTATGGGGAGTGGAGGTGGTATGGGCAGTGGTATAACTCCCGATCTCGGGAGCGGGGGAATCACACCAGGGACGTGGAATAGCATGTTGGAGAGCGTGATGGAGAGTGAGTCGCTGTCCATGTCGATGGGGTGGGGTGATGTGGTGGGGGTGGCGCAGGGGGAGAAGGAGGGGGTGTGAGGTTGTTGGATTGGACTGGAGTGGATTGGACTGGAGTGGATTGGACTGGAGTGGATTGGACTGGATTTGATTTTCCCTGCTGATCATTCTTGTCGTGTGGATTCTGTGGTGTGGTCCGCCCGAGGTGCAGTGTAGGCTGCGGTGTGTGGTTTTACTACAAGTTTGGGTCCATGCATGTTATCGTGTTGGGTTTTGAGGGGTTTTGAGGAGTGTTGGATTTGGATTTAGATTTGGATACCCTGCTCGTTTTATATATATATATATATACATATACTGTCTGTGCACCTAATGCACGGATTCAACTAAAGCACGGTATAACCAAACAACGCACCTATTTTGACGCGCAATAACTTTACCACTATGCTAGGAATTAATAATGCTATTGCAGAAATTTATAATTTAAAGCCTAATAATAAACTTATATATACTTAGATTGCAAAAAAACACAGTATTTGTAAGAGTACAGCCGCTGCGGACTTGTATGTAGGTAGAAACCAGATGGATTGATAGCCGTCAGCTCTGGGACAGAGCTGTCCTTGATCTTATGTCTGTCCTGGAGTAGAGTTTTAACAATAAGTCTGAGGCAGACTTTCTTAGCTCTAACGCTGGACTTCGGCCAACCTGTTAACCGTGTCTTAAGGCACAGGCTGCCGAGATGCCAACCTCGGGTCTAACCCATTACAGTATTAATTGCTTTACATTGTTACGCATCTATTAACATAATTAGGTTCTCTAGGCAGTTACTAATAAGCAGTAGTAGAAGCTTACCTTATAATAAGAATTAGACCTTATAAAGTATATAAATTTACTTACTACATATTATATAATACCTTTACGCACTATAGTATGCAATTTTGCCTCTACTGTTACGCAAACTCCTGTCTCTAATAGCTAGGTTACACGCTTCTTTAACTGTTACCTTAACTAGCTTACCTACTAATAGACAATAGATATAGGCTCTAATTGCTACAACACTAAGTCTAGGTATAAGTATAAGCTATACTTTAACCTACTATAGTAGAAGATTGCTAAATACAATATTAAACCTAAGAATATATATAATATAGATAAGAAAGGCTTTATAATTAGGGTACTAGAAAGAACAAAGCGTATCTTTAGTAGGCGTTAATATAAGAAGAAGAAGATTAAGCAGGCTTATTAAGATAGCTTACAAGAGTAGGTAAGCTTACTAGCTTCTATCTATGCTAATAGAACTACTCTACCTCTTAGTATTATATTTACGTTAAAAACTCTATAATATTAAGTTATTAGGTAGCTAATATTAAGGCAGGAATATACTAAGTTTATGTAGCTTCTTATTAAAGTTGTACTTTAAGCAAAGCTTGTAAGCACTATTTAATTAGTTCTTAGGGATAAATATAGTAATAAGAAGCTAAAGGGGTTAGAGTTTGCAATAAGAAGTACAGATACTATCTATCTATCTTAAGAGCAAAGGTAATAATAAGTAGTATAAAGTAGACTGTCTAGCTTAAAGGTTAGGTTAAGATCTAATAACTTAGATTATTACTTAGGTTAAACACATACTATAAGAGTTATATTTCTACTTACTATATACTGTATTGTCTTAAAAAGTCCTAGAGTCCTATAGAACCTAATGTTATAAGACTGTAATACTAGTAAGACAAGAAGTAACTCTTATTAGTCTGTTGTTCTAAAATCCTAGATTTAGTTATAACTTGTCTTATTAAGACGCTTTGCCTATTTAGGCCTAGCTGTCTCTATACACCTTTGTAAACTAGGTAGGGTGCAGCTTCTAATAAGGTTATTATTCTGTCTTATAATACTTTCTACTGTATATAACTATGCCTTCTCTAGACTCCTGTTTAGGTTTGTAACACTACTTTCTCTTCCTCTAGCTTATATTCTTATAAGCTAACTTTATAACGTTATGTAGTACCTTCTTTTATTATAAGTGTAGTAATTATATTAACTATAAAGGTAGCCTAGCTATAGTTACCTATAAGTGTTGCGTAAAGGAGAACTTGCTATATAAGTTATTGTTATTAAGTAAGAAGTATAGTAACTATAAGTAAGTAGGCACAGAGTTATATGTTCCTATAGACATCCCTATGCCTAACTTTTCTTAGATTAATAAAGAGATAGAAAAGCTCTAAAAGTAAAAAGAAGAAATAGATAAAGCGCTCAAGGCGCAAGAAGTAATTACAGAAGCAGCGCTAGTAGAGATATAGGCGCTTTACTTGAAAGCCTAGCAGTTATATAAGTAACAGGTGTTGTTAAAATAGTGTAAACAGCAAGTGTTTAATGCAGGGGCTTAGAACACTACAGACATTAAGGCACTAGAGCAGCAAGCTTATCTTAATAAAGCTGTAGCTTCTGTAAATCCTAACACTCCTACTCTAGCAGAGATTATAGATTAGTCTTTTTTATAGGACCTTAGTAAGGTACCTTTAGCAACTGCTAGTAACTTATAAGATATATTTTATATTTTCTTATTTTTTATACTTTTATTATTTAATTTTTAATGTAGATGTACACTAAGTGGCGCAGTACACTAAGCGGCGCACTTTTGCTAAGACCACACTAAAACACTATTACTATCTAGATGCCCCCCTACTAGCCTTAATTAGTTGCGTTAAAAGAATGTTAGATACAGCTTGCGCTTTAAGCTATTAAATAAGACCCTAAACTCTTAGTACAACGCACTGCAGCTATCTACAGCGCTTCTAAAACTATACTTTGCGCAAGACGCGCAGGACAACCTTTACACATAGATACTATAGCTAACTTACTTAATCTAACTAGCGCTAAGGAGTAGGTAATTATTATGCGCATACTTAAGCTAGTTATATAAGGAGAGTCGCCTTAGCTTATAGTTATAGCTAATATAGCTAATTCTCTGCAAAAAGAGCGCAGTTTAGCCCCTATTAGCCTAAGGTAGGCTAGCAAGTTTGTTTTGCGTTAGGAGCAGCTTAAAACAGTCTTTAATTGCAAGTATAACTATAAGCAAGCCCTCTGTAAGGATCCTACAGTAATCTAAGGCTAGTTTAGCCTAGTAGCTAATATTAAAGCTAAGTATAGTATTCTAGATAATAATATGTATAACTTTAATAAGACAGGCTTTATAATAGGCTAGACATCTACTAGAGTTGTTGTTATAAATATAGAGAACCTAGGACAAGCAAAGCAGGTCTAGCTAGGTAACTAGGAGTAGGTAATAGTTATTAAGGGCATTAATACTACAGGATAGGCTATTCTACCCTATATTATCTTTAAAGCCTGCTAACACCTGTCTAGCTAGTATAAAGACAACAACCTGCCCTAAGATTAGACTATTGCTATTTCTAAGAACAGCTAGACTACTAATAAGCTTAGTTTTAACTAGTTAAATTACTTTAATAGGCATATAAAGACACATACTATTAGCACTTACTATTTACTAATTATTAATAGTTATAAGAGCTATAACTTTGTAGAATTTAAGTAATACTATAAGGATTATAAGATTATAACCTTATGCATACCTGCGCACTTATTATACCTCCTATAGCTACTTAATATAGCTTGTTTTAGCGCTCTAAAGAAAGTATATAAAGATAAGGTTAATAAGCTTATGTGTAACTAGATTAACTATATTATAAAGTAGGAGTTCCTGCTATACTTTAAAGCAGCTTATAAGAAAGCTATTACCTGTTACGATCTACTTATATCAGCCAACCAGAATGCTGACCGACCTCAATACTGACGCACCTGGCGCAGTAATTGACACGGGCTCTCCCGTGCGGCACGATTATGGCACAGTTTTATTACAGTCACGTGATCAGCTCACTCCTTGGCAGTCGAGCCAAAGTGGATCGCACGTGCAGCTCACGCAGCTCACGTCGAGCCCAGTGAGCCAGCTTGACAAGCTCACGACAAGCCGAGTGAGCCATCACCATCTCCTTACTATATAGTGCAGTAGGAACACAACCATTAGGGTTCGTGTTCAACCTAAGTAACAATCTAAGTTATTGGATCTCAAACCCAACCTTCGAGCTAGACAGTCTACTCTGTACTACTCATCGTTACCCCTTGCTCTCAAGACAGACAGATCGTATCTGTACTCCTTATTGCAAACCCCTTTCGGATTCCTGTTACCGTATTCATCCTCGAGAACCAATTGAATAGTGCTTACGAGCTTTGCTTAAAGTACGACCTCAACATTTTGAACACCCCCAAGATGTCTACTACCTCAGGAAGCCGAGCTACCCCGAGCAGCTCTAACGAAGCTCCACCCGTGTACGAAGCAGCACCTAGTGCAGGTACGATCTCGGTTGCTAAACCAGACCTGTACAAGGGTGATCGCAACAAACTTGACGAATGGCTCCTTCAATGGGACTTGTTCTTTACCTTTCAAGGACAGAACGTTCCCGAGGTCCAGCGTGTGACGCTGATGGCCAGTCACCTACGTGACCAGGCCCTCAAGTGGATCAAGCCATTCCTCCAGCAGTACACTGCCGGTGAAGCACCCGATGATGTCGACGAGTGGATGCGCGACGTCGACAATTTCAAGGAAAAGATCCGTACGATCTTTGGAGTGATCAACGAACCCTCTGTGGCTCGACGCAAGATTCAACATATCCAGCAACGTCAGTCCGCTGCCGACTATGCGGCTGACTTCCAGCAACTTGCGGCGAACACTGACTGGGATGACACTGCTCTCATGACGATGTTCCGTCAAGGCCTCAAACCTCGAGTCAAGGAAGAATTAATGCGCACCGGCGCTACGCTCGACACCTTGGATGCTCTTATCAAGGAAGCTATCGAGATCGACAACCGACTCTATGAGCTCGACTGCGAGCTTGGCCGAGGGACACGTACACCGTTCAGGAATGCCATCTCACCACCACGCAACGCATGGAGAAACCACGCACCCCGACGAGGACAGCGAGGCGGACGTTACCAGCCCAATTCCTCCAGGCGAGTGCACACTGGAACCAACAGCGGGTACTATGGCCCTGAAGCCATGGACCTGTCCAACCTCAACAAGGCTCCAGCCACAGGAAGATGGAACCAGAAAGAACATGGTAGTAAAGGGAAGGACAAGTCTTCGGTGACTTGTTATGGCTGTGGCAAGATAGGCCACTACGCCCGAGATTGTCGAAGCAAGAACAAAGTAGTTCGACAACTCAATATGATTACCAGCGATGACGAATTGCACGCTGATGCCAGTGAAGAATGGGAAATTCTCACTGAAGACATGGGACGTCTCATGGAGGACCCAGAGACGGATTCCGGGACAGATAACTACATCACACCCGATGAGGATCAGCGTAAGATCCGCAGCAGAGCACCTACACCACGTCACGAGAACTGGTGTGACAAGGAACTACGGCTCTCCAAAGAACGCATGGAGAAGGACGTAAACCACGACTTGGAATGGTACCGACAGACATACGTACAACGACCCAACGATATCCTTACCTTGTTGGAAGGCACCAGCCCTGAGCAAGTGAGGCAACAACTTTGGAAGGCACTCAAAGGATATCAAGATCAGGGGACGCAAACGGAGCCACGCGCCTGCGCAGCCAAGAAGGAGTGTGAAGACGCACTTGTCGCTATACACAACCTCCTCAAAACAGAGGCTGAATGGGAAAAGGAGTGGACGGCACACTGCGCCAAAACACCAGTCAACAATCGACCAGACCCACAAGAAGTGCTGGACGCTGCAGTAGCACCACCACGCTACGAACTGGACGACCGCAATCTCCACCATGACCGTATGTCATGGATAGCTTGTCGTTATGACTCATGCCAAATCCATTTCCACGACAAGTCTAACGCTGGATGGTTCCCTGCACCGCGCCCAACGTGCTGCAAACGATGGTACCTATGCACCAACGATGTATGCGAAGTACATCTGTGGGACAAGAGGGATGAGGGACATTTCCCCGGAGAAACCTCACCGCAACTGTCCGCACTCAAGTTCCTAGTCATCAATGGAAGCTGCTTAAATCCCAACTGGCAACGATGCCTTAACAACGACTGCAACTACCATTGGATCGACAAACGCGACAACGGTTTCGTACGATCAAAGGGTTACGAAGAAGTTAGCGAGTCAGAATCAGAATCAGAGTCTGAAGAGTCTTTTTTAGACAAGCGCCAGTATCAAGCGCCAGGGATCGATCCATCAATTCCATCGGGACCGATCGCCTCATCAGAATTCCCGTTGTGCTAAATGGCAAACGGATGACGGCACTGGTAGACTCAGGAGCACAAGGAAATTACGTGTCTCAAGCTGCTATTGATCATGCAGGCATGACCAAGCAAAGAAAGGATAAACCATACCCTTTACGAGTCGCCAATGGAGAACCGATGCCGGGAGAGTCCTTAGTAACCCACGAAGTGGTACTACGACCTCTAAGAATCAAGGATCACCATGAGCTGATAACCCTAGACGTACTGGGAACGGCCACCCACGACGTCATATTAGGACTGCCATGGTTACGACGTCACAACCCACAGATGGATTGGACGCGCAGCAAGTTAACACTGCGAAAGGACTGTGTCTGCGGCACACCACAGTCAGGACCTCCACGAGCCCCAGAGCGGCCGAGAGATGAGAAAGAGATCAGCAATATCCTTTCGACTAAGACGCGCCAAATACGAGCGGTCGATCGCACAGAGACCAACCAGCCCCCGGCTCACGAAGTGACGATTAAGGAGAAGAGTGCACCTCCTGCCATCCCTGACATGTACAGACAGTACGCACGGATGTTTGAAGAAGAGCTTACGGCGAAAGCCCTGCCTAAGCATAAGCCCTGGGATCACGAGATCAAGCTCCAGGAAGGAAAGCAACCGACTTTCGGGCCCCTATATCAGTTATCGGAAAAGGAACTCGGTGTATTGCGCGAATACATCAAGGAGAACCTCAAGAAGGGATTCATCAGACGATCGGAATCACCTGCAGGGTACCCCATTATGTTCGTACCTAAGAAGGATGGCAAGCTACGACCTTGCATCGACTTCAGGAAGCTCAACGATATCACAATAAAAAATCGATACCCCTTGCCCAACATCACAGAGTTGCAGGATCGATTACAAGGAGCTCAGTACTTCACTGCGTTGGATTTGAGAGGAGCGTATAACCTCATCCGCATGAAGGAAGGCGAAGAATGGAAGACGGCATTCAGGACAAGATACGGACTCTACGAGTACCTAGTCATGCCGTTCGGTCTGACGAACGCACCAGCCACGTGCCAGGAGTTGATCAATAACGTCCTTAGGGCACACCTCGATAAAACGGTGGTAGCGTATCTAGACGATATCCTAGTGTACTCAAAGACACTAGAAGAGCACATACAACACGTAACAGAAGTACTAGAATGCTTAAAACAAGCAGATCTCCAACTGAAACCCGAGAAGTGCGAATGGCACAAGGAAGAAGTAGAATTCCTAGGGTTTGTCGTGGGACGACACGGAGTAAAGATGAGCAATACCAAGATAAACGTGGTAAAGAATTGGCCTACCCCGACGACGGTCAAAGGGATTCAAGAATTCCTTGGGTTTGTCAACTTTAACAGACGCTTTATCAAGGATTACTCCAAGAAGGCCTTGCCGCTCACGAAGCTGACGCGGAAGGATATACCTTTCAGATGGGGAAAAGAGCAGGACGACGCGTTTGAGTCACTACGGCAAGCGTGCATCGACCCCCCGACATTAATCACATTCGAGAGCAACAAGCCGATGCGAATGGAAACAGATGCCTCAGATCTGGCATTAGGAGCATGCATCACGCAAGAAAAAGACGGACAATGGCACCCAATCGCCTACTACTCACGCAAGTTCACAGGACCTGAAGAACGTTACGATGTGCACGACAAAGAACTACTAGCAATTGTATCCGCCCTGGAACATTGGAGAGTATACGCAGAAAGCTGTTCAGAGCTCACGATCTACACAGATCACAAGAACCTGGTACATTTCACCACCACCAAGGTACTGAACAGACGACAAGTAAGATGGTCAGAACTGCTGGGACAATACAAGTTCAAGATACTGTATACCCCAGGAAAAGATAACGGCAGAGCAGACGCTCTCAGCCGAAGACACGATCTCGCAGGCGAAAAAACAATCAACAAAGCCGCTATTCTAGGAGTCAACGAAGACGGATCCCTAGGGCCATCACAGCAGCTCAATCTGATTATGCAAGTTCAGAAGGAACAACGCATACCAACGCAAGTACCGGACGAATTACAGACAAAGATCATAGAGGATCACCATGACGATACGCTTCATGGACACCCCGGAATCACGCGTACGATAGAACTCATCAGACGACACTATGAGTTCCCAAACATGAAGGACAAGGTCACCAAGTATGTTAAAAACTGTGTTGCCTGTCAACAAAACAAACACAGTACACACATGAAATATGGAGAAATGCAGGCAATGGAACCACCAACAGCACCATGGACGAACATCACGATGGATTTCGTCACACAGTTACCCATATCCAAGGACCCTGTCACCAACTACGATTACGATTCAATATTCGTAGTAGTGGATAGATTCACGAAAGCCGCTGAGTTTGTGCCTTTCCGACACAGCTACACTGCAGAGCAGCTCGCACGAGTGTTCCTGGACAGGATTGTTCGACACCACGGTATACCTGAATCAATCATCAGCGACAGAGACAAACTCTTTACCTCAAACTTCTGGACGACGTTTCTCGCAGAAGTAGGTACCAAGAAGAAGCTATCAACAGCCTATCACCCGCAGACAGACGGACAAACAGAACGAGTAAACCAGACAATGGAGACGTATCTCCGCATATACTGCAACCAGCAGCAGAACAACTGGGTTTCACTCTTGCCTATGGCACAAATCGCATATAACAACAAAAAATCCGAAGCAACAGGCCACACGCCGTTCTTCGCAAGCCACGGAAGACATCCAAATCTCTTTACACGAAGTCTTGACAGTAATATCCAAACGGAATCAGCGATAGCCTCAGTAGACAAACTGAAGGAAGTACACCAGAAATCGCTTGATAACATCGCCAAAGCTCAGTCACGAGCAGTTTCTTATGTTAACAAGAAAAGAAAAATGGCGCCTCAGCTAAAGAAGGGGGATAAAGTGTACCTCCTTACAAAAAACCTACGAACGAGACGGCCAACGAAAAAAACTGGACAGGATCAAGGTCGGACCATTCTTCATTTCTCAACAGATCAGTCCTGTGAACTACAGACTAGATCTACCAAAGGATGCGAAAATCCACCCTGTGTTCCACGTATCGCTACTGGAACCTGCCGACCCAAGAACGCCACTCCAGAAAGACTTCTACTACCAGCCAGACGGTGAGGACGAGTGGGAAGTCGAAAAAATAATACAGCAACGAAGGACTACGCAAGGCAACAAATACCTAGTTAAGTGGTTAGGATATCCAAATTCAGAAAACACATGGGAACCAGAGACGAACCTCACGAATTGCCGGTTACTGCTGCGCCAGTTCCGAACTGGGCAAACTCGTCCAAGTACCCAAGGGTAGACCACATGGCAGGAGAAAACGCAACCTGCGCATCCGCGGCAGGACAACTGATCTCCTCGGCCCGAACATCTTCGCCTTCAGCATCTAACTCGTTTGCCAAACATTCAGCCTTCTTCGCAGCCCTGTCTTTGGCCTGCGCAAGGATTTTCTTGTTTCGCAGAAGTCGCGATATCACTTCTGCTAGCAATTTTTCATCTTCTTCGACCTTCTTCTCATATTCGGCCCTGGTCTTATCTAAGGATTCCCAAGACAAGTTGACGCACGGACGCCCGACGCGCACGCACTCGGAACATTTTAGTCGATTGTTGGAGGATGGCATAACGTAACAATCGTGGCCTGACAAGAGGCAACGATCACAAGAAATGGGAGCGATGGTGTTGTGTCGACGGATTTCAATGCTCAAGCGAAGACGCTTTTGGGATGCGGAGGACATGATGCTACTACAGGACCTAAAGTAGTGGCGGGGTAAGCTTATAAAGAACAGCTGACAGATTCGGGACGAATCTAAGAAGGAGGGGAGCGAGTGTTACGATCTACTTATATCAGCCAACCAGAATGCTGACCGACCTCAATACTGACGCACCTGGCGCAGTAATTGACACGGGCTCTCCCGTGCGGCACGATTATGGCACAGTTTTATTACAGTCACGTGATCAGCTCACTCCTTGGCAGTCGAGCCAAAGTGGATCGCACGTGCAGCTCACGCAGCTCACGTCGAGCCCAGTGAGCCAGCTTGACAAGCTCACGACAAGCCGAGTGAGCCATCACCATCTCCTTACTATATAGTGCAGTAGGAACACAACCATTAGGGTTCGTGTTCAACCTAAGTAACAATCTAAGTTATTGGATCTCAAACCCAACCTTCGAGCTAGACAGTCTACTCTGTACTACTCATCGTTACCCCTTGCTCTCAAGACAGACAGATCGTATCTGTACTCCTTATTGCAAACCCCTTTCGGATTCCTGTTACCGTATTCATCCTCGAGAACCAATTGAATAGTGCTTACGAGCTTTGCTTAAAGTACGACCTCAACATTACCCCTAGTAATATCTAGGGAGGGTTCTAAGGGGCTAGATTAGTCCCCTTTAACCTAGAATAGGTTATATTAGCCCTTAATGTAAAGCTATAGACTTTATTACTACTACTCCTCTTAAATAATGTGCCTTAGTAGTTATAAACACTAAGTAATACCCTAGAACTTAGGTTACAATTAACACTTATAAAGACAAGAATTTAGAGGTATATAGACAGCTCTCCTATATTTATAGTTAAGGCGTTTAAAAAAGTATTAAAGAAGGCAGTAATTATTGTGTATAAGCTAGTTTTAGTGTAATAAGAGAATACTAAGCTTTATATAGCTTTAGTAGCTACTATAGAACATAAATTACATAAAAGGAAGTAAATTTAAGGGGTAGAGTCCCTACTAGTTAAGAAAGGCTAACAGTTAGTAGCTTTAGCAGAGTTTAGGGCGCGTAGTAATAGAAAGAAGAGGAAGAAGCAGGTGCGCGCTAACAGAGGTAAACTATCCTAATAACACTATAGATAGTGCAGAGAGGGTAGGCATAACACACAAACGTGTAAGAATGCTGCAGAAGAGGTCTCTAAGTAATACTATAGCTTGTTGTGCCTTATACAGCGCTAATTTGTAGTGTTTTAGGCCAGAATAGGGTGTGTTTTAGTGTGGTCTTAGCAAAAGTGCGCTGCTCAGTGTACTGCGCCACTTAGTGTACATCTACGTTAGTTAAAAAGTATCTTTTAAGAATTAATTAAGTTTTTTATTTAAAAGTTAAATTTCTAGTAGTATTTTCTTTTTTTAGTATTATAGAAGTTATTTCTTATAGTTATTAAGGTTCTTCTATAGTTCTTATATATTTTCTAAGTATAGGTATTCTAACTATTTAAATATTTAACTAGGTACTTAGTGTTTTGTTCTTTTCCTTAGTATTATATTATTTTTTTAACTTCCTATTTATGATTACTATTAGTTTAGTAGTAGAAGTCCTTCTAGATTAGCGTTCTTAGGTTAGCTAGTTCTAGTAGTAAGATGTGAAACACATTATAGATCTTTGCATCTTTTAGTAAGTTAAGTCTATAATTTATAAGACTAATCTGTTAAGAAATAAAGAATAGTCTAACTTTAACTTTATCTAGTTTTTTTTGTTAGTTACTTTATATATAGGTTTTTTATAAGAAGATACACTTTATCCCTCTTCTTTAGTAGATGTGCTATTTTTCTTTTCTAATTAATATAAGAGATTACTTATACCTAAGCTTTAGTAGTATTTTTAAGTAATTTTTAGTGTACTTCCTTTAGCTTGTCTACTAAAGATATTACTAATTCTATTTAGATATTACTATTAAGGCTTTATATAAAGAGATTTAGATATCTCTTATAGTTTATAAAGAATAGTACTAAGCCTATTACTTCTAAAGTTTTATTATTATATATAATTTGTGCTATAAGTAAGAGTAAAACCTAATTATCCTGTTGTTAGTTGTAGTAGATGCAGAGATATATCTTTATTGTCTAGTTTACTTATTCTGTTTATCTATCTATTTATAGATAGTATGCTGTAAAAAGCTTCTTCTTAGTTTTTATTACTGCTAAAAATATTATTTAAAAGTTTAATATAAAGAGCTTATCTTTATTACTAATAATTAATTTAGGAATATTATAGTGTTAAATAGTCTTATTTAGAAATACTTATATAAGCTACTTTATAGTATAACTATATTAGAAAGGTATAAACTTAGTAGCTTTTATAAATTAGTCTACTACTATAAATATTATATTATAGCTGTATCCTATAACTAGGTCCTTAGAGATTAGTAATTGTGTGACAAAGTCTATTGTGATGTTTGTCTATAGCGTAGTAGGCAGTTCTATAGCCTGCGCTTCTCTATACTTTGCATGTGTACTATATTTATTTTATTAATATTTTATATAGTTCTTAATATATTTTATAACCTTATTTTTTATATTTAAGAACTTATAGTAGTATCTAAAAAGTTCTATTATCTTAGTAATGCCTAAGTATTTGTGTAACAGGTTGTTATAATATTTTCTAATAATTTTAGTTTCTAACTCTAGTAAAACCCTTATAGTTATTTATTCCTTTTGCTAGATAATTATTATGTTATGAAGCTGCTAGGATAGTCCTAAGAATCTTTCCTTATTCATTCTAAGAATAGCTAATTTGTTAATTATCTTTAATCCTGTAAGATTATATCTTCTACTAAGAGTGTTTGCTCTTCTGTTATCTTTTCTTAGTATATAGAGGATTTTAAACTTATACTGTTTAAGAGTTTCAGACTAATATACTTATTATTAATTTAATACCTTAGTTATTATAAAGTATACTTAATTCTTATAATCTATATAGATTATAAGCTCTAAGTAACTCTTAGTATATACTTACTAATATTATAAGGCTAAAATAATTATAAGTAATTCTTTATTATACATATTATAGTGTTCTTTTAGTCCTAAGAACTTGCGTAAGTAGTAGGCAATTAGGTGCTATTATCTATCTTGTTCCTGCGTAATACATGCTCCTAGTACTAAATCTAAGGCATTTATTTCTATTTATAGCAATTTGTTACTATAAAAGGTTATAAGTATTAGAGGGTTAATATATACTTGTCTTAGTAACTTAAAAGTGTTATATTATTTTTTTCCTTATTTAAAGAGTATATCCTTTTATATAAGCTTTGTAAGTAGTAAGGCCTTTTTTTAAGTAGTTTTTAATAAATTATTAGTTAAAGTTAATAAACTTAAAAAACTCTTAAATTCCTTTAACTATTATTAAGGTTAGCTAATCTTTAATAACTTATATTTTAGTTTTATCTATTTTAACTTTATTTTTTTTACTCTAAACCTAAAGAATATTACTTTATCTTTATACTATTTATATTTTTTAGGTTTTAGTCATAGATTTATTATATATAAGTATCTTAATACTTCTTATATATAAGTAATATATTCTTCTAGTGTCTTGCCATATACTAGGATGTTATTAAGATACGCTACTACTATAATATCTAGGTGTGCTCTTAGTATATTATTAATAAGTGCCTAGCATATAGCTAGTGCGTTAGTAAGCCTAAATAGCATAACTAGATACTTGTAATAACTATAATAGGTTCTAAACGCTATCTTCTATTCTTTACCTTCCTTTATATAGATAAAGTTATATACTCTTTATAAGTCTAACATAGTAAAGTAGTTTACTCTAGCTAACTAATCTTGTAGTTTACTAATGTTTAGTAGCAGGTACTAGTTCTTAATTATAATATTATTAAGTTTCTAGTAGTTAATATAAGGTTATAGCTTAGTATATTTCTTTAGTATAAATAAAATAGGAAATCCTATAGAAGATTCTAATTATCTAATAAAACCTTTTTCTAGGTTCTCTTTAAGGTATTTATATAGTTTCTTAAGTTCCTTTTCTAATATTTAATATATAAGCCTAAAAGGCAGAACTTTCTCTTTCTTAAGCTTAATCTTGTAATTCTAGTCTTAGTGTTATAGTAATGCTTTTGCTGTCTTCTTATTATAGAAGAGGTCTTTAAGCTCTCTATATTTGTCTAGGATGTTAGGAGGTATACTATGCTCCTTAACTGCTACTTTGTAATCTAAGGGCAAGTTAGTATTTATATAGTTAACTACTCTATCTTAGTGCGTCTAGGGCAAAGAAATATTATTAATTTCCTTCTTATCTGCTAGCTGCTTTATGCGCTATACAGGGTTAAGTTGTAGTATGCTTAATTTATAATACTTAAGCACTATCTTGTTATTTTTCTAGTTAATTACTAGGTTATGCTTTCTTAACTATAGTACTCCTAGTATAATATAATAGGTAGCTATTCTAAAAACATTAAGAGTTATCCTTTTATAGTGCTTCTATATTTTTAAAGAGTATAGTACTACTTTATAAGTTACTACTACTTCTTTTAGTATTAGTTCTCTATTAGTAACTTATAAAGAGTATAGGTTTTTCTTTCTTTGTATAGTTATGCCTATATAACTTATTATAGGTTAAGATATAAAATTTCCTTGTACTTCTAAGTCTACTTTTACTGTTATTTATCTGCTATTTAGTATAATAGGTATCTAAATAAGTAAATAGGTTCTATAAGTATTATTGTGTTAATCCCTAAGGCTCTATATACTATTAAGGTAGCACTCTATCTTATATCTTCTTTTCTAGTATCTAGGCGTAAGTCTAAAAAAGACTTCTCTGCTATAGCAAAGCTGTAAATTTCTTTTAGGCTAAGGTACTTCTTACACTTTAAGTATAGGTATTTAGCCTAATTACTACTATTATATATCTTACTATACACTAAGTGTATTATAAAAATCTTATTAACATTTATAGCGCCTAAGAAATAGGCTATATAGTGTTTATTCTAGATATATTCTGCATATTAGGTTTAGAGGCATTTAAACTATAATAATTTACATTCTAAAATCTAGCTTAGGAACTATTATACTTCTAGCTTTTCTTCTTTATAAGCTTTATAGTAATTATAGTAACATTATATCTAAAGTAAGATATAATATTTAATATTTTAAATATCCTAGAGGAATTTATATATTATATTTAGGGGTATAAAGGCTACGCCCCTATCTATCTCCTAAGCTAGCTTATAGAGTAGAATATTATACAGCTGTAGTCTAAAGTTATTCTGTTCCTATACTTTCTATATAATTTTATACTACTTTATATCTATATATTATAAGTATATAAATTGTTGTTTAAAGCTTTTAAGTGCTGCTAGGTCTTCTTTAAGATAGTACTGTGCCCTAGTAATATCTATAGGGTGCTAGTAGTAGCTAATCTCTTCCTAGTAGTTGTTTTGCTTAACTTCTAACATGTTGTCTATAAGCTGTCTATACTCCTCTGCCTGCAAGCAGATCTAGGCGCAGAGTGTAGCCTACATCTCTGCCTGTAATTCCTAATGTTCCTTATATATTTGTTTCTTAAGGAGTGTAGTACTATTATTAGTTTAATAAGGTATTAGTGCCTTACTATATACACTTCTTTTGTTTCTATTAAAAGTAATATAATTATTATTACTATTAGAGGCTGTCTTAGGATCTTCTATAAGACAGTCTATGTCTGTAGTAATTATTTCTTAATTACTAGTATTATCTTATTAACTACTAGTAATTATATTAAGTTACTTAGCAACCTTATTCTTATTATAGCAGTCTTAGGCGTAGTAGTCTGTCTTGCTATAGCTATAACAAGTTACTAGTAGCTTGTTCTTCCCTTAACTACTCTTTCCTTTATTATTCTACCTCTTAACAGGTTCTTAATTAAGATTAGAGAGGTCTATAGCCTCTAGCCTATAATATCTATTATTAGCGTAAGTATAAACACGTTAGAATATATTAGACAAGTAGTAGTTACTACGTTGTTCTTGTTACTAGTTATTGTTACACTAGAGGTTTCTTAATATAGTAGAAGTAGAAGTCTTAACTTAAGAGTTATTATATAGTTCTATCTAAAGTTTATATAGCTTAATATTAATATTGATAGCTTTCTTAGTTAAAGTGTTATAGGTGTTAGTTACTATAGTAGTATATATAAGTTCTTTCTTAAATCTAAGCTTTAAGCCTTATTTAAATAAAGTTATAAGTACTATATTATTAAATTTAGTAAAAGTAGCTATTTCCTAAAACTTTATAGTATAGTTAGTAGCTAATAAAGTTTGCTTAAGGCACTAAATATTATAATATATAATAATAGGTTTATTATATACTCTAAACACTTAGTAGATCTATTTCTTAAACAAATTAAAGTCCTTAATCTAAGAGTTAATATCTATAGAGTTACCTTCTCTATAGTAATAGTAAAAGAAAAGTTTAATTTATTTAAACACTCTATCTTTTATAAATATAAAAATAAATATTATATATTTTCTATTAAGAATATAATTTCTTTAAAATATAAAAAAGAGGTTAAACTTTATTAGCTAGTTTTCTAGTTTCTTGCAAGTTCTATTAAAGGACTTAGGTTTAGCTACTAAGTAAACACTAGTATAAGTAGGGGCTAGGGCCTCCTTATCTATATTAGTGTTGTTGTTGCAATTATAGCAAGACGTGTTAGAGCTGCTAGGGGTAGCACAGGTACCTAAAGTTATAGATATCTTAAGAGTATTTAAAATATTAAGGTTATACTTTGAGTAAAGCTTATAAGCACTATTTAATTAGTTCTTAGAGATAAATATAGTAATAAGAAGCTAAAGGGGTTAGAGTTTGCAATAAGAAGTACAGATACTATCTATCTATCTTAAGAGCAAAGGTAATAATAAGTAGTATAAAGTAGACTGTCTAGCTTAAAGGTTAGGTTAAGATCTAATAACTTAGATTATTACTTAGGTTAAACACATACTATAAGAGTTATATTTCTACTTACTATATACTGTATTGTCTTAAAAAGTCCTAGAGTCCTATAGAACCTAATGTTATAAGACTGTAATACTAGTAAAACAAGAAGTAACCTTTATTAGTCTGTTATTCTAAAATCCTAGATTTAGTTATAACTTGTCTTATTAAGAAGCTTTGCCTATTTAGGCCTAGCTGTCCCTATACACCTTTATTAACTGGGTAGGGTGCAGCTTCTAACAAGGTTGTTATTCTGTCCTGTAATACTTTCTACTGTACATAACCGTGCCTTCCCTAGACTTCTGTTTAGGTTTGTAACATCTAGGACTTTATAAGACACTATAGTATATAGTAAGTAGGAACATAACTCTTATAGTTTGTGTTTAACCTAAGTAATAATCTAAGTTATTAGATCTTAACCTAACCTTTAAGCTAGACAGTCTACTCTGTACTACTTATTATTACCCTTGCATTTAAGACTGTAACGGTGAGTGCAAGCAGTGCGTAGGGAATTGAGGATTGAACTGGGGTTCTATTGTGTGAAGCTATGAAAAGTATATATACACAGCTGGCTGTAAACAGCGCTAGTGTAGTGCAGGCAGTCGCATCTCACAGAAGGTGAGGTGCGGTCGTTTATTGAGGCAAGAGGGACTCTGAACTGTGACAAAGACAGACAGATAGTATCTGTACTCCTTACTATAAACCTTAAACCCCTTTAGCCTCCTGTTACTATATTTATCCTTAAGAACTAATTAAATAGTGCTTACGAGCTTTGCTTAAAAGTACGACCTCAACAGGTTTGTAGTAAGGGCAAGATGCCTGTGAAGAGGGTGCGTGTTAGGCAACGCTGCAGCCGTTGTAGTGAGATTAGGCACAATTCCCGCACGTGCAAGGTAGAAATAGAGGACGCAGATAATAGCAAGGCTTCTAAATAGTATCATTGCAACCTCTAGGCTATATATAGATTACGTGGTGTTGCGCAGCGTCGTTGCGCAGGCGTGTTGGTGGTGTTAGGTGGCCGACTCGCTTATGAAACACGTTATATATATGTATTTCCTCCCTCTCCTCCTCCTTTTACTTCAATACCAAAACAGCAAGACCCAGTGCGCACATAGCAGTGACACAGATACACATACGAACATGGACATGGATATAGATATGGATGTACAAGACTAGAAGTACCGGTATGGCTACAGACTGTCAAACACAAGGGCTCACAAACCGAACCGAGCGCCAAGACAAGGCTGCAGGCGGTAAGAAGTCGTCCAATCAACATGCCATCTACAGAGTCCACCGCTCAGACCCGTCCAATCCCCGTCTATTGTACAACAGGTACCTCCCGTCCCGTCCCGTGCATCCCATCCCATTCCGGTCTATTCCATTCCGGACCAGCTCTCAGCTCAGCCAGCTCAGCTCAACTCGACTCATCTGGACTAGCGCCTGGTGTGGTCGGTGGTCGGTGACTCGGCGGTCGGTGGTTGCGGGGGGCAACCAGACCAATAGGTAATGGCTGGCGGTGCTGTTAAGTACTACTACCCACGGTCGACGCTAGGTATGCCATTACTATACTATGCCCCTGCAGTGCAGTGCAGTGCAGTGCAGTGTACCTAGTGTAGTGCTGCGATCTACCTACTACTACTCAATTTCGGGTTGTTGATTGCCTTGCGCACTGGCTGGGCTGCTTCAACGTTACACGATTTATTTTCACCTCGGTTTTGACGACTGTTTACGCTTTTTTACCTCGCTTTTGACAACTGTTTGTACACACGGCTGTTTTACGCTTCGTTTGTCTGTTGACGCGTCTATCGATACGTTGTTTATCACGCCCGTTTGCACGTTTTTACACGCCTGTTTACGCGTCTTACCCGCTTCTCTGCCTGTGTGGCTGCTTGTTGGGTGTTTCTTTGTTTGGGGTGGATAGTTGCTGGAAGGGCTGGTTGGGCGGGAAGAGCGTTGAGGCGAGAAGAAGAGGAGAGGAGAGAAGAACAAGACGAGTGGAGGGCAAGACAGGGCGGAGAAGAGAGAGAGAGAGACAATGCAGCCCTCGCACTGGGTCACAGACGGTGCAGGCACGCCGGGTCCTGGCACCTATGTCACGCCGCTGCAGATGAGTACGTAATGCGTTTTCAGTGCTGGTTGAGATTGAAGAGGAAGCTAATTTGATTATAGAGGCGTATCTGAAAGAGAGAGTTGCTCGTCCGGCTGGCGGCCCTCCCAGCCCGGTTCGCTCGACTGACTTTGCACGCTCTGTTCGTGGATCTCGCCCCACGGGCTCTCGACCGCCGCCTGCACACTTCAAGACGTGGTCGACTCGTGAGGGCGGCGCGTTGGTGCAGCCACCGTCGCCGACCAAGACTCACGAGGGGTCGACGACTCCTCCTCACGAGGGACCGACGACGACTCACGACGCGCCGCCCACGGAGACGCCCGAGGCCAACGCCGAGCAGCGGCTGTATGAGGCAGCGCGCGACGAAGCGGCCGAGATAGTGTGGAAGCACCGCAACCCCAATGCACCGCAGAGCAGCCCCAACGCGCCGTACGCATACCCAGGGCCTGGCCGGTCGACGCTGCAGCGCCCCAGGCTACAGCGCACCCGCAGTCGCAGCGTTGGGCCCAGCGACGATGCCGAGCTCGACCTACAGCGTGCAGCCTCCAAGCTGCGCAAGAGACACTCGTTTGGTAGTCAGGAGGGGAGCAGAGGGAGTAGGAGTAGTAGTCTGCAGGACCCAGCAGCTGATGGTCATGTCCATGTTGATGCTGACGTCAATCTTGCCAATATCGACGCCGACGTCAAACTCGCCAACATCGACGCCGACGCCAAACTCGCAAAGGCCGCCGCCGACCTCCCCCCCCAGCGCAAGACCAGCGGCTCCCACCGCAAGCCCAGCGGCTCCCTCTTCCAGAACCCCCACGACCACATCTACGAAGAGACGGACCCGCCCCCTGCACCCGCACCGACCCCCCTCGCAGCCGAGCCCCGCGCCCCCGCCCCTCTGCCCCTGGGTATGCGCCGCAACCCTTTCACACGCTTCCAGTCGGTCAAGAGCAACTCCGACCCCATTGTCACCATGAGGCGCTTCGACAAGTACGAGATCCACCGCAACGAGCCCACCCAGTCGCGCAACGCCGGCTACACTCTCAACCCGCGCACTCCCAAGTCGAGCCTGACCGACACCACCAACCCCAATGTCGAGAACACCCCACACGTCAGGATAAAGGACGGCAAGGAGGTCCGGAGCGACGAGCTGCGCGCCGCCACTGGCTTCAGCCTGCGCAACCGCAGCCCCAAGCTGCCCACCCCGACCATGGTCTCTGACGCCCCCGGCCGGCCGATTGTCTCGTTTCAGAAGGACTATGGCGTGGTGGAGCTCAAGGAGGAAAAGTCCATCTTGCCGCCTGATCCTAAACCGGAGCCTGCTGCTGTTCAGCCGGTCGTCCCGCCTCCCCTCGAAAAGGCCAATACAGACCCTGCTCTCCCCACCAGGAAGAGCGTGTTTGAGAGACCCACCAGCAGGAGTGCTGCGAGTACGAGCAGGAACGTCCCCAGTCCGAGCAAGAACGGCCCTATTTTGAGTAGAAACACTCCCACTCCGAGCCCCTTTGAGAGGCCAGCGAGCCGCTCTGCGAGTCCATTTGACAGGCCCGTCATCAGGTCTGGGACAGGGTCGGCGCCGCCGATGAGGGAGTTTGGACCGTCTGCTTCGTCTGCTTCGACGACTGGTGCAAGGCCGACTACACCAAAAAGTCCCTTCGCAAATAGGAGTCCGCTGGGCAGGTTCAACACGGCGTCTTCCAGCCAGTCAACATCAGCAGCGAGTGTGAATGCCGACCCATACGCCCTGCCTTCCAAGTCTGAGACGCCTCCAGTCCCGCCAGATCCATATGCGCTCCCGGCCAAGTCGTCAACACCCCCCGTACCCACAGACCCCTACGCCCTCCCTCCTCCCTCAGCCACGCCTGCACCGAGCACAGCAACCAGCAGGCCTTTACCGAGCAGAACCCGCTTCACCAGACCACAATCCGTGTCGAGCATCCCTACCATCTCCGTCAGCGATTCCCCGGCCCCCACACATAGTCGCACAGGCAGCATCCCCTCGATCGGCGTCACGCCGCCTGTCCCCACCATCGCTGTGAGCGACGCTGCTTCGACTACAGCTCCACCGCGAGGACGCTTCAGCAGGGTGTCGACGCCTAGTATATCTGTACACGAGACGCCGTCTACCAGTACAAGCTACAACACCGACATACCGACGATTGCTGTCGACGAACCGGCAACAACACGACCACTGCCTTCTATTTCCGCCACTCCGCCAGTCCCGGCCATCAATGTTGGTGGCTCGACGACCTCACCACGCCCCCTCCCCGACCCACGCAGCTATAACAAACAGTCTGCCTCATCGCCATCTACCCGCACCCACTGGACCCCCACCACTGTCCGCACCGGCGCCCAATGCACCGCCTGCGCGCTCCCCATCTCTGGCCGCATCGTCTCCGCCGGCGGCTGCCGCTTCCACCCAACCTGCTTCGCATGCTACCAATGCGGCGAGAAGCTCGAATGCGTCGCCTTCTACCCAGAACCCTCCCTCAAACACGCCGCACGCGTCGACCGCATCCGCGCCCGCGCCTCGGGCGCCCCCTTACCCCCGCTCCCCGGCTGGGACACGCCCGACAAGCTCGCCCAGCTCGAGGACCAGGACGGCACCGACGAGTCCCCCCGCTTCTACTGCCACCTCGACTTCCATGAATGCTTCTCCCCGCGCTGCAAATCCTGCAAGACGCCCATCGAGGGCGAGGTCATTGTCGCGTGCGGCGCCGAGTGGCACGCGGGTCACTTCTTCTGCGCCCAGTGCGGCGACCCTTTTGACTCGTCCACCCCGTTTGTCGAAAAGGATGGCTATGCCTGGTGTGTGAATTGCCATACCCATCGCTATAGCGTCAAGTGTAGGGGTTGTAGGAAGCCTGTGGTTGATACCGTTGTCAAGGCGTTGGGGGCTGAGTGGCATCAGGCGTGTTTTGTTTGCGTGGTGAGTTTTCCTCCTTCTCCTCTTCTTCTCCTTCTTCCGTGCTGCCCCTTTCCTCTTCCCCCTTCCTTTCTTCTCCTTCTCCTCCTTCTTCCTCTTCCCCCCACCCCATATCCTTCAAATCATGTACTGTGCTAATCGTCCTTTTCTTGACGTATAGGAATGCAACGGCCCCTTTGACGACGGCCGCTACTTTCTCCGCGGCGAGTCGCAGGACCCCGTCTGTGTCCGCTGCGAGGAGCGCCGCTTGAAGGCGTGATAGAGCATGTCTGGATTGGATTGGATTGGATTGGATTGGATTGGATGGACTCAACTGGAATGGCACGGATGGGATGGGATGGGATGTGATGGACTGAACTGGACTGGAGTAGGAAAGAAGCTGGGTACTGTCGTAAGCGTTGTCGTAAGCATTGGCGTGAGGAATCAGCATTGGCATGAGTATCGGCGTAATAATTGGCATGAATATCAGCATCAGCATTAGCGTTAGCATCTGCAGAAGTGTTGGTGTTAGTGTTAGCAAATGGCATGGGCACTGTACTAACGTTAGGATTTAATAAGCTTAAAGAGTAAGACTAAGAGTAAGTATAAGTATAAGAATAGGTATAATTACAACTATGGGTGTTAGAATAAAGATCAAGAAAAAGAATAGATACTATCATTACTATTTATACAGTTATACTTTTAGAGGTAGCATTACCAGTATTATGTTAGTATAAGTATAGGTATTTGCATCTCTATCTCTTGCCTCTATCTACATCTCTGTCTCCCTCCCCCTCTCCCTCCCCCTCTCCCTCCCCCTCCCCCTTTCCCTCTTCAGCCTTTATCTCCTTCTTTCTCTATCTCCACACTACACATAACAGACCCAAGACCCCAAGAGCCAGACTCATACATACTACAACCCTACACCCTACAACCCTACAATCCTACTGTCTACAGCCCTATAGCTCTACGTAGCGCTAGCTTCGATAGTAGTAGACGACGACGACGACGATGACGACGCCCAAGGTTTCAAGGTTTTAAGGTCTTGCTGCCTCGCGTTGTTGGGAAGGGGTGTGTTGCTGTATGCTGTGTATATGTAGGGTGTAGTGTTGATATAGGGTGGGGTGGTGAGGTGGCTGGGTGGTGCGGAGGGCGTGTTGGGGATGGTTGGGTTGGGTGGAGGGGACGGAGCTGTCACTTGTTTGTTTGTGTTCTTGTGTATGTTTGTATACTGCTGGGATGTGGAGATGGATGTGGAGATGGATATAGCTTGTACCGTGCGAGAATACGCGTGAGACAGGGATACGTGAGAGACGGAATAGAAAAAGAGAGAGAGAGAGAGACACACAATGAGAGAGAGATAGAGACACTCACCTCACTTCACCCCATCCCATCCCATCCCATCCCCGCACATTTCCGAGCGCATCTTCCCCCCCTCCCTGGCAATTCGACTCGACTCGACTCGACTCAAGTCAGGTGCCGAAAAGCCGGCCTGCGGAGTTGGAAGTCTATGTCTTTGTTGGGGTTGGTGATTGTGGTATCTTACATGTTGCGTTTTACATCTTGTATCTTACACATCTCAAGTCCGATCCAAGCCACCCGCCCAACGAGACAAAACAGTCGTCGTTGAGTTTGAGGGGGGGGGGGTTCATTGCTGGTTTCTTTTCCATTTTACTTACCGTTGTCGTCATCGTCGTCGTCGTCGTCGTCGTTGTTGTTGTCGTTGTCGTTGTCGTCGTCGTCGCTGGTAGTGTTAAGGACGGCGGTGTATGTTGACTCAGTTCGCTGCGGCGTGTTTGGGACAGATTGAATAGTGGGTAGGTAGGTAGACAAGGAACTGCAGTCCTCTTTCCACGCAAAGCTGAAGCATTGGTCTGTGGAGGTGCAGGTGGCTGATGTTTTAAAGCTGTGAATACCTGAAGCATCGACGCTTCTTCGGTGTGTCTGCCCCGGCTACTAGGAAAAAGAACGTTCATCGTAGATGGAATCAGGTGGAACCCGAAAGGCGGGGCCTTTTTGAGTATACATTAAGGGACTTTGTTCTAGTCCTGATCAAATACGGCCTCAGTACGGTCTTTGTTGCCATGGATTGTGGAAGTAGCATGGTGAGGGTCACCGCGACATGTCTTACTCTGTATTGACGGTAGAACTAGGTCTTATAAGTTTGCTCTTGTCAAAAACAGGCAGTCAAAGCTCTTGCTTAGGCAAGAGACAATCGCTAGCTGGCGTGAACTTATTATACACTATTGGAATTGAACACAGTGACCCAGGATTTTTAACACTACAACACCTGAATCAGCGGTCGAATCGGATGGACTGCGCTCTTGACTTGTCAGAGAAGTAGGCTGCAGCTAGAGCTGAGTTTGTTGCATGCCATGCACCAGGAGTTTCAAGTCTCTTGAAAATCAAAGGCATATTGCCCGTTATGTAGATATCAAGCTGTAAAACATGTACAAACTAGGATTCAGAGGCCTCTGCTAGGTATTGAATCCACTGAAGTATTGCTGTGTTCAATGTCGCAGCCCGCCATCTCTACAAACAGAAGGAAGGCCCATGATGAAAGTTTCAGATGCGCTAGCGCCAAAAACAATTCCCTCTACGCGAGATATACCACACCGCATCACCAACAGCAGCAAAAAATGATTCGACCCAGACTTGAACTGGAGACCTTCAGTGGAACTAACAGAATGTTAGACTGACGTGATAACTACGGCGCTGTTAGTCCTCTACAACTGCGCTTGCAGATGGTGGTTCAACATACCCAACTACACCATCGAACCAATGCTCACAAGTCATGTGATGCCCGCCGCATAAGGAAAACATTGTACTGAGTAAAAGACTTTCCTTCCACCACTGTACCGATTGTCTGTGCTTGTTGGAAACTCGGATTCGCTTCTGCTGCTGTTCTCATCAATGGGCGCGGGTTTGTGGAGATCTAGTGCTGGAGTCCCCCGCCTCCACACGGTCAAGGAGATGTTATTGTTGCTCGGAGAGAGTAGACTGTGAAGTTGAATGTAGAATTTTGATTGAGGCCTCTTGGGTTGTCGAGTACTCGTTGTATGACCGAGGAGTTCAGCAGAGAACTACGTTGCTTTTTGTATCTATAGGAGCACGCTCTAGCAAGCCTTGAGTGTGTCATCAAGTACTGTAAGTGTAAGTGTAAGAGACCTTGTGGAGATTGTCTGTCGGTCGTGTTGAGTGAGAAGTTCATCATCTGAGATGGCGACGCGAAATGGCCTGAAGTGGGGGTTGTTCAATCTTCGACATGCTGATAGAATACTGTTGTTCGATTTACCTGTCTCTCAGACCGAGGGCACCTTCTGATGGGTGATTGCAGGCTAGAAATCGATTCTGAAGACGGTGGGGTAGGTGCAAGGTCGGGAAAGCTGATATAGAGGACGTGATGGTCGAGAAACTATGTGAAGGTAGGTGCTTGGAGTCCTTTTTAATTTCGTCTATCCTTATAGTGCAGAATTGCTTTCACACCAGGACGATTCGATGCGGAGCGTCTTCTAGACAGTCTTCCATATCAGCTAATTCAAAGACCCAGCACAACTCGTCTGGACATGTCTGGCGCCCAATCGTCGCCATTCCAATTCTCTCAAAGACTGAGGCACTCGTCTGTGTCGCCTTGAGCAGGAGTGCAAACACATCTTCTGTGTCTGTCTCAATCACCACAGGCAGTAAATACATGTCAACACCACCTGCCGAGTCAGGGCCAAGATCAAGTATATATCCGCAGAGACTCTCTTCGTCGAAGGCATCAGGCCAGTAGCCGTATGTGCCGAGTGACGAAAGATCCACCGCCCGCAAGTAGCCCTGAAGTACGATTTCTGCACTTGCAATATCAGTATGATTGTTGCCGAATGGGCTGTTGATGCTGATGTCAAAGACGGTGACAAGCGGGTCAAGAAGCTGATCCCAATGATCAGTGTCGACTGCACTGTGTATCAGCGTCCCTTGTGTAAAGTCCAACGATGCCCAAGACCAGGTGGGACAGCGATACTTTGTCTGCCTTTTCGGTAGGTCTTCCGCCTTCCGCACAGGCTCCAATGCCCAGACGAGGCATCCGGGCATTTGGCCCCACCAGAGACCGGCGCAGTAACCAGTTTTTAGTCGGGGTTCAAACTCCTTTGCTACGGCTCCCAGCGCGACTAGTCGGTCTGAAGGGAAAGTTAGAGCGCAGAGAAGGTAACTATGTAAAAGCTTGTGCCAGAAGGTGTACGTATCGAGGTAGAGCCTCGGCTTCCAGTTCTTGAGACTGGATCGCATGTCCATGTTTGGTACTCTTGTTGGAAATGTCTCGCTTGCTCGGTTGTGGCGACATTCCCAGAAGAGCTGGTCCGAGAAGTGCAGGGTTCGAGGGCTTAACAGGCGCTCTTGAAAGACCCAGGCACGTCCCTGTAAACATCGCCTTTTATCGACCTCGAAGTCGGAGTTCCGTTCCAGTGTGATCAGATATTTCTGCTGAAAGTTGTTCCTCACAACAGTTTTCTCGTGAGTGGAAATGCAACGAAGGTCTTGAGATGTTCGCTCCTGAAACATGCCAGATGTAGTGGATGTCACAGGGTCCGCGGCGATATTCAACGCACAAAGCATGTATACTTTAGACATCATCGCAGCTTCAGCCTTCCAGTCGTCTTCTGAGTCTTGCATGATACAAAGTGAGTCAATCCACAGGTAGCGAACGCCTATGCGCTTGGTGAAGCTGATCGCGTCGCGAAATATCTGAGAGAGGCGGTCCAGCGGAAGAACATTCATGAGGTCTTTCTCATTCGTGGATAGTAGTCTGAAGACCTTGTCGGGTGAGGCACCCCACCTGTGGCTCAGAGCAACGTACTTCGGCGCAGGACTCTTTGAAAGTCCCTTTGTCATGACCAGATTAGGTATCCCATCCAGATCTAGAAGTCGCGTCGGCAGCCAGGGCTCAGAATCGACCTGGCATGCTTGATGAGTGTATGTGCAAGCCTCCCACCACTTGAGCGCAAGGGTTTCACAGTTGGCTGATGAGGTTGATACCGGCAGGTCAAGAGGCGTCTTGACAGCATCCTTAATTTCTAGTCAATGTTGTAAGTGTTCTGATTGACATAGAAAAGGATCAGCAATACCAGAAGACAGCATGATATCCATTCCAAAGCCAACAGATCCCTTCTGAGTGACTTGGAGGCTCGGCCAAAACACCTCCAAAGCAAAAGTCGGTGCTTCGCTTCGTCTGTTTTTTCTCCATACCAACGAAATCGACATTTCAGACTCTTCAAATGTGAGTTCACAATTAAGTCCTTGCTGGTAGGCGTGTTGTGCGTACTGCCACTGCACGCTGCATAGATCGCATCCAGCCTCGGCAGATGCACGAAGTTGTTGTTTGTCGATTCGAATCACTTCAGTTTTGCTCGTATCCTCGGAATACATTGCTGGTTCCAACTCATCGATGACTACATTTGGTCTGTTGAACAACAAATCACATGTCACGCATGGCGATGCGACGGCGTAAGCAGGCTTTGCCGCAGACTCTGCGCGGCCATGTAAGCCGAGTCTGCAAGGAAGTTTTCGTCAACTCACTCAGATCAGAACTCATCATGTAGCTTGAGGATGATGACGTGACTGTGTTTGCTTGGGTAGAAAAAATGTGTTCTTAGCATCACGAGGGATGAGAAGGAGCCTCACTTTGTACGGTCTCGTAGTGTGCACAGTAGCGTGCCCCACCTGCCTTATGGGGTGCTCACAGAAGAAGGCCTGAAGTGACCATGCCTAGCTATATCAGAAGCACTCGGCTTTGAAGGAGGACTATTCAGGCTCAAGGCACGGGAAGATATATCGTTGAAAATACAGTTAGTGTGCTCGAGATGCCACTCTTATGACGTACGTAACCAATGAGAAATGCCACACCCGCGAGCTGCCGCCCTCTTGCACGGAAAGGGCGCATCGTGCAACACAGCCAACTTACAGAATGTGCTTATATCATGTGGAGTCTATTGCTTTCTAGTCACAGCCTGTCTCCCATTACCTGTTTCCAGACACAAGCATCCCAAGAATGGCAAGCGAATGGGCAAGAGCTGAGCGAGGAGGTTGGCTGCGGCGTTTGTACGGTAGAGATAACGAAGACGGTACCCGTACGCTGCCACATGATCTTGTGCAGCATCGACTGGTTGATGTCCTCGAGGGTCTATTGTCATTTAATATCGCGCCGAAAGATGCCGCCACCCAATCTGCGTCCCTCATTCTGGCCCAGGAAGACATCAGTACGCCTTGGTCCAACAACGTAGGCCTCCATCTAAAGGCCACTCAAGATTTTGATGACGAGAGTATCCTCCAAGTCCTGGTCGACTATATCATAGAGCTAGCAAGCCTCCCGGATCCCGTTCACGAAGGGCCTGAGTCGAAGACAGTCGAGACAAGTTTGGGCGTCGAACAGATAAAACCAGGCCAGCCACTTGAGATTGACGGACGCATGCTGTGGAGGGATCTCCCGGATTACTCGATGAGTTTAACTGAGTGGTTGCAGGGTGTGTAGTATGCAAAGCACTGCAGGTTAAAGTTCACTGACAACGACACACAGGCCCCGAGCAGTACCTCAAAATACATGGCGGGCATAAAGAGCCTCTTGAGGCCATGCAGGCGTGGAAGAACATCAACACATACATTGCGCTCGTGGCTGTGCACCCTGAAGCCAAAACGATCCCTGCCCTTGCCAATCACGGTTGTGTGGGCGTAAGAAATCTCGCCATAGCTCTTGAACACTCAAGCAAAACGCGGCTTGGAAGGAACTCGGAACTACATGCGCCTGCTGCGGCGCAATGGATGCGAATCGCTGGAGAAGAGGTCGAGAGGATTTGCGCAGAGGGGACGCAGCGATTTGTGACAGGAGACTTGTGGCAAAGTCGCGGCGGCACCGAAATCTGCGATAGGACGAGATTGGCTTTTTGGAAGTCGAGGCTCAGGGATATGGGCTACTAGATTATTCCAGACAGCATTATTATTGAACTACTATGTAGATTCGAGGTTACAGAGCCGTTCACATGTTAGCACGATGGACCTCAGCACTGGCCAATCGCACGTCATCATGCAGGTCGATCTTAGCTCATCGTCCTGCCAACGCACGAGGGCTGGGCATGTAACAACATCCGCTCCCGTGCAGTCGAAGTGGTCGACGGCATCATATCGCACGTAGAGACCCTGTCCTAGCCACGAGCAATTGGTGCTACGTCGATCCACTCTTGTCCAATTCTATAAGCGCAGTCCACGTCGCCGGTGATTGTTTACCCCACACTTTCACTGCATCCACCGCCCTGTGTCAGCTGAGCATTCCACGACGCATCCACATTCTTCTCCATCCACGTTGGCAACTTCCAATTGGAGACGCGAATCCACCATGCGAACTGTCCTCGCGTCTCTCCTTGTTGCGCCGCTGGCCCTTGCTGTGTCCGACACCTTCGCCGCCTTCGAACCAGCGCTGGCGCCACTTGAGCAGCTTACATCGCCCAACAACGACACGAACGCCATCGACAGCATTGCAGAGCTGCTCAAGCGCCAAAACAACAATCTCTGCGGGAGCAGCAGCTACCAGTGCAGCAATGCGCCCAGTCTTTGCTGCCCACGCACCGCCATCTGCTCTGCCGACTCCAACAATATAGTCGGTTGTTGCCCGCAAGGCAAAGCTTGCACCGGCACACTCGGTGCAACCGGCACCAGCATTGCGACAGCGTCGACGACCGCCCCTTTCGTGACCGCCTCTACAACCGAGTCCTTCAATCAAGCCACGTCTGTCGCTGCCGGTGCATCAACGGTATCCAACGCATTCTTTCCCTTCCCCTATATCGCCACCACTTACGTCGATGCAGCTGCCTGCTCCAGCGCTTATACGCGCTGCCAAAGCAATGCTGCGAGCTGTACGAATGCGCTGATCGGCGGCGCGCAGGGCGTCACCATCAGCGCGCCCAATGGCGGTGCAACTATCACAGCTGTACCGAGCTTGGGCGTGCAGAGTGCGAGCAGCATTTGCTCCAGTTTGAGTCAGGAAGCGTGCTATGGACTACAAGTTGAGGCGTGCCAGGCCTTCGATGGCAGTGGCGCGGCGCCGACAAGATGTGCAGGGTATGTTGGAGCGATGGGCGTTGCGCTGGGTGTAGCCGGACAGCTACTGTGATAACACATGCATGGGCCGATGCAAGAGGAGATGGAGAATGTAAGACTGGGTCTTTCATGTCAATACTTCAGCACACCAACACGTGGCCTTCGCTTCGGCCGCGACGTCGCAATTGCACGCATAGCGTTATGGAAGCGTTTGTTTTATACTGCGACGAATTTGAAAGACAAGTATTTTACGAATCCAATATACCCATCTTCCGCGCACTTCTAGGTATTCTTGGCTTAAGAAACCATGCACACGTCTCCACTCGAACTTACTAGTGCCGCCCTAACACGCTAGCCTACCAACGCTGCGTAGGTAATACAATCTTTACCTCTACACATCACCGCCATTGCATACATGTTTAACCCTTTCTCTCGCGCCCCTCGCGGCGGTGCCGCTTGGTTCAATGCAGGCCCCATCTCCGATTACCCCAATAACACGGACGTAGACGGTCCGCTGGCGCAGCAACGCAAGTGTGATGGGTTATTCAAGCCAGGATGTAAAGTTTTTTATGTTCCTAAAGAAGATGCGAGTGCTGCAGCGAGCGTGACGATTGATGAGTGGAAAGAGGAGGGCGCGGGTGATACGAAGGATCAAGTTATGGTCTTTCGGTTTGGGGAAAAGGTTGTTGCTGTGAATCACGTATGTACGCTTTCAACCATGTTACCGAGGCTTCAATAAGAGGTGCGCAGAGTGCACACTTAGCCCAACACAGGCGGCGTGAGAGCTGAATTGGCATCGTGGTCACGTGGCTGACGCTTACCAAAAACATAGGAATGCCCACACTCCTCGTATCCACTCAGTAACGGCACGCCATTTGACATTGAGGATTTCGGCGTAAAGCTGAGTGCAGGTATCACGTGTCCAAAACATGATTGGAGTTTCGATTTATTCACGGGAAGGAGTGATAGAGGGAGTTATCGACTGCAGGTCTGGGAGACGCAGATTAGGAAAAGTACAACGGGCGAAGAGGAGGTGTGGGTGAGGAGGAAACAGAGAATTGGATAGCGTTTCTGTGTTGGACATGCAACTCAGCATGCAATGTCATGCTTCCAGAGATACAACCACGGCCAGGCAAAAGCGGCCATGGCAGCTGTGCTGTTGACAGACGCGCGTAACACGCATCTTTTGATTCCGGCAACCTCGTCTTGCTCGAGAACTTCGAAGGCATACCTTGAATGAATTCTCAAATGTCGCTACTTCTCGAATTAGAGACTTTGAGCGAATTAAAGCCGCTTGCGGTGAGAGTGGCACGAGTACCTCTGGCCAAGCATTCTTGATGGTCAACATCAGCACTCGCCTGCACAAATAACCTCCGCGGACCGCCAGATACTTGTTATCTGACGTTGACAGTGGATCTTCTCCATAATCTTATACCTGTCAAGCTTTTGCTTCGTCCCAGTTAACCGAGTCCCTTATCTTTCGACAGAGAAGCCAGTCCAGGGCGCCGTTCTATTGGTCAGACTTCACGTAGGGCATCGATTAAGCGCCTTATAGAATAAGAGTCCTGGCTCCAGTAGATATCGGCATCCACTGGCAGTTTGACTATCGCACCAGTGCAGCCGCAGCATATCGTTGCAACGAGTCCTACACCTTGCTTAGCAATGCGAGCCCGCAGTGCGCTCACCTCTTTGTTTGTGCTAGCGGCGACCTCAATAACTTACGCTGGTTTCACCCCTGGGAGGCGTTACTGTGGGTATCGACTGCTGGAGTGGGGTAAGCTCTCTCCCATCTGTCTTTTGCAAGACATGCTGCGTTTCTGGCCGATACCAGATAAGTGCTGACGCTCAACAGGCTTCCCGTACGAACAGCTCCAGGTCGAACTCAGGTGGTGGAACAAATGTGATCTGCCATCTGGCGTGAACGGAACTCTGTTTCGCGTCTATGAATCTTGGTATGGAGAAATGGTTGTTTCGCTCGATGATCCGTGTTGTATGGGCTGCGAAAGTCAAAGCATGAATACGTGGGGCGATAGCTGTGCAGCAAGAGCCGTGAATGTTACAGGGTGCGTGATCTGTGAGTGACTGATGGGCTACTGATAAGATGAAGAGTTGACTGCTTGCAAACTCAGGGGCCCTGGAAGATGCCGCCTTGTCCCATGGTCGAAGGTTGGTCTGGATGTATTTGAAGTTCAGTTGAATGTAATAGGCAAAGAAGAATAACAATGTACCACTACATGCATGTTGTACAGCAGAAGTTTAGCGACAGCTGCAAGTCTCGTATCATGTACTTGCGACTTATTGTTGTGTTCCCCGAAAGCCATTGTCTGATGCAAAAGTGATGCTATCTCAGAGGAAAAGGTTTTGGGATCATATATTGAAACGCTTTTAGGGATCACACCATAAAGATGCTGAGAAGCATGGCATGTATGGATCTTTTGGCGCCCTCCTGTTTTTCTAAGACCGATGACGTTTGCAGAAAAGCTTTGCATTATAGCGATGCATGGTACTAGAGAATACTATGTCTATCGTTGACCGCGTTGTAACGGAGCTTGCTCGCGTTAACCGTCTGATCTTCAAACGCCTAAGCAAATACGTCTGTCGCGAACCTGTTACATGTTAGCTATAACCGGTCCACGTATATGGCTTTGTACTGACCTCTCATTTCTCAAACTCTCAAACCATTCACGCGCTTTCTCATCATCTACCTCTCGACCCAACTTCTCTGCCTTGACCTCTTTTGCAATCTTGATCAAGGTCTCCTGCGAGGCATCACCGACATTCCTACTACCACAGACAAACAGCTTGGCGCCTGCCTCAAAAAGTTTGATGATATCTTCACGATCGTGGTAGAGGCGATCTTGGACGTACTTGCAACCTTCGGACTGATCAGAGGCCCGGGAGAATGCGAGACGCAAAGAAACTGCACCAAGCTGCTCCCAGCGTTGCAGTAATTCAGCATAAAGAAGGTCGCTGTCGGGGCCGTGGCAACCATAGAACAGAAGGGCCGGAGCAAGCTCGCGACCGGCAGCAAGCTGAGCCGCGCGCTCCTGAATGAACCCTCGAAAAGGTGCAAGGCCTGCAAAATTTAGCTGGAGTTAGTTCTTTGTGCATTGGAAACATACCTGTACCAGCAGCAATCATGATGACTGGAACATTTTTCGAGTCCTTGGGTAAGTGGAATGCCTGATGGCTTGATCGGACGCTCACGTGCAGCTTGTCACCCTTTGCAAGGTTTGACAAATAACTCGTGGCAACACCAACAAAGCGCCCTTGGCCGCTCAAGGCTGGTTGATCGACAACAGCGTAAGTTAATGTGACGCTGTTCGGATTCCAAAGTGGTGAGGAAGAGATCGAGTACTGGCGTATGCGCATAGGAGGTTGCATTTTTAGGAATACGCCAAGTGGTAATTGCACCGAGGGAAACCGCTCGAGTAGGTCCAATACTGAGACCCGCTTCGCTGTGATCTCGTCGGCAAAATCATCCTCTGCAAGGCGTGACAGCTCCTTCCGTGTAGCCTCATCGCGTGTTGCATCTGCCAGAGCATGCACGTTACGTTTACTGGCTGGCTGTGCGAGCTCTACGTACGCCCCGAACACATCCGTTGCACTAATGGGCTGACCCACAGGCAATGTGGTTGGTCCTGCTGAAGAGAGGGTGAGCATACTATCCCACGACAATCCAAAGTGTATCATTGCGCGATGAATGTTCTCCTTTGGGTTGAGTGGCAATATCGCAAGGTAATCGCCGGCCGAGTATGTCATGTCTGACGGAAGGCTGATCTCGATGTGTCTCTTTTCAGAGACACCGGAGCCTGAGAGAATTTTCACGTCTTCAACACGAGCCTCACGGACATCGTGGCGCAGTGTTGAAGATCGTGGTGTTGAGATCTCGACGTCAAGAGTTGCTTCCAACGAGCCCTCACCTTCAGCCTCCGAAGAACCGAACTTCTCTCGCATAGCAGGCCAGAAAACTTGGTCCTCCCAGCTCTCAAAGTCAGTAAAAATGTCGCCTTGAGCGGCGTCCGCAGAGCCCATTTCCACAAGGCGGGTGGCTCCGGCCTTTTCTAGCTCCTGGTTAAGATATATCGGGATCTTATGGAATGTCTTTGCCCAGTCACGGTGGCCGCAACCAAAGACTGCGTAATTCACATCCTTGAGCTCATTTTCCTTCAGTGTTCCCACCCATTGAACGAAGTGTGTGGCATTATCGGCTGGCTGTCCTTCGTAAGAGGCTGTGACGATGACGATGGGTCTGTCTGTTGGCAAGTTGTCCTTAGCGGTATCAAGAATGTCGACGTCGGCCTTGAACCCATGATTCGCAGCATCGCTAGCTAGTCTATTAGCTAATGCCTCACAAGTGCCGCTATTTGACCCATAATAGATTGATATTGGCTTGCCCTTCGATAGGGCTGTTTTGCGAACTTGTGGTGTTCCATTGGCTGGTGGTAGATCATTAAGCGTAGCTGAGGCGAGTCCGCGCTCGAGTGCAGTGGCAGACACACCGCTACGGAGATGCGCACGCATGTAGAAATCTTTTGGCTTTATCGTAAGTGTCTGCTTGATTTGAAGCTGGTAGGATGGATCGTCCATGGAGAAATTGAAGTTCTGCAGAAGCATCGCCATGACCAAGAGGGCTTCTTGCCACGCAAACGGTCGACCAATACAACCTCTCATGCCATTACCGAATGGCTTCCAACAGTTTGGGAACTCCTTTTCACGGCGGTTGAATTCTTCATCAAGCATTCGTTCTGGGCGGAACTCTTCTGCGTCTTCTCCATATACGGCAGGATCGCGATGGATCTTTGGAAACAGTGCGAGAAGGGGCGTATTAGCCTTAACCGAATACTTGCCACCAATGATGGTGTCCTCTTTTGCAGTGATTCCTATAGCTGGTGCGGTGGGTGATAGGCGTAGCGACTCTCGTAGGACCGCATTCAGATATGGCAGCTTGGTTAGATGGTCCACCGTTATTGGAGCCTTACCAATAACGTTGTCAACTTCTTGCTGTGCTGCTTCGTATGCAGCGGCATTCTTCAAAAGATAGTACCACGTAAAGGAGAGAAGACCGGACGTCGTCTCGTGGCCAGCAATCAAGAATGTGATCATGTTGTCAACTACACTGTCATCCTATGCACCATCAGTCGCAATACCATTACGCTTATCTTACGACACTTACCGACATTGTCTTTCCTGTCCGAGGATCGACACCTTTCAACATCCCATTGAGGAGATCCTTCTTGTCTGTTGGATTCTGTTTGCGATTGTTAATGACCTCAAAGCTGGTCTGCCGCAAGAGCTCGATGTCCTCTTGGTACTTTTGAGTTTCGGCACGGTAGAACATTTGGGTAACTACATCTCTTCGGGAGCGGTCGCCGCTGACTTTTAAAAAATCTGCCATGGCTTGGACCATGGGGTGCATGCTTTCTGAATAATATGAGTTGAACCGATAGTCCATTGCGCATAGCGCGATGGTATCAAGCGTTAGCCGTGTGAAGTCGTCTGTGACTTTGATCTGGTGGTCAGGCCCATGACGTGCCCATTTCATGACAAGCTGCGAAGCGATGTCGTGCATCTCCGGATACATATTGCGGATCGCCAACGGGCCAAGTTGGGGAAGTAGAACTCGATGCGCGATGCCCCAATTTTCTTCTTCTGGACCTCGCGCAGTAAACAACCCGTCGTGTACACCATTCCGAACTTGATCCAATGCAGCTGCGATGATTTTGGAAAAGCGTTCTTCGTTGCAGATCTCGTCCATTAACGCCTGTGAGCCAATGACGATACGGTCATTGCCTGCAAGGCTAAATTTCCAGATCGGACCTGTCAGAGGTCAGTCTGCCTTGCCGCTCAGCTCCTGCTGCTTGAGGTACCATATGTGTCTGTGAGGTTGCAAAATGACTGAATAGGGTTCTCAGCGTCAATGTCCGAGATGTTGCCCACAAAAGGGAAACCCGGAGGGCCGGGGATGGTCGCCGTTTCTGAAACCATGATTGAATAGTATATAGAATTGGATCAGGAAGAGCAGAACAGGATCCGATTCTGCGAAAATCGGATGGAAGAAGGGTAGAAAGGTTATTGAGTAGATGTTCTGCTTCCCCTATGCTGGGTCAAAGGTTACTTATCTGGTCCACGCATGAAGCGGCAATGCAGATGACGCACTGCACACACTGCAGCTCTCGCGGATCCAGTCGCATCGATCGGAGGAGCTTTTCATGCACAAGCGATGGCTGTTTAGAGGATGCCTCGGTCGGTGTTACCAGATGAGAGGATGCTGATTGGCTGTTGCCGCTTGCGGAAAGGTTCCCCGCGTCGGCCGACGGAGGATCGGGCAAGCCTGTGGAAGTCGGACTGCACAAGGCCTCCGGCGGTGTATGTTATAAGACTTGATCTGGGCAAAATCGCGAGCTGCGGTGGGCTGTGCCACTAGAGGTTTTCATGGAGTATGCTGTAGAAGAGACATCGTTGCATGGTGGACAAACCTCAGCGTCGGTCGGTACAGTATCCATAACTTGAAGCCGATCGTCTTGATTGGATCTCACCTTGCTGGAGGGTCGGTTCCTGAATGACGACCATGGCGATTTCAATGCTGCGACACTCAAGACCCTTACACCATGTATCGTTTGATCCTAACGAAAACGGTTGACTGGTACTTTCAATCCCTGGTCAACACGGAGGTTGTCGGTTACCTGAGCCTCGTGCTAGCGATTAATGATTCACAGAATGAAACTAGCTTGCTGCAATGGCTTGAGCATTTCACGCTGGGTCGACTGTCCTTCTGTGTCTGGGCAGTTTAGTATTGTAGAATGGTCAAATGCTGTTCAATATCAATGATGTCACAGGATACATTAGTGCCCCACGTCTGAGGGTGCCTGTACATCCGCGTCCTCATGGAGAAATTTGTTCAACGAATATCTATCCAACAAGACTGTGCCTCATCGATGAACTATTCTGTTCTTGTCACTAAATCGTTATGGTAGATTGATATTCCTTTCGTCGCCGGAGAATGATTTCTATTCTCACTTTTCTTTCGCGCCAACACATAGAGGGTCAAGTCATGATCGGGGCTTCAATCAAGTCAAGGGACTTATCGTGCTTGCGCGTGGAATCGCGAGTCTTCTTGCACTTTACCAGTTAGATTGGCTGAAGAGTCCCAGGTAGACTGAGATGTGCCCGTTGCCATTGCGTTTGCTTGGAAGCCAAACATCGGACGTATCGCTTTGCTGGTCATGGATGAGCATCCGGTGACATAGTCACATCTCCGGTCGCACGGATGTCAAGTCCACTCGGTTCGGCCAGAGGCTCACCAACCGACAGAATATTGCGAACCCTTGTCTTTTCGATATCTCGCCAGCGTTTGATTTTAAACGTACGCACCTGCCTCAAGCTTTGTTCAGATGACCTTCATCTCGCAAGTCTATTAGGTAGTGCATAATCTGACTATTGAATCTACTCCAATCATGGTCTATGCCATTGAAGCTCGAAGATGGGTTGGCAGCGGTGCATACCTTGTACGCCTTGTGTTGATCCTCAAAAAAAGCACGTCAGGGGGTTTGACAACAATTGCAGAAATGATTGAATGGTATCATTAAGTTTTTAGTTATCATACAAGAAAGTTCAGTCACTCAACTCCTCCACATTAAGTCCTCACAATAAGGGGTGTCATTGATCATCCATCATCCTCGGCCTTCAATGTGCAGTGCGATCTCGGACAGATCAGAAGCTCACGGGACGATCTACAGAGCAAGAAGAGCAAGAGCCGCGGCACCAAGAAGGCCAGCAGCCTGTGTGGCCTGGGTAGCGGCTCCGGTGAACTGGGACATAGAAGACGAGGTGGCGGTTGCAGTGCCGTTGCTGGAAGCAGTAGCAGCGTGGCTGCTGGCCGCGCTAGCAGCACTGGAGATGGCACTGGCAATGCTGCTAGCAGCAGACTGAACAGCGCTGGAAACAGCTGCAGCAGCGGAGCTGGTGGCCTCGCTAGCCTCGGAGGTTACGCTCTGGACCGCAGACGCAGCAGCGGAGGTCGCAGATGCGACAGCAGAGCCAGCGGCAGATGTACCCGCAGGAATCTCAATAGGCACACCGGCGTCCTCGCACGTCTTCTCGACGGCGGCAATGGTGGTCGCCTGGTCGTCGGCCTTGCAGGCACCCTGAACGCAGGGCTGGACGGTGCCAAGGAGCTGAGCGCCCTGCTTGCAGTGGCAAGCAAAGTCGGTAAGGCCGTTGCAGCCGTTAGAGGTGAGGGGGCCAATAAAGCAGTTCAGCTACAAGGCATTAGTCGGATGGAAGAGACCAGATGTGACTCAAGCGAAGGGAGCAACGTACAGCACAGGAGGGGATGTTGTTGAGCTGAGCCGAGCCGACTGTGGCCAAAGCGACAATGGATGCGATAGTGAAGGTCTTCATGATGGCTGATGCTGAAATTGAAGCGATGGACGGCGATTGAACGAGGGGATGGACTCGAAGGCTGAACGATAGTATTGCTGATGCAACGAAGATGTTGACGAAGACGCGGTCTTTTATACTGCATTAAACCGCATTGGCTTGAGCAAGGCAAAGCTCGTATTCAGGGGATCTGCTCGCCATCACCGTCACATGCGCTCATCTCAGTCCTCCAACCTGTAACTGCCAAATTCCTTGACGTGTTGAGAAGATCCCCCAAAGACTTGCCTGGGCTTCATCGAGGGGAATGCCTGCTCGCCGAGATGGGACGTCCTTTCCGCAAATAAGATCAAAGACCGCAGAGGAGCAACTGCCCTTCACGACCATGTCCCCATTCATTTTGCAGTAGCCCCGACAAACCCTTTTATTGCTTCGGCACAAAGCGAGCATGTGCTCAAATTTGATTGGTTACGAGCGATGAGCTGTGACATCTGGGCTATTGCGGCGGTAGGAGGCGACGGGGGTGTAGTCTTGTTTGGATACCAAGGCTGGTGCCCCAGACGCCACAAGTCTTACTCGACTGGGTGTGGTGCTGTAAGTGGCCCGCAAGCGTTGATCGCGGCGGGCGCTAGTTTGGGCATGGCGCGCTGTAGAAAATCCGGGGTGGCTTGGCTGTTCACCGTTGCGCACGCAACGCAGCGTCTCACAAGGAAGCAAAGTTGCGAAGCATCTCGGCATGGCATTGCACATGTCCAGTTGTTCGAACAAATTGTGTCGAGACCCAACAAATCCTGGCGATCCATCGTCAAGTTTGCGCTCCTGATACCCGCCTTTTCTCTCCTTTCTTGGTCATTCTTCCGGGGCGGCAACTGTTCGCGCAAGAACCAGACCAGTCGTAGACCGGACGACGCTCCCGGCCCGCACGCCTTGACGTTGCACTTGGAGGCCTCATCACGCCAGGAATTAGCGAGTGGCTTGCAGGCGTCCGTAACAACCGGTGGAGTGTCTTGTGAGCTCTGTGCCATGTGGTTGTACCTGCATACGCAGCCTCGAGAAGCGATTAAATTCTGATACCTGCGAGCATCGCGTAGGTTGCTTCTCTGATAGTGGTGTATTTACTGTTGCATATTAAACCGGATTCGAAAGGCTTGCAACATGCTGTGTCGATCCAGATTCGATCTACATTGGCGGATGTGACGGCTCGGTATTGTTGTGTGGAGTTCCTCGGCAGCATGTGCGTGTACACATGAACTTCAGCAAACACAAGCAAACCTGGGGAAAACCTGGGGTTGCCGAATGCCTGACTCAAATCGGTCCCGTGGAAATCTTGAGCACTAATGTTTTGGTCTGCTTGAAATTGCACGTATTTCTGAAGGCGAAGGAGTTGCAACGCAGAGAGGGCCATGTCCCCTGGAAGGTTTGACGTAATGAAACAGGCCAAAGAGGGAAATGCAAAATGTTGGAACTAACCGGGTTGACGTTCAACGAGTTCAGCCGATTTTCAGTGAGCTCATGGCGCCAGCCGTCCGTACCTCGAGCGTATTCCTTGTGAGTCGTGACCATACCCTCGAGTTTGTTTACAGTGTGACGGGTGACTGCAGCTAGTTGAATATGACGTCGGCCACAATTCTTAAGTCTGTCATTCGACGATGACTGCATATCGACCAATGTGTCGTGATTGGCATCTGATATTTACCTGCTGAGTTGGAAAATCTTCCTCTGAATGTGCTTCTCCGACCTATGTAAGGTTTGGCGGCAATGAAGAACATTAAGCTCTTGGCTTCGCATAGAAACAAAGACTTTGAAGGAAGCTGAGACCCTTCATGGTTTTCCGTTGAAAAGCGAATTACAGGTGCACAGCGCTTTGGCAACTCCAAAAAGATGGGTGATTGATGTTATGTGCTGTGTAACTTCGAAGATAAAACGTTGAAAGGCTGGAAAATTGCTGACCACGAAATGGCGAGCGTACGATGAGAGGCCTCTGACGGGTTCTTGTACCGGACGCCTCACCATGTCGATATCGGACTCCTATATTACGTGATTCCCAAGGTGGCCTCGCCCTACAGGCTGTTCTTCTCTCTGTTTGCTTATCGATTGTAACGCGCCAAGACTTTTCCACGTTCGCGCTAAGGAAATCATCATCGAGCTTCATGCCGCGGTCAGGACATCGATTCGTCGCACACGAACCGCCCGCGTCCTTACAGTGCCCTGAGCTGTCGATAATCTCGCGTGTCATTTCCGAGCTATTACGCCATATCCGTATCCAGGTCCTATGGCGGCAACGGCACCAATCCCAAGCTCTACTGAGCAGCTTGTGCGCTCGTCCGCGAAACGCACAAGAGAGATCTTTGCTGCAGACTTTGCATCATCAGGCGCCTTAGAGCATGCGCCCAACTCGGCCTTTTCAATCACTGCCACCACCCCCGCGCCATCAGCGGCTGCGGATCAAGTCAACGTCGATGCGCGCATACGAAACGAATACGAGCATGTACGAGAACTGCCACCAGCACTTGCGGCTAAGATGGCCGCAGCGGCATCCACAGCAGCAGAACGACGCAAGAAGATCAAGAACCAGAATGCAGAGGAGCAGGCTTCAGATCCCAAGATGCGCAAGATGATTGCAGGAGCATCAGAAAAGGCGGATAGGGCGAAGGACGCACAGTCTATGGCGTTGACCTTGAGAGCTGGAGGAAAGGGAGCAGCGCCGAACGCGAACGGACCAACACCGAACAGAAACGCGACATCAAGCTCGCTGGTGCGCAAGGATACAGTTCGACAGACAAAGCCCGAATGGCACCAGCCTTGGAAGGTGTCGAGAGTCATGGCAGGTCATATGGGTTGGGTACGATCGTTAGCTGTAGATCCTGACAACAGATTCTTCGCCAGCGGTGCAGCTGATCGAACAAGTAAGTCCCGTTGCATTCAGCCTTTCTCCAATCTGCTAACGCCTGGAACAGTAAAACTCTGGGACCTCGCCAGTGGGCAGCTTAAGCTCACGTTGACTGGCCACATCAGCGCTGTCCGTGGGCTGGAAATCTCGCCGCGACACCCGTATTTGTTCTCTTGCGGTGAGGATAAGATGGTCAAGTGCTGGGACCTCGAAACGAACAAGGTTATTCGCCACTACCACGGCCACCTTAGCGGTGTCTACACTCTTGCACTGCACCCTACACTTGACGTCTTGATTACCGGTGGTCGCGATGGCGTCGCTCGCGTCTGGGACATGCGTACAAGAACAAACGTACACGTATTGAGTGGACACAAGGGTACAATATCGAGCGTCAGGGCACAAGAAGCGGATCCACAGGTCATTACGGGCTCAATGGACTCCACAATCCGTCTGTGGGATCTGGCAGCGGGCAAAACCCAAACAGTGCTTACCCACCACAAGAAATCAGTTCGTGCTCTGGCTCTGCATCCCAAGGAATTCACGTTTGCCTCGGGCTCTTCGCAGTCAATTAAGCAGTGGATGTGTCCCCGTGGCGACTTCATGCTGAACTTCCAACCAGCCAACAGCATCGTCAACACACTATCCGTCAACGAAGACAATGTCATGTTCTCAGGCGGCGATGACGGCTCAATGTCATTCTGGGATTGGAAGACTGGACACCGCTTCCAGCACACTGAGCAAATCGCTCAACCTGGCTCTTTAGATGCTGAGGCTGGTATCATGTGCTCGACATATGACAGGACAGGATTGCGACTGATTGTAGGTGGGTCTGACAAGTCTATTCAGATCTGGAAGCAAGACGATAATGCGACCGAGGAGACGCACCCACTTGACTGGCAACCTACACTCGGCAGACAGAAGTATTGAGGGTCATGCGGCAAAGACGAAAGCGTATTATATTTGCATTGGGAGGTGTTAGGGCGTTCAACAGAGATACCATAGCCGTGAAACGTAGATGAGTTGCGAAGAACTATATGCACGAGCCAAACAGTGAATGATTGTATCATCTGGTGCACCCTTCACTCATGCATTGTCGTTGTCCCGTATTTTACCGTATTCAAACATGGGCCGACGTAGTGCCGGGCATCCACCGCGGCGCGAGTCGCTGCCGACGTCAACCTCACCGACTTCCCAAGCTCCCAAATCCCCACGCAAGATGCGCCTTGCCAAGAAAAGACTATGGCCCTGAAGCGCAGAGATGTAGTCCTCGCCGCCGTCGCCATATTCATCGCCTGGGGCTACCTGACCCACTGGCAGCCAAAGTTGCACTACCTGCCATATGCCTTTGTCGCCGGCGCACTGGCTACGCTGGCCGCAGGGGCTTGGCTGACCTTCACTCTTGCCTGGAACAAGGACTTACGACATCAGAAACCTGGTTATGGAGCTCGCCATGCTGCCTTCGTTAAGCCAGATCGGTGGGCCGCGGAGGTGGCAGCGCTCACGAAACGCAACGAATACATGATGGAGCCTATATACCCCACCTCATTCGTCGTTTCGGATAGCCTGGATGTGCTGGTTGGACTGATACTGCGCGACTTTGTAAAGAGTTGGTACGGCAGCATCAGTAAAAGCCCAACATTTGTAAATGAGGTCGACCGCGCGATCCGCGCTGCGCTGGGCGAGGTCCGTGACCGCATTCTCGCGGTGGACATGGTTGAGATGGTCGTATCCCGCCTTATACCAATCGTCACCGACCACCTGCGTGCGTCATACGAAGCTGAGCAGGTCGTGCGCGGAAGGAAGTTGATGCGCAATGTTACTGAGAGCGAGGAGCTGGACCTTGCCATAGCAGCCAAGTACAAGGAAGGTCGCCTGCATCCAGCTGCCTCGTTGGCATACTCGAACACGAAACCAATACAGCAGCAGCACCTACGCAGCCTCATCACCCGTATATTGCCGAAGGTCATGCCATCCAGCATGATGACAAGTCTGGCTGTGAATGTGCTGATCAAGGAACTTGTGGCATGTGCAGTTTTGTCGCCGGTCATGCAGATGCTATCTGATCCAGACATGTGGAATCAGCTGATGGAGGGCTATGTATGTTAATGAGTATTGCAATGAGGACGAACGCTTATTCTGCCAGGGTCGCACACTGCTCCAAGAGCGCAAAACGGTCCGTAAACTCCGCGCCGCCCTCGATCAGCAAACGCCTGCCTCCCCCAAGATTCCAAAGAATGTGCAGTTCCCCAAACTTGCACCCGGTGATAACGAGCGCCGCTTCGAGAAGTTTATACGAGCCATCAGGCAAACGAATACCCTAGCAGATGCTCGCCGGTTTCGCAGTGAGATTTCAAGTCAGTTACGAAAGGACTCCCAAATCGAAGGGCAGGATGCCGCATATCTACGACGTCTAGAGACAGCACGCAGCATATTGGATCAGAAGGTTACAAATCTTAGTGCTGGTGGATCAGTACGAGCAAAGGTGGCAGCCAAGGAGAAGCCAAAGCACAAGCGCACATCGTCCAGATTCGCTAACGCATCGCTTCGAGAGGTGCTCTATGATGCGTCAGGTCTATCTTGCTTTATGGAATTCATGGATCAAGCTGATCTGATGCGTCTTGTGCAGTTTTGGATAGTTGTTGATGGTTTTCGAAACCCCCTCGAGGACGAGGTGGATGAAGAACCTGCAGAGCAGAGTAGCTCATTAACGGCTTGGACTGAGTCAGATCGTGCGGACATTGCGCAGATCCACGACGCATATCTCTCTAAGCCTGAGCTCAAGATATTGCCGGAAGCCAAAGAGGCGGTTCTCAAATTTCTCAGAGCCGGGCGGAAGGCGACACCTCAGCAGTATCAAGATGCACGACGAGCTCTGCTGCGAGCCCAGACAGATGCCTACGATCAATTGCAGGAACCATACTTCAGGCGTTTCAAGAGGTCGAATTTGTACTACAAGTGGCTTGCAATGGATGAGGCTGCGAATCCGAGCAGGAACATGGCAACGCAATCGATCGCGCAGACTCTAGACAACCCACTGGCTGCTACGCCTGCGATGGTCAGATCACAATCGTCGCAAAGGCCAATGCTGAAATTGCCAACGGGCGATCTCCGCCGAGCCGTAGCATCGTCTTCTGACCTGAAAAGCCAGAACATCATAAAGGACTTCGAACCGCCGCTCAGACGTTCGTTGGACGTGCAGTCTCCCAACACCCTTCGCTCCCCGCTGTTCGATGACGATTACGACACTGATTCGATGGGGCAGTCAACTGCGAGCTTAGACTCTGAGTTTGGTCTGAACCACATTAATGGCAACAACAGTCAAGTCGTTGATGCCATGCACGCTGCTTTAACGGATATCATGGACGAGCCAGAGGGCTCGCTTTTCTTCGATCCGTCATTAAAATCGCCACAAGAGATGTTCCGGAAAACATCAGTGGACATACCTCCAAGAGCTCTATCACCACGTCCAGCAATGCTAAACAGAAAGGAGAGCGAAAGGCCTAGTATAGCATCACTGGGGCTTGTTGGTGCACCACGCACCCGTGGTGTGTTCAATGATGACCTCTTTGGCGACGAAGAGAAGTTTCTTGAAGATGAGGTGGAGGATCCGACCTCTACCGCACAGAAGACCGACGACGAAGACATTCATGAAGCTGCACCAGGAGACTTGGGTCTTGCAGAAGCCATCGATGCGTTGACCGCTGACATTGAGCGACTGGTTACGCAGGAGTCTATTGTAGACTCGCTGACAAGCAAGGCCGAGCTGACAAACAACGCCGCAGAGCTGAGGATCTTGAGGAAGAGCAAGGCCAGTTTACACAGAGAGATACAAAGGAAGGAATTGCAACGACAACAGTATATTGTACAAGAGAGTGATAATAGCTTGTACGGCCGCGCGACGGTCTTCATACAGTCCATCATGGTGGGCACTGAGGAAGACGGCAAGGAGTACGCTATGTGTGAGTTCATGTTATCTTCCGCTTTCGCTTGACCTGGTCTAATGTAGCACAGACGTAATCGAGGTCAAACGCAAAGCAGGCGACCAGATGCCAGCTGCCACATGGGTCATCTCCCGTCGTTACAGTGAGTTCCATGAACTTCACAAAAACCTACGAGCAAAATTTCCGCAAGTAAGGAACCTTGAGTTTCCTCGCCGGCAAATGATGCTCAAGCTCCAAAAAGACTTTTTACACAAGCGCCGCATAGGCCTTGAAAAGTATTTGCGAGAGCTCCTTCAAATCCCATCCGTGTGTCGGTCTCGCGAACTTCGCTCCTTCCTCTCAGCCTCCGCCATCAACCCAGTCGACACATTGAAGAATCCAGTGGAGACCAACGACTTCGTTTCACGTATCTACAGCTCAGTCGCTGATGGTATGGAGGAGTTCCTTGGCAACATACCAGTGCTAGATCAGTTGTCCGTCGCTGGTCAAAACCTCATATCCGCAGCGACAACACAGCTCGCAGCTAACAACCAGCCTGGAGATCCTCTTGCGCCGCCAGGCTTTGAAGCCGGGCTTGGCGTGGGTGATGCCGAGGCCGAAGCTGAACTCCTAGCCTTCGAGAGCAAAGAATTCGAGCCGCTGGTAAAACCCATCTGCGACTTGTTCCTCGAAGTCTTCAACTTAAACGCACAAAACAACTGGCTTCGTGGCCGAGCCGTAGTTGTGGTCCTGCACCAGCTCCTCGGCGGTACCATCGAGCGCAAAGTGCGCGAGTCCTTTACTTTATTCACCTCCGCAACTGCTGTCGCTGGATACGTTGACAAACTCGCTGACACGATGTGGCCCGGTGGCCGCATGAAGCAGCCTGACCCTAAGGCGCAGCCCAGGACGCAGAAAGACAAGGATAAGAGTAGGAGAGAGGCGAAGGCGGTGCTTGAAACACTTATCCCGGAATTGGCCAGTAGTGTCGTAGGGAGGGGAAACGCGGTTACGGCCGCGAGGAGATTGGAGGGCATGATCAATAATGAGCGGTTGAATACGCATTTGGTGTTTACTATTGTGGATGAGGTGGTGGGAGTGCTTTTCCCCGATGCGTAGGTCTAGAGGAATGAGACTCTGTTTGAGTGTAATGGAAATTGTCTGAATTGATACATTGCTAAAGCGCAAAGGAAGTAGTGCTTGCATAAAGAAGTCTTCGAAGGTATGAGGCCATGTGTACACTGCAGCTGCTGATTGCCTGTTCTGATGATTGTTTTCACTCCACACCTCGCGCATTCACACACTGTTTCCCACCAATAGGTTTAACTCTGTCTAGCGATTGATATTTCCTGATTCTACTGCTGCTCTAACTCGTTCAGAGCAACAAGGGCCTCCGTCAGCTTCCTCCTCAGCGCGGCCCTTTTACTCTTGCTTCCGATGTTACGCTTTGCACTTATGCAGGACTCTTCAATAGCTTCGGACGTCGGTATTGCCGTAGCACTGGTGATTCCAGTCGTATTAGATGTTGTTGACGCGGTTGGAGTGGGTAGTGCAGGCTCAGAGATAGCGTTGCCGCCCTCCATCATCTTCAGGCTCGTCTCGTAATCATTCGTACCATTGTCAGGGTCCTTGTCAGCAGCCTTCCCCTTGCAAGCAGTGCCATCTTTACTCTTTCCAAAAGTACCAGAAAGTGACTGGAATGATCTTGGCTTGTTGAGCGTATCAACCATATTTTGGTTAGCCTCCTTGTCCCAGCCGTTAATGAAGTCGCCGTGCATGCAGTGACTTGGTCCACAGGCGAGTTCGAATGGCGCTTCGCCATCCCAGCCGCCCGGTACCACACTGGATACATCATAACGGATCGAGAATCGAACTTGCGGCATCATCTTCATGCTTGCGGGGCACTTTCCATCATTCTCGCGAGACCATGCAACTTCCTTTGTAGCCTCATTGTAGCAGTCCTGGAAGAAGAATGCCGTCTGCAGGACCTTGCAGCCCTTAGTAGGGAAATCAGAATACTCTTTTCCATTCTCGTCGAACGGCTTGCCCTCGCAGAGCCATGCGAGCTTGGTCCCGTAGTTCAGGTCAGCGGCGGTCGTGGCGTTTGTGATGCCTGCGAGGATGGCAAGGTCCTCGGGAATGGGGATCTCGGCTGAGTTTTTCTCGAATTGGTAGTAAGCTGTGAAACGCTTAGGCTTGATGGCGGTGTGTTTGCCATCGCCGGTGTAATACAAAGTAGGTACCCCTAGGTATGTCAGTACGAACGCAAGGCATATGCAAGAGTCAGAGCCACTAACAATATACGGAGAAGTCATTCGGGTTGTTAGCGGTGGCACACCCACCTCGTAATTCTTCCGAGGTAGGCAGGTCCTTAGTCACAACATCTGAGCCGAAAAAGCTGTGCATGTGTGATGTATATTCTCCAGGAACGACGATGGGGTCGATATTCTTCATCATGAATTGAGAAACATCGGTGTTGGTGTATGCTTGCGCTAAGCCGGCCGCAGCGATGGCCAAACCAACAAATCTAGACATGATGCAAGCTGCTTTGAATTTGAAACGAATGGATGTAGGTATAGCAAAAAAAGATCGTGTGCTAGACCTGCAAGCAACAGCGAACCGACAGGAATGACAGAATTTGAAAGAGAGACTGGCTGAGAAACAAAATAAAACATGTCTTTGATCACCGTCTCTTATACATAGATCACGAAGTAGGGGCCTATTGTAAAAGGTCCTAGATGTGGAGAATTGTTTGATGTTTCATTGATGGCGGTTTCATTGATGGGTGTTGCCGTCAGTAAACCAGGAATTTGTCGCCATAGTATGACCCGATTAGGTATGCGGTTCGTGAGATCGGGTCACAGCTTAGAGAAACTATTATTGCTGGCCCTAGTAGTTTGGAACGAGATGTAAGTGGAGCTACATGAGCCGAAGAGAGAAGCTGTCGGCGGGGCATCACCCGAACAAGGCTACAAAAACGCAAAGATCCGGCAGCTGGGGAGTTTTGCGTCGTTCTCTTTGCCATTTTCGTCTTCGAACGGTGATTGTGAAGCTTATGACAGCGGCAATCGGCAGCTTCCTCCCTGTTATCCGCTTGACGCTGAAACGCCAAGGTTGAACTTTTGGCTTGGCAGGAACAATGATCAATGCCCATCGAACAGGAGTACGACTAAATACAAGCAAAAACACCGGAAGTGTTGTTCAGAGTACATATGTACGATGCAGCCGTGCTGAGAACACTATTTTGGCCTTGGAATACATGTGAAAAGCGCAATGCCGATTGCGTACTTGCAGAACTGTCCCTTAGTCTTAAAAGCGTTGTGATAACTAGGAATAGCTTCTAGTCTTGATAGCTAGTTGGGAGTATTGAAGAAGACACTGTCGAATCATTTTCAATTGCTGTCTTTACTCCAAGCGAGAAGGAACGTATTGAATTTCGCGACCTGGCTTGGGTCTGTTGCCCAAGTAGTAGCGAGCCGGACAGAAGCTTGGTCGTCTTCCTTTTCCTCCCAGACGTAGAAAGTGAAGTGCTGTTGTAACGCTGTGATGAGATCGAGTGGAAAAGTTGCGAATACCAGGTTCGTTTCTGTCGCGGCGTCGAGCGAGAACTTTGCTTCAACGATGCCACGAGAGAGTGCCTGTGCATGTGCATTCGCCTTTCGAGCGAGTTCGAAGTAAAGATCCTCGTGGAACAACTCAGCGAATTGAACACCCATCACCCGGCCTTTTGCAAGCAGCGAGCCATGCTGCTTTACGAAAAACTCGAATTCACTTGCCAAAGCTTCGTTCTTCACCACAACAGCCTCCCCCAGCAAGGCACCATTTTTTGTTCCCCCAATCCAAAAGATGTCTGTCAAATCTAGGATATCCCGTAGTATCATGTCGTTGGTGTTTGAAGCAAGTGCTGTCCCTAGACGCGCCCCGTCAAGGAACAAGATCAGACCTCGCTCTTCGCATAGCTTTTTGATAGCCATCAACTCAGCCTTTCGGTAGATCGTGCCGGTTTCTGTCGCATTTGAGATGTAAACCAATTTCGGCTTTGCCATATGTGGAAAATGCCAATTGTCTCCCAGAGCGCGCTCGATCGATTGTGGCGTCAACTTTCCGTTGACAGGCGGAACTTGGATGATTTTATGTCCGCTTGCTTCGATAGCCCCAGTTTCTCGTGTTACAATGTGACCGGAGCTGGTCGCAATAACGGCTTCGTGTGGCCGCAAACATGCCGCAATAGAAATTGCATTGGCGGATGTACCACTAGGAACGAAGAAGATACCTAGGTTGTCTTGACTAAGATGCCGTCTGATGCGCTGACGAGCAAGCTCGCAGAAGGTATCTCGCCCGTAGCCAGTGTTCTGAATGTCATTGTTTACGATGAGAGCTTCAAGGATCTTCGGATGGGCTCCTTCGCTGTAGTCGTCGACGAAGCTGTATCTCAAAGTCGACGGGGTTCGAGCGTGCATACTTCTTCAGAAATTGAAGTTGAGTAAACTGCGCTATATGAAGAATTGAGGAACTTGCACCTTCGGTTAGGTTGTGTTTAGCCAATTGCTCCTGTGTACGATATGCCTTTCAGGTGGGCGGATGGCGCTTTCAGAGACATCGCAGGCAAGCTCGACGCACATTGTAAGCTTCTCAAGAGTTTTCCGGCGCGAAATCCAGGGTCCGCGATACCTACTGTAGGGTAACTCTTACGCAATCCATCGTTATGCAGTTGATATGGGAAGAGCCGACAATAGGCGAACCAATCAGAATCGCGGTCGACGAATTTTCGAACATCTCGCATGTAGCGAACGCGTACGAGATGCAGCAATTGGAGTACCAAGAACTTGGTACTGCAGTTCCACGGACGCTGCCATAGGCTCTTCGAGAGTCTAGCCTTTACTCCAATCAATAATATTCAAGCTCCACGCTGGGTCCTGGATACACGTACCTTCCAAGGCTATCATCGGAGTCTGAGTTATCATTTCACATCAATCAATCCTGGTGCACTCCAGAGCGGATATTTCGGAGTTGTCGGAGCATCGTAAAAAACTGCACTTTGCGCGAAACCGAACTTTGGCGCCTCTCGAAGGGACATGCTATGCACCATTATGCCATGTCGAGGAACGTAAGCTCATTGACAACCTGTTTCCTGTCTGACAACACAGTGGAACTGTCGCCTTCGTCCTCAAGGCGTTGCAGCATCGTTACGCTTGGAGCGCGCCCTGACGTGTTTCTGTTCCTTTCTGTCGATGGAGTCCAGGAAGTCCTCAGCATAAAACAAACACCAGAGAAGCAAAACAGCCCCGCATAGGCAAGCCACCACTACTTATGGTTCGCACATGGCTAAGATTGGTGATGCCCACATTGCTTTGGCTTCAACTCCCAAGGCTAGGAGGCAATCGATGTAAGATGTGTCTAATACAGCATTGCTCGGACGTGAGCATGTGTCTCCCGTCATGGCAGGAGCCTATGGACGTAGATTTGCGAGATGCAAAGGGCATGAGATAAAATCTCAGCAATGAAACCCAGCGCAACAACACCTTCGTACTCAAGAAGACTCTTCTGCACAGCTTGTTGCCTTTTACGCGCATGACGAAGACCGGGTCCATTTACGATCGCAGTCCGGCCCATTCGACGACAACTGTGACTGGGTCAATATTTGCAGGTGAAATGGGACTACAGTCGAGCGACAGTACTGCAGCTGATATTACCAGGAGGGATGCAGCCTCGCAGGAGGGCAGCAATTTCGTGCCTGTTACATGGCGAGCCTTGCTTCGACGTCTGGCACAGAGGGCCTTGGGGTTCGAACAACACGATGTCTCATCCAGTAAAGCTGAATGTATTGGACAGACCTTGGCTAAATCCGGATCGAAGCGTGACGACTCTCTGAACAGCGTTTCGCATCGTCTCGTTATTTGAGCAATGGCGACCTCGGCTGCTACGTATACCCAACAGCTTGGAGGAGTGTTGAAGACCTCGCATTTCACCGTCATCAGGCCAACGGAACCTCGCTGTTTCTCGCTCAATGGGGAAATTGCGACACGTCTTGAGATGATTGTTAAGCAGGAAAGGGCGGAGTTGCCTATTACAGACATCGGCGACCCAGACAAGGATCACGCGCTAAGCTTGATTTGTACTTTCCGACCTTCTCATCCTCATCGTGGCACTTGACAAACTTGAATGATATTGCTGCCGATAAATAAGCGGTTACTTGGCGCCTTTGACGTTAGTTTGTGTATTAGACTCACCGGGAGGCGTCAATCATGGGACCAACTCAGACTGGGCTGCGAAATGCTCATATATTCAATGTGACCACGGCGAAAAAGAAACTGCGATTCGATCCAGATCCAGCAGCCCCTTTACACAATGCCGAACTTCTCTGCACTTCTCCAGTCGAAAGGCTCGTCATTCAGAGATCTTGAAATCAGACTCGACACTCCAGTCGTCAGCCTAGTCCGACGTTCCCGACGTGAGGGCATCCGAGTTCGCGGAAGAATAGTGTTCATGAATAGCAGCAATCTTCGGGTTGAATCCATCACCGCGTCTCTCAATGGAATACAGCAAGTTGTGTGGGTGCAAATATTGCCTACATTCTGCACAGAAAGATGTGCTAACTTCCTTTAGATGGTACACAGACAGTATGACTGATGACCGCATACGGGACAAAGACGTGGTCTTCTCCGAGACAGTATCTGTCGTGCCCGCAGAAAGAGAAAAAAATAATCACGAGCCTTTTTTGCTTGGTCCAGGAAATTACGTCTGGCCATTCGAGTTCGATCTCACGTCCTGCCATTACGAGTCAATTGATGGATTAGGAGATACCTATCTCAAGTATGAGGTCTGCGCGACTATGGATATCGCTCGGAGGTTTGCGAAAAGCCTTCGCGCAAAGAAAGAGATCAAGGTCATTCGCGATCCATGCATTGCGGAAGTGGGTGATCTAGAGCCAGAACAGGTACGACAGCAACATAGTAGTGCAAATGACTGCTAAAAGTGGCAGGACGATCACGGAACCTGGACTGACCGACTCGACTATCACGTCGCTGTATCCCCGCAACATCACGAGTGGGGACAACCGATCACAACGACCTTCAAAATGAACCCCCTCGCTAAAGGCATCACAGTTGAGTCTATAACTCTAAGGTTAGTAGAGTCCGTACACTTGAAAGCTTCATCAAGGGACCGAGACCTGTATCACCGCAAGAGCAAATTCATATCTGAGGTCCAAGCAACAGAAGCCGACAACACTGCCTTACAATCAATGGCGGACACCTCAGAAGACCAACTAGAGATGGAGCTTCCCCTTCCGAGAACGTTACAGGGGTGTAGGCAGTCAGTTCATCAAGACCGGATCACAGTGGCCCACATACTACTGGTTGACCTGCGCGTGCGAGACAAGGTTGGAGCTATACATCAAGTAAGGACACTGTGATCGGGAAAGAACCTTGACTTACCCTCTCCAGGGCTCTCACCAATTTCCATTTGCTCTGAGCTTCCCCTCTGGCATCGCATTCACCGATGACGGGACAGCGTCTTTACCCCATGGAGTGACACATCCGCGGCCCGACGTGCGAAGTCTAGCCTTTAGTCTCTGCGCCCCTCCATCTTTCGGCTGCCATTCTGGCGATCCTATCTTTCGTCCAGGCTTGTCTGTACAGTCCTTCGAGTCTCATTCGAAACAGACCGAATCTTGGCCACTGAACGGGAGTCACCTGAGAAAGCCTCTCTGCACAAAGCCGCTCTCCTGTTACTCATTTCCGCAAGAAGGCGACCTGTTAAAGTATGTGATGTCTAGAACAGTTTACGAGAGCTAAACTGACAATGCATCCGATAGTCAACCAGAATTATCACACCCAATATGTTTAGATCGTGTACCAAGCTATGATACCGCGCTGCGGACTCCAGAGGTGTACGCCAATGACTTTGACCCAAGTCCTGCCTACACAGACGGAAAAACAATCACATGTTCTGTTTGATTGACCGATCAGAACAGTTTCGAGCACTTTTTTCCAACACAATACTTCACGTGCCTGGAGCTGATAGGCGCCTTCCGTTCTCCACCATCTCAAAATTCTCGATAACGTTCTTGTCGGATCCATTGACCGCTAATTTCGCCACGAACGCACCTAGCTCATCCCCCCGGATGGCCAGATTATTGCCGAATACAGCCTCAATCGCTTTGTTAGCTAAGATGCGGTTCCCCATGAGTACGCCTCCGGGTCTTACGACATGCGCTGCCCAACCGTGCGACTCCGCAAACTCGAGTGTCCTGGTCTGCAAAAGCCCCTTCATACGTCGCTGATCGGGAAGGAAATATAGCCAGCGAGACTGGTCAGTTTCAGTAAAAGCACCTCCCAGGAGGATGAACCTGAACTTTGTTGTTGTTTTGTCGCGTGCATGCGAACAGTCCTGTCGCATAGCGAGGTGCCTTTGGAACTCCAAGGGATATGTGAAGTTGACATCTTCGTTCAAGTCGTACGTTCCAGCTGCCCAAATCAACGCGTCGACGTTTTGAATCAGCGTCCACGCTTCTTCCGAAACTGAATCCAGGTCACCAAAGTCGGGAATGACGGCGTTTTGCACGCGCTCCGTGGATCTCGCTAGCGGCCTACGGGATACTGCGACAACACTTTCGACATCGTTGCGTTGCAGAACGTGCTGAAATATTCTGCCTCCTATGGATCCAGTGGTGCCAACAATTGCTACTTTCATCTTGAGCACAGAATGGTGGTTGGAAGGGGGAGGGAGAACAGCCTTGCGAATGAATTTTACAGAAACAGTACTGCTTTGTTACATCTCTTTGTTGTTCGGGGGCAAGACCAATGTCATCTGCTTATTTCCGGGTCCCTGTTGTTTGCAGGATTTTCGACCGCTGCGACTCGTCCGCAGCATTAAGCGAGCGGACGCAACGACCATGATTACACAGATTCAATTTCAATGAGGTTTTGCATGTAGGGGATCTCTAACATATATTGTGTACATACAACTTCTGTTTTGAAGATTGAGTTCCACCAGAAATCTCCAATACAATGTTTGAGAGCCAGAACTTTGCAACAACCAGAGACGCAGCGCCAGATACCACCTTTTGTGGAAGGATCCGTTTTAAATTGTCCGTATCAGATTCAGCAGAAATGAACAGAGATCAGCCTACAGTCGTAGCTCACCAGGTCAGGCCCGTAACGCTTTAAATCATCACAACACCTTACAACTGTCGACAGGTCAGTCCTTGATCTCCCCAGCCAATACTTCGACCATATGTACAAGAGCAACATGTACGAAGAGAATTCTTATCCGGAAACAACTTTTATGCTTTACTAAATGCAGGCGCGGAGCTACAAAATGCCCGGCTCACATCGTCTATTGCTATACCAACTACTAGTCTCACCATCTAACTATAAGGAACGAGAGCGAGTATCTATCTAGCAATTCGGCAGAATAGCTTATAATAGCACTAATCTACATCACTGTATTATATTATAACTAATTGCACAATATGCTAGTAATTACTTTTAAAATTATAAAGAAATAAGATTCTTAGCAAGAAACATAGTTATTTTGCTAGAGAATCTATAAGTAGTTATTATAGAAGTTTTAATCCTAAAACAAAGTATTATAATAATATAAATATTAATATAGATATTTTAGATTTAGTAATTAGTTCTTTATTATGAATTAAAGTTAAAAAGTCTTATAGTAAAGAGAGCTAATACTCTAAATATCTAAAGAAGTAGTTTTAGAAAAATTTAGATACTAGTATCTTCTTTACTATTATAGCTAATATACTCTATAGGTAAGAGAATTAATAGACAAGAGAGATATATTAAGGTTATACTTTAAGCAAAGCTTATAAGCACTATTTAATTAGTTCTTAAGGATAAATATAGTAATAGAAAGCTAAAGAGATTAAGGTTTATAGTAAGAAGTATAGATACTATCTATCTATCTTAAAAGCAAAGAGTAATAATGAGTAGTATAAAGTAGACTATCTATCTTAAAGGTTAGGTTAAGATCTAATAACTTAGATTATTACTTAGGTTAAACACAAACTATAAGAGTTATATTTCTACTATTCTATACACTTAAAGAGTCTTAGAGAATCTTATAGTCTTATAAGACTTAATCTTTTAAGACTATAGAATCCTATAAGACTAAAATAGACCTTATTAGTCTATTGTCTTAAAGTTCTAGGCTTAGTTATTAAAAGTTCTAATAAGATACTTTGCTTATTTAGGCCTAGCTGTTTATATATATTATATTGTCTAAGTAAGATATTGCTTCTAATAAGGTTATTATCTTATTCTATAATATTTTCCTCTGTATATAACTATAATTCTTCTAGAACTCTATTAATACTAATAATAGTTTGCTGCAATCTCTGCGCAGAAGGTCTAGCTATCTAGAGGTTAGCTAAGAGGCAGAAGGCCCTAAGGCGCTAAGGTCTAGGCCTAGCTTATTATAGTATCCCTTTCTTTTTACTTCTTTTTTACTAATATGTTTTAATAAATAATCTCTAGCTACTTACTGTTAAGGTTGTACTTTAAGTAAAGCTTGTAAGCACTATTTAATTGGTTCTCAGGGATAAATACAGTAACAGGATGCTAAAGGGGTTAGGGGTTTGTAATAAGGAGTACAGATACTATCTGTCTGTCTTAAGAGCAAGGGTAATAATAAGTAGTACAGAGTAGACTGTCTAGCTTAAAGGTTAGGTTAAGATCTAATAACTTAGATTATTACTTAGGTTAAACACAAACTGTAAGAGTTGTGTTTCTACTTGCTATATACTGTAGAGTCTTATAAAGTCTTAGAGTCCTATAGGACTTGTTCTTATAAGACTATAATACTAGTAAGACAAGGAGTAACTCTTATTAGTCTGTTGTCCTAGAATCCTAGATTTAGTTATAACTTGTCTTATTAAGACGCTTTGCTTAGTTAGGCCTAGCTGTCCCTATGCACCTTTGTTAGCTAGGTAGAGTGCAGCTTCTAACAAGGTCGTTGTCCTATCCTGTAATACTTTCTACTGTACATAACTGTGCCTTCCCTAGACTTCTGTTTAGGTTTGTAACACTTACTTCTATATGTTATCTTACTTACTCTATATAAATACTCTGCTATTTTAATATACTTACTTGTTTAATAACTACTTTACTACTACTATCTTTATATATTCTATGCTTTTACCTATTAATTATAGCTAGCTTCTTTATCTTTAAGCGCTCTATCCTAGGGCTGCAAGTCAATCATGCCTATGGTCGCGTTAGGGGTTTGATTTTGTTAGTAACTAGAAGTACATTTGCCCTGCGTAGTTTACAGCACACGCTTAGTTAAGTTAAGTTTAAGAGCTAGTTAAGTTAGGTTCCTATAGGTAAATAGGCCTAAAATTTAGACCTGTCTATTAGTATGTTAAGCTACACCTTATAGCTAAATTACAGCCCTATAGCTTATATAGTTAATAGTGTTAGAGTTTTATGTTTACAACTTAGGGTTCTAATTATAAGGTTAATACTCTAGACACTAAGGTTTAGAGCTTACTCTAAAGTAGTAATTAGTAACACTAAAAGCAAACCTGCAACAAGGGTTAATACACACTAGGAGCAAACATATGTCTACTACATAATATATAGTGTAGCAGAGAGCCTATAGTATAGAGCAGATTACTATAAACTGTTATTTTAAGCCTACACTGTAAAACTAAATTATTACTATAACTATTATATAACTATAGTAGAGAACTGCGTTATAAACCTATATTTTAAGCATTTAGCTAAGTATACATTAGCTGTCTGCAGAAAGTGTTAACACAGCGTTTTACCTAGCTAGATTAAAAGCTATATGCAGCGCGCCTATCCTACAAAGTAGAAGTAAGCCTAAGCTATAGCAGAAGAAGTAAGCAACTAGCCTAGCTTAATCTAGTATGCTAGCAAGCTAAATATGCCTAACTAGGTTATTAAGCCTATTAATTAGCTGCCTGTGCACTAGGACAGATTAATATGTTAATTAGACCTTAATTATTACTATTATATATTCTAGACAGAAGGCATAATAAAGAAGCATTAGCGCAACGTCTACGCGTAGACGCTAGCAGAGAAGACTAGACACCTATCCTAGACAGAGCAGAAGGCTATACTGTAACAACCTAGTTACATGTAGCTAGAGAAGCAAGGCTTACTCTAGTACTATATATATTATACTACGCTAAGAATTCTAGCTTTAGAATTCTTGTGCTTACCTTTTTGGTATAGGCAGAGACGTCTCGTAGTATAGATGTCGAGGGCAGGGCGCCTATCTGTTACATATACAAGAGTGTATCTAGAAGAACTGCAGGAGAGTGCATTGCTAGCAGTTAATAGCCTAGGGCTACAGCAAGCAGTATTTTAAGGTCCACTAGCCTAACAAAGGCAGCCTAGAGACAGTGCCTATTAACAGCAACACAGTGTGGGCGCAGGTAGGCAAGCAGAT